>OY735202.1:44501902-45191902 GCA_963457665.1 Thysanoteuthis rhombus
TCTGAATCAAGATTATTTCTTTTATCTATCTCTCTCATCTTTTCAATTCTCTCTTCAGTTCTACGCCCACTCTCATTTTTACTTTCTTTCCTCTTCTTCCCCCTCTCTTTCTTTCCCCTCCATTTCTTACTATTCTTCCTCTCATTCCCCGTTTTCCCTTTCGCTCCTTCACCGCTCTCTTTGTCAATCCCTCCCTCCTCCTTTTCTGATTCCTTTCCTTTCTTTCTCATCTTCTTTCCTCACCTCTTTTGCTATTCCCTATTACCCCTCCCTTTCCCTTCCACCCTCTTCCTTTCCTCTCTTCCTTCCTTTTCCTTATTTCTTTTGTTTTCTTTTCCTCCTTCCTTCCCTCTCTCTTCACTTATTTCCTCCTCCTCCTCCTTCTTCTTCTTCTTCTTCTTCTTCTTCTTCTTCTTCTTCTTCTTTTTCATTTCCTGTCTTCTTTCATCTCTCTCTCTCTCTCTCTCTCTCTCTCTCTCTCTCTCTCTCTCTCTCTCTCTCTCTCTCTCTTAGACAACAAACCATAAACACTCTTTTATGTCCGGCTTTGTCTGATTGAACAGCAAACAAAATTCAAGTCAATCTCTTTTTGCGTACAAACTTTATTTTGTGGGGAGGTTGTAAGGGAAATGAAGTTAATGGTCATTGATAAGCAAAGACTGAAACTTGGCCTGTATATAACGGACCAGTGTTAAAATGCAACTGTAATTATGGTTTATTTTCCTCTGGCATCAGAATTCGTTTTGTCAATAAAGTTTTGATATATTTGTTCAATAAATCTCACTCGTAATAGCATGGGTTACACAAACAACTCATGTTATACATAGTGAGTGAGAAGAAACTCCATATTGGAAATTGGTAATAACTTTATTACTTGTTGATCAATTGTAGTGAAACTAGCTTCACTCCAGACCATACAATAGTAGAATTTGCTTATAATTCAACGTAGGCACCAATGTCTGTCCTTTGTATGAAGTCCGGTGATATCTTGGCCATAACATGCCGAATCTGCTCCTCTTGTTGATCCAGAGTTTGTGGTTTGGTGTGGTATACCTCCTCTTTCGCCCGCTCTCACAGCAAGAAGTCACAGGGCGTAAGGTCAGGGCTTCGTGCAGGCCATTCATTTCTCGAAAGGGAGTTAATTCTCACCCAACCTGTATATGTTGCCTTCTTTACAATGAATGACATGCTTGAAATATGAACTTGTCACTGGTTGAGTTTCCTAATTCTATTCGCAGGGGCTATTAAACGACAAAATTATCTCAAAAAAAGAAAAGCCGGTCAGTGACAATTATGAAATTGTAATTAACAATTGTATGAATAATAATTCAAGTCTTATTGCTTTAATCCGAATTTTAATTCCCTGGGAGAAAAAATTCGTAAGCGTCTTTGTTGGTGGGGCATTTTTTTAAAATATCCTTCTAATTAACAGATTGGTGAATATTCGTGTATACTTGTTTCTGCTATAATTACATTTTTCCAAGGATAAGTTACGTCCCTTTAATTGTGTGAAGGGAGGTAAATGAGCATATCTTGCTGAGAGAAATGACGCATTGGAAACCTCATTTGTGTTTATCTATACATTGAATAATCGCAATTGTACATTTATTTATAATAATTCGTATGATGTTTCTGGTATAATGTCTCTATAGTATTGATTAAGTTGGCAAAAGATTATAACGAGTTGAACAAGGTCGAAATAAGAATATTAAAATCGTTACCAATAAGCTGACTATCTCACTCTTATCAACGGTTATCTCCCTTGGACTTTGAATTGGTCACTTTCCCTTCACGGAATTTAGTAATAGTTATTTCAATATTTTCCTGGCGAACCGCCCAAATTTTGTACATAAAAGAGTAACTGTGATGATCTAATGCAGCTAACAGCATATGAAGTAATGTGAAATTTCTTAAAATTTATATCGATTTTGTTTTTAAGTAAAATAATAAAGTAAAATGTTTTGGGTTTTTTTGTTTTTAATTAAATCATAGGGTTTTTTTTAATTTTACAACTTTTTGATTATGAATCTGTCAAGAATTGTTTCCCAGCGCCAGAACGTATGTCGAAGAATAGGTTTACGCCAAAAAAGGTTTGATGCCTAAACAGCTAACGCCAGAAAACCTACGCCAAAAGATACCAAACCCCAAAGTGACAAATCCTACTTCACATTCCATTCCTACCAATAGCTTTTTCAAACAACTTTAAATCTCAGAATGACCATTTACTTAATAGCAATTGTAATGGATATTTATCTGGAAAAAGTCTAAACTTCTGAATTGTCTTCTCTTCAGGATAATATCGACTTGTGCACGGATATCTCCATGGAAAAAATCGAAATCAATATTGTTATA
The DNA here is from genome assembly GCA_963457665.1 of Thysanoteuthis rhombus. Taxonomy (NCBI): domain Eukaryota; kingdom Metazoa; phylum Mollusca; class Cephalopoda; order Oegopsida; family Thysanoteuthidae; genus Thysanoteuthis; species Thysanoteuthis major. The sequence goes on from OY735202.1 coordinate 44,504,255, forward strand.
TTGTTTCAACGAGTTTTTTTTTTGTTTTGTTTTTTCTTTAATTTATCACATTAGAAGGAGAGTCTGTCCCGATGTGGAGTATCTTTCGTTGCAGAGTATGTACTGTATTCAAGGCAAAAAAAAATTCTGAAGCAAATTTGATTTATTCTTAATTAAGACGTTTTGTCGATTATTCCTTCTTCGAGATAGCGATGAATCATACTTTATTACAAACGAGATTTGTGCAGATATTGGAATATGCATTCCATTCACAGAACTCACTTTGAAATCTGACTCGTCAATCATGGAAGCTGAGCGTTGCTATGATTTATCCGAGAATATTGTTTGCGTTCGGAATTAACTGAGTTCTATCAGCTAACAGAATCAAATATTATTGCTTGGTATAATTGCTTCACAAATACAACATTTAGTGATGGGAGTATATTTTTCATAAGAAAATTATCTCTGTTGGAATTCGATCAAGGTTCATTGATACCATTTTCTGTGTTGTTTACCATTAGATTAATTCTGCATATACATATATATATATATATATGTGTGTGTGTGTGTGTGTGTGTGTGTGTGTGTATGCTGACTACAAAAAGTATCTGATACATCTCAAAAACTCTATTTTAACGTACCTATACACCTCATACACCACAAAATTGACATAATTTAGTCAAGAGATTTTTTGAGAGAAATTTCCAATGTTCAATTTAGTTTAGATATGATATTTTAAACTTTGGTCTAACTAGCAGAAAATACCCGTGAGCTCCAAATAGCTGGCGAATTAAATGTAGTATTTCCCCGGAAAAGTATCAATTAAGATTCAGTTTAACTAAATTTTGTGCCTGCTAATTCTTTAATGAATGACATCCTAATAATATATGAATATGAATAAGTAATTTTGTTTGTTTTATGAAGCAAAATGGTAATTGAAATTAATACACTTGGTTTAGGTCAAGAATTGATTTTGTTCATATACGCGACAGTTTTCCCAGAGATAAACTTTTTTCTTATTTACATTTTATGTAATATTTGAACACAGTGAATAAGAAAGATAAAAGCAACAAATGTGAAAACTAAATTGAATAATAATTCCGACTTGCTTAGTATTAGATATGCGAACAAAACTTACAATACGATAATGATAGCTGTTCCAAGCATCCGTACTTTTAACAACAAAACGTTACTTTTTGATAAACTCTTAAGGTGCTTTTTCGTGCGTTAAAAAATTATGGAATCTTTGGTAAAGTATAACTTGAATATCTAAAGCCACAACCGTTTTGGGGGTAAAGTGCATTTATCAGGGAGATACCTTGTGACATATAGGTTAAGCAAAGGTTTATATATATATACATCGGACTCAGGAGTGAAAGTGTATGGAAGTTGGGTTTATTTATCTGTAAATGTTTTTATTGATGGTCTAGACATGTTCCGGGAGGTAATCCCATCTTCAGTAGTGTGTGTGTGTGTGTGTGTGTGTGTGTGTGTGTGTGTGTGTATGTGTGTGTGTGTGTGTGTACCTTTACTGGTTATAAGTTTGATGAGGAACATAGGTCCACCATCAGGAGCTTTGCTTTGTGAGCAAAAAATGGTACCTTATCTGCTATCTGAGTGAGATATATATATATATGTATACACATATATCTATCTATCTATCTATATATATATATATATATATATATATATATAGAGAGAGAGAGAGAGAGAGCGAGAGAGGGGGGGATATGAATGATGAATTAATCATTGGGGAGTTCAGTTTATCCCTTGATAACAATTTTAAAAAATGCTGACCCCCTTCATATTGATCCCCCAGTTCAAGAACAGAGACACCAAAAAGTGTCTAAAACATGCTTGAAGTACCCTAAAATATTTTTAATATATGATGTATCTGTATGTATTTCATTGAAAATTCATTAAAGATGCTGGAAATTGAATTCAGGCAATTCTCTTGACCCAAACCGTTCTCATTTGTACGAAACTGTTCGTATATATTGAGGTGTTCCGTAATAATGAGTTGGTGTGCCGTGAATGAGACGAACGAAATGGATTCAATTTCAAGTGCACAGAAGATCTTTCTTCTCGTAACAATTCATTCAGAAATGATTTGGGTCTTCGCATACAAAATATGGAATGTAAATCTGTTCTACAAACTTGTTACTCAAAGCAATAGATATGAATGTATAAATCACGACGGGGTTGTTCATCATAAAATACCGATTTAAAAAAAACGACCCCCGTCTTCATGTCTACGGTAATCTCATGCTGATGTATTAATCATGGAGAGATGAATTTATCACTTATTATTAAAAAAAACGATCCCGAACTTAATTCATCTACCACTTAATGTACAAGGAATTTGAAAAGATGAGATTTTTTTTTAAATAACATTGTATCCGGGTGTATGCTGAGGTTGTATGTAAAAAGTATACAAGTTGTGCCAGGTTTACACACTTACATATGAAAATACGTTTAGCGTGACCAATTCACTAACAGTTGAACTCCTATCGAAATAAACGCAGTGAATGTAAAATAATGAATAATAATTCAAACCTGCTCATTTTTAGTTGTGTAATGAAAAACCTTACGATACGATAATGATAGTCGTTTTCATCTTTCGTGCTTTTAAATTCGAAACGTTCCAAATAGCCTATGACCATCAAGAGTGGGATATCTGATGCCTGTCACCTTTGTTTTGGTGTAAAACGCAATTGTCTGCGAGATGCTTTGTGACAAAGAAGCTAAGGAAATTTGTATCTAGAATGACTGTTTAGAATAGAATAAGGGTCTTTAGATCATAATTTCATTTTAACAGTGCCGTTTAATGTGTATCAAAAACAACGAATCATGCAAATTCTCTTTAAAGGGTGGTTGCGTAATAATTGATTGAGGTTTCTCTTTTTGTTTTCAGCATTAATCCATCCTTGGATCCGCACCTGGTTTACTTTGAGGGTCTGAAGTATTTTTCTAGTCTAGCATGCAAACCATTGCTCCAAGGTAAGGAGAAGAAGTCGGCTTGACATTTGATTGTTTGATTGGTCGTAATTTAATGACTTTATTCATGTTCATTTCTGTTATTTTGGTTCCGAAGTATTCCATTATTATCGCTCGAAGAAAGTCTTTTCTTCTGTTCACGGCCAACGAAATCACATTTTGAATTTATTCCTCTAGGCAGCCTTGTTAGAATTTTTATTTATTCCCCTTACGGCACTATGGGGGAAAAAAAGGTGGACACGGTAAGCAGCAGGCTTGAAATGCTCAGCCTGTAAGACTATCCCACTAACTACTGCCCTGAAAACGTGTACTTCATCGTCACCAAGATTCAGACTTTATGACAGGGCTTTCCTAACCGTATGTCGCGACGCTTGAGTGTGTCACCAGTAATCTCTAGGAGTGTCGCTACATTAGGTCAAATTTGATTGATTGAGTTATGTTTCACTGAATTATACCTTTTGAATTATATTTTTGGCTTGGGTAACAAAACTTGCGTCTAAAAAAGGTTCGATTTTTAAAAGTTTGTCGCTATTTTAAAAATTTGAGAAAGCCTTTCTTTAAGATAACGATTTTCACTGGGATTAGTCGGAGAAATGATTATCCATTCGAACAAAGAGGTTGTTTTTTTTTTTCTTTTTCTTAAGCGATCGGAACGAATCGATCAATTTGTTCTGTAATCTGCTGTAAGCCCTTTGCTCTATAGTCTGAAGTAAGCCCTTTGCTAGATGATCTCACAGACTCTATAATAAATTCACTGGGTGCCCCACATTTGTGGCCCCTGTGCCATACTACGCTAAGCTTAGTAAATGTATATTTGCTCTATAGTCGCCAGCCTAATGATCTAACCACTAAGCTCTTTCTCATAATTTGTAAATATCATCATCATCATCATCATCATCATCATCAGTCGTAGACAAGCTGGACAAAGGCCTTTCTCCATCTCCTCCCATGGCAAGAGTGTTGTCTTATTGGCAAACTTTTCTATCTCATCCTTCCATTTTGAGCCTTTTCCGACTGCGTTTACTGTCCGATGGGCACCAACCGGTTAGCCTTCAACTCCATCTGTTGTCCCTCCTTCTCATAATGTGCCTATATAATTCCTATTTTTGTAGCAAGTTGCTTCTCAGTATGTCCTTATTTGTACCAAATGCTTGCACAGCCTATCGTTATGCGCCGTCTTTCTCAAACCTTGTCACCTGACCTAGGAAAAATGAATCCCTTAACTTGAAGATACTATCGAAATAAAGGTTGGGAAAACGAGTGCTGCAAAGACAAAAGTGATTTTCAATAATATAGTACCGGAAAAGAACCTGACAATTCGTAAATAAGCTGAGAGTTATGTATGTAGATAACGAGCCTGTTAGTTACTCCAGGGGCTTGAGGGCCGAGCCCTAAACATCTTGGTCTTTACCACTAAACCGTCAGATGCGTTCACCATCTCGCTCATGAACAATCAGTCGCCGTTATAGAATAGACCAGCCCCCTCCCACTCTGTTCATCACCGATGCTCACAAAACTTCTCCTTTTTTTTTTATTTAAGGCCCAACAATATTATTAACATAATTACAAATGAGAAAGCCATGATTTTATCTGGGAAAAGGGAGGGAGAGAGGAGGCTAAGCCATACAAAACAGCCCCCCAACCCCTCCTTCCGCCCTTTTTTTTTTTTTAAGGGAGGAGCAGATAAGTGGGGACCTTTTCTCTCAATTCCCTTCAACGACGGTGGTAAGGTGCGATGTCAACCCGTGCTCGCGTTGCTCAACTACCTGTATTTCCTGTATGTCAAAGCAAAGAGAAGGACTGACGACACACGAGGCGACAGGCCACCACAAAAGGTTTATTAGCTTTACGGTAGTGAGAAGAAAAAGAGAAAGGTTGGACGGTAATTCAAAAGTTACCGACCTCTGCCCCCCCCCTTGATTCCGTTACTCGTCTTTCAGTGATCGGGTGTCAATTGGTTGAGTTTCAAATGCTTAATGAGGTTGATGTCTGGTCCCGGTCTCCTTTGTTTTGTCAACACAGGAAATAAGAAATTTGTTAATTACTTATCACTTACAACTGGTCGGTTATTGATTTATATAGTATACGTAGGCTTATCAATGTCAGTCGGATAATGGCGAGAAGAAATCATTAATTTCATACAAAAGATATTTTTTCAACATAACCTATTTCTTTGCCAATGAACTTTGTTTAGTGGTGTGTTTTAATCAAACAGATCGAACATTATACAATAAATATTTAATATCAAAATTCAGTAAATAACGAGGGGTCAGGCTACAGACATATTGATGCATATAATATATAATATATTATATGCTGTGTGTGTGTATGCGTGCGCGTGTGTGTGTGTGTGCGTGTGTGAAAACTATCATCGACATCAAAAATGAATCGACAAACTGAGCCCGATTGAGGCTGTTTACGTTCATTTTGCACTTATGCCCTTGTGAGAAGCATGAATAAAGTTCTCTCTGCGCTCTATCCTATCGCTAGATATGACAAAATGTCTCGTCCCTGGCTTACCATGATGGTTGACAGTGAACAGGGTGGGTGAGTACAAACCACTCTCCCATTGCTACATCACTACATTACATGTCCAGGCAGTCGCAGCAAAAAATCTTTTGATCCACGTATTCAATCTTAGGAGGGCCCAATATATATATATATATATATATATATATATATATATATATATATATATATATATATATACATATATATATATATATATATATATATATATATATATATATATATATATATATGTGTGTGTGTGTGTGTGTGTGTATATATATACACACACACACACACACAGTATATGTGATACAAATCAGGCTAGCAGTCTAACAATATAATAATATATTAATAATTTAAAGCCACTTCTGAAATGCAATGGATTTATTTCATAGAGTGCTCGATACATATAACATTTTACTCATGGAGTTGAGCTGAGTTTTTTAGAGTAGAGCTGGATATGAATAGTTCGCCTGATGAGGCCCAAAGAGGGCAGAAACATGAGCTAGTTTGTGTAGCGAATCCACAATCTACAATATATATATATATATATATATATATATATATATATATATATATATATATATATATATATATATATATATATATATATATATATATATATATAAATATATATAAATAAGTAAAGGAACGGATTTTTCTTCGAAGTAGATTACTTGAAATGAATAGTACTGGTGCAATTTGAATTATTCAGAAAAATCGTCAATCTTGCAAGGCTTTAAATCACTAGTTCTGATCCAGGGGCCTTGCCTACTGGGGGACCTGAGTAATTTAAACCCACGGGCAAAGAAATATGAATTTTTGTAATTATTTCTGGGGGTCTCTTAATGAGTGCTTGGGTAATATAATGAGGAACAAAATACACAGAAAATGTTTTTGTTCACAAATGTGATATTTCAAACTAATCATTTGGTCAAAGGGTTGAGGAGGGGGAGGGTGAAGGCAAAGACCAATTACTAAATGGTTAAGAACTATTGCTTTAAAACCATCTTCATCATCAACGACAACAGCAGCAGCAGCTATAATACGTCCATCGGTGGACAAAGACCAAGCGTTATTGCGATAATTTCTGTTATGTCTAAACGGCAACCCTTCCCGTCTCATCTCTCCATCTAGTATTTTCCCAACTGCGTTTACTGTTCAACGGACACTATTCGGTTATCCTTTAGCTCCATCTGTTATCCCTTCTTTTCGCAATGTGCCAATCCATCTCCATTTTTATTGTCTCATAAATTTGTAACAGATTGTCTTCTTGGTCGTTTTCCTTAAAACAGTCAATCTGATCTGTGCATGATTTCTGACAAGATCTGTGGGTCAAATTTTGTTGAATGCTTTCAAGAAAATAGAAGTGGTGTTTGTTAAGTAGATATCCTATTTGTACGAGTGTTAAACCTAAATCTGTTATGGTTACAATCGTTAACATTTAATTTGATAGTTAAATAAAAGTATGTGCAAACTGACAAGGCTTTACTTAAGTTTAATTTCAACCAAACCTCATTTGCATATTTATAGGTTTATTCTACGTATCATTACCTTTCAATGTCTTTTGGCGGGAGTTTTTTGGTCAATTCTGTACCACCCGATGGATGTCATCATCGCCAGAAGAAACTCAACTCTCTGCTCTCAGTGCTGAAGCGTGATAGATAGAAAGCTAGTCTCGCAAACCAACTCACGAGTGCAGTTAATTCGACCCTCACTAGGCATGCCAATATCGTGGCTTTGTGACAAACTAAGATGCACTCAGTAAATACATTCTTGATTTTGGAATCACGGCGTTTTTTTCTGACAATATTTCTCGATCCAGAAAGCAAGCGAAAAATGGCCACAAGGCCTTTACTTATCGAACATTCAACAGTCAGAGTGCAGTTGCAGAAGTTCTTATTGCATAAGGTCGATATTAACTGACTACCCCCAAAAGAATTTTATTAACAATGCTTTATGAGAATCCTAATGCAGTACTGCTCTAGCCAATCGGGGTAGAAAAAAAATTAAATATATATATATTCATATTATCCAATCAATTTTCGCTATGTCCAACTTTCCCTGAAATTCACTTTACCCTATAAAAAATAACTAAGATCTTACTAGCAATATCATACTCAATTCCCAACATTTCCTGACTTGATTTTTGATGTCTCTCTCGAAGAGAAAGAGCTCCATTTTCCCACAGCCAAGATTTAAAAAATGGATTGAAAATAATTGAGATGACCGTCTTATCCTGAATTAAATCTATAAATTCTTAACGTAAAAAACAATATTCAAGTGTGCATTGAATCTCAAAAAATAGCATTGGGGACATTTGCACACACCTAATACAATTATATCTTGGGATTGAATGGGTTAAAACATTTTTTTGGATTTATACACTTCGTCAAAATATTTCATTTCAAACTATTTCAGTGTAAAACTATACATTAATTTTTTGCATCATTGAATAAATCAAAATATGAATCGCATGGTGCAAATAATTTATCTCAGTTGACAAATGATCGTACATATTTCTTTTTCTCCATTACTGAAAGAATATTGACTGTATTTTGCATCCAACTTCAATCAGTCCGTAACTTCAAGTTGGATCAGCGGGGGGGGGGGCTTCAATATCATTAAAAGTTATGCTCGATTAAAATGAACGTTATTTGTCAAATGCAAAATACTAACTACAAATAATTCTTTTTCGCTTTCCTTGTTAACATCCAAACTTTTTTTCTGCCTATTTTTTCTCAGATGAGGGATCTCATCTCAGTTAATCTTTTGAACTCAATGTTTTGACCGTTATAGCGTACGGCTTTTTTACAGGTGGGTGTCGTAAATGAGCAATGTTCGGAATGGTGACACCGTTTTCGGACATTGATATGATTATGACACCAAAAATGATCAAGAACATGGCCATGACCCAAGACGTTCTGCCACCTGAAAGTAGACAGCGGAATGCGGATATTCCATCCCCAGGCTTCGATGGTGGTACCTATCTCAGCATTCTGAACCATCCCTCATTAACCACAACTGCCTGAAGAAGGCTGTAGGGTACAATGGGTGATATGTTGTTTTCAAAAGATGAAACAAGATTGAGACAACAATGAAAAATCTATACATTATCTAAATGTATGTACCCACTACATAGGGGAAATGAGAAATCTCCAATATATATATATATATATATATATATATATATATATATATATATATATATATATATATATATATATAAGCTTTACTTATATATATATGTACATATATATATATCTATATATATAAGCTTTACTTGGCACGGGTTCTTGATAATGGAGCGCACAGTTCGGGTCAAACTGCGAGACTATCTTGCCAACCAATATATATATGTATATAGTATGAAATCAGGTTTGCAATATAGCATAATATAATATAAAGCAATGTCTGATATACGATGGCTCTTGCTGTATCATTGTTGACTTTAAAAAACGCCCTCGACTCAGTGGAATTCCCCAAAGTCATTGACGCAATAGTACAATAAGGTGGACCCTGTATATACCAGAGTACTGCAACATATCTACCGACACAGCAGGTCCTTCATACGGCTACGTAAACTCTTGGCCGTTTTAACTATAAAATGTGTGAGACAAGATGATACCAGCTTACCCTAACTCTTCACAGCCTGCCTCCAAATGATCTTCTGAGACCTAGCCTGGGAACGCAAAGGAATCAGAATAGACGACGAATACCCAAGTAACCTCAGATTTTCTGACAACATCGTCCTCTTCGCAAAGAAACTTCACGATCTCCAAATAATGCTAGACGAATGCTAGACGAACTAAATGAAGCTGACCTCCACATGAACTTCAGCAAAACAAATGTCTTGTGTAACAAACATGTTGGGGACGAAGACACAACAATGGAAATCGAAAATGCAGAGCTGGAGAAAGTGGACAACTACATCTACCTAGGACCCCGAATTTCCATGAAATCCTCAAAAGAAGAAGAAATAAAACAAAGAATAACACTACGTTGGCAAGCTTTCGGTAGAGCAAGCTCGACTTTCAAGACCACAAAAATCCCACTAGTCCTAAAAAGAAGGGTATACAACCAATGTATCCTCCCGATAGTCACATACGGAGCTGAAACATAGAATCTAACCAAAAGATTGACCCTCAAACTGTGAACCATGCAACGTGCACATGAGTGAATCATGCTCAACCTCAAATGGAGAGATCATAAAACAGTACAATAAATTAGACAGGAGTCCGATATATCATAGAAACAATTAGAAAACTCAAATGGCAATGGGCTGGAAGAATAGCTGCAAGAATGTCAGTCAATTGATGGACATCCCGACTCACAACGTTGATCCCCAGTGATTATATGCGAAAATGTGGCCGACAGAAAGTGAGAAGCGTGACGAGCTAGATAGATTCAGAAAGTTCTGGCTCCGCGATGCCCATGATAGAGAGGTCAGGGGAATCTTTGGTAAGGTCTTTATTTAACAACGTATGCTAAAAGGCTGCTGCTGATGATGATGATGAACGTATGCATCCGCACGGACATCCACGTTTCAAGTCCACTGCTGGACAAATGCCTTTCCTATCTTCTTCCGCTAATCCCTGTCATGCCTTACCGGAAAATCTTTCTATCTCATCCTTCCATCATGTTTCTAGTCCTTTCCTACTGCGTTTACTGTCCCATGGGCACCAATCTGTTACTATCTCTTTTTGCTTAGTCTCCAGCCCATCTCCATTTACATTGCTTAATTATTTATATAATACACTTCGCTCTAGTCCCCTCACTCTCTCTCTCTCTCTCTCTCTCTCTCTCTCTCTCTCTCTCTCTCTCTCTCTCTCTCTCTCTCTCTCTCTCTCTCTACCATGCAGTTGATATGGTTTATGATAATAAGAGGGAGAGAGGGTAGATACTCTCTCTTTCTCTCTCCAATAATAATAATAATGATAAATAAGAAGAAGGAAGAAAGGGTAGATACTCTTTGTCTGTCTGTCTGTCTGTCTGTCTGTCTCTCTCTCTCTCTCTCTCTAATAATAATAATAATAAATAAGAAGAAGAAAGAGAGGGTAAGTACTCTCATGGTATATAATAATAAAGTACTAAAGCATCCTTTCGTTTATTTTCATACTGGCTTAACGGCTTCCTTTGCCGGCCATTAGGCTTAAAGTCAAGTCACTTCTTTAGTATCGAATCAATATAGTAATTATCTACAAATTGATTAAAAGGGGAAACTACTCTATGCTTAGTATTTTTCACGAGGAGAACATATTTCCCCTTCAATTTAGGCCCTTATAACAGAAAAAAAACTTCCCCCTCACTTTTTACCCCGTAGACCCATGATCTTTTTCTATCTCTTGGAGTTACCCACAGCAATTCTTTTTCCATGGCGATTTTAAGTTGGTTTTCAGTTCGTTTTGTTAATTTTCATGTTTTGCATCCGTAAGTCATACCTGGTATCATGCATTCATTGTAAATTTTACGCCATACGTACATTGATAAAGCGCTCTTCAATGTGTCTCTATTCATACCAAATGATTTCCACCCAATCGTTAAGTGTCGTTCTATTTCGCTTTCACAGTATTTCTCTAACTTCATTATTATATGTTATCAGTAAATAATTTAGTTCTCTGTTCTCCCGGTCTTTTAAGGTACTTTATCGTCGAACATTACTTTTGTCTTCGTTCTGTCCGTCCTTATCTCCTTTTTTCTGTTTACTTTCCCTACTTGAATCAATCGACATGTTTTGTAATTCCTCCGATACTTCTGACGTCATGAAAACGTCATCATCGAATCTCAAGTGGTTTAAATATATATGTTTCTTTCCATTGCCCTCCAGTTTTCCTAAGGATACTTTCAAGGCAAATAGGTGATATTATAAGCCCTTGTCTTACTCCTTTTCCTATCTTCTTCTTGTTTGTATCTGTGTTATTGCACTGCTATATATATATATATATATATATATATATATATATATATATATATATATATATATATATATATATATATATATATATATAAAGCTAAACTAGAACAAAGTCACTGTTGCAGGACATCAAGTATAGATCGAACTTATTAGCAATCAACTTCAAGACTATCCTAATTACAATGGCTCTGTGATAAAGGCTTTCTCACGCTTAGTATTTATGAAATATAATAAAGAGAAAAAAAGAAAACGAATCAGAAACCGTCAAACAAAACTGTCAACATAGGTTTCTTAAGTTTTTAATTGGATCTGACTGCCTGGCTGGGTGGCTGGCTACCTGGCTTGGTGTGTATGTATCACGTGCAGAGGCCGCACCGATGGAGCTATAGGGCTGAAAAATTCGACATTTACACCTTATTATACCAAGAAGCGTTTCATTTTTTTTTTAAACCAGCTTTCCTGAATAAGTCTTTGGTGGAGGGTTCCGTTTGCAATGTAATTTCATGCAAAATTGATCCCTTGGTTTGTGTCAGGCAGTATTTTTTTATTTTTGAAAATCAGAACTTTTTTGTCACTTCTCGATGAATCACCGTCCTTTTCCAAAGTTTTAATTGATCGCCTCTAACACGACATGTTACCATAAGCTGTTGGTCACGTGATTGTTTCTATTGAGTGACTCACCAGACCTACGACTTATTAGTTCAACATTATCTTCCAAATCAAAGAAAAAAAACATTGGAAACTAACTATGGTTTAAAAATTTAAATAATCTTTCGATCGCAGTTTAAGTGCGCTTTAGATATATATCTATCATCTTCATTTGTTTAGGCTAAAAAGGCAGACTTGATCTATCTTTTTATCCGAAAGTCACACTCTCTCTCTCTCTCTCTCTCTCTCTCTCTCTCTCTTTCTCTCTCTCAATCTATATATATATATATATATATATATATATATATATATATATCTTCTTTTTCATCCATTTTCGTCTTTCATTTGTTTTATTCCTTTTTTTCCGATTCAATTCATTTCCATTTATTTTGTATAATTTTTTATCTTATTCTTTTTTATTATTTTCATATTTGCCCCTTCCCTCCCTCCCTCCCTCTCTCTCTCTCTCTCTCTCTCTCTCTCTCTCTCTCTCTCTCTCTCTCTCTCTCTCTCTCTCTCTCTCTCTCTCAGTAACATTATTCGGTCTTTTCATTTTCTTGCCTATCATTATCTTCAAACCGATCTTTTACCCTTTCTTTTTTTCTGTCCAGTCACTCCTTATCTATCATTTTCCTCCTCTTTCTCTTCATATCGTTTTTATCTCACTTCTGTCTGGAGTTGGGTTTCTTCTTTTTTTTTTTTTTTTTTTTTTTGCCTTCTCCATTCCTTTTGTTCAATATTCCTTTCTTCCTTTCTGTCCTTAATCAACTTCTGTTATCTCGTACTTATCTTTTTTTTAATCCCATTTTATTTTTTCGTTATCGCACTTTTTACCTGTGACGAATGTTGCAGGGTCTATGAAGGCCAAATTCATTTTCTTTCTGACCAAATCAGAAAAAGTTGAAAGCATAAATACAGAGAGAGGGATGTGCACAAATAAGAGAGAGAGGAAGAGAGAGGAAGAGAGAGAAAGAGAGAGAAAGAGAGAGGAAGAGAGAGAAAGAGAGGGGAAGAGAGAGAAAGAGAGAGGAAGAGAGAGAAAGAGAGAGGAAGAGAGAGAAAGAGAGAGGAAGAGATTTACAATATTTATATTTCTGACCTATTTCCCATGAGGTCGTTGTGGAACTCCGTGATGTCATCAGAGAACATACTGATCATACAATAGTATACGTTTTTAACAGAGTCTATTCTTATTACTCTTACCCATTTCATGCCTTTTTTCATCATATTTCCACTGGTGCAGTGTTATGGGAATGCTTAGGGACGGCGTTCCCTCACTATTGTCAATGTACAGGAATACTTTGAATTGTGTGTTCCTTAATTAATGCCGGTTTCGATGCGCTATTGTTAAGATATTGCTGTATAAATCAATGTAACTTAGTAAAAGTCGAAAAACAAAACACATTAAATCATAATAAGATCTTGAACAGTACGGTTTCGAACAGTCCAGAAAATGTTGGTACCAATTAACCGCTCTGTATGGCCTATTTTCAAAAAATTTTTCCCTCTCATCATTTTTAGAATCACTCCATTGCAGATTTCTCTTTCACTCTGTCTTTCTTTGCCTTATTAAAAACGTTTTTGTTGCCTTTTGTGGAATTATTTCTTTTTTTTTTTTTTTTTTTGTACGGTTTCTCTTTATCTTATCACAAAATTTTTCTTTTATCTTTTTTCAAATTCAGTTATGGACAAAGATATCCTTTTTTTTTTTCGGTCGCTAATTTTTTTCAAAACAAAAATACTTTGAGGATCGTTTTAGAAATAATATATTGGAATCGTCGTTTCGAGTTTGAAATTGCTAACAAGTCATTGTTGTTCTTTATCGATTGAGTCCATTCTTAAAATTCGATTTATTTCGCGTCTAATGTTTGAAGTTTTCTGATAATGTTCAGTTTTTCCCGTAGAAAGGACTTTCGACAGATAACGTCTATTTTGTTGTGGACAAACAAAAGACGGTGATTTTTTGACATTGTCTCTGGGATATGAACTGTTAGAGATGAGACCAAAAGTCAGAAGCTCTAATTTGTTAGCTTTCTGATGGAATGTCTTTTGTTTTGTTTTGTTTTTTCTGTATATATTATCGACGACGACCGACAAAGTTGCAAGAGTTCAAAACAATGTTTCTTTTCTTCTAAAAGCAGAAAGATATGTATGTGTATACATTGACGTATGAAGCGAGCATTATCAACTTTTTGTTTCATTTTTAGGCAACTTTTTACCTCATTGTTCGTCTACTTAAAATAAATAAATGGGGATTATTTGCATACGTTCAATTGCGAAACTAACTGATAGACAAAGAAGTTGTGTGGTTGAGATGGTCAGATGTTTCTAATATTTCGGAATACGTACCGAGGGTGTTATCGACAAATGTTATGACAATAAGCGAAAAAAAAAATCTTTAAAATCAGGGACTTTGTTTGTGTTCGATTAATTAGAGGAGAGAATTTTTTATTTATTTATTTGTATCTGTTCTGTTGATTGAAATGACTAATACAGATCAGCATAAGTAAATTGCTTTATATAACTTCGGCTAAGAAGTACGAATTACTAGCACCACAAAGCACTCTTTCTTTTTTTTAAAAAAACGTAAACATTTCAAATATTTACATTTGAAGCCGGGCGTATACCTTGCTCGTACTATACGTATACACACGATGCAAAACACTTTATACACACACACACACACACACACACACACACACACACACACACACACACACACACAAGCACACTTTTATTGTTACATTAAAAAAAAAAGTGTCCACGATCCACACACAAAACACACGTCAATATGTGTTACGTACCTTGAACACGAGTTTACACATACTTATACAGTCACACATGCCTATACACAGGAGTTTTGAAGGCGTGCGCTCACACACGCGCGCACACGCACATCCATACAAACATACAATTGGCGGAGGCACACGCTTATGCATACGCAAAACTCACTACCATGAAGCACCTGCTCGGTAACCCAGACCCGCCCTACGGCGCAATTGTCCATAAAAGGTATGTCGCCATGGCAACCCACGTGCGACACAGCGTCAGCCAATGAAAATAGTCTATTTCAAAAGTCCCGGCCAGATGCCTGCACCAATCAGGTGATCGTGATTTAAATGTCCTCGCGAGTCTTTGTTCTACGCCGGTCCGACAACCGCCATTTCGTGTGTGTATGTACGTACAGATGCATGTGTACGTATGCGAAGTGCGTAAATGTGTGAGGGAGGGGAAAGGTCCCCTGCCCCACCTCGTCCTCTCACCGGGTTTCTTCTCTTCCCCTTCCCCCCAATAACAATAATATCTCTTGGCTTGTTTTTATTACCTTGTATTTTTTACAACTACTACTATATGCTTTGGTATTACTACCAACATTTTGTAAGTTCTTCCTTGATTTACCAACAGGCAGCAAAATCAGTTTACTAAATGTTGTTTTTTTTCTACTATTAATTAAGGAACATTGACTTGGAAGCATTTTTAACTAATGAGTTACCACTGAACTTATTTATTTATCATTTCTGTGGGTACTTCTTGATTTTTTAAATACGTCTTTCGTTTGTTTATTTGTCTAAAAGAAAAAAAGTCGAAAGTTTTTTCCTGGTCGCGCAAGTCGCCTCACTTACGTCATTTTTAACAGTTGTTACAATGCTTTATTCATACTCATTGTTTATATTTTAATATTTTTATTTTGGAAAAAGGTAACTATCTGCCTTTTCAAGGTGTTTTTTTTTTCCTTTTTCTTTTTTTCTTTTTCTTTCTGTCCTTTATCTGTTACATGGATTCTTTTAGATTCTATTCTCTCCGTTCCTTCAAGGATTATTTTACAGCCTGGAAAACAATATTAATAACTAGAGATTCAGTTTTTAAATCCACTTATCCATTATCTGATACCTTCTCCATCTGTTGCTTCCGTGTCCGTGGAATTGGAGATATTAGTTGAAATTATTCAAGGTACCATTTTTTTTTCCCCCCTTTCGTATTATTCCACCTTATTTCTATTCTCTTTCAGTTTCTCTTTCTTTTGCGTTTATATAAGTTTATTGTTTGTTTGTTTTCGTGTGTGTGTTTTTGATTTTGTTTTTTGTTTGTTTGATTGTTTGTTTTGGGTTTTTTTATCTGTATTCTGTGTGTAAGATTTCTCAATCAATTATTTCGAGCAATATTGTTCCTAGTCAACAGACACAACGAAAACATTCAGAGAAAGTTATCCAATGTATATTTTCTCACCTACTTTATATTTAAAGGGAAAATATTCCTCCGTATTCGGTTCGTGTTGATCAGAGTAAATAATCTTTCAATCGATTTTTTGTTATATTGTTCGGTGCGTTTAATCAGTGAGTTCGTCGATTTATAGCCCAGACAATTAATTCTTATTCTCTTTCTTTTCCTTAACGACTTATTAGTTCTGAAAAAGGGGAGAAATAGAAGAAACGGGCAAATTCTAATTCAAGATTGGAAACTTGTGATTTTACGATGGGAAAAAAACTATTGGACCTAAATTAATAACCCCTCCTCCCCTCCCCCCAAAAAAGAGAGAGAAAGAGAAAGGGGGTAAGATAATCATCAGAAAAGGAAGAAAGGGCAGAGGAGTTATATTGAAGTCATTCTTAATAGATTTTATGAAAAGCACCGCAGTCGCTATGGATTTCTTCAGCTATCCCGGCGTGGATAGCAACGACCCTCTCTCTATCAATGCTATGTTCGAACACTTCGATCAAGAAGACGTTTCGAACGAACTGGAGGAACTTCTTCAGTGCACTGTGACGGACAAACTTGGAGGTCACTTCGGATTACGTACACCACCCCCGGCTACGGATCTTACCCTCGCGACTAGTCCCACAAACAACAATATTGCCGTCTGCGGAGGTCTTAATAACAATAACATCAAGATAAACAATAATAACCTCACTTCCACAACGCGAAATAATAATAATAACAGCAACAATGGCCATATTGGTAATGGCTTTGCCGGTGTCCTCAACACTACAAATATCAGCCTTGCTGATGTGAACAATAGTCTTCGTGCCCAACCAATTGCTAATAATGCGATCGTCTCCGCGAACACGACCACTACCACTGCTACGACTGGTAATGTTTTAAGGGGTGTCGACATTGCAGGACTTCTTCAACTAACAGAAGAAAACAGATCGAACATATGGCTGGCGGATGTGTCGGAACAAGCCGTGCCCCGGTCGACTTCGGTATCAACGCCAACGCTGACGGCAGTGACCGGGGTGGCTATTTCAGACCTGGCGGCGGACGGCCGGGTTCGAAACCGTAACAGCCTCTGCAATCTAGCGAGTAACGCAAACGGAACGATTCATATCAACGGCTCGAATCCTCGTGTCTTTGTTGACCATTTGAAGGAGACAGAGAACGCCAACCCGAACTTACTAGTCAATCAGCGGGCTGGATTACCGATCATTCGACACCCGAATCGCGATCACTCTCACGACCAGCCCGTCAAGCAGTGCACGGCCGTTCTTTTAGGGACGGTTGGTCAGCTGTCCAAAAATGGTCTCACGGCGGGCGCTCATCATCATTCCGTTAATTCGTCCTTGCATTCCAGTATACTCAACCATAGCAGTGGCCAACCGCCACCCCAACATCAAAACGAGAGTGCGACGGCCACCCCTTTGTCACCGATTTTCCTCTTGCAGTCATGCCCTCAGCAAACACAACCGCAGCAACGGATTCTCCAGGATTCAGAACAGAGAACGCAACAAGGAATGCTGGGAAATATCTTCGCTCATTCTCAGAACGTGCTTCCAAATGCCGGTAGCATTGCCATCCAACCAATGGAAACGAACGATTACCATTGCAAGACGATCAAGGTACCGAGAACGGTGGATTATCATCGGAGCAATCTACATCCTACGGTGGACACCTCTGCCCTGGCCGACACCCTCACCTGTGAGGATCTGGTCAGAGATGGACAGATGAGTGGCAAAAACTATCCCAAGCCTGTTTATTCCTACAGTTGCTTGATTGCCATGGCGCTAAAAAACAGTAAAGCCGGGAGTTTACCTGTCAGCGAAATATACAACTTTATGATGTAAGTCTCTTCTCGTAACACCTGTTTCTGCCTTTCTTTCAGAAGTGCAGAGGAAGCCGCTTATTGTAATCACAGATAATGTTATTATTATCAAAATCAATCGGACCCGGACATTTCATTTATAATTAATCGAAATGTATTATCATTATTACTGAAATTCATATTGATTTTTTTGTATAGTAAGGTTTGTTATAACAACAAATTTAATCGCATGAATTTATTTCAATGAATGTAAATTTATGATAATTGATGTAAATTGTTTCAAGTCCTATATTCTTCGCTTAATATCATCAACCGGTTATTGCTATCCAAAAGACCCTGTCTGAGAGTGATTACAATAAGCGCTTTCCTCTGCATATCATGTTTTATATCATATATATTTTTATTTTGATATGTCTAAATTGCTTAGATGACGAATTTTCATTATTAATTTTGGACTAGTTTATCTTTCATCTAATTATTGTTGCTATTTTCAGCATAATGCTCAGGTCGTTTTACATTCTACGATCGCTAAGCAACAGGGGATCAGAAATGAATAGCCTCCGGTGAGATATGAACTCGTATCTCGTATCCTTGGGACTTCGTCTAACGGTCACATTCTGTCCAACGACTTGAGCGTTGCGATAAAAATGCAACAGTACAATGAAAGATAAACTAATTCGAATTGGTAATAATTCTAATCAATTTGATTTGAACCAAGTTTTAGTGGAGATTTCCTATGTCAGATTTTGGATATTTTCTTTTTAATTTTTACTTAGCAATATTACAGTGCCGTGTTCAGGCATAAGCCCAAATAGGTACAGCTTGGGGCTTCACATTCCGTTGTGGTTTCAAAAATGTTTCCAAGTTTTGTGAGACCCTCCTGGCGTAAGTTTTCAACAAAGGGCATCCAAGCTTCGTATGACTTAGGGCCTCACCAAGTCCAATTCTGACATTGGCAATGTATATCACTCTTTCTTCAGTCGCTCAGTTCGAGACTGGAAAACAAAAATAGGGTTACGGTAAGTCGTTTGGAATTTTGCTTGAGACAATATCATGTATTGATTCGTTTTGATGGAAGAATCGGTACTAGAGTTCGATGCGCCCTAGGCGAGACTTGAAATTAGCGCAAGGGTATCGTGCGGCCTAGGCGCGACTTGAAATGTGTGCGCCCGATTGGATTCTAACGACTATTTTTTTTTTTTCAGTTTTAGGTGCGTCTTTATCACCTTAGCGTCATTTCTGCCTGATGGTAGACCTATGTGTCGATCAGGATATTTATTCGGTTCAATTTACGGTGATTCTTGAGGTATATAAGTCGTTAAGAGTTGGCTCGCTGGAATTAACAAACAATCTGTTTTAGTTTGAATTCTGAGCTATTATAAAGGTCACTAAAAACGTTTTTTCTCACGATTAATTGTAAGCGACATCAGTCTACACAGGTAAAATAATTCCTCCTTTTCCTTAAATAGAATAAATACTATCAAATAATCGTTTTTGCTTATGCACTCTTTTCACCAAATATCAAAATGTTTTTTTTTCCTAAAAAAATGGACTGACTCGAAAGGTGCATTCCAAATGATATACATAGATATTGAAAATCTATAATTCTGTCCCCGGTAGAAAAGAAATTGGGGTGGCTATCATTCGATATGGGCGTCTATTGTCGTCGTTGTCGTCGTCATCGTAGTCACTTTTTTCTCAACAGGATAACTTCGGTATCTTTTGATGTATTTCAATCAAATTTTGTATGTAGGCTTGTGGAGAGATTCCACCATAGGGTTGGCGAGTAATTGCCAAAACAATTATTTGTGTATAATTTCTCTGTAAGCACTTATACATTTATTCGGATTAGTTTAAAAATGAAATCGTGACTATCCTTGTGTCAAAAGAACAATCTCCCGAAGGTTTGAATCTACCAATTACCCCAATAACCCGAAAATTCCCCCAGGAGAGAATTACCCCTGGTTGAGATCCTCTGGTCTAAGCCTGAGCGACTTCCCTCGGATTAAATTGACCAACAAATAATGGAGTTATGCAAATTCATTACTCTTCAATAATAGATCAGGCTTTTGTTTATTTATCCGTGAAATTTCCGCAGATATTTTAATTCCTATGATATGGCTTTAATATATGTATATATATATATATATATATATATATATATATATATATATATATATATATATATTGGAGACTGTAATGGATTCGGTAAAAATATCTACTAGTGTTCCTTAAGAGTTCCAGCGGTTTCTGCGCATCATCTCATTCTAATATTTAATTCACTACTTCAAAGCTGTTAACAGTGTGAATTAATGTTTAAGTCTTAATGAAAGTTCATCTGAAGTTTTATTGAAAAGTGTTTGAACTCAAGTGGAAGAATCCATTGTTTTAAATGGTGGATTGGAGATTTTTCATCAGCAAAATTGTTACGTTCGATTGGAGGAATCTATTCTTAGAACTGAGAAACGAACAAAAAAAAGGCACACTTCATCACAAAGGTCTTTTCTTTGTTCCCTCCCCCTCTCTCTCTCTCTCTCTCTCTCTCTCTCTCTCTCTCTCTCTCTCTCTCTCATTTTCCCTTCTTGAAGGGATCAAAAGAGGGAAGAGACTTTTTCCTCCCCTTCAAGGGGTCAAAAGTAAAGAGAGGCCCCACCCATTAAAGGGTCAGAAGTAAAGTGAGAGTATTTCCCCCTTTCATCAAGGTCTCAAAAGTGAAAGGAATCTTGTTTCACTTTTAAGGAAGTGAAGGCAAACTTCCTTTCTCTTCAAAAGTCAAAGGAAATCTCCCTTCTTTTTTTTCTTCAAGTCTGTTAGTCTCAGTCCTTTATCTTTGCTCCTTAAATATTTTACCCGGCATAAACATGCAATTCAGCTAAGATGCACTTATTTGTGCATACCTACCTGTGGCATGTATATTATGATCACACACACACACACATATATATATATATATACATATATATATATATATATATATACACACACACATATTCATATATATACACACACATATATATATACACACACATATGTATATACATACATATATATACATATATATATACATATATATATAGACATACATATATATATACATATATACATGTATACATGCATATATATATATATATATATATATATATATATATATATATGTATATGCATGTATATATATAATATATATATATATATATATATATATATATATATATATATATACATATATATATATATATATATATATATATATATATATATATATATATATATATATATATATATATATATATATATATATATATATATATATATATATTCTTATGGTGAGGATATGTATGGAGTTGATGTATGTGCGTTAACATGCACATATAAAAAGCCAGAGCACATGGTGTGCGTGTGCGTATTTGTGCGTGTGCGTGTGCGTGCGTGCACACATATACATAAACAATACGCTTTGCTATAATTAAGCCCCTCTGATCCAAATTATACTTGATTGTTGGTCATTGTAGCTATTAGGATATCTCTGCCACCTGTGCGTTTTAAGCACCTGTCCAACAGCTGGAACATCTGTTGCAAGTTAATTCATTTCAACATACAACCAGCGAGTTTAGAATATGAGTATTATTTTCCTTTTTTTTTTTTTTTTTTTTTTTTTTTTTTCTTCCCGGTAGAAAAACCCTGATTCCACTTGACGGTGTACAAGTGGGAGGAGCCAACAAAACGGTTTCGATTCCAGGTTGCATACCAATGATGATATTTTGCGCTCATGATCTTTAACTCAAATAGATATATGCAGTTAACGATGTTGACTGTTATTTCTGCTATTAGTTAATTAGATTGATCCTATTTTTGAATAAAATAATTGGAGCATTAATATACAAATCAACTTCTAGAAAAACCTAATGTCTATAGTTATGAGAAGGATCATTAATATTCGAAGTACTTTTAGGAAGATTGATATCTTTCTTGTGGTTGATTCACTCTACGGCCTTCATCAGGTGCCCTATCCGAACGCAACGGTGGTAAAAAGCGGGGGTTAATCATTGGAGAGGAAAGAGCTTATTTTTACCACCATCACTATTCGAACAAAGTATCTGAAGAAGACCATAGAATTGTTCTAGAAAACATATTTACGTGTGAATAGCGTAAAAATGAAGAGATTCTCTTGATAGAAGACCCCCTTTTCATCAAAATATAAAGCAAACAGGTTCATGTTAATTCACCCGTCAGGTGCATCAGGAAAAGTGGCTTACCTGAAAATGTCCAATAGTGTCTATAGAGAATTGATTCTCGAAGCGGGGAGGCAGAAAAGGGGATTCCAGTCAGGGGAGGAACGTATAGTGAAAAGCGTAACGATGGATAAATCGCTAGATTACGATACAAAAAGGGGGAGGAATTTAAGAAACCTGGAATCGCAAGAGAAGGAATATGGCGGGGGAGGTACTCTTTTTCTGGTCTAGATCAATCTCATTTCAACCAACTAGAACAATCAGAGTTGTTTATGTAAAATTTTCTTTCCACTTTTTTTTTTAATTTAAAAGTCTCGCTCAAATTCGAAAAAAATAAAACAATGTATATCTACGTTGGTTGTACTGGACTCAAAGATTCGGAAAAATTTTGTATCAAAAAGAAAAACACGTTTTAATTGGCGACGCTGGATTCGAAAAATTACATTTAAATTCAGATTGGCAACACTGAGACCACTCAGGATAAAACAGATCATACCCCCCCCCCTGTGCCATTGCGTCATCCGAACTGCACCTTGGAAATGACGAACAAGTTTGTTTTTTTTATGGGTTATGTTGACATTGAATCTGTTACCCAGATCAATAAGACATTGGCTCACCTAAATATCAGCTTACCCTTTACCTGACAGGTAGGCTTTGTCAAGAGTACAACAAGACTGATCAAATCAGACCATAGATGTGCTGGTTCTTTTTGTGTGTGAAAATCTAGTCAGGGCAGTGTTGCTAACTTTATTTTCAACTTGACATCTGAAAGTGAATCTGAAACATCAAGATTCTCATTCTCTCTCTCTCTCTCTCTCTCTCTCTCTCTCTCTCTCTCTCTCTCTCTCTCTCTCATATATATATATATATATATATATATATATATATATATATATATATATATATATGTATATATATTTATTTATTTATTTATATAAACTAGGAAATGTATTACATAATAGTAAATTAAATTATTACTTATTACATTACTCATTCTGTCAAAATCATCTAAATAACAATTTCTGACGAATAGACGCAATTAATTTGGACTCGGTATATGTATCCAAAGTTTTAGCTTTTAGCTTTTGTCATTTTCTACACTAACAAACTAGATAAATAAAATTTGATGATTTTTATTTTTTAAAATTGGTTTTAGCTAGTTTTGGCACTCAATCTGTGTGTTGTGAATTGATAATGCAAGAAAAAAGGTGTTGGGTGATCAAGAATGAAGGCAAATATTACAGACAGAATAGAACTATCACACTTAATGGAAAAGTGTTGTTAGTGATTTTACTTCATAAATGCATTGCAAATTATTTTACGGTAGAAGTGTATTGAAAATCAAGGAAAAGTGTATTGTCAGTGGTCAGGAATTAAAACAGGAAAACATGGTGAACAGAAAATGTTTAGTGATATACCAACCAGTCTAGTTCATACCAGCAACTCTAGAGACAAAGGATACCATTCACTACCACGCATCTAACACAGATTATTATAGTAGATATTCGAGTGTTCTTAAATTACTTGACGAGCAGAGAAAATCGTGTATTAAATGAACAATTTTGTTCCAAAATCTGAGCGACATTTATACTAAAAATTAAACGTTACTAGATATAAAGTCTATTTGATGACAGCAGTGACGCAACTTCTCACTCCCCCACATTCAAATAAAAATGAAATCGATTAGACAAAAAAATTTCAGTATTCAATGAATGAAACCCTTCTTTTTTTTTCTATGATTTGAGTTTCAAATAGTGGGCATATGTTGTAGGGTAGTTAACTTGGTTTTCTTTTCTTATTTTATTTTATTTGAAAAAACTCAAACAATTACCATTTTTATGCTGTCTAATGTCACAGTAGACAACATAAAAATAGAGGGCACTCATTGCATAACTGCAGCACCCAAATTTGGAATATCGAAGCAGAAAAATACGTGGGACTGCCGGGAACTGTGAGGCCAAATCGAATACCCACATTATACAAAAAAGCTGCAATTTTCTACCTATTTTTCGCCTCGAAATCTTGTACTCGTATTATACAATAATCGTGTAATACACGAAGAAATACGGCATCCTTAGTCGAAGCAGAAGCGGCAGTATTCTATTACAATGGTTCTAATCTTTGCCCCGAAGCTGATCTCTGCTCTTTTCTTACTCTTCTTCCCTTTCTGAAGCAGACGACAACAAAAGGTAATTTTCTTAACACAAGTCTTTGCGATAATCTCTGGTCTCTTCGTTCTATAATCCTATTGCCTCTTTTGTTCTCGTCCTTCTTTTCAATGTTTTTTAATCTCTGTCTTTATCTTGTATTATGCCCTCGGGTAAAATCGTAGCTAGAAGGACGCCTGGTGACACGTGTATTAGTATTAGGTACCCACCTTACGCGTCTGTGGCTAGCGTCTGTTGTAAAAAAAAAAAAAGTTCTTTAAGTCCCTTGGTAGGTATTCATCTAGATACGTATTAATTTGTACAGTTTCTTATTTATCTATCTATTTATTTATTTGTTTGTTTATTCATTTACCTATTTACTTATGATGCAACGCGTGATGTCACGAACGGAACTTAAATTCATATGTCAAAACTTTCAACCACTCCAATGATTAGTTACACAAGAATTAATACAAAAAAAGAACCATATACAGGACGTGAACAAATGATATCAATTCTATACTGCATTTAGCAAGCCAATTGGCATAGTGAATATTATATTAATGATTTGAAATTTGAAAAATTTTTGCCATATTCACAGTTTCTTAAATACGTAAATTTGGATTCGAGTTATTTTCAACTCGTCCCCATAAAATCGTCCCCTTTTCATCATACGGTCTGTGTACACTTCTAATTTGCTTATGCTTGCAAAATATAGAATATGCTGTTATTAAGTAGTAATTACTTCATCGAATCAAAGCAAACAGTGAATAGCGTTCACAGGGCTGTGGATAAATAAAAATCGTAATATAAGCACTTTAATGACTAGTTCTCTTTTACCTAAATTCTGCTTAAGCGAGATTCGGCATTCAATCTGTATGTTGTGTTTTGAAAATCAAGATGGAAGGTATTTTCAGTGGTCAGGAATTGATGCAAGCGTTTGTGATAGAATACAGCTATTATATGTATTCTTTTTTATTGTTTGTTTTCTTTCGTTTGTTTGTTTCAGTGTTTTTTTTTTTTGTTTCTTTTTGTTTTCATAATGATGTCACAAAGGTTTAGAAAGCGTTACCTTTACCAGCCATCAGATACATCGTATGAAGGAGATGTGAGATTCGTTTAAATTGGGGGTTCTCAACCCATTTACGGTTCCAGACCCCAGTGTATCTCCCATTATGTTCCCAAACCCTCCTGACCCAACCATCGAAATAAGTACCACTATTGTTTTTTTTTTAATGCAATGAAACAAATAAATATAACAAACAGACAAGACAAAAGAACTTATTCCTTTCACCCACTTCGTGAGATTTTTTTAAAATGCTGTTCCCTGAAGTCAAAAGAGGAAATCTTGAGACAATTTTTAATAATGTTACTTGCAAGCTAGCAGAAATATCAAGATGTTCTCTCCATTTTTATTCTGAGTTCAATAACGCAGAGAATCAGGTTGTTCGGAAGGAGCCCAAGGAGGGTAATATTAAATTTGCTCACACCAAAATTGTTTGATATGCAGGCTACACTTCTTGGAATCAGCTTTCTTTCTTGGGTCTTCTTGGAATTGAATCAAACCATCCTTTGCTTGACTGTTGTGACTCCTCATGAATGACAAATTAAAAAAAACGGGTTTGAGAACCAAAGCGATTCCTCCGTAAGATCATTGATATCTAAGAAGTGAACATCAAAATTGGTAATCAGGATTTCCAAATGATTCCTGATCTCATTCATCATCATCATCATCAGTTTTTTAACGTCCGTCGTTGGACTCAGGCCTTCCTCAGGTTTTGCCACAATTCTCTATCGTGGTCGTCGCAGAGCCAGTATTTTCTAAATTTGTCCTCTTCATCTCTCCATTTTGTACTCTGTCGGTCTCGGTTTCTCATGTGATCTCTGAGGATCCATGTTGTGAGTCGTGATGTCCATTTTCATTCTTGCAACATGGCCTGTCCATTGCCATTTAAGTTTTCTAATAGATTCTATGATCTCTCTGATTCCCGTTTTCTTCCTTATATACTGTGCTGTCTTGTGATCTTTCCATGTGAGGTTGAGCATGATTCTCTCATGCACGCGTTGCATGCTTCTCAGTTTGAGAGTCTGTCTCTTGGTTAGGTTCCCTGTTTCAGCTCCTTAAGTGATTATTGGGAGGATGCATTGGTTGTATACTCTTCTTTTTAGGATTATTGGGACCGTCTTGTTTTTAAAGGTTGCCAAATGCTTGCCATCCTAAGGTGATTCTTCGCTTGATTTCTTCTTCTTTCGTGGGTTTCATAGAGACTCGTTTTCCTAGGTAGATGTAGTGGTCTACTTTCCACAGTTATGCATCTTCGATTTTGACATTTATGTCCTTATTCTCAGTCGTTGCACATGATTGACAGGCAATGGTTTTTTTGTTTTTTTTTTTTTTTTTTTTTTTTGTTAATAAGGATAATAAGTCTGCAAGGTTTCCGCTCTCCAACCGGTGACTCCAAACGAGTAATTTTCTTGTAAATGTAACCTTTCCTTTGGCTTGTAGTGTGACTACATCCCTTCCCTTCATCGACATGCTCATATCGTTTAGGCCAGGGAAAGTATCCGCCACATAACTAAGACAAGCAATAAAATATTCATCTTCAAAATGACTTACAAGCGGCGACCGGTGATGCGTGAGAAATCTGCGAATTCCGTCCCAAAGTTGGGCCAAACGTGCGAACACTAAGCCAAGATTCAATCATCAGAATAATTTCTGCAAATCCCATCACAGAATTTTTTCAAACAACCGACAATTCACAAAAAAAAAAAAAAAGCTAACAGTCTGTGCAGCGATTCCAATCGCTTGAGTATCTTAAGGAAAATTTCATACGCCAATGCCTGGCGATGTAGGGTACACTGCGTGACCATAGCATACAGTGCTCTCTCTCTCTCTCTCTCTCTCTCTCTCTCTCTCTCTCTCTCTCTCTCTCTCTCTCTCTCTCTCTCTCTGACTAGAGCAACAAATCCAGATTGTTTGTCAATCATTACAGGAGCTCCATCTGTACAAATAGACTCAATCATGTCCCATTCGAATACGGCGATCGAGAAAAAAAGGAAGAGATCAACTGGAAGACACAATTTGCTTTGGTTGTAGTTTCAAGTCGATCACAGAATAAAAACGCTTCCTTGATCTTCTTATCTTGAGCATATCGTACAAATACAAGCAGGTGACTGTGGTTCGATACGTCAGTTGATTTATAGAGTTGCATCCTGATTTTTTTGTCAGACAGACAACTTGCTTTTCTATGTCGAGACATTTTTATTTTAATTCTCTGCATATTCATTAAGCAAGGCCACTTCTCTCGTTTTTTTTTCCTTTGCATGATATCCCATTACAATTTTAACCATATCCAAAGCATACATGATTTTTGTCCAATCGTGCGGAACTTTAGTCATCAGCAATCTATTCCGTAGAAAGCTCCCGAAAGAAGTTTCCCAGGCGGACCAAACTCATGCCCAGAGATGAGTGCAAGGGTGATAACTCTAACTAGAATTACTTGAATTCAATATTAACAGTAATTATGTATATTCCATTATAATAATCATTTTTTTTTTTAATTTTCTTCCATCGTGTATCATAGCCCCAGGATTTTCTCACCCATAACCACAAGGGATATTGTTACTCTGGATTATAAACGCCTGGTTTAAAAGGACCAATCAATCCATTTTGTGACTTCTAGAACACTTCGTATTCAGGGTTCTCCGGTTAACCTAATTCTTCTGCATATTAAAACCAGCTCTTTTACCCATAACAGATTTCTTCAATGCACAAAGTTTACTGTTGAATCCCAAAAACTAACAGGTTATTTTGATAGCTGTAAATTTGAGAGAAAAAAAGGATTACGCTTCAAAGATAGTACTCTTTGAAGGGCATAGGGGTACACTTATGAGGTTTCAATAGCCAAGAATAGATCGCACTGGAATCAAAAGAACAAAAAATAAATACAAATCCTAAAAAAACAAGGAAATAAAACCTATCATGACCATGATGACGTGTTTCTCCATTTTATCACACCTCTTATAGAAATCTATGAATATGTTAAGCTGAATCGGTGAATTTGCGTAATAGGCGAAATTTAGTGGCGGGCGGCGAAAAGTAAATAAATACGTAGTTTTAATTTGATCAAAAGTTACATGAATCAAAACAAAGATATAAAACAATCATTATTTTACAATCAAAAGTTCGTGAAATCAAACTCCTGTTACAAAAAATGAGTATTTGTGTAACTTGAATTTTTTGGCAAGAAATAAATTGATACGTAGTTTTGATTCGATAGAAAGTATATTTAATCCAAACCAAGATATAAAACAACTGTTTTTCACGATCAAAAAGTTCAAGTAATAAAAGTGAAATCAAACTCATTTTTTTACCAAAAATTAGTAGATTTCACCAATTAGGCAATTTCACCGATTCGGCGTAAAATATACATGACCACACACAGGCTTTATTTACATAGTGCCACAACTGCTATTAACTAAACCCTGTATATATCGTACGTAATTTTACACAATAAGAATCGGGGGGGGAGCGAAAGCAATATTCGTTTTATAAATCCATTATGTCAGAGCTCTGTTTATTGTCTAATTCCCAAACCAGCACATTTGTGAATTTGAAATGTGGTCAAATCCACAACATTTTAAGCTTGACTAACCATTGTACAAAAGTAGCAGCCCATGCAAAGTACTGGAAACACGGACAGTCGCCCAGAGCGCCAAGTACTAAGGGGCGCTTGTCATGTGTCTGAGACAATGGTATTTTCCCAAACAAATCGAAAAAGGGAAGTCTGAATAAATCAAATAGTGCAGAAATAGCCAAAATAAGAAAATTCCCTGAAGTTAAGTCAGATTTCTCAGGAAGATCCGACAGTTAAATACTTTCTGTTCTGATGAAACTCCGAAAAACAATAGGCAAACATAATTCTAATTACTTTTTATTTCTATATTTATTTATTATTTCTCAGTATATCATTGATGAATAAATGATATCACACTTGAAATGGTGCCAAGTCCAGTTTGCCTGGGGCACAAGAAATCCTATGGACGACCCAATGTCCATGATTAAGTACTTGATATTAAATGAAAGTTGATCCCAAAATCTATGTTCAGCGAGATTATGTCGCATCAAAACTTCAAGTTCTGGATAATTAAATATTTGAAATGCTGGCCCTTGAACTTGAAAACTTGTCTCTTGTGCTGATGGAAAATATACAACTATCTTAGCTACAGAGAAAGTCTAAAGCTCCTGAGTAAAACAACAAAGAAAAAATATGCAAGGGGAAAATATCGGGAAATCGTTATGCTATCATTAGGGGAAATAACTCTTGTTTTTGATAACTTTAGTTATCTTTAATTAGTGAGAGCTTTTAAAAGCATATTTTATACATTAAGGGTGATGACGATGATGATACTTATTACACCAAGGAAATCTCAATGACCGGCTTTCAACTAACCCAAATATTTTGGCTTTTCATCAACTTTCTCTCTCCCAAAATACGAACAAATCAGAAGAATCCTTCATCACAAATTTTGGGGGATATCAGATTTCTTAGTTTCTTTTCTTTTGATACATTGACACTTTTTTTTCAAAACTTTTCACAATAATTATATCAGCTCCATATAAATTTGTTTAGTAGCAAAATGAAGTCATGAAATGGTTTGAAATTTTTTTTTTTTTTTTACTGATAATTCTAATTTTTTTCCTTTTCAGATTTTTGTACATATTTGAAATTTCTCTCCATTTTATAAATTTATTTAACAAAAAGAAAAATTAGATTTTAAAAGGCCATTAGTGACTTATGGAACACTCTATACCATTAGTAGTGAGTATAATCTCCATGAGGGCAGAATGTCGTATGAAGTCAAATCTAGTGTGGGGACCATCATGGATATTTGCCGGATTAAGACAAAAATGATCTTGTTCCATTGGCACTCAACTTTTGTATGCCTCAGGTATCAGGGATTAACCCTTCCACTTCCCCCACTTTGTGCAATGGAGTGATGCGGCCCGGGGGGGGGGGTGAATCCTTTGGAACCAGACATTGTATTTTGGGACTGGGCACAGGGAGATCCTGGGTAAGGAGGTGGTAGTAGTAGTAGTAGTAGTAGTAGTAGTAGTAGTAATGGTGGAGGTGGTAGTGGTAGTAGTAGTAGATGTTGAGGTGGTGTGGGCTGTGAAATAAAATGGAATCATTGGACCAAAATCAAATTATTGCCGAAATTATTCATTTTCATTTCAAACTAAAGCTCATTGGAAAAGCATGAATCCCATTCTCCCTGCACCCTATTCTGTTATCAGATATCAGGCTTTTCTTTAGGTTGAACACGGACCTCTGACACCAGTGGGAAGTTTAACAATTTCAGTTGTGAGGAAGGCAGCCCCATGTTTATTTGAACGGACCACACCAGTAATTTACAAGAGTAAGACAGGCAGTGCTTGTAGGTTAAGATATCAGGTTCAGGTTTTAACCTTGAAGTTGGATTAACAATACTTTTTAGGATAATATGACAGAGGAAGAGGAAAACATTCATTTAAAAAACCAAAGCTGATGTCTCATCTGGTACAAAAAAATTCATAAAGAATAGCTTTTTGTTATAAAACCAACTCTTTTTTGCAAGCAAAACCAAACTAACATATAATCAATAATTTTTGATTTGCCATCAGATGCCTTCTCAAAATACAATCTAGTTTCAAAGGAGGATATTTCTCTTGTTGCTCACTTTTTAATTCCATAAGAACTTGCCAATCCACCCCAAAATCCACCCCTAATGTTATTGAGAATGCAGCTTCCTTTTGGGCAAATCGAAGAAGATATTTTCAACATGCTCCCAGATTCTCCCTGCAGGATTGAGATCAGGTGAATATCCTAGCTGCAACAAAATTCATCCAAGCTTTTCCAACCTGTGTGCAGCTCCAAATGCGGCACACTCGGTCCATTTCTTCACCAATGAGTCAGCCACCAAACTCCACGGAAAGGGGCAAATATTTATGTCTATGCATAGCTCGCTAATCTGAGAAAACTGCAAGCCCAATCATGGGTCTCTGCTGGGAGCATTGCCCCATCCCCCAATCAGGTTTTCTGACTGGGGGGCGAAGGAGTTTGACAGTTTGATTCTTATAATCAATCATGAATAATGATGTAGTACTATTGTTTTAGGTCATCATCATCAGTCTTTCAGCGTCTGTCATTGGACATAGACCTTACCCACCTTCTATCATGGGCATCGCGGAGCCAGTACTTTCTGAATTTGTCTAGTTCGTCTCTCCATCTAATATTCTGCTGGCCTCGGTTCCGCATGTGATCTCAGGGGATCCATGTTGTGAGTCGCGATGTCCATAGGTTGTCTGCCATTTGTGCAACATGGCCAGCCCACTACCATTTGAGTTTTAATGGATCCTATGATGCATTGTTTTAGGTAACCCCAATTAAATGTTACCATACAAAAAAAAATGTATTATCATTCGCTGGTGTATTGCTCCATCATCTCAAACCAGAATCATGTTATGTGTCTCTGTCAACAGTCAGGTGCACCATCTGACATCTGGATCATAAAGCATGCAGCACCTTATATACAGGATCTAAGAACGTCTATCATGTAACAGGGTTGTCATTGAGATATATTCTGAATATATCTTCTTTTGCCCCCTGAGAATTTATGCCCAATGGAAAGGGGCAACAGGTGCCTATTTAAATGATTCTCAATATCGTTAGGTTCAAAGCGGAATCAATTTGGGACAAAATAACCCACTGCAAAAAAAAAGTCGGTTTTATTACAAGATACCATTTATTCATTGGTTAAATAAGCAGATAAAATTATAACACCGATTAAAGGTTGTTCATACGACCAATATCTTCTTGTCTATTTCCACCTGCAAAACACGTTTTACAAGGGTATTTAAATATACACAATACATCTAGTATGTGAATAGGCACATAGAATACAAGATAATAATGAATGACATCTTAACCAGTATGTGTGGTTATAGATTTTTATTACTCTCGATCAATAAAATTTTGATAGGAATCAGGCATGAAGAAAATAATTGAAAGTTTTGTATAGCAACTCTGAAAACCTGTTTACAAGTACACTGATAACAGTTTCCTATGTAATATATGCGAACCCTTATCTCTGCCAGAATATGTATATGCAAATAGCTAAGCGTGAACATGTATGCATAAAAGGAAAGATCTCCAAGTTACCATGCCAATATTTTATCTACATGGCTTTGTGAATGTGATGTTTAAAAAAGAAATCATTCATCTAAATAAAAAGAGTTTTATGTATGTTTCTCTACTTTCAAGAGTTGACAAATAACGAGTCTCATGGTAAAAGTTATATAATTTTGAGGGAGAAAAATTGAGGGATATTTTACTTTTTGTAAAGTTTAACCCTTTCAAGACTCCAGGGATATATATTCTAAGGTTTTATTGACTGCCAGGACGTATACGTCTGGTGGTTCTTTTTTCAAAGTCTACTGGAATGTATGCATCATGGAAAATAAAGTAGATGAGATTTTCTCGGCTTTTACAATCACAGACAATGACATCATCATACAGTGAAAAACATGCAGAAATTAGTTCATATTACGTGACTGAATAGACATGTAGGTGAAATGATCTACTAATTCCATGTTTTTGATCCATTACGGGATGAATGCCTAATGGGACAAATGTATCCCATCCTGATTTTGTTTTTCCAAAATATAGAAGATTTTCGAATAAGCAAAAGAATAATTTTCTTTAATGATGAAATAAAGCTTGACACATTTTTGTTTCTTGGATACACTCTTGAAAATACAAAATTTGTTTTGTTTTTTGCTAACATCATGTTAATAACACAAGCAACAAGATAGACTTCAAGTGTCCAAAAAACTCTTTAAATCGGATCAATACATTAGTAATGAAGAAGTGCAAGCAAAAGCATGGAAAATATAAAGCTAAAGCTTGTCTGAAGTCATACATGACGGTTTGGCCATGTCTTCCATAATGGACAATGACAGACAAGTCATTGCTACTTGGTGAGCTAGCAGATGGAACCTGACCCGTTGGGTGTCCTAAGCTGCACTTTAAAGACACATGCAAAAATGTTCTGTGCTCTGGACCAGTGTAGGAGGGAGGTAGATAATTGTCAAGGATAGAGACAATTAATTCATCCTAAATGAGAAAATAATTGATGAATGTGTGAGAAAAAGAGAAGAAATAAGGGTTTCGGGTTTGAGGTGTATATGTAAAAATTCTGGCACTGAACACCTTAATAGGTTAGTCTCAAAAAAGTTAAAGAATCAACAAATAATGAGTTTCATCTTGATATCTAAATAATTTAAAAGAGGACAAATAAGACAATATTCATCTCGGTGGGTTATGTAGAACCTGTATTAAGCTTAAATCCCAACCCCGCCAAGAAAAATGTCCATTTTCATTCAATCATCATCAAGTATGTTTACTATCCAAATAATGTGTGTACATGGATCTCTGTTAACATAAATTTGCATATCTCAAAATCAATCTGATCTATATATTGGGTCAGTCTGTGTAGTTACGAAGTTCCATCACTCTCATACCAACAAAATAAATCACAGGTATACACCACTCAATGAAATTAGGGTTTACACCACTTCGCGGTTATGGAAGACTCCGAATAGCCATAGCTTTCAACTGTGTCTGTGACCATTTGTGTTTTATCTTGATTCATTTTGTGCATCAGCTGGCAATATATGTCCCAAGGTATCAGAAAAGCCTCAGAAAGCTTGTAGGAGTGTTATGCTTAGAATTAAATTGGTAAAAATAGAAGATTATTTTGGGGTCAGGGAACACTCGAATTCTTTTCCCATATTAATCTGTGGTAATTGCTTCTTTACTTAACATCATTTCAGTGAAATGTTTCATCAGAACTCTCTACTTTCAGATAGCGAAGGAAACCTGTATTAATGATCTTATCCGAGAGAGTCACACAGATTACTCAATAAGTTACGTTATGAAGAGTTATCTTGAAAAATGTTTCCAAATTTTATTTTTTTGATCATCTAATAACTGCAGACATTGTGTGGAGATCAAAATACCTGTGCTGAAATTATCTAGGCATTTTGAATATCTCAAGATCTGGTTGTAAAACTTGGCAACCATTCAGTGAGAACCTTACTGGATGTGCTTTGATAGACACTCTCTAATTGGACTTTTCAGTCAGTGGTGAGATGCCATTGAATGAGCTTGTTTACTGAGTAACATCTGGCTTTTCAGCACTAAAAGTTGGGAGATTCCCCAACCATGGTCAAGATCAAGGAGAACATGATGCAGCTGATGGCAAACCTGTTAGAGGATTTTTAAAATAGTTTCTAAGGTATGCTGGGATAAGGGTGTGAGATACCAAAAGGGATACTTAGAAGGGAATCAAGGTGCCATTGCCCTAGATGGGCTTATTTGGGGGTTAATATTGAATGGCTGAAAACTTTCCAAACAGACTTTGTATCATCAAAGTAGAACATCAATTGGGTAGGTATAGAGGCCACACCCTTATTTTTAGTACTGACCCTTTCCAAACCTCTTCTAATATATATATATATATATATACAATTTGAAGAATTCTTTTATCAATACAATTAGAAAACATCAATCAAAACTATCACCAAAACTGCCAACACGGGTTTCTTCAGTTATCAAGTTGGTCTGGCTGGCTGACTGGCTGGCTGACTGGCTGGTTGGCTGGCTGTGTATGTATGTTTATATCACACATACAGTTTACACCAATGGAGCAATAGGTCTTAAAATTTTAATATTCCCTCATTATTATGTCTAGAAAAAAAACCATTTTTTGAAGATCCCCTTCTCTTTATAGGTTCCTCACGGGGTTTCCAATTTGCAATGCGATTTTATGCTAAATTGATTTCTTAGTTTGTGTTCAGCGGCATTCACAGTTGTTCCTTGGAAATTGTTCAATTTTCAGAAATAACGTCAATGCTCTTATGGGAATCATTGTTTTCTGACAGAATTCAATTAAGTATGAAGACTTGTACAGAACAATTCTCAGTCTTTCTTGTCTCTTTCATGGCAAGCAACCTGGATCGAGATTGTTTTGTTGGTTACTGTTCATTACATAAGGCAAAATGCATTATTTCTAGAGATATATATTCCTTGGCTTGGCTGCATGATTGGACTGCAGATTAGTCTGCTAGAAGATTCATCCAAAGCCTTGATGCCTGCTCAGTGACTTGGGCATAAGCCAATCAATTTCAGCTAGGAAGCAGGCGAGAAGAAATATAACGGCCTTTCAAAAATACATTCATTTATGACATTTGCGAATCTCTTATTTATTCAGATATTATGCTGAGTGGCCAAACAGCTACAGTGCAGAGATTGGAATCAAGGAAAATCAATTTCAATCCTTGGCTGAGACAGTTTATGTTCACTTTGCACTAATGCTTTTGAGGAAAAGGGTTGAATCAATCTTGTTTTCCCCTAGGTATGGATATATAGTAGGGTAGACTGAGCTCTCTAGCCATGGTAGGCGACCAGTCTAGAGAAACAAAAACTCTGATTCCAAACCAGCCTGAAGAGGGATGGGCTCCATCAGGCTATCTCACCTTTGACATACTCATCTGCGGGGCCCAAAGGACCCTGCATGGGATCACAGTTTTTGTTTTTTTTTTAATTCTTAGTGCAAAAAAGAATAAAAGAAGACAGTTCTGGTTAATCACCATCATGTAACCAATGATTTTGGCGGCATGTTGTGTTGGCGGTTATCAATTCAAAAATTGGAAAAAAGGGATAATCAGAAAAATAAGTTACTTTTCTCACCTTTCGTTGGCCAGTGATCACTAAAAAAATGTCTGAATTTTCAAAAAACAAACTCTAACTAAAGGACTTATTTAGCATTGCATACGAATTGAATTCCCACTAAAAACCTGGGAGGGGAGGTGTTTAAAAAACAAATAAAAACCTTTATTCTAGACCTAATGAGGAGTAAATATTTAAATGTTCAGCCCTATGGCTCCATTGGCACAGCCTGTACTTGTGATAGATAAATCGCCAGTCAGACAGACAGAGCCACTTGAAAACTGAAGAAACCTGTGTTGACAGTTTTGGAGATGATTTTGGTTGACAGTTACTAAACACAACAATCTTCTAATTGGGGAAGGGTTGATTGCTTTGAAAAGCAGCATTTGAAATCCTGGCTTTCACCTGAACTCGAACACAGATTTCTGGCACTAGTGGAAAATATGCAACTATCTTAGCCATGAGGCAGGGGCAGGAATTTACTAAGCGTAGCTTAGTCTGACACAAAGCCACAAGTGTGGGGTACTCGCTGAGGACTCAACTCTCTATACAATAATTGCCAATGTGACTAGCTTATGAAGGTGCGCATATGTGTATGTTCAAACAGAAGAAGCCGTTTATTATTTGTAATAGTCACAGGTAAATTTATCAGTTATAGATATCAAAATCAGTCGACCCCAACGCATCTAAAATGAATTTCAAATTGTATTGAAAAATTTATATTAATCCTATGAATATTTTAATGTAAAGTTGTTTATGACAATGAATTTGAGAACATGAATTTTCAACAATGAACGTAAATTGTTTCAATTTTCATATCCCTTGCTTAATGTTATCAGCTTAATTGTTATCTAAAAGGCCCTGTCCCTGGGTAAATAACAATGGGAAGCTTGTGTTAGGGGTGGAGGTGTGTGCATACATTTGTGTTTATAAGTATCATTACACCACCCTTCCCATTCAAGATATGACTTTGTCTCTCTTTGTCACCTAGACTTAAACCTCTTTAAAAAAAGAGAGAAAAAAAATGTTATTGTTTCACCTTTCTTGTCCAGCTGTAGAGCAGGTGTCATAAAGCAAAAAATAAATAAATAGAAAAAAAAGGGGGGGGGAGAATGAAGACTAAGTACCAGTCACAACAACAAAAGATTCATTACTTTTCAATATAAGGGGATTTTTTTTGTCAGTGCTTCAAGTCCAACTGACAAAGGGCAGAGGGAACCTTTCATATTTTCCTTTTATTCGGTGGGGGGAGGGGGAGGAGAAAGAGACATTTTAAATATTTATTTAATATCCTTTGTTCTCACCTTTACCCTCAAATTTTATTTATTATTCTCTTCTGAGTGAAAGGTTTATTACTATTGTCATACTTTCAAATTATTACGACCACCTATGTCATTATTGTTATTTGGCTCATCTATATTGATGTTAGTATGTACCAAAACTCCCCCCCTCTCTCTCTCTCTCTCTCTCTCTCTCTCTCTCTCTCTCTCTCTCTACCAAGCAGTTGATATGGTTTATGATCATAAGAGAGAGAGAGAGGGTAGATACTCTTTCTCTCTCTCTCTCTCTAATAATAAATAAGAAGAAGAAAGAGAGGGTAAGTTCTCTCTCTCTCTCTCTCTCTCTCTCTCTCTCTCTCTCTCTCTCTCTCTCTCTCTCTCTCTCTCTCTCTCTCTCTCTCTCTCTCTCTACCAAATGGTTGATATGGTATATAATAATAAAGTACTAAAGCATCCTTTCATTTATTTGCATACTGGCCTAACGGTTTCCTTTGCCGGCCATTAGGCTTAAGGTCAAGTCACTTCTCTAGTATCGAATCAATATTGTAATTATCCACAAAT
The DNA here is from genome assembly GCA_963457665.1 of Thysanoteuthis rhombus. Lineage (NCBI taxonomy): Eukaryota > Metazoa > Mollusca > Cephalopoda > Oegopsida > Thysanoteuthidae > Thysanoteuthis > Thysanoteuthis major. The sequence goes on from OY735202.1 coordinate 44,542,329, forward strand.
TGATTAAAAGGGGAAACAACTCTATGCTTAGTATTTTTTCCAAAGAGAACATATTTCCCCTCAATTTTGACCCTTAAAACAGAAAAAAAACTTCCCTCTCACTTTTTACCCCATAGAAATAGAATGAGAATTACTGCTGAAATTTGACCCTGGAAGTGAGAAAAAAACAATTTTGATCCCTTAAAAACAAAAAAAAGTTTTCCCTCAATTTTGACCACTAAAAAAATCTTTAAAAATGTAGCCTTCACAGAAAGTGAAAAAATTTTACCCTCCGTTTTGACCAATAAAAGAGGAAAAAATGTTCCTCTCACTTTTTGCCCCAGCTTCCTATAAAAAAAAGTGTGATCAGACTATGAAGCCAGGTACAAAAAAATACTTTTCAAAAATATTTGATCAGAATATGAGTTGCGGTGAAAAAAGAAAACTCCTTGAAAAAAAATGTTATCTGAATATGAGTTTAGGTAAAAAAAAAACATTGTCTAAAAAAAATGTGATCAGAATAAATGTTCCCTCATGAAGTCATAAAATTCTCTCATGAAGTCATAAAATTCTCTCATGAAGTCATAATGTTCTATTTTGATGTCATACCCAGGTGAACACAAAATAATAGTTTAGTTCAGCATCATAGTTATATCATAAATTGCCACCTCCACCAAAAAAGAATGTATCAGTTTTATTCTTCAAGTAATAGCATTTGGAGGGTGTAAAACTTTTGAAAAACCTCTTACCATTGGCCATTTTTGTGATGTTTTAATAACTTTTTAATGGACATACAAACAGAAAAACTATTATTATTATTGTTGATGTATCAATTTCATGCATTAGTTCATCTACACCAGATTTGATGCATTAATTTTTCTGAGCTTGAGTATAAGTGCGTATATATGAGTACATGAGTGTGCATGTGCACACATGTGTAAAGGAATTGGTGAGAGATACAATACGAAATGGAAGTCATGGAGTGGTCGGTAGTTTATCAAGTGTGTTAAGGCTCTTCGGGGCAGGGCAGTGCACTCCCCTTCTTTTAATTTTATTCCTATAAAATACCATATACTTTTCTGTGTTTTTATATCTGAAGTTTTTTTCTTCTGCAGGCAACGCCAGATACCCCTGCCATTATATAAACAAAAATCTTTTTGAGATTATTTATGATTCATCGAACAAAATTAAGAGTAATGAATATGGATCTAAACGAGATCAGTATAGTCTCAAGTTGTCTCAATTTTTTCGATAGAGTAACGTTATCCTCATTCAGTTTTGCCGAGCATCTAGTCAAGACTTAATGATAATGATCTGGGCCAATAAGCAAGAAGAAGGAGCAATTAGCATATTGAAAAATATCTTTCTTTTTCTTTTTCTCTGACAAAAATCCAAGTAGCTTCTCTTATCCACTCGAATTTATACAAGATTCGAATTTATTCCTCAAAAAGATATGAGATTATAGACAAGAAAAATCTGAAAATCTTACGTCAATATAGATTTCTTCAGTGTTTAAATTGATCTAGCAGGCTGTCTATCTGCAGCTCAAGTTTCTTATTGACAATGCTTTGACTAAAAATTGTACAAACAATTAAAAAACTCAGATGGCAATGGGCAGGCCATGTTGCAAGAATGAAAGACAACCGATGGACATCACGTCTCACAACATGAATCCCCAGAGATCACATAAGAAACCGAGACCAACAGAACACAAGATGGAGAGATGAACTAGACAGATTCAGAAAATACTGGCTCCGCGACGCCCATGATAGAGAATTGTGGCGAATCCTGGGGAAGGTCTATGTCCAACAACGGACGTTAAAAGACCAATGATGATGATGATAACTAAAAATTGGAATATACTTCAACTAAAAATCTGAACTGACAATGTTTTAACCAGAAATTTGAATACTATTTCATGACTGTGGTTCCCGACATGAAAAAATCAATCCATAAAAGATGAGAGTGAAAGAATTTCTTGCATTTTTGTAGACATTTATTCCTGAGAAGGATAATCTTTGACATATTCCATTTATACAAACCACGATTCAATCCTGAGGTTTAGCAAATACATTTTGGAATTGATTTTCAATATAACCTTAAATCACAATACTTATCCTGGTCCATAAACCATCTAAAGGGCAAGGTTTTGAAGAACAGATTTGGTTAATCATTCAATAGAAACCTTCACATGACTAATGCCTTTTGGCAGCATGTTGTGTTGGGGGTGATCAATGAAAAATTTTGAAAAACAGGCATGATCAATGAATGGGTTACCTCTCTCAATTTTTGTTGGATAGTGATCATGAAAAAAGTCTGAATTTATGAAAAACAAGGATGAATGGTGCCAGTCACAAACTAAGGTATCTATCTGGCATAAACTTACATTGCAAATTCATCCCCCACTTAAAACCTGGGCAGGATTTTGAAAAACAGAACATTTTTTGTAGACATAATAGGGTTCAGCCTGTATGTGTCATACATAAAATATCAATCCAGTCAGATATTTGGTGATGGATTTACAAGGATCTATTAATTTTTTTGTATATCCCATGCCAGTTATCCGACCAGATTGACATTTTCAGTACATCACTAATGCATACATACATACATAGCCAGCCAAACCAACTTGAAAACTGAAGAAAATTTATGCTGACAGTTCTGGTTGATGGTTCCTAATAAATAATAACCACTGAATAACTAAATATAATCTCTACATAACCCTGTGAAACAAAATCGATTGCACTCAAATCTGGTTATCATGGGGGCCAAAAGTTCAATCTGCTTTTTCCAATTAATTTGTCTGGAAACTTTTCATTTTGAAACAAATACTGGAATTCAGGAAGCAAAGTAACAAAGTGCACCATTTCTCTGAAACATTTTATCTCCTATTAGTTCTAATTGCGTAAGTTGAGGAAGTAATTTTGCCTCAGAACACAGTTTGCTTTCCCCTCCATTGAAGCGACGGGTCAATTCTAATTCTACAGAGGAAATAATTGATAAACAGTAGATCTACAAACTGAGAAGTATGCAACGTACACATGAGAGAATCATGCTCAACCTTACATGGAGAGATCACAAGACAGCACAGAACATAAGGAAGAAAACGGGTGTCAGTGACATCATAGAAACTATTAAAAAACTCAAATGGCAATGGGCAGGCCATGATGCAAGGATGAAAGACAACTGATGGACATCACGTCTCACAACATGGATCCCCAGAGATCACATAAGAAACCGAGGCCGACAGAACACAAGATGGTGCGATGAACTGGACAGATTCAAGAAATATTGGCTCCGTGACGCCCATGATAGAGAATTGTGGCAAATCCTGGAGAAGGTCTATGTCTAACAATGGACATTAAAAGACTGATGATGATGATGAATTACAAATTTATTGCTAAACTACGATAAAATAAATGAATCACTCTTCTCAACACTCTTTAGAGACAGATTTTATAGAACTGAAGTTATTGAAACTTAGAACTGAACTATGACCTTGTAGGCACCATATGCGCTTTTTTTTTATTATACGGCAACCAATTTGTCTATACAAGTATTTACTAAGCTTAGTCTGGTCACAAAGCTACAATGCACCCAGTGAGGATTAAACTCTGGTATAAAATCTTTCGGTATTTCGTAGCAAACTTAATCAGTCGTAATACACCAAGAGATAAATGGTTGCCTCACCAAGGATCAGTGTTTAAACAAGTTAGTCTGACAAACTAGTTCTGCTGTTGTCAGTTGAATCCCCACTGGATACCCCAAAGCCATGGCTTTGTGCAAGGTGAAACTAAACCTATTAAATAATAAATCTGTTTAGTCACTCAATAGAAATCGTCACGTGACCCATGTTTTTTTAATGGGGGGCACCAGTTGCTGTACAAAGGTTAACAAGTTATTCTTGCATACCATTTGATGGTGTTGTGAATTCACTTCTCACTGGTTGCTTCATTACCGTGACATTGTGTCAGACTCTCCCAAGCTTAGCATTGTCTGACACAGAACGACTGTTTTTCTGTTGAGCAAATGTTAGCAAGATAGTATTTTGGACCATACTGTAGTAAGTTTGATTCTTACTGATTAACCTTGTGTCACACAAAGCTTAGTAAAGAGGGATAACTTACTATAGAATTCTGATTAGCAAACTAATCTTATAGTCCATTAAAACTGCAGTAAGTTTGATCATTACTTGTGGCAGCTTTGTACCATACTAAGATAAGGCTTGAAAATACCTAAACCAATTTACATTCTTCTAAGAGTTGTTCAGACTAATGAATACATTCTCTACTAACTTAACCCACTGAAATTCCACAGGTGTTGACAGCTAAGATATTATTACTTTCGCATGTATAATTCTAAAATTAAAGTATGTAAATTTTTTTAAAGTAATTTATCATCCATGGAATGCATCTATATTATCTCTAACAAGAGAAAAAGCAAATGAAACTAACATAGCTGTTATTATTATTGATTACTTTTGTTATCTGGTATATTCCTGTGATCTAATTCTACAATATGTTAATTTCTAGGCTTCAGACTTGTGAGGGAGTAGTTGTAAATGAATGAACAATTATAATTAAGGTTGAGTCCTTTTTGCTCCCAATTAAGCATAGACACTGTACATTATACTCATTCTTTCTTTTTTTCAAGAAAAATTTGTTTGTTGTTCTCTTCTTTTTTTTATATAAAAAATAATTTGGTTGATTTTTAAATATCCCCATCAATCTGGAACTCAGAATTGAACAAGATGTTGTGATTTTCAATTACTTATCAACAAACATTCGGAGAATTATCAGATGACAAGCTAATTACAGACATCTCAGGTTTTACATATAAGAGGTTACCTGACTGAATAGAAGAAAAAGAGAAAAGCTGAACCAAACATGTATACAGGCTTGCTCACACACACACACACACACACACACACACACACACATGTATGGTGCTACCCAAAAGTTCATGGAATATGATCATAACACTTGTTTGCAGACTGGCTAACAATGGGTACTGCTCATAAAGGGTAGTGGCAAAAGAAGGTGCTAAATTCAGTTCATGCACTGTTCAAATTCCCCAAAATTTGAATTACACCTCAGATATATATATATATATATATATATATATATATATATATATATATATATATATGTGTGTGTGTGTGTTTGTGTGTAACTTTATAAGATGACACAAATTTTTGTAAATCTAGACATAAAGATTAACTCTCATATAGATACTCTGTCATGATAGATGTACAAAGTTACTTAGAGTAATACACATTTACTCACTCTACACTTAGATTGGGATGCGCACACTTGTTGGTAAGAAAGGTATTCACACTTTCCTCAGATTGACATCAATTCTCCTTGGATCACACAGCATTATCTAGGTTTCCCCTTTCTACACTCATAATTTGCCATCAACAACACCAAGTTAAAATAACATGTCTTGTGAGAGAACATTCAGAAATATGGAATGCATTTCTCAAGGAAATTAGAACAAAATTAAAAGCAGCTTTCTCTAACTGTCAGAAACCATCAACCAAAACTGTCAACATAGGTCTCTTCAGTTTTTGAGTTGGTCTGGCTGGCTAAGTATGTATGTATGAATCACATATACAGACCGCACCAATGGAGCTACAGGGCTGAAAATTTAAACATTTACTCCTTATCATGTCTAGAAAAAAACTTCTCCTTCTCTCGTCAGAATCCACCACTACCCCCAACCCCACTAAATGGGTTTTTAATGGGGGACTCAGCTTGCAATGTAAGTTTATGCTATCTTTAATTTGTGCTCAGCTGCATTTAAATTCAGAGTTTTAAGTGATCAAAAAAAAAAAGCAACAGAAGGAACTTATTTTATTGATCACCCTTCTCTCTGATTTTTTGATTAATCATCCCCATAACAGCATGCTGCCAAAAGACATTGGTTGCATCATGATCATCATGATGATGATGATGATCATCATCATCATCATCATCGTTTTTTAACGTTTGTAGTTGGACATAAACCTTCCCCAGGATTCGCCATACCTCTCTTTCATGGGCATCACGGAACCAATACTTTCTGAATTTGTCTAGTTCGTCTCTCCATCTTGTATTCTACCAGCTTTGGTTGCACATGCAATCTCTGGGGATCCATTGGTTGTGTGTTATTCTTGCAACATGGCCAGCCCATTGCCATTTGAGTTTTCTAATGGATTCCTTGATGACTCGGACTCCTGTTTTCTGCGATACAATATGCTGTTTTGGGATATCTCCATGTGAGGTTGAGCATGATTCTCTCATGTGCACGTTGCATACTTCTCAGTTTGAAGGTCAGTCTCTTGGTTAGGTTCCATGCTTCAACTCCATAGGTGACTATTCGGAGGATGCATGGGATCTTCTTTTGGTTGCATCACAGTTTCTCTTGAGTGACTCACCAGACATGTTTCCATTTTCAGTTGTCCTATCCATTAGGCCACTGCTCACTTTCAACAGCATGCAAGTATAATTCATTGTGATTCTGCATTGCTGGCTTTTGCTCTAAGACTATTAAACCCCAGGAGATTTAATGATAGCCTCAGTTCCATTCCACGCACGTTACTTTTCTGTTGCATTTCGGAAGGATGACTATTTTCTTAGCATAGCTTTGTTATGGTACAAGGCCACAAATATAGAGCGCCGAATGAGAAACAAACTCACAAGTAATGATCAGCAAGACAGGCTTGCAAGCAATTACAGAGCAACAAGGCACAAAAGTTTTTTTTTACTGAGCTCAGCTTTGTTTTTATGTAAGATCACAAGTATGAGGGACCCAATGACGACTAATAATGCTCTGCAAGTACAGCTTGTTAACCATTGCACCATGATGAACCACCTTATTTACTAAGCTTAGTTCGGTTTTTGCACATGGCTACTTATATTAGGTACCCGGTGAGGATAGAACTACTAAGAGTCGGCTAGACTAGCTCCTTAATAATTATGGTGTGCATTTAGGAAAGATGTACACATACTCAGGGACTTCAAAACAAATGTAAATGTGAGGGAGAGAAATGTTCATACACGCACTCACGTATGAATGTCTTTATTCATTAGAATTAAATAAGCTCGTGCGATCTGTGTGATAAAGTTTTGTAAAAATCCAAGACTTGTCACTTTAGCTCAGTCAGTAAGACAGCCTCCTGGAAATCAGTTGGTCGTGAGTTTGAATCACAGTAGGGGAATGCAAATTTTACAAATCGGTTTACAACCCTAATTTCGTTTGAGGATCGGTCTTGTCCTGATTTGGGTGAAATTATGAAGTTATCGACAAAAAGATGGAGTGAATTCTTTAGGAGGATTTGTCGTGTGCAAGGTTTAACACGTTGCTTTCTCGATGACAGCAGTGAGTGACAGCTCCTCAGTCCCTAATGCATATGGCTTCTAGTCCCACCCGACTCTGTAGGCACCCCACTTCCAACCCCCGACATGCATACACGCTCCCCAGTCAGCACTCCCTACCTGGTTACTGTAAAAAGGAAGAGGAGGTAAAAAGTGTGGATTTGGGTTCAGCTGTGGACATGTGGAGGTTCTATTGTCCTCACCGGGGCAGCTGCCTCACCTGCCCAAATCCAATCCCCCCTCCCGACGACACTCCTACTTCACACAGCTTACGTCTTTCCTTTAAGACTGCTGTAATGCATTCTCTTACACCACTATGCCCTTCATTGTTATTGGCGTTAATATTTATTCTTTCTTCCCATTTCCTCCAATTTTCTTCCCTGTTAGATACATACACACACACGCATACGCACACAGAGGAGCCTGATACGTAGAGAGTGTCTAATATTTATATTGAATTTATTTGCCAGCAGCATTAAATCAGCATACTGATATTTCTAATTGATTTCCCTATCGGAGGCCTTCACGAAATCCAACCTAAAGAGTGTTACATAATGAAAACAACTTTTCTTTTTTTTTTTTTTGCGAACATCAGACTTATCCACATCAAATGCTGTCAAGAATGCTGCTGATCTTTGTGAAAGTTGAAGAGGAAATTTTCAACATGCCTTCCTTGATGGTTGCAAGATTCTTGACAGGATTGAGGTCTGGCGTATTTGCTGGCTATATCTCAAAATACATTTTTTTTTGTTGGGGGGGGGGTATCAATCTTTTCAAACTTATATGCAGCTTCAGATGCAGCACGAACCCTTTCTTCCCTATTGAGTCAAAGATCAAATTTTGTGAAAAAAAGGCAGAATATTTGTTATTGCACAGCTTGTGTGGTGAACAAGACTCATGTGAAAAACATTGGAAAATCCAAGCAGACTATGTGCACAATTGTCAATACTGTTACATGCCATCAAAAGTAATATGCACACTGCTTTTGGAGTGTAATGTCCGACTGTTTTATCATGAAACACTCATAACGAAATCTTGGTGGTATGGTTATTTATTAAGCACAGCTTAGTCTGGCACGAAGCTATGGCATTGAGGTACCCGTGAAGTAGCAGTGGATTAGACAAATAAACTCAGAGATCAGATATTCTATGGAAAATGTCAGTCAGGATGATTTACCAAAATTAACTAAGAACTTGAATAGCCAACCTATGGGAGAAACATTCCCTAGGATCACAGTCTTTTTGTGATAATGTAGACGTCTTGTGCCATATTAGGCTGAGTTTAGTGTGGCACAAGACCGATTAGGGGAAATAAGGGTTTAAATAGTGTGCTGCAACAATCTTGAAGCTTGTTTTAGATTTTTTTACTGATATTTTGTTTCTGCATTTTTTTTGGGTGTTCTGATGTTGAAGAAAGTTTTTTTGGTCGTAATCCTTAGAGTGGTTCAAAGTGTTTCGTGTCGGTACCTGACACCCATCTCTGACCTAGAATTAAGTAGTATATCTTTATCCAGAAATTTAAACTGTGCAATTTTTCTTCAAGGCACAAATTATACTTTGAATTAAGGTTTCTACACGCGATAGTTTTTGAAAAATTTTCCAGTTTATCATCAGATTTTCTCCTTTCTTTCTAAGTTTCCAAAAATGAACGGAGAAGGGAGTGGCGTTTCTGAGATTTTCAAGATTAAAAGAGGAATTGTGGTTCGCTGGTTTGCTCTGGAAATTCAATTTAGATATCCTAAAGTAGAATTTAGAATCACTTTGTATGCATTGAAAATACAGAATTTTTATAGCATAAAAATTGTCCGTTGACACTGGAGGGAAATCTGCAACAAAATATCACTGAATAAATATAAATCTGTATTTGATCTTAAAGAAAGAGAAATCATAGTAATTTTGTTCTTCCATATATAAAATTTGAATGCCAGAGTTATCTCCCTTACATCTAACCAACTTTTTTTCATACTTTAACATCACACGTTTATGCAGTATTTCAAGTATAACTCATCTGTATTGTACTGGAAAGAAAATTTAGAGGTTTAAAATTGAAAACCACTTTTTTTTACATTCAAAAGTATATGTTCCATACAAACAAGAATCTTCAATTTCTAAATCATAATTTGGGCTCTTTAACTAAGGATAAAACCTCAAAACCAGCAGTCAAAGGTCAACCAGTACATGAGCATACACAAGTGTACTAGCAACTGATGATTCAACACCTCTTTTAATCTGGGCAAAATTGTGAGCAGACACTTGAATTTCTCATGGCTCTCACATTATTTCACTGAGTAGCCACAGGTGGCTTTTTGTGTGGTGCCATGGGTAATTGTTTACACTGCAGTGGTTGTAACTGCTCCATTGATTTTGTAAAATTCCTAGCCTAATATTTGCAAAGTATTACCCCTTGTAATGGCTTCCTAGCAAAGGGTAAGTGTTAGTGGTAGTGTACAACACAAGCACAAGTCAATAACGATGCAATAAAAGGTAGTGTTGAGAAAACTTGACGGCTCTGTTTCAGTACAAGAGCTGTGAAACTCATGCTATTGGGTCAACAAGTGCATATGATATTTGTATTAGATTAATTAATATACCTGTATCTATTTCATTTAATGAAAAATGATTTGAAAAAATCTGTGTGTGTGTGTGTGTGTGTGTGAGATAACTTGATAACTGGCCATTGTAAGAAGTTGATATTTGGCAGCTATGTTGGTACGTGCACCAGAAATCGCAGCATCCAATCTTCAGTCATTTGTGCTAGCGGTTCTTGATAAATGGGGGAGGGGTGCTCAATTTACAATAAAAAATCTTTACTGAAAGGAATGCATATTTTGTGACTAAAAAATAGTGACAAAGTAGTTTTGGGATTGAATTTGGAGAGATAATGGAATTTTTTATTAGAATTGAGAGAGAGAGAGGGAGGGAGAGAGGGAAAAAGAGAGAATCAGATTTTTTTCTGTCAATTTTTCTATACAATCTGATATGATTAATTATAGCTGTATGATGTAATTGCATTTTTTAAAATTCTGTTTTGATTGTTGTTACAATTAACATCATTTCTGTTTTGATTGTTGCTATTAACGACATCATAAATAATTTCAAGTTTGAGCCTACTGGGGATTTTCATGAAACTGGGTGCACCTTTGAGATGGGAGAGGGGGAGGAGGACACAATTTGAGTGGGAATGATATTGGAATGGCCACACTAGAGGGAGGATGTGGAAGTGATCTGATTTAAATAATACCATTGCAAAAATTGACTGCCACTACGAAAGTGAACATTCTTTTTTTTGATCTTTTTCAGAGAAAATTTCCCATATTTCAAGAATGCACCAGGAGGATGGAAGGTAAGAAAAAACACAGATAATGAAAACTGTCAATTTATACAAATAATCTTCCATTTTCTTTTTTAATCAGCATAATTTAAAGTAAAAAAATACAAATTTATTTTCTGTGAGGATCATTCAGCCTTAATAGTTCAGCATTTTCAAATGAATGATCTTTGTACTTTCCAGAAGCCTTATTTCTTTGCTGAAAAATGTACATCTTAGATGCTATGAAACTGCCGACTTACCATTCATTAGCACCTTTCTTTGTTCTCAAGTGCAAAAGTATGGATCAATAAGTCCATAACATGACAGTCAACAGATTAATTTTGATCTGAAATTCTCACTGTTTAATGTTTGATCTATGTGATTAATGGAGAAAGTCCGAGTTGAGCATTAACGAAGAATGTGAAAAATTTATGTTGAAAAATAAATATTTGTTGCATTAAATGAAAGTTGTTTCTCCATAATCAAGATATGGACTTTTGAAAACCTATGTACATTCACTTCAATTCAATCAAGATGAATGTAAATTCACACATTCATTTTTGGATTCATTGTTATCAATTTTTTCTGACAGTTCAATATTTTCTGACTGTTGAAGTAAATAATTTGAAATAAGAATAAAGAATCAGGTTTCATAATCTGGAAGCTCATCTTACATGTACACTGCTTTAATCAATTAAGGAATAGAAGCCTTATGGTCAAACAAAGTCTAAATCAACAGTTATATTACTACAGCTCTTCTCCAAATCTTCATAAATCATTTGTTGGCATTGTCATCGTAGTATTAGTCTCAAGTGTCAAGTTATTTGAATTCTGAAATGAAGCATTTTCATTACTCATTTTTCATTGTTTTTTCTCTAACAATACTCAGGTCAATATACTCTTGGAGTGTTAAAGTAAACAAAAATTCTTTAAAAAGTACCATATTTGATGTCTTTTTAAACTTCCTTATTTCAGTAAAGAGTATGAATAAAAAACACATTTCCCTGTATTCCACTTATTTGTAACTGTTTATTAATTCTCCCTCAAGTTATGGCCAATATGAAACTGGACAATAAAAGATATGTTCACCTTTTGGACTATTTTGGGGGAAAAAGAGGCTGGGCATTAAATTCTGTCAAATACAATAGCTAATAGAGAGACTTGACCTCTCATCCCAATATCCTGAGAGCAGGCCCTGCATTGCCTTAACCGATTCTGCCACAGGAGTTTGCAGTTAAGCAAAGCCAGATTTAGAGTCATATGAGTGACTCCTTTCTGATTACTCACTCCATATTGTCTTTTTACTGTAGAGTACCAATAACACTAGTTTTAAGTTATTTGAATTCTTAGATGAAGTATTTTCATCATTGAATTTTGACTCATTTTCTTCATCTTGTCGTAGATGTTCATCACAATGTTCTGCATCAAACACCTTCCCTGGCTTTCATGCATAATCTCTGGTCATTTGTGACCACGGATCATCATAAAAAGTATAAGCTTTGCTCCTGGAGATCCATCTCCTGTGCAATACTTTCCTATTGCACTTAAAGGAGAAGGATCTGACGCCTGTGGCAGTATGCTGATAAAACTAGGCTTTTTTGTACCCACCCATGTACAAATATGCTTGAGGTCCCATACTAAAAAAAAAGACTCAGTGGGAACATATGTAAATTTTCCCTTACTTTAACTGTTAGGAAATCAATTGTGACTAGAAAAAGCAACAATAAACTGAAGAAAACTAACCAGTATACCTCAGAAAATTCTTTATCTCAGAATTCGATTACCTTGAGACTATTTGGGATTTTTTTTTCTATACAAGAATAATAATTTTCTTCATGTTATTAATATGGAGAAGAGATGTAATTTGCTTCATATTTTGTGAAATTGATATGGTCTAAACGAGCAACAAACATTTATCTAATGGTTCTTATCATCTTTGTTAGCTGATAGCACAAGTCAAATGGTATAACTAACAATTCAAATTTAAATATGAATCCACCTACCTAGGTTATCTCCCTTGATTATCACAAACAAAAGAAATTAAGAAGTAAATTATCTTATGTAGTAAACATTGAATGGAAGGTAAATGTAACTCACTTCTCTTTTTCTTACTTTGAAAAAATCTTTTTTTTTGAGATGTCATAGCTTGAATTCGCTAGATGGAAATGCTGACCAAATCAATTGTAAAAACTAAATTCTTACGTGTCTCTTGTTTCCAGAATTCCGTTCGGCACAATTTATCCCTTAATAAATGTTTTGAGAAAGTGGAGAACCCCAAGCTGGCTGGAACCTCACGGAAAGGCTGTCTTTGGGCTCTTAATCCAGCCAAAATCCCCAAAATGGAAGAGGAAATTGCCAAATGGGAAAAGAAAGATCCACAGGGAATAAGAAACAGCATGGCCAAACCAGGTGAGAATTTAGTTTCCTTCTTTTTACTTTTAATTCTTCTTTTTTTTTCTTTCTAAAAACCCGGAACATTCATCCTGTTAGTCTTTTTTTGTTAGTTTGTTTGTTTTCTTTCCAATATATATTACAAAGCTAAGCTTAGTGTGAGTGTGGCCCAAAGCCATATTTTCAGGGCACACATTGAGAACTGAACTCACTATCAATGGTCTGTGCAACTACCTTTCTTGCTATGTAACAGATGTCCCATTTTATTAATTTTACTGCGTTAACCCATTCACTGCCTTTAATGTAACTCCTGTGCTGGTTTTTTTCTAGTTGGAAAAAATTGATGAAAATAGAAAATCTTAATAGCATGCTTAAAACCGGTTTGTTTTTTTTTGTTCATACAAATCAACTATCTATAACAGAATATCTAAGAAGTGTAATATATATGTAAATGCATGGTAGTAATAAGTGATAGTGTGGAAAATGAAAGATTGAGAAGCTGTGTGTTACATCTCAAAATCTATAAAGATAAGACTTTATGCGTTTCACCTTATCACAAGGCATCATCAGGAGTTTCAGTAAAGAAAATGGTGGAATAAACAACCCATCATAGTCTGATATATGTAAGAAAAAAACCACATGATTATGAGACAAGGTATCTCATCTGTGGCTCTGAACCAACGACTTGCCAAAACTAATTCTCTCAACTCTCAGAACATCAGATACCCAATAGATTTTTTTTTCATTTTCTAGCCTCTAGACAACATGGTTCTTTTATATGAAAATGAATTTTGAAGCTACTTTTTTTCTCAGCTTCTTAAAAGGAAACCAAATAAAAGGACAAATCAAAAAAAGTTTTAGAAAATAACCAATGTAATGGCTTTCACATAGTCCCAAATAATGTCAGTAAAAAGTGTTTGTTTTTTTTCTTGTTCTTTTCATAGAGCGTCTAGAGATGATTGTTCAGGGTCGGGCTGGTTCCCCTCTGATTCCTCATGAGCTTGCAAACATCATTGTGACCTCAAACAGCAACCATACAGAGCACCCAGGCAGCCTGACTACAACTGCTGGACAGTTTGATCTCAAATCCAGCCTTCTTTCAAGTCTCCAGAACCAGCAACAACTGGAAATGATGGACACTGGTCAGCAGCAGCAGCAGCAGATAGCCTCCAGTAGAATTGAAGAAATGCTTGGGGTCTCACTCAAAGATGTCAATGCACTGGAAACAAGTTTCAGTTTGGATCCTGCACTTTCTGAATTGGCCTTAAAAGTGAGAAACTGATTTTGTCACAACAACAAAAAAAAATTAACATACATATTGTATTTGGTCCTTGTAATCTGATAACTACAGTAAATCAGATGTATCTATATCCGAGCACCTTTTCTAAAAGCTAACTTGACTGAAATCAGATAGTGTAACTTGAACAATGACTAGAATACTCACACTGTATTGAATTTTTACCCTCTATTTCAACATCTAACAAATCTGAAAACAAAGAAAAATCCTTGAAGATCATTCCAAAACAAGAAAGAAATCTCAAGTTATTATACATATAACCCCATTCTGGCAGTGAGTCTTACATCAATTCCTGACCATTGGCAATCCCTTTTTTAGAGTTTCAATGCATTTCTACAGCAAAATTACTGGCAATGCATCTATATTATACAAAATAGCCTCATTCTGTCAGTAAAGCTTATCTTAATTCATGACTAAAGATATTTTTTTCATTTTCAATGTTTAACATACATATTGAGAGCTGGAATTGGCCACAACAGATTTTAGGTGGAAAAAATTGCAAAATTTGGTGCTTAAATTCTTTCCTCTTTTATCACTTGTTGCTATATCAGTGAAAAAATTTTGAAATATTTTTTTTTAATAAATTGTACCTGTAATATCACAATTTATATAAATAGCTAGTTAGACTATAACACTTCACTGGAAGTAATTTCATTTTTTTCTTGTTCAAATATATCACTATATCCTAAGAAATACTTCTGCATATACAATAGGAAAAAAAAGGAAAGAAATATAACTGCTGTCTTACTTTTGTGAGTTTTTTGTCTCACTTTGGTAAGATCGTACTTCTAAAATATTGGGGTTTGGACGAATACAGTGAGTGATAGTCCTCCCAATACCCTAGTGCACCATGGAAATATGATGTGCTTGCAAACAATAATATATATGCGTGCACAGGCAGTATACTAAGGAAAGTGGTCCTAAAAGATAATAGACTCTTCAAGAACTGAATTATTAAACACACACAATATGCTTCTAAGATATAAAACCAACTAATTGCATTTTCTTCAGCAGGGCAGCTTCTGGGATGATGATTTGAATGTGGAACTGAGTGTGGATATTCCATTAAGTGCAGTCTCAACCAATGGCAGCTTACAGACTCTGAACACATTAGCCACCAGTGGACCCCATATCAACCTATATTCACCCCTTACAGGTACGATTAAGTCAATTGTTCATACCACATTAGGCATTTGGTTGTATAGAAATGAATGTTTGTTTGTTTTTTTTTAAATCAACCAACATTTAGAAGCTGGATAATGAGTAACTTATCACTTCAAAAATTGAACAAACTTTGGATTCATTCAGTGTTCTTCAGACAAGATTTGGTACTATTTGGTACAGGTGTTCTGGTGCAAGTATCAAACCTATACTTGTTCAATTTTTTCTTCCAATTAAGTTTCATTTACAGCATAAAAACATTTTTTAATAAAATTGAATTTACAGTTTTAAGGCTTCACCTTTAAATGATGATGAATCAACATTTTCTCCTAACATCAAAACTTTAGTTGCCTAATTGGCTTATACCAAATCAGATGACGCCTAAATGAACATGCCAAATAGTCCCACCCCATCCATACATATTTCCTTAATCATCTTAAAAAATAAGCCCTTTCATGTCCAAGCAGTTACAGAACTTGAACATAGTAATTCTGATTCAAAGGGCAGTTACTTAAAGAGCATTGTTTTATTTTCTGAGACAGTTTTCTATTTTACAACAATATACAATAATGAGTTCATATGCAATTTTCCTATGCATTTATTTGTTTCCACTCAAATAAGATGATCTGATTGGTTGATTTACCTTCCTATTATGACATAATAGAAATTATGTCAGAGACTCTAAAAACCTCACGTCTGATCGAACATTGAAACAGCTTGAGATGAGTTGAGACTGTGGAGAAAAAACTTGAAATTAAGATACTTTAATTATTTTTTAAAAATCATATAATAAAATAGCTTTAGGCTCCTTAGTGCCAATTCCATACATAAATTAACCCCATCATTTTGGATGGGTATATTCGTGGATACTTATAAAGGTCCTATTCCGTCAGTAACTCTTGTATCAGTTCCTGGTACTTGATATTTCTGTCTTCAATTTCAATGCACAACATACAGATTGAGAGCTGGAACTCACTAAAACAAATTTTAAATCATAAGTTATAAATTTACCACAATAATGATTTATCAAAATTTGGTAGTTAAATCATAAAATTACACTACGTAGAATGAATCAGCTGAAACATTGTGGTGAAGGGTATATTCATGTATAGTTATAATGGTCCTACTCAGTCAGTAACTCCTTTACTAGTTTCTGGTCCTTGAAAATCCTGTCTTGATTTTCAATGCACAACACAAATAGTAAGCTCTAGCGATCACTCTAACAAATTTTAGATCAGGAATTATAAATCAAACCATAATAATTCATCATTGGTTGTTAAATCATAAAATTACGCTACGTAGAATGAATCAGCTGAAACATTATAGTAGATAACAAAAGCAACATAAAGAATGACCAATAATCTTAAACATCTCTTGGAGTTATAATCACTTCTGAAATTAATAGAAAATAACTTCTTTTTTTTTTTTCATTTTCTCTTCAGGCATTCGGAACGATTCCTTGACAGCAACAGGATTTGGTCATACAGCCTATGGATAAAAAAAAAAGCCACAAGAAACAGCAATATTTCACACGTAGTAATATATTTTGCCATCAGATTCTACATTGTTATGAACTCATCCTTGGAATCAAGTTGTTTATATTTTATCTTACATCTGAACTCTTCACACATTCCTATATTCTCTTCCCATTCAATACATTGACTTATTCTCAGCCATACACTTCAAAAGCTTCTTTCATCATAACTAATATTTATTTTTATTTTTATTTTTCCCCAACTTCACATCACTCACACCACCAATCATTCTTTGAGTAACATATCTTGATCTCATCGGGGTCTAACTAAGACTCAATTTACTTATTTGGCAGCTCTAAGAGTTAGTTTGTTTTTGTTTTTTTTTAAGTAAAACCAGTGCCACTGAATTTTTTTTCTCAGTCTCACTTGTTTTAATTATTTCCTGGAACCTTATTGATCTCAAGGCTTTGTCTAGGTTCAATTACCATTCCTTGAATAGCTGTAATATACACACAAAAAAAGAAAATCTCATATAACAGGACCTTTCACTTGATCCATATTATTCCTTGAGTCAACTGGCTTAATCTGATCAAGGCTCAAGAATAACCTACAAGCTGTTGTAACTAAAGAACTGAGAATGAAGAAAGAATGAAGAAAGAAAAAAGAAATCCCAAGACAATACACTTAAGATTCTTTCCTAAAACTAAAGACAAAATCATCAAGTTTGTTTCTTTTTAAATGGCTTCCATGAATTCAAGACAAACATTCGCTAACTCCCAGAATTGATAGACTTTTTGAAAATAGGGGTTTTATTTCATTGTTCATTCAGATTTCTCAGGACATATTTTGATCAACACATTGTTTTCTTTTTGATTAATGGTCTTGGCAGGGGGAACTGAGCAGCATACCTGGGTTCAACCAAAATCTAACCCAAGTTAATATTGTGCAATTTCAAACATTGTTTGATCCAGTCACATTGAAGAATTGCAACTTTGGGGAGTTCATTTTTCTGCTCTGATTCTGCTAAAGGGCCAATGGGAGAAAAATTATTAAAATAAAAATTAAGTTCATTATAGGAGGATGGTTTAAAGCCTTAGAAGTCTTTACTTGTCATAACAGTAAAATTCCCTTTTTACAACTAGCAAGACCTGTGGAAATTTTAAAAAAACGAACTTACAGTTAACTTGCTCAGTACTAAATAAGGAATGATTCACAAATGCCAGGCCTTGCATGGAACCACTTTCTGATAGCAAAGGTTCTTTCTTTACCTCCTCTTCACAATCAGTCTCTTCAAACTAAAATCCATAATGCCAATCTCTGCAAATGTGTTTATAGAATCAAATTGAAAGCACAGCTCATTACTCATTGCCTGAGAGATGAAACCCACTATTCCTAACTTTGGAATGAAATCTTAATCAGAATTCAAGAATGGAAAACTAATTCCCCAAAAATGTTAATTAAGCTATCCGAAGAATTATACAGACAGATGTAGGCAATTATGGTAGTTGCAATTTCCAAGTATAATTGCGAAGTGGGAATCTATCTCTAAATCAAAAGTAAATGATGTTAGACGTGCCCAGAAGGGTTCAATAGTTTAACCTGATTTGGATCAATTGTAAAACATACAATAGCGAATAGACAAAAATGAGTGTGGTCCTGCTATTGATGAATGAACACACACACACACACACAAATGCTTCCTTTACCATTACTTAACTTCCTTCAAATTTATTCAAGTTCACATTAATCACTTATCACACCAACCTTTGAGTCCCGTATTTTGATATCATCTCATCTAAGGCTCAACTTACTTATTTGACTATTCTGAGAGTTTTAAAAAAAAAAAAAGAAAAAAAAGGAACAATTAAAAACAGTGCCAATGAACTTTTTTTCTCAGTCTCAGTTTTAGTTCCTGATCTCAAGGCTTCGTCCAGGTTGAATTTTCACTCTTTGAATAGCTGTAATATAAAACTTGAGTCAACTGACTCAATCTGATCAAGGCTCGAGTAATAATCTATAAGCTGTTGTAATATAAAAGAACTGTGAATGAAAAAAAGAAAAAGTACCCCTAACTTTGAAAAAATACTGATTCCTTTGGAATTTGTTTCTCCCAGCCGATTTGCCGTTGCATGATTTGATATAAAGAAACAATACTACGTAAGTTTTTTTCAACTAAATTTGTTTACATAAGTTTGTTTTTTTTTTTTTAAAGACCCCCCCTTCTAGGTTGGGTGTATCTATAATAACGTTACAACATAAAGATGAAAAACAAGCCTTTGGCCGCACAAAAAAATATTATGAAAGACGCTTCAAGTTTTTCATTCTCTTTTTGGGGGATGAATATATTCACTAATTAGCAGGTAACCAAGGATTTTTACTCAACAGCTTCAATGAGAAAATATTGCTCCTATTCTAGCAAAAATTATGGAAACCAAGTGGATATTCAACCACCTAAAATCTTAATCATAAACAAAAGCATTTTATTCTACAAAATACGTTGCTATTTACAAATCATTTAATATTTATTTTGCATTATTTCAATCTAATTTATAAAGACACATTAACTAATTTAACATTTATTTGTTTAGCTTTGAATCTTTATCGCATTCTTCATTTGAAACATTCCTTAATACTTTCACTGCAAAACCAACTCAAGATATTTAAATTGGAATGTTTTTCTAATTATCTTTGAAGTAGAAAAAAAACTTTTCAGTATTTCATGCTAACAGAAATGAAGAGTATTTTTTGTATAAAACTAACATAAAAAACATATACACAAGTGGAAGAAGGTTGAAAAATGTCAAGTGACTTAGAGTGACCAACAGGTAAAAGAATTCAAGCTTCTATGAAATATCATTCAAACTTTTTTCTTTAGTAAATTCCAGTAGAGTTATTAATTTTTTTTAAATCATAATTTTTGAGAATTGAAAATATCAAGTGATTTTCATAGATATTTTTCAATTTTTTCTAAAAATTTCAAAGAACCTATGACTTTTTCAATTGAAAAGTTTTAGTTTTCCAAGTACCAGAAATTTAAAGAAAAAATAATTTTTGCAAACATTCAACATTATTTATTGAAATATTTAAAGATGCATTAAAATCTTGTGGTTAAACTGGTAACAACTTTATTCAAAAACTTTGGAATTTCATATTTGTAAGACTTTTGGGCTTTTAAAAATGAAAAAATCTTTCATTATCAATTTTTCATTAGAATTTTTTCTGTCTGATCTTGTTGCAATAAATCAGGTTGTAACTCTTCAATCTGGCACTCTCTGGCCCAGCATGTTTTTGATCTGCTTCCATTAGTTTGTGGATGTACAAGTGAAGTTCTCCAATTCAGTTTCAAACCAAGGTTTAAACTGTAATTTAACAGTTTACAAATCAAGTCGGTAGAATGAATGAGTAAAAAAACTAATTGTAGTTTGAAACAGAATTGAAAACTAAAAACTTCTGATATTTATTTAAGCATGAAAATTAGACACGTACCCAATTTTTTCTGAATCTTATTAATAATTTTTAATAGAACAAATTAAAAAGCATAAGCTTATGTTAAGCTTCATATAGCATATGATTTATAAAAAAAAAAAAAAGATATCTTCTACTTTCCACAATATTAGAAAAATTGTCTCTTCTTTTATTTTCTATCGTCCAACAATAGCTCAGCCCTAGATTGCCAGATCAAAGAGGCACAACTCTAATTCCATTAAATAAACTGCATGGATCAGAAATACAGAATAAGCCTCAAGTGAGAAACAAATTTGCATCTTTTTTTCCTTAGGAGACAGTTTGATATTGCACACTGCGATAGTAAGCGACAAAAATAAGATGGAAGAAATACTGGTAAAAAATTAATGGTAATAATTTCAAAACCTTTTTCTATCTTTTGCCATTTTTTTTTCAACATTTCTTAAATAAAGTTCTGCAGTGAAAGTTTTTTTTTTATTTTCTATTTTTTTTCATTCGATTTTTTTTATTTTTGGTTTTTGAAAAAATTAATTATACATTCTTTTTATTTGTTTTCACATGTATCAAAAGCAAAAAAAGCAAAAAAAAAAAAACATTGGCAATAATGTCAAAAATGTACATTCCTTCCGAACGATTAGATCTCAAATGGTGTAATTTTTTGAATTTATTGAAAACTTCAAACCTATGTCTCTTGAATGATTCAATGAAGTCATAGGTGAAGAGAAAATGTCCATCCTATATACAATGGTTCCCCCCTTTATCCATGGTTTTGCTCTCCAATGTTCCAGTTAAACATGGTCAACTCCAGAAAGAAATAATTCATGCCTTTTTTTCAATAATGGTCCCAAAGCAAATGAGTAATGATGCTGGCAATTCAGATATGCCAAAGAGAGACCGTAAAGTGCTTCCTTTAAGGGTAGACCTGAAAGTTCTTGTATGCTGGCATTTTTAAGATCTAATAACAAATCAATCCATCTTGTAGCCTTTATTACATTATATTATATTATCAACATCAGTCTTTTATTGCATTATTAGATATTCTAGTTAATATTTCATGGTGCCTGATTCATTAATCAAACTTTATCATAGGGATGTATGCATACGAAAAAAATAAGTGTGTATATGTGCATGCATGCATATATACATATATATGTATATGGTTCAGTATCATCCATGATTTTAGGCATCTGTTGGGGGGGGGGGCTTGGAACATATCCACCATGGATAGTGTGTGTAGGGGGGTGACTATTGTATTCACTTCTGAAGTTTGCTATATGAGAAGAAAAAAAAATTAATAAAATTTTAAGATTTTATATTTTGTTATTAAAACTTTTTTCAATCCATTTTACTTTTGCAAGCAAAATTTCTCACTCAATTTCTTTTCTAAAACCAAGTTGTATATTGAGTGAATAAAAATGAATTCTTAATTTTGTTTTAAACCAAAAACGTGCATCCATATAAAATATGTTGATAAAAATTATTACAAGAAAATACAATTTGTTGTTTTTATTAGAATCTGAAATCATCAATCGCTATTCTCTCATGCATGTGTTCGGTAACTGAGAAGCATGTTGGTATTTATGAAAGAAACATTCCCACCCTTTAAAACTATTTGTTTCAGTATTCAAAAGTGAGGAGGGGGGGTGCAGGTGGCCTAATAGTAAAAGTCACGGAGATATTGTTTGTTTTACTGTCTAATAATAGTAATACTTTCGAGTTATTTGAATTCTCTGACCAAGAGTTTTCATTATTAATTTCTGTATAGTTTTATTAAATGAATCATGAAAATACTGTTCGTTTTAGCATATATTGTAGATGAATATGCAATTATTAAAATACTCATAACAGACAAAATGGACACACTCATATTGTTACCAGTTATGGCTGCAAATGTTCAAACAATTAACAACCAAAAACAAGTTCTCAGAATATGAGGATAAAATTCTGAAACCAATAAAATGAATAATTTCATGGCAGCAAATGATAAAAATGAAAAGAAAAATAAAGTAAAAGAGAAAAAAGAATTTCATTTAATGCTTTCTTGCTTATATATATATATTTTATTTTCAGTGTGTAATTTTGCTTATCCAAAAATATACAAATGCGATTTCCTTTCTCCATGATTGGAAAAGTCACAAATAATGTTTTCATTTTTATATTAGTTCCCTTGTCTTGTAATTAATGTAGATATGGATACGGATAAATACTGTAGAGATGTGCATGTGTCACATACACAATATATACAGCAGTCAATTAACAGGAAGAAAAGAATGATAGTAATTCAACAATCTCAGATTTGGTGGTGAAAGCCAAGAGGATGCAATATCTTGTCTGATACAAAATGAGAAACTGTATGCTTAATGAGTTTGGAAGGAAGACAATTCTTCAGGATCAAAGAGTTGTTTCCTTTACTAATATTGATTTGAGAACGTGGTGTGATGAACAGACAGGATAGGCCAATAGCAATCAACCGCCATCTAAAAACAGTCACACAGTAAATCTCAATCAGTTTTTTTTCAATTCTGGTGAGCAGCAAATGTTCAAGGTTATCATCCTCAGGTTATCAAATGCCATCATTTCAATTTTAATACTCTAACAAGTCTTTTTTCCACAAATCACTCCCCGGCTTTAAAAAAAAAAATTAATCAAAGAAGTTTTGAGCGGATCTTTTGTCTAACTAAATTATATTTCACTCGACCAAATGAAAATATGAAAAAGAGACAACTAATAGAATATGTACATTCTTCTCCTTATTATATATATATATATATATATATATATATATATATATATATATATATGGTGTATGTGCATAGTAAGGAGAAATAAGTCTTTAATCCATCCAATACCAAACAAATACTAATGAAAAATGACCAGCATAAAGTGAACATAATACCAACAACAGGCAGCGGTCAATGCAACGGGTTAGAAAACAATAAAAATTGTAACAGCTACTCTACCATATATCAGATACTGCAGTTCGTACAAATGGGGCTGCATGCTATGCAGATACCTCACCAAAGTAAAACCTACACAGGTAGAAAACATGAGAAAAACATGACCAAGAACTGCTTGTACAACATTCCATGCAGTTTTGAGAGGGATTCCGAAGGTGAAACCAGCCCCCTCTCTGAAAAATAAGACTTGAGAAATGTCAGAAACACATAATCCATGGTGACACTTCAGAACCAAGTACGACTGATCACACATTGAAGGAAAGGGAGCACATCAACCTTTAAGGTTGGAAGGTAAAATAATAGACAGGGAATAGCATAGGGGAATAAGACAGTTGAAGGAATCTGTACACATGACATGTTTGATTCATTCAATCAGCAGACCCAGACATTAATAGCATATGGGATCCACTAATTAGATGGGAACAAAGGATGAATTAGGAATTGTAGAACTTTGTCAGTCAGGTGAGGAGTCCTCCGCACACCAGATGTGTTAAAAGAGAAGCATATGCACAGTCAGAGCAAGTTCAACATTCCTAGATATAATAAGCACTCAAAAAAGGCCACACAGCTAAAATGTTATGATAAAAATGACAAAATTAGCTCAGATTAACCAAAATACAAGGATTAAAACACTTCATCTAAAAAAAAAAAAAAAAAAAAAGAAATTCAGACAATTTAATCCACTTTTTGATAAATATGCTACCAAAAAGGATGAAGATTTCAAAATACATAATTTATTAGTCATTAAGAGGAATGAAAAAAAGGCTTAAGTAAAAAATAATAACTGCTTCTTCAGGTCTATATTTTTGAGAAGGGTCATTAACATTCAACAAGGTTTTCAGACAATTGAAGACATTGTTAGTAGAATGTTTTGGCAGATCCATTCTATGGCCTTCAGGTGTACTATCAGGGTGTGGTGTTGGTAAATAGAATTTTTTCACTTCAATGGTGGCAATGTTTATAACAGGATTCAGGTGCTCTCCTCTCCTTTCCTTCTTAGGCCTGGAATTCCATACTTTGTCCCTATTGAGTGGCAAAAGCCATATCAAGTTGAACTCTGCACTTGTCTGATATAGAAATAAAATAAAAATTCACTCAGTCAATATGTTGATATATGCTGCTTCAAGTAGTCCAATTGTCCCCCCCATCAAACTCTTTGAATGAAACCAGTTCTTCATCACGCTGATGGTATGTTTTAGTAGGAGATATAAAAGATCTGTATTGGACTAGAAAATTCAATAAATCCTGTCTTTTGGTAAAGAAAACAACTATATTTACAAACACGAGAATTGCTTAGCTCAGACATTTTTACATACTCCAGCAACACAACTTATACATAAAAAGTGATGTTTGCAGAGTTCGAAGTTTAGCATCCTCGTCCAGACGGCCATTGCTAACAAGTCCAATCCTGAATGTCCCTCAACTATGGCCTCGAGTCAGAATATGCTAAGCTCGATAAATATCTGCTTTACATACACAAGCTGAAAACATGCTCCAAGGCAGGATTTCTGGTTAGTTCCTGTAGAAGGCCTAAATGGGCCCTTTGACTCCCATAGGGACCAAAACTGTTTTTTTTTGGGGGGGGGGGTATTAGGAATACCTAAATCCATTATCTCTGGCTACAATGCACCGGTTTAGCTACTAGGTCACATACAGATTAACAGAATCAGACCTTTGATACTATCAATAGATATAAATCAGGTTATTATTATTATTATTATTATTATTATTATTAGTGTGAGCACCAACTTTTCAAAAATCGACTAAAAACAAGCTTGGGTTCCCATTAGTACACACAGAAAATTTCATGGAGATATGTTGCGTGGTTACACTATCATATACAAAGTGATATTCAGTGAATTATAGAAGGTTGGATGGATAGAATGAATATGTACGATAAAATAAGGTAAGTGTCCATTCATTTTCTATTGTCCACAATATATTTGTATGCAAGCATGCTTTCATCTAATTGTAACTGAGTATATAATAATACGTATGCATAGGCAATGAGAGATGTTTTTGAAAATAATTGTAATAAAAATGTGCAAAAATAAAAGAACAAAAATTAATTCAGATGGAAATACATAATTAAAGATGTCCGTCATATACACATGCGTGAGTACATTTACACAAATGCTTGTGTGCCCATACAGGTTTCAGGTATTCTGAAAGAACTGTTAATTACATGCATTCAAATAACTATACAACCAATTGTTTATATCGCTTAGTATGTAGCTATCAACAAGGGTAAGTATGAAAAAAAACTTGAAATAATGAAAATAAAACCATACCATTGACCAACACCAGACAAAAAAAAAACAACCCTGAGATATAACATGATTTTGTGATAATATGTCCTTTAATCTTCATCAGCGTATATCCATTGATATTTACATATAAAAATAAAATTCTGAAAGATGATTTGTTTGTTTTTTCTATCTCCCTTGATGAAATAGAATTAGTGAAGTGAACTTAGCAGAAAAGTAAATTACTTCTTTCAAATAAAAGCTGAAAAGATAACCCCTTCCATTCTTCCTTTTTTTTGATTTGATGTTTTATTTAAAATCTAAGCCCGGTTTCAGGCCAATAAAAACAAGATACAAAAAAAACATTTTATAGATTTTGAATTTTTATAAAATAAAATTTCAAAAACAGAATTCTTTTCGCTTATTGGTGTATTGAAAATTATTTCTTCTCCTGATTCCAGACAAAATCAAGTGGACAGTTGTGTCGAGTATTCCAGTCACTCAAGGGAAATTTCTGATTTGTTTTTAGAAATATCTTGAATATTGTTTACATTCACACAGACTGTTGAATATAAAAAGATCAAACCACTTAATCGCTTAAAAGTCAAGTTTAATCATGTACAATCTGACTTTTTGAGAATTCTGCTATGGAATGTGTTTTTACAAAAGTGTACCACGTCCATGACTGAGAAATATTTCTTATATATATATATATATATATATATATATATATATATATATATATATATGCGTGTGTATGTGTTGAAAAAGTTCTTTAAAAAAAAGAGGGGAGGGGGAGCATATAGCAGTGAATGTTTGATTTAGAAGCAGCAGCAACTCCACAATAAATTTATGCAAAACCATCTCCTCACGTTGAAAGATGATTGTTCTGCCTGTCTGAATTCTTTAATAAGAAGTAAAACAGATACATTGATGTTGATATCAGCAGTTACCCTGACAAGATGTCTTCAACATAGCCGTCTCTTTCACCATAGAAGGTGTTCAAATAGTCAACTGATGGAGTTCCAGCCCATGTTTTTCTTCGCTCCACTGAAAGAGATAGAGAAAAAAGATGATAATAATTTGCTTCATTTTCTCATTAGAGAAATAAAAAACACTTCATTTATATACAACATCAATATAGTACAGGTTAAGTACCCCCTTATTCGAAACCTGGAAAACCGAAATGTGCTAAAGTCCTCAACTTTTTAAAAAGTCAACATGACGTCCCAAGTAGAAAATTCCACTCATTCAAAGGCAAAGAACACGGATGGTTTTCAAGGTATCTAAGTCATTCAGGACTGTTTTAGGATTGTGTTTTTTTTTTTAAGGGTTACAGAGCAAGGACATTGTGGATGGATTTAAGTTTTCTCATTTTCAGAGAAATCCTGGCAAGTCATACATGATTTTGAAGGTTATAAATTATATTTCATTTATGGGATATATATTGGTCATGTGATCTCATTATGTATTCAAAATGGTTGCAAATTTAAAGCAGCCTAACATGTGCTCCTGGCCTGAATGAATCAAATCATTCAAGCTACGAACAAATCTAGGTTATCTTTGCGTAACTCAACAGAAACATAAAAATAAATCAAAACATGATTTTAACCACTTTTTTTCTTCAATACCAACTGTTTTTTTTTTTTCATGTAAAAATTCTAAAAGAGAGATAACATTTTGAGGATGGGGCTTGTAATGTAAGGGTAGGCATCTTGGGTTTTTCATGCATATCTCATTGAATACGCAAATATTCCCAAATCTGAAATGTCTGGTTCCAGGCATATCTGGTAGAGGGTACTCAACCTGTAACAGGAATTATTATCCATAGAATTTTTGCTTCTGCAATCATAGATATTAGTGCAAATTACTAAATCAGATTCTCATATAAAAATTTAGAGAGCTTTGAGTACAAAAGATTAGCATAGTCAAAAATTAGTTCATCAAAAATTCAAAGAATTGGGCCTTGTACCAAATCAAGTGAAACACTTTTAAATTATGCAGAGCACTTGTAATAAATCAAAATATAAAATTGCTTCTGTATCTTATAGTAAATACTTTACTATTTCAGAATATAAAAACTTTTACAAGTATATAAAGAAAGATCAAAACTAAAAACCTCCTTTCGAGTTTAGACCAGTGCCAACTGTTTAGTTGCTCTACACAAACATATATCCAGTCAGAAAGTTTTTACCAGACTAGAGTTACATTATTAGCAGACATTAGTATTTCATATCATACTCAATGTATATACTAAAATATAAGCCAATATTTGAAACTATTTTTTATTCATCAATTTACATATTATTTAACAAACAAAAATAATATTTTCTAAGTATTTGGAGAAAAATATTTCAAAATCAATAACTGCATTTTTCTTTTTACTGTCTTTCTTTTCAAATAAATTGAAGCTTCTCAGTTTTTAAATAAGGCCAGTCTTACGTGTATTCCTGGTATGCTATCAAATTTAGGAAGCATATCCAAATATAATGTGCACATATGTATAACTTATTTCTGTAAGGCTCACATGAACAGAAAAACAATATACTAACATGCAAGTGCTGGTTGTGTACATTAAAGAGAAAGGCTCTCTAACACAACATACAGTGCATCTATCGATTCACTCCAGAAGACAACAAAGAATTAGAAAGAT
Source organism: Thysanoteuthis rhombus (assembly GCA_963457665.1). Classification (NCBI taxonomy): domain Eukaryota; kingdom Metazoa; phylum Mollusca; class Cephalopoda; order Oegopsida; family Thysanoteuthidae; genus Thysanoteuthis; species Thysanoteuthis major. The sequence continues at coordinate 44,570,620 of OY735202.1, forward strand.
ACAATGAAAAGAACGGTAATAAATAGTCTGTTTGTTTATTGGTCTTAATTACTACATTCATTTTGGCCTCACCAAGAGTTATCAAGTTTACAACAACCAGAAAAGATGGGAATATGTGCAGGTTCAATAATCTATCAAATATTGCCTCTTTTTATATAATTCAGATAAAATTCTAGATAAAGGCAATTGAGTCAAACATCAAATTCAATCATTTTTTTTTATTAGAAAGAGTTTTCTACTCTATTGCATATTTCCAAGTCTTCTTTCTGGACATGAATGTTGTCCATAGTGTCATTCCAATATTTCAAACTATCATCAGCTTCCTGACTTGATGTGCAAAGACATCATTATAATGACAATTATTTTTTTTAAAAAAAATAATAATTTAAAAGCAATTTCAAAAAATGGTACAAGTACTTTTTGCCAGGAAGTCTTATGGACTAGACGATTCTGAGACAAGATCAGCTAGCAATAGTTGGAAAACACTCAATGTCAGTTTAGAATTTATTTTTGGTGAAGGTGGTTTAACAACAACAATAATAATGATTTAAAAGCAATTTGAAAAATGTTTTACTCTCAAAAGTTCAAGTCTTTATACGTACATTCTTTAAAAGAGCAAGATAAATCTTTCTAACTGTTGGCAAGATGACAAGCCATTTTTAGCACTGGTGAGCTCTTGGCAAGAAAGAATTCATTACAAAATACGGATTTGGTGATGTTCAGTTTATAGATTAGGATCTAACTGAAGACTATCTTACTGCATTTGAATACATATCCAATACCATAGTAATAATAAGAATAATAAAAAAGGGAAATTCAAATTGTTATAGATTAAACTATGAGCAGAAAAATGAATTAGTTTTGTTTGAATGTAAACAACAGTTTGTTTTTGTTATTTGAAGAAATTCATGCCAACTTATAATGCATTATTTGTATTTTCTAACATGTTAAATGGTTCATGCAAATCAAAGACTTCAAGATAAATTCAGTCGCAAATCATGCTATTTTGAACAGACAAGGTTTATCTTGAAGCATCAAAAAATTTACTACAAATAGAATTCCTCACAGGCAACAAAAGTAAATTAAAAATACATTCTTCTCTTGATTTTGTGAAAAATGGAAAAAGTTGGACATTTTTTTTTTTTTTGAAGTACTATAAAAAATTAGCAAAATACAGATGCTGGAAAGAAGAAAAGTTTGTCTAAATATTTTCTAGTTACAATTGATGCTTTTCTACAGTAAAGACTACAATCATGCAAAAAGGTTAAAAAAATATTTTTAAAAAAGAGTTACTAGAAATAAACATTCTTCAGTGTTTAGTTTTGCAAGTATGCCACAAGTTCAACATTACTCAAATTCTTCACAATGAAATTCAAAAACATTATTATTATTATCATTATCACTAATGTTTCATTCATTTTGATTTCAGTTGTTTTTTTATCACAAATCCCATCCCATTTTGTGGCTGTTAGTAAGCAATATGGATCAGAAATAAAGAGGGTCTCTGGTTAGACTCAAAATGTGCATTCATTCTCCTCCTAATGCAATATCTGTCTTACCAATCAATTTACAGTCATTCAAATCTAACCATAGAGCCAATCCCTAACTTTCGACTGCCCGATACCTTACCATCTTTATTTAAATACACTACTAGTATTACAGGTATACCCTATTCAGTGCGGGTAATACATTCCAAAACTTTCCACACTCTTCAATATTGTACTGTTCAAGGTCTTATCTAATTTCTTTTTTTTTTCAGCCAAGTTAAAATAATTTGTACAGCAATACCTCAACTGTACTACATCAAGAACTCAAACTAATCAAAACAGCACTATTCAAGGTATTGTAGTAGTATTTTTTCTGTGTCTCTATCAGGTAAGACATAGGTTCAAGTCTCTCTGGAAGCATACTCTTCATTTCTAATCCATGTTGCTTACAATGGTTTGAGAGTAACAATGAAAAGCAACTGAAATTGAGATGAAAGAAACAGTTGAAAAATTATTTGATGATGCTTCATTCTAAACAATATTGGTCTTTCATCTAATTTTTCTTGCTTTCTATTGAAAGTGAAATTGCATCAACAAAACAGAACATTCGCTAGTTTTTCACAAAATATCTCTTACAACCAAAATTATAGCAGAAAATTGGAAATTCTGATCAAAAAAAGAGATAACAAAGGGAAGAAAAATATAAATATTTCTTTCAATAGAGCTGCATACCAACTTTAATTTCTAGGAAGAAGAATCAAAACAATACTCCTGTATATAGAAGATTCTACTTGTAAGTCTTTTCATTTAATCAGATGCAGAAGACTGCAGACAAAACTGAAACATTGTGTCAAAAACTCAAGTCCACATATCTCTTAAAGTGCCAGTTTGCAATTAACAAAAATAATTGATCATTTTGATAAGAGTTGAGATAATGAACATCAAATATTTCAATCTAATCATATAATGAACTTATACACCAATTTTTCTGCTCATTTATTTATTTATTTATTTGTTTGTGCTAAAATGTGTTGATCTCAATGATTGATTTACCTTCCCGTCATCACAAAGTGATAAAAGTGATAAAAATTACATCAGTAAACTTTCAAGACTTTACGTCTGATTATCTCACATTAAAAGTGCCAAGATCAGTTAAGACTTTGAAAAAAAATTAAGAATAGGATACTTCAATTATTGAATTATCAAAAATAAATCACCAAATGGAATAGCTTTAGGCTCCTTAGTGCCAATCCTTACATAAATAACCTTGTCATTTTGGACAGATATATTCTAGTCATGAATAATCGACTTGGAATGACATGAAGTCTATCGTTGGAAACAAAGAAAAACGACGAATAGATTTTGTACTGGCATTTCTAGCAGCATTATCTCAACCATGCAAGATAAGAGGTGAATTTGAAGGAGTGGTTACACCAACACAAAAAGGAACATGCTGACATGAATAAGTCAAGAGGAAAGGGCTGACATCTTGGAAAATTTACATGCTTTCAAAAAGGACAGTGACGATACTGTATGTCAAGAAAAGGAAGGAAAGTTGGGGTGGTGTTGTTGCATTATGTTACCTGCATATTTCTCTCCATCTTACCCAATTTAAAAAATGTCTGGTGGCTAATTGGGCCAAATTGAGCATTTTCCATATTTTTCACTTCAACATAAGTATTCATACATTGGTGGAATTAAGTTTGAGAATCTCCTCAGCAAGACGATAGAACACTTCTAAATCTTCCAGGTCCTGGGGGTTTTCCTCAAACAAGCGATTCAAAGGCACGTCTGGGGTTATGATTTTCTGGATGGAATGTGATCTCTGAACAGAAGGATCCAAAGATGGAGGATCCGGAGGTTCTTTGGATGAAGAATGTGGATGAAGTTCAGGGGGTGTAGCTTCTTGGGATTCAACAGTGACACAGTTCGCCTGATTGGAATTTCCATCATTTAGATTTGGAGTAGAGTTAAATGTGACAGTTGGATGTTTCAGTTTTTTGTAAACGGAAGATCCAGGTTCCAGATTTAGAGCATCTATTGAAGGAATGATTTCCACAGGGTTTGGAGTTTCCTCTTCGACAGATGATTCATTTTCATCTTTCATCAATGATTCCAGGTACTTCCAGACCGATTCTTTCATTCCTTCATTTTCAACTGAAGGCTTTGTCAAGTGAAACAAAGGGTGCTTTTTGAATTTGCTATAAGTTACTTCTGTTTCAAAAAAGGGAGGATTTTTCAAGATTCTCAAAGAAGCTGCTTTTATTTTAGATTGGTAAACCGAAAGATTGGGAAATTTTTTTGGAAGGAATTTCGAATCAGATTGTTGAGAAATGTTGTGCACATCAGCACCTCTATCCTTGAGACTGGTACAACAAGTACTTTTTGCCAGGAAGTCCATAAGACTAGACGATTCTGACACAAGATCAGCTAGCAATAGTTGGAAAACACTCAATGTTAGTTTAGAGTTTATCTTTGGTGAAGGTGGTTTATTGGAAGGGTCTAATTTAGTAATAGAAGTAGCAAGTGTGGCCTCTTGAGAGGTAGCAGAAGATTTGGTAGTTTTAGTATTAGCTGCATTATGATCAGCACGGCTGAACGTCTTGCCTTTTGTGAGATGGCAGGCTTTGCCAGTTTTCACTGTAGAAGGATTTTGTCCTTCAAATATAAATGAAATTCAATTATCAACAGATTGCATCAACAAGTGAAATGAATATTTGGTAATCTTGGCTGTAATCAGGAAAAACAACATGAAGGTACTTTTAATGATACCGGGTGAGCATAAAATCTTTCCTTGATTTCAAACAGAGACAAAACCTACACTAGGTACAAATATATGGTTTACTGCAAATTATATCTCAACAGAAAAATTTTTCCTCTGAATTGTCAACTTCATTATGTGCTCCGTGAGTTGCCTGGATGAGATACTCTATTTTTTGTGTTCTTCGACAAAAACTCTATTATCTACACCTTCAAAGTTTCAATATCAGGAACTGAACACTTTGTCAATTGTATACCCACCACCCAAGGCCAAAAGAGGTGATTATTGTCTAGTGATTATAGAGGAAGAATTTTAAGCTTACCCTGTACATACTGAAGGACCTCATGAATCATAGTTGATGAATGTTAATATTTAAAAATGTTGAACTAGATAGATGTAGTCTTATGCATGCCATGACCAAATCATAAGTTCTGGGGAATAATTGTATCATGAAAGGAGTATTTCCTTTATCACAAGGAAAAACAAAAATCAGTAGAGGCAAACATTACAATCAACATTAGAGACAATTGATACTGGTCATTTACCAGGCTCAGCTTGGTTCAGTTTTGACAAAAGGCCACAAGCCTGGATCATCCTGTGAGGATGGAACTCACTACTCAGGAGTAATGATCTGCAACTTGCTTGCTAACCTCATCAATACACCTTAGAGGTAAGTGATTCATTAACAGTTGACAAAGTTGTTGAATTTTGATTTAAAGGTTGATTTTTGATCAAGGGTAATTCTAGAATTAGGCTCCCCAAATCTATAAGATGTAGTCAATGTTATAAAGAGTTATTCATCATGTAAGTCTACTGCAAATGATACTAAGATCACATTGTTTTTTCTTTATAGCTTTACACATTGATACACCTCAACTTCTTAGCAGTGAGGAATCTCCTATGTTTAAGAATTAGAATCATGTTTTGTCAGTATAGTTTTTGATCAAGTGAGAATTATGTAAGCCTGAGTGAGAAAAGGAGAGTGTCCATAACTGGAAAACATGGAATGGAGTATTAAATAACAAGATCAGAATACCCAACATATTTACAATTCAAAAAGAAAGGGAACTAGTATACTTACAACTTCACAAAAGCTTTATTACTAAATGTTTAATTTTCATAATGGCCAAGTGTTGCATTTATACTAACTTATAGAAAATGAATGAAATAAATTAGTGAGACTTAGTAGAAATGTTCAAGATTATGTGTGGTTTAAAAATTAGTAGACTCTAAACTATTAATTAAAAAGGAGTACAAAAGACTGAAAGGCCAGAAATACATGGAAGAAGAAAAATAGGAGTAAGTTAAATATGAAAAAAATGTTTTCAGAATTATAGTGGTGGAACCATAGAATAGATTACCAGAATATGTAGAGCTATCGAAAGATGTAAATGATTTCAAAAGGAATCATAGTGTCTATCACACCACCACAAACATTTAAGGCCATAGATATTGTGTAAATATGATTGTTATAAGTGCTGGCATACACAATTTTTGTTCTCTTTTCCACACTAAAATAGGTGTTCTAGATTGAGATTTTTTCTCTCCAAGTAGAAAAACTCCAAAGATTGAATAAAAATAATCTAGAGAAAAAAAAAATGATGATACTAAAAAGAACTGAGAGGAAATAAGAAAGATTTGATTTTGTCAGAAAATACACACACACGATGACTTCTTCAAATTTTCGGATACTTATAAGAAACTAGTAAGTTGTAAAGTGAAAAATTACTTCTAAAAATACTTGAAAAATGATAGATTATATAGAAATTAATGTAAGGAAGTACGAAAAAATTTTTTCAAAAAATAAAGAATCAATAAAAGTTTACTATTGAAAAAAAAAAAAAGTACATAACCAAGATAATAAAATTACCAATAGCACCAATGTGAGAAAGAAATTAAAATTAATGTACTAATGTAATATAAAATATAAGACATTACTATCACATCACTAAGTTAATAGTCAATAAGAAAAGGAATCAAATTAGTCCAATACAAATAACTCCCTCATAACAAAATATCTACCTAAACCATATACATGTATCCCTTGGTTTTGAAAAGTCACTGAGTTACTTGCTTCATTTTTACAAAAAAAGGTGAAAATAGCATAGTTCAGCCATTATAGAGGCAGCACACACCTCTTTTCAATCAAGCCGCCTGCATTGTCTACCACCCTAATATACTATCATAAGCATTTTTTGGTTGAGAAACACTTGAAATGTTTCCCATATGAATCAATGGTAACTGCTTTGTTTGGTTTTTATGAGAAAATAGCACAGAGGAAGAAGAATTCAGCTACCACTCCTAAAAAGAGAACACTGATTATTCATTCAGTTTGGTACTATCAACAATTCAACATAAAAACAACCGTACTCAGTTGATATAAAAAAAGAGTTTCTTTAACAAAAGGTCAAATTTACCTTATTAACATAATGAAAGAACCAGGAGTTATCTGAATAGCCAAGCTACCTGTTTGTGAAATGAATGTCCAAATTTAAAACAACCTTTGTAGCCAATGGTTACTTTCAGATTGGATGGAGAATAAATACTTCCCTAGGGATACACTACATTTTAATTTAATTTAATTTTAATGCTTACCTAAAAATCACACCATCTGCTTTGTTATTGAAAAATACTATTATACACCTGACAAGGGCTGAAGAATGGATCAGCCAAAATATTGTGTGTGCAACATCAAGAATGGGAAGAAGATATTTGATTGTCTTAATAGAAATTCGAATAATAATGACTTTTCTTGAAGCTAGACAAAAACGATGAAATCCACTCAATAGAAATTCTCCAAAATGGCTCAAATTGAACAATGACAAGAAAGTTTTGAGAAGCAAATAATGTATACGAGATCTGTTTCATAATGATTGCTGAAATTTTACTTACCAGCTGCTTCTTTACTCTTCTTGGTCACTTCCTTGGCAAGTTCTTGAGTCACGGTTAATAAGTGTTCTCGTACTATTTTTTCTTTGGCTATGTGGTCATGGATTTGATCAGGATGACCTGCTGGGATTTGCTTGGTCCAGGAATGGATGCTACAATGAGATTGAGGAATCAAGTCAAATATACATATATATTGTTTGGTTCAGTCTATTTTTTTCTCTTTCAAGATGTCCAGCACTCTTCAAGATTGAAAAGAAAAAAAGCATCAAAGATTCAGAAACAAAATGGAGTATTTGTTTCAATACTCCATTTACGGCAACTAGGGAGGAAAACAGATTAATGTAAGATTTGAAGACTACAAAAAATCCAAAGTTGTGCATTTTAAGATTGTACACACCATTGTAATATACAAACTTGTGCTCATCGACCAAAATTCACTTTCATCATCCACAAATATAAAACGTAATGTGTACATATATATGATGGCTTGGCTCCATAAACAGAGATTAGGGAGGGCTTTTCTTGTCTTTTCAGGCCCTGTATGTGAATAGCCCAAAGGTCTGCATAATGGGGTTTCAAGTTGAATCTGTACCCATGTGTGTAACATTTTTCAATGAAAGCACAGATACAATACCCCAATCCTAGACAGTAGAGTTTGGGACCGACACACAGCACACTCTTACACCTATCCTAGGTAGAAGTGCCAATCCATAGATAAATAATCCAATCATTTTTTAAGGTATACTATTTAAAGATTTAAAAATTAAATAATCCAATCATACAAAGGTTAAATGAATAATGCAAGGAATTAGAGCCTAACAGGATATATTCTTAGATAGTGTAAAGTAGAGAAATTCTATGAATTTAACACGAGATTTTTTTGTTCTTTTTTAATTTTATTTAGGCATTCAGATATAACCACCAAACTGTTTAGTAAATGATTGAGTATTTTATGGATTTAGAAAAAACACATCAATTTTGTTTTTTGTTTTTAATGAAGAAGAATCCCAGATGTGCAAATAAGAACAACAAACCTTTGTTCAGTGAGGACTTTTCTTATCTTTTCTGCTTTTGCTCTGCGTTTTTCTTTCTCTTCCTCTGTCAAATCTTCTTCATCAGAATCGGGCATATATCGCTCAGGAATGAACACTTTTTCTGGCTTCATCAGCTGAGGAACATCAAGGATTCAAAATCATTAAACATTATTAACCGAGCCTCTGACTAACGGATAAAAAATTAAGGAACATGCTTGAAAATGCAAGAAGTGATTTGACGCTAACTTTATTTCCATATTAGAATTGATAATGGTAAATAGTTTTTTTGCTCTCGGTAGTGGGATAAATATTATTAAAGCGTGCCTGGTAGTCTCCTGTCGACTATTTGAAAAGGCCATTACAGATTACTCCAGCTTTTGAGCTGCCCAGGCTGGCTATGTATGGAGCTAGAGGGCTAAAAATATAAACATTTAACTTTTCATAATGTCAAGAAGAAACTTTTGGCTGGCTATGTATGTATGTATGTATGTATGTATGCATGCTATACCAATGGAGCTACAGGGCTGAAATCTAAACATTCACTTGTTTTCTGAAAATTCCTCCCTTAAATAGGTCTAGTGTGGGGTTCAATCTGTAATGTAAGTTTATGCTAAATTGGTCCCTTAGTTTGTGTACACCAGCATTCACCCTTAATTATTTGAAAATTCAGACTTTTTTTAGTGATCACTGACTGCCCAATGAAAGGCAAAAGAAGTAACATATTCAATTTTTTTAATCTATCACCCCCAACTGCTGGTAAAAAACAGTCACATGACGGTTTCTATCGAGTGACTAACCAGGCCCATTGCTACGGACATTAACTCTGACGATGACCTTGTTGAAGATCAAATATTTTATATCTTTCTCATTCAAGGGATGTTGTCTGCTCATTAATCATGTATAGTTATAGAGCAGTGGAACCTATAAAAGAGGTATTTATATTTTTGGTTGGTCTAGCAAGCTGAAAGAGTCAAACAAGCATCAAGATACTATGGTCAGCTATGATGACAGCAAATACGGATAAAGATCTAGTTTATGGCATTCTCCAATAGTCAACAATCTAGTAATGAACAGATAAAAAGCATTTAATTTTGTGGTTTAAGCTGTGAGCTGCTACCAATAAGATAATTCCTCTTAGCATTTGCCACAAATGAGGTAACTAGTCTTAAGATAGCTATTCCTCCCACAGCTAAGAAACAACACCCCCACCCATAAAGTGTAAAATAGGTTTACAATATGCAAAACAGATACAAACGTATGGTGGCCTCAGGTGTAAGATAGATGTTTCAAAGTAATTTATGCTCATTTAAATTATCAAAATATTTCATTTTCACACACTCATGTATACACAGTAATACCTTGAATAAAGCAATTTGATTTAGAGTGAGTTTTGATGCAGTATAGTTAAAGCACTGTTGTGCAAATGCAACCGAGTATAAGCTGAAAACAAAAACATCAAATTATGATAAGACCTTAAACAGTGCAGTTTTTTACAGTAGGGAGAATTTGGAACAAATTAATCTCACCAACCAAAGTATACCTGTATTATATTTATAATTCTGCAGTACATATTAGTTGATATATATATATGAAAATGAAAGCTTTCGATACAAAACTATCAATTTTTTCCACTAGGAAAACCTAAAACAGGACTAACATTAGGAATATTAGGCAGCAAACAGATTGAACAGGAGCCAGGATGATCAACACAATACAGAAATTGGTTCCCAAATATGACGTCAGCTTAGGAATAATTTTATTTCGAAATAATTGACTAAAATATGTCAAATATACAAAACTTCTACAAGTATGGTCATTATTAATCTTTCACAAGTTTTCATTTTAGTTTATTTTTGTTGCTTTTTATTGCAACTCACATGTTTTTACATTTTACAACTTAAACTTGCAACAGAATCAACGGGATAAGACATGAAGAATAAATTTCTGATGAGATTTGAGCGAGCATCCTTCATCTCTGAGAGCCTGTCACACCAGGACAGCATCTTACCAATTAGGCTACAAAAGCTACCCAGCAGACATTTAAATACAGACAACTCAAGTTCTACTAGCATAGTTTTAAGGAAAAAAAATCACATATCTGTACCTCTCTGTCAATTGTTTCTTCATCAAATTTGTCTATTGTTGAACTTTTGACAATGTCAGGCATGTTATTTATCTGTGGGAGAAAATATTTCAATATCAAAAACCAAGTGGTAAAATGAAGCATTTTCGCAAATACAATTTAAAAAAAAAATAAATCAAGTGAATGGCTAAATTGCACAAATGCATATACCCAGAAGTTCAGGGAATTCAAACACATTTGAAGTTTCCAAGCGTTTGACAAGAATTCTCTTGAAATCCCTCCATCAGGAAATGAAAAGAAAACTCATTTTCTATCATCCATTCTTTGAAGAAGCCATTTTGTGCCTTAAATTCTCAAAGCTTTTGTATAATACAACACACACTCACACATATGTACATAGATGCATCTACGTATACACAATATCAAAGTGAAAATTCAATTTCAGTTTTGAGATATTGCATCAGCAAGAATTGAAATCTCAAGAAAATACAAGCAATATTTTTTTAAAACTTATTGAAAAATAAAACTTGAGAGAATATAAACATTACATCTGTATTGTTATTCAAAAGACAATTCAATATTATCTGAATAATGGCTATGTTTTATCTCAAAACAATATATTCAAGATACAGAATGTTATTGAATCTTACGTGCAATAAAAATAAAAAGCAGTCCTTTCGTGAAAAGCATTCACGTTTAATATCATATATTTCTATATACTAACAACAAACTTTCATATCAAGAGGAAACAACACCACATCATTCTTGATTTCACAAACAATTTACATCTTCAATTTAAATGGATAAAAAAGTGCCAGTATTTCCTGGCAGCATCAAAACCCGCTTAATCAACGAAAAAAAGAAAATATTGCAAAATTGACACTCCAAAAACCATTGTCTCCAGTGTCCAGTAATGAATACTGACTTGGATAAAAGTTGTCAAATTAGGGGAAAAAAAAAACATGTTTTGCTTTTGTTTGAGCAAAATGCAACCGAATAAGCTTTATACTTACTTTTCCAACTATCCTCTAATAAACAGGATGTAGCAATTGCCAATGAAACAAAACATAAACTAACAAGTTCAGCATGCTTGAGTAGTTTGGGCAAAGCAAATAAAATAGCTGACAAATTTTTCATAAGCACCCGTCTATTATGCATCCTCTTGTACAACATTAGATTTTATATCACAAAACAATAAAGAGATTAGAAATAAATACTGGGTCTTTTTTGATAGTCCAGGCCAAAAGCAAATGTCCATATTTTCAAAGTATGGATGCTTACTAAGAAGGAAGGAAAAAATAAAAGAATAAAAAAGATTCAATTGCATTTACTTTTCCTCAATGAACAAAACACAAGAAGCTTTCTTCTTATTCCACACCACAAAAATGATAACCCTTAACTCCCAACACCAAGATATAGGGAAGTGGGGTTTAACAAAATGAACCTGACATATCAATTTCTACCGATTTTGGAAATTTTGATCTGGTGGGGGGACTAATAAAATAGATACGAAATTCAATGCCACACCGATATTGCTAATCTTTTTTTCACATTTCCAGATTTTAACAGAATAAGCCTCTTCTTCAGGTAAAGCCGCAAAAATCTGAGAATCGACTGATCTGGAACACAGCTAAAAAGATATACAAGACAGATCGCTAAGGAGGAAAAAATCTAAACTTTTCAATTCAATCTCAAATTACTGTACGTCCAAAACTAACACTATAAATCGACTTTCTAGTCATTGGAGGGAAAAATGAAACACAACTAAGTTTTTTTTTTTTGGTTTTAAGCTTCCATACTGTGAAATTATTATTGATTTTCCAACTGATATTTCTTTTTATCTTAATTTGATTGGCCCTTCATTGCAATTTTCTAGAGCGCCATTCCACAGCCATCAGCAAGCCTCATTGATCAGAAATAACAAATAAAGCCTTCCAGAGGAAAAGAGACGCAAATTCAAGTCTCAGAAAATGCTTTATTCCTGATTAGTCCTGCATGCTGACAGCCGTGGAATGATGATCTGAGAAGTTGCAATAGTGGGCGACTGAAATGTAGATGAAAAATATTACTCCAAAAATTAATTATGATAAAATGATAATACCCAATTTTGTTTGGACAATCTAATATCTTCTATCAATCCTTATTATTGACACAACATTTTGGAGAAAGAGATTGATAAAAGAGACTCTTTCCTTACCAACTGATATTACATTATACATCTGGAGAAGGACATAGCATGAATCATCTGAAATATTATGTCAACAACAAAAATGTCATTATTTTCTCAATTACTGATACTCATCTTCACTCCAAGTTCAGTGATCAGTCTTCCATTTTTTTGTATAAAGTGTATCACATAGGCCAACTAATACAATATTTTGCAAGTGAATTCATGCTATTCATATTACGCAAAACATGAGAATGATTAGAGCAGCAAACGAACACTGGTTTAAAAAGAAAATAATTGATCTTTTTTTTTTTACCCTTGTAACTTTACTATGACAGTGGTTTATGCTTGGAGTAGCATGAAGTAGGGCTCCCAATCTGGGGCTTTCACCCACCATCCGGGTTTCTGGGCTTATTTTTCGAAAATAGTAAATGATCCTAGTTTTTTTTTGCATACCTCCAATAAAAAGACTCTTCAAAATAATTCATACATAAATATGTTTAAAATGATACATCAGATAAGCTAATGATAGATTGGTCATCAATTAAACATGTTTGAATCTTGTATGATATGTTTACTGTTATAGTTCTAGCTATAACGATGCAATGAACAAAAATATCAGCAAGAAATCCACACCTGATGGGGAGGAAAAAAACCAAAAAAAGCGCCAAAATCATTGTGTCATTAATGACGGATTGTTTTCTATTCCAAGAGGAATTGAGGAAAAGGAAGATTAATTATTGTGATCTACATATAAAAGAAATTAAAATAGTCATATTTCTAGTAGTTCATATTTCTATAATGTGTGTTTTTTTCTTCTGAATCTTGTTTTTTTTTGTTTTTTTTCTTATATGCCTGATCCAGGGGTTCTCCTTAGTCCTGGAGTGAAGAATCAAAACAAATATGAACAAAGATAGAGAGACAAATGGAGATGATATGAAGGGGACCATAACACTGTAGAGATCAAAGTGAGAGAAAATATCTAAATACACTGACAAATACTATATGTATCTCTGTAACAGAGTGAACGTATGCTCAACTTTGAATTTTTCATCCCAGAAGTATGTGGGCTTATACATCTACATACACAATAGAGAAAATGAATGAACTTTGATAAAGGTCTAACTCTTCAAACTGAAATAAACACTAAAAAAACATGCTTTTCTCCTGAAGAGATATTGAAGATCAATAAAGTCAATAGAATCAGCATCAATGGCATCATCGATTGAAACCAATAGTCAGACTTACCATCTAGTAACTAGAAATAAAATAGAAATAACAGATACCAATGGCAAATAATGAAGGAATGAAAGCACTAAAAAATGAGACATAAATTCTTCAGAAATAATGAAAACTGCCCCCACAAAGTCAAAAGCTAAAAAGAGATAAAAACAACACTTAAAAACAGTGTTCCAAGCGTCATCGTGTTCATCTTTTGTGGTCGAAGATTACCATGATTTCAGTTCTGAATGGTGCAGCAGCAGTACAATGCAGCCTCAGGAGTCTTGACGTGCTTGAATTGGATTATCATGAGGAACAATTGAGTACATTGTCAGTTTCAGTCTTGTTCCAGCCTGCTTCAAACAAGCAGTAAGACAGGATAGCTAGAGATGGACCAGAATGCAGTGGATAACCAGGGCACCCTGTACGTCACACCCTGCCCTTAGCACCTAGCTTTAAGGGAGCCCTGATCCCTAATTTTGAATCCAAGTTGACGGTCATCTAAACTGGTCGCCAATTATGGCTAGAGAGCCCAGTCTGCCCAACTAGTAACCCATAGCTGGATTCATGCTTTTCCGAAGGGCATGAGTGTAATTCCTTTCTCTGTGCTGCTAATCATTAGGCTACCAACACACAGATCACAAGTCTACTTTATAGCAAAAGATGAAGAAAAAATCATACAAGGAAGAATGAAATCCCATTAACAAAATGTTGAAATAAGAGAAAAAGTATATTCGGGAGAATTAAAGACTCAACAAATATGTCAGTAAAATCCATGGATTCTGTAAAAGAAAAGCAGGACAAAGTCTGGGCATCATCACCAAGGTGTGGAAGCAGACTTACTAAGGTGGCACCAGGTATTAGATCGCCAGCAGAGGAATTGATTGAAGACTGTCTCTGAAGAGCATGCTCCAATTTGATAGGTTCACTGCTTGATATGGTCAAATAGCGATTTCGTCGTGGCGATCTCTTCAACTTGGGAACAGAAATGCCTGCAAAAAAGAATAGTGGTCAATAGGAATTCCAATGGACAGGCTTTACATAGCGGAGAGAGGATGTGCTGGTGCTTGTGTTTCTGGTCACACGGTGATTTATTTGGTAGCTGCAGATTAAGCATAAGTTATTAGAATGAAGTTTGTTAAAACCAGTCAAAAAGAAACATAAGTAAAAGCACAAAGCATGCAAAAATAAGGAATGGCTTTTATGATTGTATTTCTAGGAATTAGTTGGAATGCTAGTTTGCAGCAGCAAAGTTTGTCGGAATGCTAGTTTGCAGCAGCAAAGTTTGTCGGAATGCTAGTTTGCAGCAGCAAAGTTTGTCGGAATGCTAGTTTGCAGCAGCAAAGTTTATCGGAATGCTAGTTTGCAGCAGCAAAGTTTGTCGGAATGCTAGTTTGCAGCAGCAAAGTTAGTCGGAATGCTAGCTAGCAGCAGCAAAGTTAGTCGAAATGCTAGCAGCAGCAAAGTTAGTCGGAATGCTAGCAGCAGCAAAGTTAGTCGGAATGCTAGCAGCAGCAAAGTTAGTCGGAATGCTAGCAGCAGCAAAGTTAGTCGGAATGCTAGCAGCAACATTTGATTTTGCAAAAACCTGCAGTATAGTTGTGATACTTCAATATTTTTATTGATATCATGATCAATCCATTATTTCTTTTTTAATTCAAGCTAATAAATAATGAAAAATGAGTTCAATTTTCTGAATGAGTCTTCTCAAAATTATAGACAGTATCTTCACAAAGAATTCCTGGGATATATACAGTACCTGTCAAAACCATTTAAACAACCAGCCATTACACTTCTGATTACTCGGGCATGAGTGTTAAAATCAGAAACAAAATGCAAGAACCATATTTTATACAATCAACATAAGGCATGCATTTAGTGATGTTTTGTTCAAATAGTTATGAGCGATACTTTTTTTATGCATACATTAACATTGATAAAATAAAATAAAAAATATCGCCCATGAGTATTTGAGCCAGTACAAAATCCGTTTTCATTTTCCGAAATTGCAGGGGCCATTTTGTATCTAGAGCAGGGGGGAATCAAAATTAACTCACTACTTTTGCAACTTTTCCATCATATAGCAAATTGAGCCCTCCGTTTTAATCTCTTCAATCAATTCTAAACAAGGTTCTAGGAGAATAGGGACAAAAAACTTGCTTTTTAGAATTTAACAATTTAAAAAAACATTTTTTGATCAAATACTTATGAAAGGTACAGTATATAACAAAGTTTCTATGATTACTAGGATATATATGTCCCATTGATCTCTTTTAGAAATCTACGGAGACATTTCAATTCAAGCATTGAGCACCCCAATGGGTTAGTTTTGATAGGGTTAATGGAATGGGAATACAAAAAAATAAGGACTACATTTTTTTCAAGAATATAGTTAAAAGGAATGAATCCAAAAAACTACAAATTATATCCAAATGTAGGAAACAATGACTTTTTAGAGAAACACCTACTGGTAAAGCTTTAGTGGCCAAACTAACAACAGGGCTATGACTGTGAGACAAGGATAAGGGATGCGAGTCCAAATCTCAGCGGAGGCTTATTCTTCAGTTCTGATCTATGCTGCTTACTTAATGGTCATAGAATAATGATTCATGACCAGGCAGATGGAATAGAAAACAACGAAAATAAAGTGAAAGACTCGTCAAAATATAATAATAAAGGGGGATTGAACATTTTTTTTTCTTTATAATTCAACCTCACTTGATTTAAAAAGAACTACAAAAACACTCAGAGTGCACATACCTCCAACAACAATTGCAGTAGGTGCAGACAATGCAATAATTATGATTGTCGGATCACACAAATGTGCTGATTATGCAGTATGAATGTGCAATCACCAAATACATTTTATTATGATGTCACCAACAATGAGGTCATTGCTGACATCATCATGGTGACTTCTCTCTTATTGTACTACCATACACCACCATTTTTCTTGTTTTGTTTTTTCTTAACTCACCCTCCAATGTAATATGAATATTTGAATATTTCAATTTATTCATAATTCAAGCAACATTACCAACAAAAACACTATTCAGGAATATTTTTATTCCTCTACCATTGTTATATAAAATAGGGATTTTCAAAACAGGCCAAAGAAAAATAGTACAATATAGTCAAAAGCAAATCTTAACGAGCAATAAAACTGATCTCTACCTTGACGCTTATTCCATAAGGGAAAAAATTTGATTTTAGTTTACAAATGCTCGATTTCACTAAACATCTCATTCTCAAACATTTTCAGAGATTGAAAACCGTTTCTGAACTTTTTGTTCATCAAGGGAGTATATTTGAAAACCATATTCTACCATGGTGTGTGTCTGCATATGAATACAATAAATGACTCATTATTTAAGCCAATTTCATCCAGTGTGAATTCTTCAGGACATGAATATATGTTATAATAGCCATTGCTCAATGAAAACAAGGACCTTTATTTTGAATCTAAATCCAAACGTCAAAATTTCATCCAGTGTTTGAAAATTTTTGAGCGCAGCAAAGGATCTCTACTCCAATTGAAAAAAATGACAAAAGTTAAAATTAATGTGTGCAACATTCACCTGAGGAAGGCAAAAAACATTTCAGCTAAAATATCATTAAAAAAAATAAAGCTAAAAAAGAAAAAAAAAAAGGGTCTAGTTAAAATAGTTCGTTGAATAACAGCAATATTTCTATCGTAGAATTGCAGACAACATAAGTCTTTCATAGATAATGTCTATAGCTTTGAGAAGGGCCATCAACATTCAGAGGGTTTTTCAGCCAATTGAACTCCTCGTCATTTGTGTTATTAACACAATATTTTGACCGATCCATTCCCAGACCTTCTTCAAGGAAATCCAGGCCTAACAAGAAAAATACCTGAATCCCACACTATAGATATTGTTACCATTGGAAAAAAATTTGTTTATCACCATCACATGGTACACCTGAAGAAGACTGTAGGATAGATTGGCCGAAACATTGTGTTAGATAAACAAACAAGAAGGAGATCTATCATTAAAAAAAAACTCTTTGAATAAATCTTTCATGATCCATGCATTCAGCAATTAACTCATCTTTATACTAATGATAATTACAGAAACCAAGAATATGAATATTTATAGTGACTAGCAACAACAGAATAAAAGCTATTGAATAGGCAAGGATAAGTACATTGTGATTATGTTGAGCAACCAGTGCTATCATCCACCAATAAAAATGTGAAGGAAACCGATCTTGTGGAGACTTCATTGGTTAAAAATAAGCTTTAAGCCAAGCACAATTAATGTTGAATGCAGACAGCCTCCGTCAATAATGTTACTAATGATAAACTATATCCTAAATGCCAACAGGAAATATAGACAAACAAACCAAAAAGTGATTCGAAATTATTTTTAGTGATTGGACAAAATCTCAAATAAAAAAAAAAAACATTTAAAATGAATTGTGCATGATGAAGCCAAAAATTAAATGTAGCAAATTATTTTTCCCCAAAATTTCGAGATCTCTTATTTTCTTTTTTAAACATTTGGTAAAAATCAATAGATTACTTTGTTAGAGTCACGATTATTTCACAGTTCATTGTTGTATATTTGCACATGTATTATTTGAATCAGTCAAATATGACTTCTGTTTCCCTCCAAAAGACATCTGATACTCTGCACAGCTAAAACTATTGACTATATCATTTAACCACTTAATATCCTTGCTATCTATCCACAGAATACGTATATTGAATTACTTAAACATACACTGTGACATAAGATAATTTTAAGCCATAGATTTTTCGACAAGAAATATCAAATTTCCGCATTGTTTAAAGAAATACAATAAAGAATTTGTTTTTACAAGAAAAGATGTGGATGGACCCCAAAAAGCTCTTATTTCAAAGTCCTTCACTCAATTATAGTTGTTGTCATCATTGCTATAGTACTAAACATTCCTTTTTTTAAATAACCAAATGGTTTTGAAATCACGACAAGTATTTGAGATTACGATTTTTTTTAAAAGGAATTTAAAAAAATGTCATGAGAGATATTCATACTTCTAATTAATTGAAGCCTATTGTCTAAATGTTTTGAGTTTTCAAGTTAATAAACAGCTTGTGGTTCAAATACCATGTCTAATAGAATTTGTGGGGTCAAATCGCGTAAAAAAAATAAAGTCAATTTTGAAGAGCAATAGAAATTAGTTGAGTGAAAAGATGAGTGAATATAGGCAGCAGCTTCTTCTAAAGCTGTCATAGGTCTATGTTCATTTAACCAAAAATAATGCGAATACAAGAATTACAATAATTAGCAATGGCCATACTAAATATAAGTAATCAATAATTACAGCTAATATGTTAGTAATGACTGTAAGAATTATTCATTCAAAGAAAAAGTGTAATAATTATTTATGAATTTTTTTCATAGACTAACATTCTTAAATTTGCTTACCAAAGCTTTTGAATAACAATGAGCAGAGAAATATACCAGTTAACAGAAAAGTCAAAACAAGTACAACGATATTGGTTCAAATAAATTGATGAATGCCTACATGACCTTCATTTATAATCATACAAATATGGAGAAAATATAGATAATGAGGTGAAATGAGTTTAACAAAGAAGAGAATCCAGAAAGCCAAATATTAATATTAGATAGAAGTAGGATAAGATATAAAGCCGGTGATTTTGCTTCTACCCACCAAGAACAAAGCATTCATGTACAGTCTTTCTGATGGTCAGACTTGGCACGAACAGGTGAATAACGATCGTATAACGTTTGGGTTGTTTCAAACATGCATCTAATGTTTCTAACTGTTTGCACAATGTTTTTCAGTCAAAAAAAGAAAAAAAAAAAAAAAGAAAGGACCCTGACTAAGATAGTATGTGTAACATCCCTTGAAAAATTGTCACAAATCATTTCCATGAAAAAGAATTAAAAAACCCCATTGTTTATCTCATGGGTGCATACAAATGGTAAACAATGGCTAAATTGTATGTAATCATTAATCGAATATACTGTTTGCACAAATAAAACAACTGAACAACTTACTTAATTTGAAAATTAATTTCAGCAGAAAAATTTATCAGGACTTAACTAGAGGTAGCTGTATGCACAGGGGGTTTTGTTTGTAATCAAATTTATATTCCGGTCTTCAAATAAAATGTTTGGATTAAAATTTTTTCTGTCCTGCGATATTAGAAAATTAGATACTATATGTGTACAAGTGAACTCAGCCCAAATAATTGAAATGAATCATCGTTGCCAGTGCCATATATGGGCTAAGCTTATTTCTAACTCGTGTGTGTGTGTGCATGATTCGTACATGCCAAATGTGTATTAATTTCATCTTAATACCTAATAAACCAAAGAAAAAGGATATGTATTCTGAATTTGATACATTACAGAAGCTAAAAAAGGCACAATTAAAGCTACAATAACAAAACTGAAGTTGGTACTGAGAGGTTCATCAAATGAGCAAAAGGCTGTGTTCTATCAATTTCCAAATAATCTATTGAACAGTTTTACAACCAGACTCCAAGTCATAAGTAATTGTAGATATTCTAGCATGTAAGTAATCAGTTTGGATTATTATTAAATCCTAGTAGAATTTTTAATCCTACACTTGATTTATTAACACAATTTATTTCTCTTTCAGACTTTGTGACAAAAGACCAGAGAGTTTATGTGTGAAAGTACAGTTAAGCATTGGTTGTAAATAAACGATTCTAAGGAAAAAATTTTTTAGTCTTTATTTTCATTTGAGAGGGTGGCTAAACAGTAATGACAAAGTGTCAAATAAAGATATTTTCCATTAAATTTTATTCGATGGAATACATTGTAATTTTTATGACTGACTCCTTTTCACATTCATTACAACTTGGTTTATTTCTTGTTTTTTTTTTTTTTTTTTTTTAAATGGCCTGAATAACAATAATAAAAATTCAGCCCAAGATCTATTTACTTTTTCTTTTTCTCCTTGATGCATTTATACAAGGAAGATTTCCTTTTTTATGATTTCAAAACTAACATGAAATTTCTATTTACTTCATCGGTGTATAAGATTACTTGAAGTAGATTTTTAAAGGCTTTACTTAGGTGGGAGGGAAGTCCTAAAGTCTATTGATGGGAATTTCATGGTACTTATTCAGGTTGGTCAAAAAATTTAAAAATTCAGCTGAAGGTAAGTTGTCATACAAATTAACAAATAATAATGATTTCTAATATTTCATCGAATAAATTTGAAAAATATCTTTATTTGACACACTTTTTAGAAATATTTTTCAAT
The DNA here is from genome assembly GCA_963457665.1 of Thysanoteuthis rhombus. NCBI lineage: Eukaryota > Metazoa > Mollusca > Cephalopoda > Oegopsida > Thysanoteuthidae > Thysanoteuthis > Thysanoteuthis major. Next base: position 44,591,534 of record OY735202.1, read on the forward strand.
TAATGAAGGGAATAAAAATCATAAGCATACAACAAGTGTTGAGACATAAGCATTAGTCATTGTTCATCAACTGTGTGCTACTGTTTGTATGACATTGTTTGCAACTGTTCAAGAACAAACGGTACTTGTTCTTGCTTCAGTGTTTGTTTACTGTTTGGATACCATTTGCGAACAGTTGTGTGCAAACGTTATACGAACGTTCAAAGATCATGTCTGTTCTGGGTGGGTATTAAAGTATATATTCGAGAGAACAGGTTAAAAGGCATTTTGAGAAGTAGATTTTTCAAAAATAGATTGAATCCAGATAAAGTCAAAATTTTCGGCGTAAGATTATTTTAACTAGTATTGGGTTAAAACAGAAGAGAGTGCATATGATGCAAGACACTTTCACATAATTTCCAAACGAGAAAGAAAATTCTTACATCTCGCTTTTTCTATCTAATAAAAATACTCTGATTTGTCAAAATTCTAAAACTATCCCGATTCATATAAAAGTTTTCATCTTAAAAGAAAAAAAAAAAAAGGTATATTCCAGTCCTATTGAGAAACAAATGATAAATTTAAGATATTCTATCTAAATACAATCAATATTGTTTCTTAGTATAACACAATGCAAAATGTGTTCAACAGTGAATATGCTTTCAAACTGCCAACCAAATATTTGCAATATTTCAATCAATTTTAGTACCCAATCAAATCAGAATTTCTAAAAATGCAATGAGGTGAAAGTGTAAGTGCCTGCTACTTTTTATCAAGAAGCGAACAGTGTCTGAGCAGTTACTATAATGCATACACTACAATCTAAATCTGGACAGGACTTATTTCATACCTGTGGCCCAAGGTTTGGCTGTAAATAAATTAGTCTGAACAGAGCTGCTGACTCTTGGTTCGCTAATCTCAGGATTGCTGTAACTATTCATGGTTTCTGTGTTTTTCATGGGCAGCACCGTTTCCACAGGTAAGGCTTTATCTTCGTAATTGTGCAACAGAGACACTGTATTATTATACGGAGTGAACGGCTTGGGACCAAGAAGACGTTTCGGCAAGGAATGTAAGGATGAACGTCTTCGGATAAAATCTGGATCTGATACAGTGCTAGAAGTTGGTACTTGTGTGACGGATGGTTGTTGAAGCTGAGGAAGAGGTGGTGGTGGTGGTGGTGATGTTGGGGGAGGTGGTGGTGAGATGGAGGTTGATGAATTACTCTCGGTAAAGTGGTTTTGACTGCTGTATGGAAGCATGCTGTTGGGAAGAGGTGGTTGTGAAGGCAAGGGTGGGTTTTTATAGTCAGTGTAGTCTAGAGACTGTGAGATGGAAGGATGTGGGGTCAGTTCTGGAGGACTATTTGTCCTTCCCAAGTAATCTGCAGTGGATGTGTTTGGAGGATGTGTTCTCCAGAGGTCACCTGAAAAACAGACACATAGCACTAAACAATGACAAATATAATGAAGATAATACATGCGCCTCATCTACACCATTAGTTTTGGGGAGAAAATTCCAACAACTTTTGTGCTGTTGGGACAAGATTTAAACCTGTGTAAGAAGATGGATTTCTCTAAGTGCAATATTAATGCATGAATCCCATTGCTGCAAAATTATACCTTCTGATTTACAGTTTGCCGATAGTTGAATTGTCTTAAGCTAAGTTCCTGCTGAGCAGATAACCCAATATTAACTATAACACTATAGAAAGATTTACCAGAGTCCGAATTTCAAATTTAGATCTAAATATATCAGTTCTGTATAAGTTAATAGTGATTTCACAAGTGTTTTATAAGTTCTGTGCAGCTATTATAATCAAATTAGCCCATGGCCTAGTGGATCATGTTGGCTCTTCTATAGCATTTCTTATGGCAGTGGGGTTACTTGGCAATGCCCATGTCCTCTCCAAGTAACACTTGATTGTACTAGGTTACAGGTTACGAGCAGCTGATTTATTGTGAGAGGTGGATACATTTCTTTCCCAAGAGGATAAGTGCAAAGTTAACATGATCTACATTAGCTGGGATTAGAACTGTTCATTTGCAGATCCCATTTTCCATACTGTTAACTGTTAATCCAAATTCACACCCTTGTACAGCTATCGATCAATACTACAAAAAAATTAAATGAAATATCATATATATAATTTTTGTTGCACCAAAAGATTTAACTGGAGATTCACATTTAAAAATAAAAACAACCGGCCAGAGCACTTTTCCCCCCAGCTAAAACCAAATACCTAAAATTCATAGAGGCATCATCAGCCTTTTAGCGCCCATCATTGGATAATCCTTCTCCAAGATTCGCCAGATCACTCTGTGGTGGGCATCACTGAGCCAGTACTTTCTAAACTTGCCTAGTTAGTCACACCATCGTATTTTCTGTCGGACACAGTTTTGCATATGATCTCTAGGGATCCATGTTATGAGTTGTGATGTCCAGTAGTTGTCTAGATGTATTAAATCGCTTGCAATGATGTATGAAACATTTGCCCCTTGCATGGTTCCAAGTTACATTAAGGCAAAATGTATTACATGTCAGCTGAAATAAAAGGAATATTCTACAGAAAACTCTAAGGGTATAATTGCACAAAACAGAGGCAAAGCACAATAAAAGCCGGAAAAATTGCTCCAAGAATATAAATATTCTGTAGGAAAATCAAATGCTTATTTTTCATTATATTTTATATCAAATCGTATATTTTGGGGCGACTATAATATTTTCCCCCATAAGCTTGCTTGCCACAAAGTAATAAAAGATAAAAAATAAAAAAAACTAATATTACAATGCATACAGTAGAATGCAGCCATAGATTGACTTCAGGCAAAAAAGAAGCTTTTCAAAAAAGCCGGTTTTAAAAAAGGAAAAGAAAAAAAAAATGATTGGCAAGTAAACTTACTAAGTCATGAACTGCAAAGAAATCATAGGGAAGAAATTGTTTATATTTACATGCAAAAATATAAAACCAACAAATCCAAAATACAGGCCTTCACTTATAAAAATTGTTAACAGAAATTCTTCAAGTTATCATTTTTTTTTTTTTTTTTAACTGCAGTGCAACCATCACCCAAAAGAATAAATACTGAACATTACAGGTAACATATGTATCTGCATCAACCATGTAAGAGAATTGTTGAATAAAGAAAATTCTTAATACAGCCTTGACATTGCTGATCTACAAAGTGTACGGGGTTCTGAAGAAAAGAAAATAGTTAACAAAACATGTTTTTTATGTTATTACATAGCCCAAGGAAAATTATTACATACATTCGAGCAGAGAACAAATGTTTTATAAAGACTACCACCCATTACAACTCATGTAAGCTTTATAACTGATCTATGAATGGTGTTAAATAGTAGATGTTAGTATTCATGTACATTGTGACAAATTAGACAGATTTAGAAATTCCTGGCTCTGCGACACCCATGATAGAGAGATCTGACGAATCTTGGGGAAAGGTCCATGTCCAACGACGGACTCTCAAAGGCTGCTGCTGCTGAGGATGGATGTTTTATGAATTTTGTAATTGTTTTGAAGTTGATGTGTAAATATTGTGTATAATTAGAGATTCCTAAAGAGGCATAATAATTGATAAATATCAAGCTTTGCCAGATGACCCCATGAACACCTGTGATGCAGTATAATATTTACTTGTTTCAAAATGTTTTGTGGTTTATTTTCCTATTCAAATGTCTGTCTCATTATAAACCAGCATATACAGTATTGCTATCATTACACTATTGTACATGATGATCAGTAAAGAACCTTTATTGATATTATGAGGAATTTTAGTTTATCTAAGGGTCCAAAGTCAGTTTGATACCTTTTCACCTTCAAAACATAGAACAATCTTGATTCAAAATTCCACACACAAGTCTAAATCATATAACTCTCATTCTTTTAGTTTTTATCATAAAGAAACATTCTTATATCATTCTGTCCTAAATACACAGTATTACCTAGAAGTCGAAAATCGATTTTCATATTCAAATTGAATTTGTAATGCATTTGCACACAGGGTTTCACTACTTTGAACAGATTTGTCTTCAATGGAGTAAAAGCTTCATACTTGAATTTAGATTATTCAGTTTAGCAAAAAAAATAAAAATTTTAAAAAAATTTAAAAAAATAGGTATAATAATATTCAACTAGATTTAAAAATTTGATTTCATAGCATTCTCATCAATCATCTCCAGTTTTTATTAGTTGAAAGCAAAAACATGCCTGGCACCTTTCCCTAAACTGAAAAATACTAGTTTATCATCATTTGACATCAAAATAGAATTCTCTTGCCTTAGGCTGAAACTGACAATAAGACAATATATTTTTATTTTCTGATGCCGCAAAATGAAGAACTGATTAGCTTGGGAGGAAAGGAACAAAAAATAAAGCTTTCCTCAGCATCCAACCCTTCAACAGTTATCTTAAATAACTCTGAAAATAGGTTACCTTGTTCAGGTTCTTTGTCATTTTCATCACTTATTCGTCCCCGAAACTTTTCATTGGAACCACGTTCTCTCCGTTGCTCTGCTTGTCTTTTAACATCTCTCACTGTCTGCGCACGTGGACGTTCTTTAGGTAATAAACCTGAATCAAATAACACATTTTTTATTTAGTCATTTCCTACTACATGAAAATAGCCGAGGTTCAGTATTATTGGTCCACAATGAAATGAGAAAAATTGAAAAAAAATGTATAATTTTTCAACAGGAGTTTATTTCATTAAATTGAATTCAAGATTTTTTCTATTAATAAAATAGATGTAACACCTCATTTTCAGTAATCATTCAAATCCTCTGAATTAAAATATCCTCCAAGATAAGTGAAAATGATATCAAATGATTTGGGGGGGGAAGAAAAAAAGAAAAATTTCTTCAATTAGTAATTAAATCTGTTCAAAATACTCATGTTCAATCCTAATGCGTTTACCCTACCTATGTAACTACAGTGGAAAGGCTTGTGAAAACCATTTGTTCCATTTTGTAATGTTCAATATAATTCTGTTTAGTTGAATGTAATTGAAAGGATTTTCTAGAAATTTGATGATATGGAAAAATATCAAAATTATATAGTCTTTTACATCATCATGACTATTGACTTTCCCACTCTTTCCAGAGAACTAGTCTTTGGTTAACAGAAAAATGGAGCCCCATACAAGAGATCCAAAGACTCCTTGAAAAGGAACCTCATCTCCCGTGAAATCAACTATTGTCAGAGGGCAACAGAGACAACTGATAGGAACACAAGGCAACACAAGGTCTACCTCACAACCACATAGCAAGAGCAGAAGAAAAAAAGGCAATACTGCAAAGCAGAAGCTTACCCCCAACTACAAGACCTCCTCCTGTAACCATTGTGGAAAAGCATGCCTCTCCCACATAGGCCTCACTGGCCACCTTAGGGTTTGCAACAGACATGGAAAACCTTCCTAAATCTTTTTTTTGCGACACCATGTCATAATGACTATCGACAATGATATACCATTCATTCAATATTTTGTTAAGTTTCTAAACTTGGATCTTTGTTGCTGCTATTCAAATAACTAGTTTAAACTGCTGATTATTCATTCAAAAAGAAAGTATCGATGAAATTTCACAATTCAAAGTCTTATTTCTTTTTTAGAGTATGTTATGCTTGGAACCAAAATAAGAGTGACATGCTATAGGCTCTATGAATATGTAAATCTTGTAGTGTACAAAAAACAGATTGCCTTGATCCTTAATTGAAAACAAAACAAAATGAAAATATGCATATTGTCACTATCAATCTAAAAAGGTATGTTTTCAAGCCGAACCCCAATGTAACCAAATACGCTGTTGCCAACCAGTTTAATCAGGCCACAATAAAAATTCTTTTGTTCGAGAAAAAAAAATTTTTAAAGAAAAACAAACCCAAGATCTTAAACAACAAGATTAATCCTCTGTCCAACAAAAATCGGTCAGTCTAAGAAAACACTTAAAAATAAAGAGAAACATTGTTCATCCGAAGATAACAAAACTACGCTTATTAAATCAACGCCTCACACACAGACCACTTTCGATAAAAGCAACACTGAAGTCAATTCTTTTGATAGTTTCCCAACATACCTGCCCTGGTGCAGATATGTAAGCTTATCTGTCCACATTTCAATCAACATTCATATATACACACGTACCAACACAAATTCTGTCATCCTATTTTTACGTGTGCACATAACTTACAGCTATAAACATAGAAATGGCCAAACTCAATTGTCAAATCTTCTTTTTCAACACACACTTTCAAACAAGGGACTCTTCCTCATTACACAAGAGACTTTTGCCTGGATTCAATCATTGTTTCAGGAACAATTTTAGCAATTCAAGAAAACCCTTTCAAAAAAAACTTTGTAGAATATTTACACATATTTATTCATAGAATACTTCAGATTCATTCTCTCATAAGGATATTTAACTGTTAAACTTTAAATCAACGACTTCATCTTTCAGCTGAATGTAACAATTCTATATTTGCAATATTGATACTCTTCATTATCAAAATGCAGCGATCCTAATTCTCTTTTATGCGATTGTGACACGCCTCATATTCCCTTCGAAAAGTCAGACATCAAAATTCCTAAATCAGCAGCAACAATTGTGAAATAACCATTTTAAATAGCTACTACTTACATCATTGTGTTTCTTTCATGACTAAGCAAATTACCATAGTATTAAATGTTAACGTGGTAGGATTAAGTTTTAGATAACAATGGAGTAAATGATAAAACTAATGAATTTAATTACTTACGTAACACATTTTCCTTAACAGAAATAGGTAGCAAGACACAAATAGTCAAAATCCAATACCACACCCAAAAGTAATGGTTATTAAGCCAGTTTAGCAGATGATTATAATTGTATAGAAAATTTGGTACTCACAGACGGAGTACCCCACAACGGTAGTTTTGTGCCAGACTAAGCTAAGCTTAGTAAGTACTGTTTTTGATGGCATATAAGACCTACCTCATTTGAGTAGGGAATATTGAGAAAAAACATATTTCCCTGAATGCTTCTCATTAATCATTCATATTTTAGACTCCTCCAGTTCTGGCTAATATGAGGCTGGACAATGAATGTTACTTTTACTTTTTAAGACATTTTTTTTTTCAAAGGCAAGGATGGTGAGGTCTGTTATGCAATCAAATATGGTATTTATCAAGTAGAAAAGAAGTATCAGTTTGCACTCTAATTCTACATTATTTTATTTATACAGACAAAATATATCCTGAAGACAGGAAAAAGTTGCAATGATTCCTCACTGGATACAGATTGAGTACCCTTTATCTGAAATGTTTGAAAATCAGAAACTTTTTAAAAGCCAACATGACAGCACAAGTGGAAAATTACACACTTAACCTCACAATAGTAGGATTCAAAGACAAGAGACAAAACCAATTTCCAAGGTATTTAATCTCAATCTGACAAGAGTAAATAAAAGCTTGTTTATCTTGAGTTAAAACTTTAGAAATGTAGAACTATATTTACATTACAAACAGTGAAAAATGAATCAAGTCTCAATCAAAACGAATTATCATCACCAAACATACACGCATTGTCTTTTTTGCTTTTTCTCTCTCATACCCTTATTCATAAGTGATACTAAAAAGAGAATACGGTCAGGATCATCTACGACATCAAGTCAAGCCATAGGAGACACTAGACAGAGGTGTCAGGTGCAATATCTCATTATGGTTATGCAAATGATCTGAAACATTTCTGGTCATAGGTATTAGATAACGGGTAATTATAAATCTTTAAATGATTGAATAGTTATGATCACTCACCATAAAACCTTTTGGTGTTGTCATCAGCATCACTTATATCCCACATGTTATCCTCTTCATAACTAATATCACCATCTAAAGTAGAAGTGACTGGGACGGCCACTCCAACCTCTTGACCACCCACCTGAAAAGGAAATAAAAATTAATGAAAATTATCTCTATGCTAAATCAATAAATCAAATTTGAGACTGACTTCCAAAATTGAAAAAATTGCCAACACTGAATAAAAGAATAAAGGTGACAAGGCATTAGGTCTTTTATGGTACGGGAAGGCATACAAACACTTCAGAGAAGAATTTATCCAACTTATGACCAATTCGAGATACAACCTGTCAGTCAGAATGGAACCCGGTCATATGTTGAGAAGTACCTGAATATCAAAACTTGGGTTCAATCTGATGATTTCAATCTAACGACTTGCGATCACGATCAATAATTAAACAGAGAACAAACATGTTCAGAATAAATTCTATTTATGGCATCACTTGCGTTTTCCACGGGGAAAGCAACTAGAATAGAGTAAAAAAATTTTTTTTAAAAACATAGATTCTCTAGATTTATTCTAGATGTTATTAAACCCTTCAGAATAAGGAGGAAAAAAAAGAAAAAGAGCTTTTAAAAAAAAAAAAAAATTTCTTGAAAGGTGGAGTACTGATGCCAGTTATCAAGTCTGTAGACAAAACGGTATGCCTAGGAGCACTGGAAAACACAAACAAGTATTAGAAAAAGGCTAGAACCCTTTGCCACCCTTGATGACTACAGTTGTTCCACACAGCAAATTCTGGCAGTAGAGGGGCATGGGGAGATTAAAACATTCATTTGAACCTGGTAAATGGGGTTTCAGTATGTTTCTGATCACTGTTGTCTTACTTTACCACTACTTCAGTTTTCTCCTACTGAGCTTTAGTCATTTTTTGCACCAACAAACTAAATATTTATGATGGTAAGAAAAGCTAATTTGATGATGATTAATCAATAAACTTTTCACCCCGAGATTTGTTTTAGCAAGTTTTGGCCCTCAATCTATATGTTATGCGTTAAAAATCAGAAAAAAGGGATTGTCAGAGGTGGGGCATACATACAAGCATCAAAAACTGAAATGTTATAAACTCAATACCAAGAATACTGACTGGCAGTGTCTAAAAGATTAACAGCAAGATGAGTAAGAAATACATGATTGGTCCATGTAGTATCCAGCCATTCATTATCAGTGAAAAATAAGCCTACCTAGAGCGATGGCACCTTAGTCCCATTCAAAATATTCCCCTTGGGACCTCAAACTTTTCCCTTCAAGTTTTTTTAAACAGTCTTCTTTAAAGATCGCCATCAGCTGCCTGGTCATGTTTTCCTTAATCTCACCCATGGTCTGAAATCTCTTTGGAAAAAGCCTAAGTCACATTCAAATCTGGATGATAAGGCAGTCTGATAGATGTAAATGATGGAATGTTTCACCATAAAACGCTGCAAGATTTGCAAAGAACGTCTCTTGGTCATTGTGAATGAGATGGTCATTATACACATGCTCACTTAATAATATTTCATTGCCAACTGAGTAGCCCCACAGGAGAGTGTCAGTCCAAAACATGTGCATTAAAGTCTATTCTGATTGGTTGCTAAGTTACCCCAAGGTGATGCAACTATTAATCGGGATATTCAAAATGGCTGGATACTTTTTGGAGAGACCTCCAATCTTCTTGGAAACTTGAGAAGAGAGTCAGATTACCTTGAAATGTGATGGTAACTGAGAATGCAATGGCTGCTCCTTATGAGATTCTAAAAGCACCGGAGAGGAACCAGATGCAGCATTGTTGTCAACTTGTAAGTGACTAGGTGAAGATGGACGGACATATTTGACAAAACCAACCTGCCCTTCATGATGACCTATGTTAGAAGAGCCTTGAGGCGAAAACATGGATGGGTTTTCACTAGCCAAGTCATATGATTCCTTAGAATCAAGGTCAGTCTCCATGTATGTTGATGGCTTCTGCTTTTTGCTTGCGGCTACCTCATCGCTCGTTTCTAAAAAAAAAAAAAAAAAAATGAAGGAAATTTACGAAATTTTGATTGAAAATTTTACATACCTAAAATTTCTTCATTTCTGAAATATAAATCTTTTTCCAAAATGTTTTTTTGTATACATCAATTTTACATCAAAAATATATTTTCACAATTACATGATCAGGATTCAATAAATTTTTAAAAGAAATTGATTAGTATATCTTTATAACAAATAATCTTTATGAATTTTGTAGATGGTTAAATAGAGCTTTAATTCTGTTCAACAGAATATGGACTTTTTGATGAGCTTACCTGGAGGAAGCTTTAATGTATGCAAGGCCTGGGATAAGCGAGCACCTTCTTTACTTAAATTATCCATTACATCCTTCACACGGTGTAAATCTTTCTCCATCTTGTAGCGAGTGTGATTTTGATCTCCCATCTATTGATAGAATGTTGAAAAATTAGAAAATAAAACCCTTTCTAAAATAAAGTACAGACTTGACAAGAAAATTCTACAATTAAGAAACTATCAAATTGCGAAAAAAGGGTAAAATGCCCAAGAAAATCCTTTGCCATGAATGTTCAATAAATATACATAGATTTATAAAGAATAAAAAAAGAAAAAGAAAAAGAAAAGGAAAATCTAAGATCTCCTTCTTTCTTAGTAGACAATGGAATGAAACTAAAATATTCTCTCCAGGGTGCTAGCCTGGATGAAGCACATATAGATCCAAGGATGTCCAGTCAACAGAATCCTCTCCATGGCTTCACTGAAATAGTCCAAAGGAAAGCAGAGCAATACATTTGGCATCAGCTTGGCAAGAGGAGCTGCCAGATGGAGTCAAAGTGAGCATTCAACTACCTTAGGGTAGCACTACTCTCTGGTTTGGAATCAGAGTTGTCTATCTCGTAGACTGATTGCCAAGACTAGAGAGCCCAGACTGCTCAGCTATTTACCATAAAGGAGGAATTGATTTATGCCTTTTCCCAAGGGCATTAGTGCAAAGTGAATGCGAACTGTCTCAGCTGAGTTTTAATTGCATTATCCATGTTGTTAACCCTTGGGCCAACCAAGGTCACTTAGAACATAGTGATGACATTAATTTCAACAATGTTACAGTAAAACCATACAACTTATTAGATTTTGAAAGCCTATACAGACATAGATTCATTTTTAAATACCATTTCTGCAGTCTTTTTTTTTTTTCAATGAACTATATTTATAATACTATTTCTATTCTGCATTACTAAATACCATTATCAAATGGCCAGCACAATTCAATTCAAAAAGAAATCTGATATTTTAAGCGATGTTACATTTTTAACTGATCTAGATTCAAGTTCAAGAGTAGCCTGCTTGATCTTAAAGGACTTCACAATCTGAAGTTGAAAATTTTGTTTTGTTTATGTTACAGGAGCAAGGGTGTATATAAGATAGGGCGGTAAATAAGAGTTATTTTTCATAGTTGAATATTTTCCAATAATCACTAACAAACAATTAGAGTTTTTCTTAGAAAGGCACCAATTCCATCATCAATATAATTTTAATATAATTTTAAGAACAACCATGAAATCCTCGAGTAAAAATTTCACTTGTAAAACACATGGAATTAACTCTTCTACCTATAAGCGTTCATATTAATCAAATACTATTTCAATTCTTCATTAGAGTTATTCGGTTAATTCATTTTGTTATTCTTGTGAACAAGTTGAGTGGGTAAAGCAAAATAACTTTTATTTCAAACATGAGCAAATCCTCTATAATCAACATTTTTAGCTGTATCCTTGTAAAATCTATCAGGAATGTAGACACAAATATGCCAAGTCTTTTTAATCACAGTGGTGATAGGCATTTATCCAACTCCCAACAAGGGTAGAATGTGACACAAGGTCAAGTTTAATGTGGGGACCTACCACTTGTGGGCAGTGCCTGAAATTATCCAATTCCTTCAGCACTTGCCTTTTGGCATGCCAGAATGCAACAGGGTTTAATCCTACCCCAAGTACAGCCCCCTGGAACTAGACATTTTTTTTTTTGCTCCAGTAGATATAGGTACCAGGTCACTTAGCATCAAAGAATTGATGGATATCTGTTAGATCAATAGCAGAAAGTCCCAAGAATAAACCACCGAATGAAATCCAAGAAAACTTACTAAGGAGGGAACACTTCGACTCCGGCTTAGCTCACCATGGACTTTTGATCTCAATAAAGCAATTTCATGTTCCAATTTGCTACTTTCCGCATTGAGTTCTTCAAGTTTCTAGTGGGAAAAGAAACATAAAAAATGGGATCAAGATTAGATAAATTGTGTTTTTGTTTTTACAAGTGTAATATCCAAGTGTTTTTTACACACAAGTGTACACTCGATGTTTAATCAAAATTCTAATTTTATTTTATAAACATCAAACTAAACAACGATGAACAGCAAATCATATACTGGTGAATTTAATTAATTACAATGTTTTTTAAAAAAATCTTTAGAGAAAGTTTTGATTTTGACATCTAAACTAAAATATCTTCATTAACAAAAAAAAAAAAAGTTGAAGTCTTCAAAGGTCACATAAGGAAAAAAAATAAACCAAAGAAAGCAAGATATAATGAACATATTCTCCACTTTCCAAGTCTATTAAATCTAATTTTATCAAACTAACAGAATTTTTCAATTTCTTTAATCTATTATACACTGATTTATTCCAACTAATGTTCTAATCCAAGATGAGGACAACAGTTCAAATAAATCTGTTTATAATAATGATAATTCCCATCTTCAAAATTCACACATAAATTTCTTTCTTCTAGTTAATATACAAACCAAAATGTTTTATATAGTAATTATTATTTCATTCTATTTATCAAATACCTCATCTTAACTATCTATCATACAGTGAATACATAAATCATTATCTTCACTTTTAGCGGGGTAAGTTTTTAAGAAATTTTTTTAAAATCTTCAAATAGTCAATTAGTTATACTTCATATAAATTCAAAATTAAAATAACACACTGGCAAAGCTCACAATATCATAAATTGCAAACTTGAGTGGTTGTTGTTACCTTAGAGGCTTCAGCAAGCTGTAACATGGCTTTTGAAAGTTCCTTATCAACAGTATGCAGCTGATTAGCAAGATGTTCCATCTGCTGTTGAGATCTGTCAGATGGCCTGTTCTGTTCATACTGGAGGTCTCTCAGGGTTTTCTCAAGGGTTTCCTAAAAACAAGATGTCAAAGATGCTATTATAAACATATAAAATGGAAAAAGAAAATACCTTCCGGGGAAACAAAAAGTACACAAAACAGAGTTGTAATCAGAAATAATGTTCTTTGCTACAGCAAATACAGGAGAAAACGTGCTGACCTATTGGAAGTCTATAAAATTCAGAACATTCATTGAGTGGATAATGACATTCATTGCTGAAAATGTCCAAATAAGAAAATCTATCTGCAGTAAAATCAGATGACATAGTCATAAATTACAAATTCAGAACTCCACTAGTTTAAGAAAAAAAATATTCTTCTCAGCAAGAGGAGCAAAAGTGAGAAGACAGTCACATCTGAGAAAATCAATATTTTTATAAAAACAACCCTAATTCTGATATCAGCCATACTAAATTTAACTACTAATTCTCTTATTAGTTTAATCATAGCCTAACTGAAGTTGGTTTAATGATAGAATCAATTGCAGTCAAAAAAAAAGCCTATTTTAAGTACATAGATGTGTTAGAAGTAAGCTCGAATTCCGGTGTAAAATTTCTTCAACTTTATAATCATTTCAGTTTTACGCCTTCTACATTTTTTCGAATTTCCAGCAAATAAAGCAATAAAAATATTATGGAACACATACCAACTAAATATTGAGATGATGGTTTTTAATGGACAAAAATATAAACCATACATACAATACTTGTTTTTTTTTAAAGGAAAAAGGTGCAGCAAACCTACCTTATCTTCTCTGAGACTAGTGACATTGAAGCTTTGCTCTTGGATAAGTCGATCAAGAACACACAAACGGTCCATTTTCTCCTAAAAATTAAGTCAATGCACAATAAGTTAAAATAGAAAAGTTGTTTTGAAAAGAACATTAAAAATGAATAAATAAAAGTGATTACGAAAATTTTAAAAACTTGCTTTTAGGATAATTAATCTCATGCCATTTGAGTATAAAAATACACTGAACTAGAAATACAAATCTAAAAGAAGAATTTATGTCTAGCTGATTTCACACAAGATGATCTTCACATAAAAAAGAAATTTTGATAAACCTGGGAAACTCAAATGATTAAATACAGGGTTGGGGATAATAAGGTGTTAATTCTCACCCACCCTGTATATCCTTGATTTGAATTGGTATATCACAATTGGTTAATGAAGTGTATGTTAGTATGAGAAATAAGAGGTCAGCAGTTCAAAATCAATGGTTCTCAAAGTCCTAGGTTGCATTCTTCCCCTTGGGATCCTAGATTTCTTTTTTATACCTCCCCTATTATACATTTCTGCCTTGAATGGAATTTCTCCTGGATTACAGCTGAAATTCCTACCCTGGTAATCTAGTACCTCCTTATTGAGAACCACTGTCCTAGATGGTTTATAAGATATGATTTGCTTACTAAGTCTTACAAACGAACAGAGTGGGTACTTGATATAAAAGAAAAAAAAAACATGCTATATTATGACTTAAGCATGAATCATAACTGACAAATCTTGAATTCATTCTTCATCATGTAAGCTATCAAAGAAATTTCTCTTTTCATAATATAATATAATAATTTATAATCATTTATAATATAAAAATCTATATAATAAGACATTTCTAACCTCTAAATCAGCCTCGTCATTTGTCAGTTCTCTAACATCTTTCTCTATCTTTTGGATAATCACATCTTCTTGGCGTTGTCGGGAGAACTCAAGCATTTTCTTGGGTGGAATGTACTCATCTGGATGCAGGATGTGCTGTAAAGAGAGGAAGAAGGATTATTGGCAATTATACTTTTCACACAAATATCAATTTTACATATTCAAAAAAGTTATTCAGCGGATAAAACAGAATTAAAATTTTGATCATGTATTCATCATTATTTGTACTTTTCATCAAGTTAATGATATAAATAACTACTCAAGTCAAGACATTAGTTATCAACTATTTAATTGATTTGAAAAGAATACAGGTCTGGGTAATCACTCGACAGAAACCGTCACTTGACCAATGTCATTTAGCAGCATGCTATGCTATGGGGTGATGGATTAAAAGATTAGCAAAAGGTCATCACTAGATAGATTACTTCTCTTGCCTTTTGTTGGGCAGTGATTGCTAAAAAAAAGTCTGAATTTCAAAAAAATCTTGTGTGAATGCTGCCAGATACAAACTAAATGATCAATTTAGCATAAAGTTACATTGCAGATTAAATTGTATATTCCCCCCCCCAAAAAACGGGGGTGGGGCCTCAGTGCAGAACCAACAAACCAGGCAGAATCACTTGGAAAACTGGAGAAACGTATTTTGATTACATTGGCGGTTTTCCCTTCTTCATTCAAGTTTACTCATTGGATTGTATCGCATACGCTGGACGAATGGTTTACAAAGATACTTTGAGAATCTAGTCTTAATGTCAGCGCATTGTGCCCTGTGGAACGTCCGTCTTATATAAGAGCATATATGATATTTTCTTTGCAACTCCAGAGAAAGCAAAGATTCGTTTATTTTTTAAATCCCTCAGATCGAAAAGCACATCACATACAAGATTAATGCTACACTGAATTGTCATTTGTTCTTCATACTAGCTCAGTCACAGCTAGCAAGGGTACTCAGTGTAGTATGGGTTAAAAAGAAAATAAAATAAATAAATAAATTTTTTTTTTTAAATCACTGCTCCATGATAATTCTATAAACAGTTCATAGGCAGAAAATTGGACTAAATCCAAAGTATAAGGGACTGATCACACAGCATTAATAAATATTTTCTCAAGTAAAATAACTTAGAAAAATAATCTTTGTATATCATAAAAATAAAAATTTCATTCAATAAACATCAAGGAAGATACAATAAGAAAAGGAAAATATAAAGATAAAGTAAGAAATTAATTTCAAAACAATTCTGTGATTCTAAATTATATCATTATCTAAAATTCAAAAAGATAAATAATCCTCACCTTGCGGTACTGCGTAGCCAACATGTAGTTATTTCCACCATATAAACTACCCATGGTTACCATGTTATCAACAAGATTCTCAATAGGTTTGTACATCTCCAACTAAAAAATAGCAAATTGAAGAAATGTAAAAAAAATTTTTTAAAAGCAATTTATTGGCTCATACGATTCAATTTATCAAAATCTCTGTAAATGTAAATTTGGGGGTTAACATTACCAGGTATCAAATAATCTCTATCACACTAATAATATCAAATAGAAAATTGTGTTATGTCTTCTTTTAAGACCTTTTTTGGGGTGGCTATGATATTCTCACACAAGTTTACATTTGATCTAATATGATATGCAATTTTTTTTTTCTCTCTCTCCATAATTTCAGTACAGTGCAGGTAAAATATAAATAATACTTCTACAAAAATAAGATGAATAATTAAGTTACACAGAACTGATCATGTTCCTTCAAGATTTATAACATTTTACAGAAAATGCAATTCTATCAGAAGATAGTCCAAGTTAGCTTTGTGTCACTTGTATTTTTTTGTAATAATAAATATTCTGTCCTCTCATTTCGTCGACTGACTTATCATCAGCACACAGATTTAGATTATTTTGGTTTGGGATTATTTTAGGTGTCGGATGTAAAATTAGATTTCTTTTTAATGAGGCTCAAATATTTCAAGATAATTTTGGCAAAATCCAGATACATTTTGGATGAATTCGGTCTCTTTGGTTTGATGACCCCAGAACGTTTTTATTTGAGCCTCATTTGTTGTTATTGATGAAAATGTATAATCCTGCTTCACAAATGAGCTTGATTAACCTATGCCTATATAATTTATAGAAATGATCAAAGAATTTTTCTACAACCAAAAAAAAAGAGAGAAAAAAAAAAATCAGTATTTCCTGCATATAAAATTTTTACTAGCTAACTTCTGAAATAACTAACTACAATGTACGTATCTTTAATGTTGCTGATAATAAAAGTTGATAAAAAAATTACTTCAAAACAGTGCAATCTTCTATTCAATGAACATTTGTTTTGGGGTTTTTTTGGGGGATCTTTTGACTGAAATTTGAGCCTTTTGGTGCACTAAAAAAGTATTTTATAAAACAGCAGTCGGCAAAAAGCCAAGTTGGTGGAACATCACTTCATCAAAAAAGTCGTCCACAAATGGGTTGTGCAACAAATCTGTTGTTGACTGAACCTGTGTCATCTATGTTAGTTGACAAAACAACCGAGAACCATATATATATATCATTGATTGGACTGGCATTCAAAATTTAATTACCTCCCTTTAGTTGAAAACAGTTTCATTCAAAGAACTTTTGAGCAAAATTATATTGATAATACCAAGAAATACAGCAATGCCCTGAATAGTAACAGTTTTGATGTAGTATGGTCAAGGTTTGTTATGCAAATTAATGTAATCAAGTATAAACGGAAAAAATAAAACTGTATCAGATCAAGTTTTGAATGGTACGCAAAATTTTGGATTGAATTAACCATACTAATCAAGATATACCTGTATTCACTTGAAGAACTTATAAAGCAGCAGCTACTTCACAGCAAAATATAAACTAAATTTAATACTTCAAACTCTTACCTTGTTTTCAACTTCACTACATTGTTTCTTGAGTTCCAGGAATTGGCCATGCTTGTCCTCTAAGTGGTAGTCTAGAATTGTGTTGGATTCTCGAAGCCTATGAAAAAATGTTTATTTTAGATAAATATAAAGGAATTAAAAAAGCAGGGCTTACAAAAGAATGAGAAATTTGATTAATAAATCTGGTTCATGTATTAATTAAACCATCTGATATACAGGGTTTTCACATTGAAAATAGTCATATTGGCAATCCTAGTCAACTATGTTTGGGTCAATACCATTTGTACCCAACTGATCAGATACATGTCCAACTATAATATCTTTGACTAGATGTTATATCCACACCATCAGTTGTCATATTCTGGGAGATGTTATACCTTTCGGTGGCATAAGATTATAGTTGTGCCAATTTGATATTGAGATGATACTCTATCGAGTCTTAGTATCAAATAGTATTTGATATTAATACTGGATAGAGTTACACTGAGTTGTTATTCTAGGTACACTGAATACTTTTGTCAATAGTTCTTCATACTGATTTTGTCATAACTAGTGGAGGTACTCGGCATTGGCTAGAGAACAATATCTTCAATTATTAAAAACATAGGAAACCAAATGATATTTCATTTTATATAAGTTTCATAAATGAGAAAACCTACTCAATTCTGACCTCTTAATGGGGAGGGGGGGATACCCAATTTTGACCACTGAAGGGGGAAAAAGAAGCAGCCCAAAAGAAAAAAAGTTTCCCTATTTTTTTACCAATAGCCAGATTACTTTTTCTCTGCTGCACAACATTCTCTCTCTCATATACAATTTTTTTTTTTAAGGGCTCACTTTTGATCCCTAATAGAGAAAAAAAACATTTTGCCCACTTCTTGTTCTTAGAGAGCTTACCTTTTTCTCTTACTGCTACATATGAAATTTCTCTTTCATATAGATATAAACATTCCCGCATTGTCACTCACCCCCATACAATATTTTCAACAAAAAAAAAAAAAAAAAAAAAAAACAAATACTTTCAAGCACTCATTACTTCACAATTCTATCAGTCACTGTACATAAAATGTGTATAAAATGTGTCTTCAGTTCAGCAAAGTACTTGCATCATAACTCAACCCCACTGCCCGCTAAAAACTCTGAGTTGAAATTTTCAATAAAAAAATAAATAGCCTATGTTTGATCCTGAGGTTAAATCAATGTCTACGCAAAAAATCAGAGTTCTTGAACATTCCATTCAGCCATGATCCTCACACAGACTGAAACACAAATTAAGGACTTTCACATAGTATTACACAAAGTGGCTGACCCTTAGATCTCACAGGTGATCTTATACTGTACGCAACACCTTGAGTTACACAAGTTCTACATAAGGCATTGACCAGACGATGGTAAGGTAGTAAAAGATGTCAGTGGTGATAGCAGTCATAGAGTGGTAACCAAACCATCCAACACTAACAAGATTTTTTAAATTTTACTTTAATAAAATCAATTTTACAGAAAAGGTGAAACTCACTGTCTTTTATATTCCTGTTCATACGGACGAAGTTGATCGATTTGGTTTCGTAATGATTCCCGACAACGTTCCAGGTAAGCCTTGTTACGTCTTAATTGTATCAACAAGAGAACAAGCTCTTCATGCTGTAATAAAAGACATTAACATCATCATGAAAGAAAAAGACTATCTTACTTTTTTTGATTACATTAAACACCATTTTATTCTTTGGACTAATATTCTCAACTTTGTCTATAGTTTCTAGAAGGGTCATAACATTGAAAGTGTTTTCCAGACGATTGAACTGTTTGTTGTTTG
This sequence comes from Thysanoteuthis rhombus, assembly GCA_963457665.1. Classification (NCBI taxonomy): domain Eukaryota; kingdom Metazoa; phylum Mollusca; class Cephalopoda; order Oegopsida; family Thysanoteuthidae; genus Thysanoteuthis; species Thysanoteuthis major. Next base: position 44,610,879 of record OY735202.1, read on the forward strand.
TGTAAATATTGGATGATCCATTCTACAGCTTTCTCCAGGTGTACTCTCCTAATGTGATAGTGATAAACAAAAATTATTTCTCTTCAATGGTTGCAACATGTATGGCATAAGATTTGAGTGTTTTCCTTTGCATTTCTTGAGAGCAAATATTTCTGTTTATCACCATGACATTCGGATTATCTGAAGAAGGCCGTAGAATGGATCAGTCAAATCATTGAGTTAACAACATGAACAAGGAGTTCAACTGTCTGAAAATTTCTTAGAATATCATCAACTTTGTTGTTCTATCTAACATTATGTTTTGAATCAGCTTTTCTTGGATTATGATTCTCGCATGAGGGAACAATCAATATAATACATCAAAGAGAATATTACTTCAAAGAAGAGAATAAATAGGAATAAATCAAATGTGTTATAAAGCTTATTAATAGAGGCTTCTTTGAACAAGTACATTTCAATGGAATGAGCAAGCATCTCAGATCAAAACTAATAGATGTTTCTGAGAGGAGATAGAAAACAATATATCTGATTGGAAATACCGATTCAAAGACAAGTAAAGCCGATTGGCTAAAAGCTTATGGACATGATCATTAAAAAGATAAGATCAATGGAAAAATGATAAGCAGATCAATAAGAGAATTAGGACGGGGGATCAAAACAGATATAATCTATTTATATTGAACATAGAATTAAAAGTAATATGAAGAGGTATAAATAAATCTGAAATAAAAGGAAGAAATTGACGAGAGGAAAAATATGCCCGTATCCCAGATATGAATTATTACATTAAATACTTCATCCAAAATAGCTCTGTAGGCAACCCTAGGGAATTTTATACATTAATAGCAAATATCGATTTTGTCAGCAATATTCTTTTCTAAATCTCCATCTTTTGACTGGTTTAATAACTAAAAAGCTAAAAAAAAAAATGAAATAAAAGCTAACATGATAATATATGAATGTCCAGAAGTCCACACTCACTGCACTATACCAAAATATACAAACCATCTAGATGTATCAGCAAGAAGAAATTAAGGGTGTTTGTTATTTGCCAAGCAAATAATATTACATGAACCGCTTAAAAATGCTATAACTAAAATGTTTAATTTTGTTTTTTTTCAAAACGTTTTTGCTTTTTAAATGTTAGTATCTAATTTTAGGGATCGTGTTTTGTTAATAGAATGTAAATGAGTTTTGATGAAATTCAATTAACAAAATGATAACAATCTCTTCTAAGCACATTAGTAGCAAAAATGAAGACCTTTGAAAATTATATACATCTTTATTGTGGCTCAGTTAATTTGATACCAATTCATTTTTTTTCATCAATATTGAAATATCCGGAAGAAAAAAAAAAAAAAAAAGAATAAGTATGAAAAGTGAATACTGGCTGCATTTAGTCAAATCTCATAACTATCAACTAATGTACTCAATTAAAATCGAACTTACTGTTTTGCCAAGAAGGTCTCCGGCTGAAATGCTCATTCGAAGTCTTCCTTGGCTGGCTTTCAGTTTGGCAAACATTGGATGTGTAGTTTCCTGTTGAATATAAATTCACAGAGATATATGATAGAGCAAAATATAACATTTCATTTAGACAACAAAGACCCGATCTGAATAAATACAGAAACATTGAATAAGCCATGAAATCATTAACCCAGATTAAAACTGAAAATAATACCTGTACCCGACGTAAATGAATCACCGAAGCCCGCACGGATAACAGAACTAATTATCTAAAATTATCTTTAAAAAATATTTCTTCTATCTAAAAGGATCTAAAAGAAAAAAAAATACCAGCACAAGATTGGGGGTCAGGCCAAAAACGGCAGAAGAAGCAAAAAAAGAAGAAGAAAAAATTTTTTTAAAAGGTGCTCTCTGGTGTACTCATACAAATTTTCAAGGTTGCAGCCCCTAAAATGTGTCTGAGTCCCTCGAGACATACACAGAAGAGCAAAAACAGAAGAGTACTTCTCTAAAATATATCTTTATAACCCTGAGAAATTGGACCATTTAAAAGATTAACACATACTTTTGTTACATAAACCTAAAAACATCCCTAGACACAATAAGGAAAGAAAAGATAATCATTGAATTAAAGCCATGGAGGACAAGTTCTTTTTAATGCTACTTACAACAATACATACACACATCTTAGGCTTTATTTAGGGAATAATGTTGTAATGCATTATTCAGAAGGTCTTTTCTGAAAGGCTACTAAATCTCTAATTATTTGAAATTAAGCCTATAGCAAAATTCCAATGAAAAATTAGAGCACAGAAAGGGAATATTTCCTCTGGGTCTCCAAGCTGACAATTGGGAAACACCTAGATGAAATAAACCACAGATTGATGAAGAAAAGATTTTACACACATACTCAAAACTTTACAGTCAGCAACAAATGAAATATCACAGTTGAATAAATTGACTTTTTTTTTCTTCAAAGTAGGTATTTTGGATGAAGCTTCTAAAGGTAGGTCTTTTTGGCAAAGTTTTTGTAAACTGAAAAACCCAAATATCTGGACCTTGCCAGAGAACTGAAAAGAAATGTGACATAATTCATCAAGTGCACCCATCAATGGAGCATTAGGAATATTTCCAAAAAGCCTTGCGTAAAGATAGTAAGAATTTGAATCACGAGAAAGAATTGGAACCATGAAATAATTAAACAAAAAGTAACATCAGTAAGATACCAATGCAAAAATAGCAGCGTACTAAGGAGACTTGCTGTAACTCCATCTCCAGCCAGAGCTTCAAGATACTATACTACCGATGGAAAATCTAAACAAGCATAGAAAAAAAAAATTTTAATTTAGACTATTATTTTTAAAATCTAGATTTTCTCATAATTTTTAATGTTTAGTCAATTACCCAGTCAGATATCTTTCAAATTCGTATGGCATCATAGTTTTGGAGGGGGGGGGGTCCTGAATATTCCAACACCTACACACAAGCACATTAGAAAGTATATTCACAATACAATAATTTTTCTCTAAAGATTGTACCTTCATTTCAAAATGAGAAGTATGGTAAAAACCTATGTATTACATAGGCTGTGGACCACAGAAACTGATCGCAAACATGAGGGACAACATTTTGGATAACAATGGATCCAACATGAATCTAGATCTGGCTCTACACAAAGCATCACTATTTTTGATAACGAGTTTACTTCACACATTTCTTAATGAGTATCTAGTTCCTTAAAAGAAATTGAACCAACATTTAGGTTGGTGTGAAAAAAAAACAAAAAAAAAAAAAACAAACATGCCCAAAAAGCATACCCAAAACTAAGTGAAATGTCAATGAGTACAAATTGGTGGTGTTGAATTGTGTGAAGTAATATTAAATCATACTACACAGTAGTAGTGATACCTATTTGGGGTGGGGGGGATAAAGTCTCAAAACTGGATTTGTCATGGCAAGGAGAGGTAGAGCTGGTTAAGCAACAGGTAAAAAGTCTGGAGCATTTCACCTGTCAATCTGGTGGAAAGATGTGAACACTTAGTCCAGGAGAAGATGTAACATTATATGAAAGGATTGTCATTGTGTCCCAAGTGTTTCTTTTGTCAGTTAATTCTCTCTGAATAAAGAATAATACAATAGTCTTTTCATGTTTACAAGTGGAATTGATGTCCTCAAAGAAATTAGGAAAAAAAAAAGGAAAAAAAGAAAAAGAAGGAAAAGAAGGAAAAAAAGAAAAAGAAGGAAAAAAAGAAAAAGAAGGAAAAAAAGAAAAAGAAGGAAAAAAAGAAAAAGAAGGAAAAAAAGAAAAAGAAGGAAAAAAAGAAAAAGAAGGAAAAAAAGAAAAAGAAGGAAAAGAAAGCCAGAGGGGAGGGAGAGGGAAGGGAGAAAGGAAATGAAGGATCAAAGCAATTTTCACACCTTCATTCAATCACCACTAACCATAACAGATCGGTTTAAACACAGTTGCTAGGTTCAGGTTATTCATGCATTCTGACACTACTATTTATCTTTATATCTAGACTTCATCAAACCCTGACCATTCATTGGTGGAACTTGAAATTTTGCACAAACAGTAGATGAGTACAATGAGTACGGAAAACATTTTTTTTGTCTTTTGAAAAATACTTCCCAAAATAAGTTTTTTGAGGAAGTACAATTTACAGTGTAAGTTTATCCTAAATTAGTGCCTTAGTTTGTGTCTAGCAGCGTTCACGTTTTTTGGGGGTTTGATTTTTTTTTCAGTGATTCAACTAAAGGTGACAGAAGTGACTAATACATCTATCTTACCTTTTTCCAATTTCTATATTGATCATCTCCCAAAAGATGTTGGTCAAATGATGATTTCTATGAGTGACTAACCAGACCTGATTTTGAATAATTTGACTGCATACCAGTGATTCATAATTTCCTTTAGAATGCTAATCTGTTTTCTTTCTTTCTTTTTACCTTCCACTTGAAGGTGTCATGAGGGGGGTGGAAATGGCAGTCGTGTAATTTTGTGGGTCCATTTTTATTTCATTTTACTTGAACAATTTACTTGTAGCTTGCTAGTCCCATCGAAGCTTCAGTATCCCATCAACCAGACACTTTGAGAACACATCCCCTAATCTGTCCTCTACCAGCCTCTTCTTGCAACATTGGAGAAAGGGTTGGTTTTTTGCAGGTTCAATTTCAGAGTTGTCCATCTCCTAGACTGGCCACACAGCCCAGTCTACTTTGCTTTTTACCTATAGTAGAAGGGATGGAGGAGGGAGAGAAGTGGATGCATGCCGTTCCCAAGAAGTGAATGCGTTTAAACTTGGTTCACAGATTTCATTTTCCGTGCTAACCTTTAGGCCACTCGCACCTCCTTTGATATGAACTATAAACCAACACTCTTAACAGAAAAAAAAGAAGTGATTGAAATATAAAGACAAGTACAAGACCTGTGAATAAAGATAATACAGGACCACCTTACAGTCACCATAAGTAGGCACACATCTCACAGCATCACATTAGTACCTTATACTCACAAACCGAAAAATACTTCATCATGGCAATTTTCTCCCTGTTATTGTGGCTCAACTTCAAGGATGAAGATTTAGACAAGACAGGAAAGTTCTTCCACAGTGGCTGCAGGAAAAGGTCTGGCAACTAGTTTTAAGATGTTGCCTTTTCTCTGCAGAAAGAGACTATGGGAAACCTTTTTTTTTTCTTCCCCTTTTTTTCCTAATTCAACTAGATATACCATCATGATATTTTAAAACTACAAGAATTTTTTTAACTTTCAGATATTTCATAGTCTTTTTTGCAGTGGTGCATCACCTCCACATTTTACTGTCAAATTTCAGACCTCCAAGATGGAGTTGACTTTGTTTTACCCTTATAAGAAGAACAATCTTCAACAAATTGAAGGGCATAAACTCTTCACTGTTTGTCTATCATGTCACGTTAAAACAAACTTTTATACAAAAATTAACATTTCTCTACCAGGGTTTGAAATCACAACCATGTGATTGGAAGGCAGATTTTTTACCAACTGAGGTAGACTGACAAGTCTTATATACCTACAATTCATTTACTCTGTGTGTGTGTGTGTGTGTGTGTGTGTGTGTGTCTCTCTCTCTCTATATATATATATATATATATATAAATAATAGAAAAGTTGTAGTAATCATCTTCAGTCAATATAAAAGTAGGAATGGAGTTTGACTCTGCAGCAGCCAAGCTTGTTTATATTCTATTTCACAAGCAACTGATATTATCTGTACCATCTGAAGTGTATAAATACATAATCTCTTTCATTAGCTTATGAATTAATAAAGAGGATTAAGCTTGTCAAAATCATGAATATGTTTGTGTATTGTAGCTTACTATTGCTTTACTCACAAAATAGATATTTCAAACTCATCTCTTATCAATTGAAAGAAATAGTTGAAATAATAATACACTTTGAAAATTGAATTTTCTAAAATTTTCCCCAACATTAAAAAGAAATTAGATATTTTTGAAAAACCAAACATACATTACCATAGTAGTAAAATATGAATCAATAATACATTCTAAGGGCAAGTTTTTTGGTCTCTTCATTCATTACAATGTCGAAAAATATCCATGTATGCAGATATTTCCAACATCTATTTTCCAATTCATTACAGTAGATAAGGAGTTTTCTTTGTTCTTTTTTTTCAAAATATAGCAGCACACACTTATTCAACAAAAGCTATGCAATACAAATATATTATTACATGAATATCTCAAAAGCAGATCGTTTTTAGCAATGTGAATCTATTATACACCTATCTTCAGATTCATCTTTCAAAATTTGGCCTTCTTTCATAATCAATTGAATCTACTTATATAATGAATACTGTGATATTTTTCTGTTTCTTCATCTTCACTTCTATATAAAGGTAACAATTTTACTGATTAAACAATCTCTGACGTAACACTTGGGACAATAGTCTTCCATGATGAGGTTCCAGTAATTCCTTTTCGAAAAAAATAATCATCTCATAAAAATCAAAAATCTGAATTTTTTCATGAGACATTATCAATTCCCATAATTCAATAGTACAAAATCTTTCAACTTTACTTTTTCCAAGACATCTGTTACAATATAAAAACCAGTAGCAAGGAGAAAAACAGCATGTGCAGCTGAGCCCTGCACAAAAATTTCATAAACTGCAATTTTTGTCTCACACCGTCTGATGGTGTCACCTAGCGTGATCTGTACCTCTCTAATGATGCCCATGGCAAACACTACAATCAAAAGAAAAAAAAAAAAAAAAAGAGGGCAGTCTATAGAAATTCATTCAAACATGATAAAAAGGTCTGATTAGTCACACAAATCATCTTATGACCAACATCTTTTTGCAGCATGCCATGTTGGGGGTAATGAATTAAAAAATGAGAAAATGGTCAATGAATAAGTAACTTATCTTGCATTTTGTTGGGCAGTAATGACGAAAAAGTCGGAATTTTCAACAAAAAAAAACAAAACAAAAAAAAACAAAAACAAAATGTGAATTCTGTTGGACACAAACTAAGAGATCTATTTAGCATACTCTTACATTGCAAATATTAACCTCCCCACCAACTAAAAACAAACAAAGAAAAAAAATTTTTTTTTAGATATAAAGAGTAAATATTCAAAATTTCAGCCCTCTAGCTCCATATGTGCAGTCTGTACGTATGATAGATACATAACCATCCAGACGAAGTTGAAAACTGAAGGGACCTATAATTACTTATTTTGACTAGCCTTTTATCTTCATCCTAATTTTCAGCTGCATTTTATCACAACTTACAATCGGACCATAATCCTCCCCCAACAATTAAACAGTGCAATCAGACATAAAGAGCAAACTCCCACCCTCTAGCCAGAGGGGATCCACTATATACCTGGCTGTTTCAACCATGCAGCCACAGGGATTTTAGAGTTAAGCAGAAGCTGATTTTACACCTTTAACTTGACTCGTTACACCCAGTAATCTACACTTGTTAATGTGAACAAGCAAGACCTAGTAGTCTTGATACAACAATATATTTTTTTCTTTTTTTCAATTTTATTCTTGGATGAAGTATCACAACATTATAATTGATTTTGGTCTAGTTTTTGCCTTCATTCTAACTTTCAGTCACAACTTTAAATCAAACCAGGATTCCACGAAATACTTCATCCGAGAATAAATTCGAAAAAAAAATTTTAAAGATACATTGTTGAAGGAAGCTATGTTGACAGTTCTAGTTGACTGTTTCTAATGAGAATAAAAGCAGAAAAAAAAAAAAAAAAAGGAAGAAAGAATGAATTAAAAGTTATATCAGTATTCATGTACATGTAGGTAATTTCTACTTACAATGACAGCTGTATCAGGCATGCTGGGATCTTCTTTAACAGTGTTTATGTTTCTTTCATGAACCCCATTCTGATGTCTGTGTCTCTCAGGAGATGAACCATTGGCACTCAGAAGATTTGAGGCTGTCTGGCAATTTATATAAGGATCTGAAATTAAGGGAGTACATACTGATTAGAACAAGGACGACGTGAGTGAGGAGGAGAAATTAAGAAAGGTGTAAAGGCTGGATGTACAGTAGGTGAATGAATAACGGGTCAAGTTGTGAAAACAAAGCAGACTGACAGGGGAGGAGGAGATGATACAGAGCTGCATAAAGTGAGAGTGACAAAGGTACACTAATAGAGAGGGGGTCACTTATTGTGATCACTTTGGGACAGGGTGTTTCAGATAATAACAGGCTGATAATAAAGCAAAAGATACAAAAATTGAAACAATTTACATTCATTGTTACAGATTTACATCCAATGTCATAAGTAGTTGTGTTATTAAATTCAATATCATAAACAAACTTACATTACATGAAATTAATAAGAATTTTCAAATCCTTTTAAATGAAGTGTTTGGGACCAAATGATTTTGACAACAATAACTGTTTGATAACATTATCCTTGATTATAATAAACACTTTCCTGGGTATTATTATAAAATGAAAGCAGGTGAATTTGATATCAAAAAAGCTGTCTCGTTTTTTAAATTCCTATTTTTTTTCTCTTTGAGAAAAAGTTCCAAGGAGAAAAAAAAAGGGTACACAAAAAAAAAAAAAAAAATTCAATGAGATATCTATTATAATACCATAACTGCCAGATCACGTGACCCCGAGTAGAAAATCTTGTAAGCAAGAAGTATCTAATCAAAGGACACCTTTCTGGCAAGTTTCAAGTAAATCTGACATGAATCAGCTGAGAAACAATATGGGGACAGACAAACCAATGGACCAAGCCTCTTATAAAGAGATGTAGGCATCTCTTAAGAAAATAACTTAGAATTCTACTTTCTGTGGCACTGATAATTCATTTTTGATGATATCAAAGACATACACTAGAGAGAAATTCTATATTCTCCATAATCATAGATTCATTTTTCTATTCTATAATATTTTCATTATTTTTTAATACTTTGAAAGAGCATAGACAAAAGAGAGGAATAAATTACACTGAATTTCAAAGAAAAAGTTTGATTTTGTACCTCAATATCAGCAACAGTTATGTACTTGCAGTGTTTCCTTTCACATTGACAATTATTTAGTAAATGTAAGCCATTTTAGTAACTTCTAGACAAGACAAAAAACATTCTTGTCAGTATTTCAAAGCAAAACTCACTGTTGTAATTAGTATTTCTATAAATACCCAGACCTGCTATAAGCATGAAAGGATTAATAGACAGAACACTTTTCAAACTAATCCCTGTCACAACCATCATTTACTTACTGACTGGAGAAAGAATAAATAATCACTGTTTCTATAGTTACAGCAAGAACATCTTGCTACATTATGAACAGTGTGACTTTTTTCTATTTTGTTTGTTTCTCTGTCCATACTACATAACAAAAATAAGATGAAATTTTTACTTTGCTAATAAAAATATCTACTGTCCATTTGAAATATTTTGTCTCTTCGACTTCGAGTTCAGTCACTTTATAATAAAACTTAGGGTAGAATAGTAAGTAAACATTTATTTACAGAACTAACTGAAAGCTCAACCAGCATCCTGGATTCCAGCTGATTCCTGCAGATGGTATAAAGGATCTACCGTTTTTGTTTTTTTTAATCAAGAGAAATCACCATAAACAGTTAAATTTACATCTTTTAGTATAAAATGTATTTATCAAAAAAAAAAAAAAAATCAGTAATGTATCCCAATGAAAAAAAAAAAAAAAAGGAGTAAAGAATGATTCGATCGCAAGACCTTTCAATCAGAAGTTGGTCATCTAAATCATTCAACATTATTGATACATATTTTAATGATTTAAAAATAGGAGTAAATTCTAACAAAGCTGATATAAGCAGCCACAGATAGCAGTAATATAATATTTCTTAGAAGTACAGTGAATGTACACGTAATGCAGGAAGTTTGCCATAAAAAAATTTTGTATCAAGATTTTTTTCTTTTTTTAGAAAAAATATCTGTCCTGTATCAAGTCTAAATTTTTCAATTTCAAATATTTCAAATCTGTCCAAAGAAGTTTTTGCAGAGATGAAGAAGTAAATGCAGATTAGGATAAAGGAGACACAGGTGAAGGGGGTCTCCATTTCTCTGGTGATTATTTGTGAAAAGACCAAGACTTTTTATGAAGAATTGACGAGTAATGCCGCATCAACTTCCGGCCCCAGGTATGAGGATTTTCATGCATTCTTTAGCTGGTTTGAAAAGTTCAAGAATAGGTCAGAAGTTATGAATGTGGTTCATCATGGGGAGGCTACAAGTACTGATACAGGGTCAGCCAAGGCATCACAATTTCACTGACCTATGAAGCCACAGCAAGTACTTAATGCTGACAAAACAGGTTTGTTTTGGAAAAGGTTGTCAAGTTGTTCCTGTAGAGGCAAAATTACCAGGACACAAACCAATGAAGAATAGGTTCACTCCAAGGGGTTTCAAGCCCAAACCAATGCTAGGTTACCACTCTGAAAGCCCACCAGAAGAAAATTACCAAGACCTTTTGGGGGGGTACACTAGATGAGCATTAAGAAAACATGGGTAATTAAGACTACCTTCAATGACTGCTGGAAATTAATTGAGGCCAACAAACTTCTTCTTGAAACATTACTTGTTGATAATGCCTAGGCCCATGATCTAGATCTGTCCTTGTTCATTATGTCAATGTTTCTGTTACTCCAAGCAAAATTTATACCTCCAAATACAACCTCTATCTTGCAACCTATGGACTAGTAGATGATAAAGAAAGAAAAAAAACATACACCAAGCATTTGTTTGCTCCATGCCATGCAGCTACTAAGGCAGAGGAGGTACTGACATTGATGAAATTTTGGAAACATCACCACACTATTTGACTATGCAGTCAAAAAATTCAGTGAGGACTATAGGGAAGTGCCATCAGTTTGGGATACACTGAGCATGGGAGAATATGTGGCCTTAAGCAGTGATTGACTTTGCTGGTTTTGACCAAGAGGAACACATCATCATTTCTTCAAATTGCTCAAGATATAGATGTGGATGATGGAGAATTACTAGAAGAACACAGCAGAGAATTAACTACTGAGGATCTGAATGATTTGGCAAAGGATTCAGAATCTAATACTGTTGAGGAGGACCTTGGATAGCCTGAAGACAATATCGATGCCTAAAAGGTGCTCAAAAAGCAGAATGAACATCAAAAATATTTGCTGAACACCTAAGCATCCAAGGCTCTGAATTGATGGTCTGCACTTTTGAAGACAAAGCAATCCAGTCAACAAGAGCAGGAAGACAACTATTGACAGTTACTTCAAGACATACAAGTGTATCCAAATAGAAAGTATGCCCATCTTATGAACCTTAAGCATCCTTGTTTTCATCAGTTGATAGTGAAACATCAGATACTGACAATGACATCCAATCAGTAATTCATATCCTCCTCAACCACTACCATCAGTCACCAGCAGATTCCAGCCTTGTATGTACTTATTTTCATTTAGATAGATAGATAGAATTTGGTTTGTTTAATTCAATTTTTTTTTTTTTAAGTGATATTTTTTCTAACAATTTACCAGGTAAAATTAATACAGCTTTTGCGATTAACCATTTCAAAAATGGACACTGTTTGTATATTTGATAGAGAGAGATTGATCTCTTCTCCTGGAAATGATCTTAGAAAGGGTGAGAGTAAGTGTGAGATTATCCTAACCACCTTCATTCCATGAGCAATACTGAATCAGCTGCCAATGCTTCCAACTGAAAAAACCTCCACAAAAATGTGACCATCTTAGGGTGAGTTTGCATTGTAAATTGACGCCCCCCCCCCATTTAACAAGATGCTTCATGAAACAGATTGTCTATCAAGTGAGTGTATACATTTATGTATACATTATTATCATAACACACACACACACATATATATATATATATATATATGAAATGGACATATTTGGTCGAAATATTATAAATAGCGTAATAAGGAGACTTATTTCAAATGATCTTTTTATTACAGTTAAATTATCATATCAATTTTCTTTCTCTCTCTCTCTCTCTCTCTATATATATATATATGTGTGTGTGTGTGTGTGTGTTTCCTTTTTAAAGAGGATTATCTCATAAAAATTCAAATATATAATTATCTTTGTGCACAAGTTACACATGAATTTTACCAATTCCATGATAATGCCATTTACACATCAAAACAAATTTCAATCCATGCAATGTAGTTCCTCACGAAGAGAGAAATACTTCCATATGAAGCAATACAAGTGAAGACAGCAATACAACATCATCTCAATAATTCCTTAAAACAAAAATAAAAGTGCCAAAATACTTGCTAATCCAGAAGTGTTTCAACTAAACTGTGAACGAGGCTTTATAGACAATGGACTTTCCTATAATGGTCATTTCCTTATCATACTCTTAAGATTTTCAGTTCATGCTGAGGAGAGGATAAAACACACCCTATAACTTGGTCAGAGATAACCCAAGGCCATTAAATTTCTTGGCAGATATTTCATTCACCTGCATATTCCAACTAAAATTTATACATAGATCTTGAAGAAGAAAAAAAAATCAAAAAGAATTTCTATTTTTACCTGCAATAAGAATTTACTAACTTATCACTAAACACCCTCTCAGCTATAAAATTAAACTTATTTCATTACCAAGTCATTTCATACCTAAGAGTGAGAATCAAGCCATACATCTTACAACCTACAGAGCACAGCTCCATCCATGAGTAAAAGATCAATAATTTGTTATCAGAGGAAGCCACTAGTTGTGATCACTTTGGGACAGTTTCTTTAGATAACAATAACTAGCTGATAATATTAGGCAAAGGATGTAAAGATTAGAACAATATAATTTCATTGCTTTGTTATGAAATTCAATATTATAAACCACTTCACATTTTATAAAATATGAATTTTTCAATTCATTTTAAATAAAGTGATTGAGACAGCTGATTTCGATAACATTATAATAAACAGGTTCCTTTGTACAAATGATCGAGTAATAAAAAGGAAGGTAGCATAAAAAAACAACCCAAATGTCATGAATAACAATGCAACAGAGACTGTATAAATATTTTCAATGAAAATATATCTAAAATAATGAATATAAAAACCATTAAGTACATATCTTAACATATGTGCAAGTTTTATATATATAAATGGAGAAAACACCTACTAAATTTGGATTCTAGTCTTGGATAAGACTTAGATTGTTAGATGGAGTAAAGGAAATATTAGCTGCTATATAAAATATAGATATATTTTTCATATCTAAATAATGCCTATGTAATAACCATTGTAACTTTTTTTAAACAAAGCACCAGAATATCATAAAATGGATTACTTAAACAACAGATGATGACTTGAATGAACAAACAAGAGAAACAAACATCCCCAATATTTACTCCCTTACCTGAAATTTCACTGCTGGGTCTCGAGTTGTTATAATGATCTGGTTCCATAGGCTTGTAATCCAAGTTTGTTGGCTGGTTAGTATCCAAGTTAGGATCATTTGACATCTAAGAAAGAAAAAAAAACAACATGTTTTTTTTGCAAAATTATGATTACATAAAGGAACAGAAAAGGCTTATAAGAAAACTCTTATTGTGAATTCTTTTTCATCTTTAAATCCAATATTTGATTAAAACGGTAAAGATGGTTCGTGTTTCACAAAGAAGTATCTTGAAAATAAATTTGACTTCAAATAATGCCTGAAGCTCATCGATTCCTTATTTATTCTTATCTCGTTACTTTAAAATTCATTAATTCAAATTCTTATCAAAAATCAACTCAGATTGAAGAGAAAAAAAAAAGTTACATTTTACAAATTTCGAATTAACAATCCAGGCCTCACAGCTCTTCTAAGGAAAAGCTCCTAGCAGTTTTCAAACAAGTTGACCGAAAGTTGCATTACCGTATGTTCATAAGCATTAAGGTTGGACTTGGTCAAACACATCTTAACGACCGATAATCAACTTCCTTCTTTACAGTCAATATACCACTACAACTACTATGAGAATACTTAGTGTAGTAATGTTAGAGCAATCATGTTAGAGGGACTTGATGAAAAAGCAACAGTTCATATTATTAGCATTTATTTCAGAGTTGCTAAGGTTTGTCTTTTATGCTTTTAATGATATATTACAAAAAGAACTACCGCGACAATTTAACACAGTAAAGGATGAATGCACCTGTGCATTCCTGGGGAAAAAGAATTAAAATACACATACTTGACCTGGTATTCACAAGTATTTTTTTTTTTAACCTTTACTTTGCTGGTCAGACCACAAATTCTCAAATTATCCTGTAGTGGCGTTATGAGGAAGTAATCGATTATTTACACATAACATACGAGTTTGAAGTATCCCAAGGAGTTATTGAAAAAGAGAACCGTTATCATGAAAAGTCATCAGGGTTTTCTAATCAAAGGAATCGGTAGTTAGGGTCAAGGTGAAAAATAATCCAATAGAACATATCAATGCCAAGACAGCTTCCTACTAAATTAAAACATGATTTATTCAAATATAAGATATTTTGAATAAGATAATGAGAAATTACAGTGTATCATCTTCCTAATGTTATAACTAATTCAAGACATTTTTTTTTTTTAAATAAAAATTTGCTTTTATGAATACAAGTAACTTAGTAGAAGCACTGGTTACCACCTGATCACTAAAATAGAGCAGTATCAAACCAGATTGGTACTTAGATGAGTGACTGCCAAAGAACACAAGGTCCAGTGAACAGTCAGTCAGTGGCCTTATGCTAGACTAAGTATAACTTAGTAAATAACTTAAAACAGGGCATTTACTTTTATGAACTCAAGCTTAATTCTTTGTTCTCCAAAGCTATCTTCCACCAACTTACAGTCAATAGATAGTTTAAATGTCACAAGCACTTACATTATCCAACGCCCTGAACAGGAGGATGAGGTTACTTACCTCATAAGAGAAGTGAAAAAACTGTGTCTTTGATGAAAAACTACACCAACAGTAAGAAAATTTTTACCTACATAAGCTACTTTGAAATTTCTCAAGTATTTCAAGGATAAAAGATATTTCAAGAATAGAGTATATCTCAAAATAATTTTATTCAAAAAAATTATTAAAAACTTAAGGAATGAAAACAATAACATGGACAAACGTGATATAGAACATTTTTCAGGACACGATCATGAGATTCAGCCTAATAAGGCTGCAAAGCAAATAGGTGTCAGTTCAATCGAAAAGCACTCAGAAAGTGCATACCTCGACCAACAAGATTGTCACTAAAAATTGTAAAAATTGCCCTTTTGACAATATCATTGGGCTTTTGTGTACAAAATGCCAATAAATTATTCTATGTCGCAATGTTAACAAGCAGGCAGACGGACAGAGATGGGTGAATACATAACTTCTATCCAACTTTGTTGGCAAAGGTAAAAATAGCTAAAAAATCTGAAAAGATATTCATATATATTGTCGATTTACTATTCCATCTTTATTAAAATGAAAAGGCTTAATACAAATTTCATACAGTCGGTGAACTTATTCATTCATTTTCTTGAATTGTCTTGTAAGGTAAGTAACCTCATTCTCCTGTCAAACGCATTGAATAATGTAAGCGGTTGTGATATTTAAACTATCCGATTCTCAGTTGGTAGAAGATACCTCTTGAGAACAAAGAAATAACTTTGCTTTGTCTGGGAATCCACACAAAGCTTGAGTACACAAAAATAAATGTTCTGTTTATAGTTATTTACAAAGCTATACTTAGTCTAGCATAAGGCAACAGGCTGTTAACAGGACCTTGTGTTTCTAGGCAGTCACTCATCCGAGTAACAATCAGGTTTGATACTGCTTAACTTCAGTGATCAGGTAGTAACCAGTGCATCCACTAAAACTTACTTATATTTGTTGAAACAAATCTTTTATCAGAGAAAAGAAGAAAGGCTTGAATGCTATTAATTATAACATCGGGAAAATAATAAAAAGTTTTATACATCTCATCTTGAATGATATTGATTTTGTAGGAGAATTGTATACAAATACCTGCATTGATATAAATGATATTGAAATTTGAAACGGAAAACACACATGAAGTATCGTATTTCCCCCTGTATAAAACATTTTTTCTGAACATCTTGAGCTAAAAAATCTGAATTCATATTATCTATGGAAGCACAATTGTATTAACAGGATGATGCATTTTTCATTCAAAGTTGAAGCAAAATCAGGAGTGCGGATTGTCTATGGTATCGGATGATACATGGTGAAATACGGTAGTTTTAAATTTGTGCTCAGTCAGGCTTATAACAGAAACCATAATTTAGTCAACTACTGGTTACAGTGCAGGTGGCCTAATGGTAAGAAGATGCATGGAAAATCTGGCTGAGACAGTTTGTGTTCATTTTGCATTAATGCTCTTGGGAAAAGCAGGAATGCATCTCTTCTCTCCCCAACTAAGGGTAAAAACTATTGCTCAAGAAAGTGGCCGAGTAGCATGTGCTACTCATCAAAACGAAAGTTCATTCCTCATAAGGAAGAGACAGGGAGAAAGGAGATGGAAAAAGACAAAATTCTGTAAAACTAAAAAATATTTTTTCTAAACAACTCAATATCCAGATCAATTGATTCAAATCATGGTTATCTCACTGTTGCCAAGTATGTTTTATTATCTAAAGCTGAAACTATTTTTTTTAAATGAATAAAATCAACCAAAGTTTTTCATTTCAAGCTAACTCCAAACATTTTATATGTTTCTTAAAGTCCACTTATCAAACAAACTGAGACTGAAGAACTAATTATTTGTAAAAAAATAAAAGAAAATGTTTACTTTTATTAAACTTACTATTTTTTTTTAATTTTCGGCTACTGTTAATATTTAATCAGCCCAATTGGAGAAAAAAATCAGCCATATTTATTCAATGGAATGGTCAATTTAGCAACCCGGGGTTGTCTACAACGGAGTTGTGAAGATTGGACATCAAAAGACAAAATTGATGACAAATTGTTTGTTTCATAAGATAACATAACACAAGAGGAAATGAATTTGACAAAACACATAACAGATGTTTTCTTCTCTACAGACTTATGTAATGAATAAAAATTGAGAAACTAGTGTAAAAAAAAAAAAAAAAAAAAAAAAAAACAGAAACCCAGACAGGTATAGGAGCCCCAGATCTGAATTTAAAAAAACAGAGCTCACAACCTTGTTAGCAATAGTACCTATCAAAAAATGGCATCAGTACTCCACTAAAATGCTTTTCTTGATTTTTGGAAAAAAAAGGAAGCTTTTTTTGACATTTTTTGTCATAAATAGAATTTATTCTGTATACATTTATTCTTCATGGGAATTTTTTGCATTAGTTATCCTTGGTGTCACCATTTTTCAATTGACTATGATGTAAATCTCCTTCAATGCTGAACACTAGAGTAAAGATGGGTAATTTATTTCTTTTTCCTGCTTGGCTCTTCTCATATAAAGACATTTTTTCTTTTACTCCCCCACTAAAACAAAACCAATCCCTCACACTCAAACCAGAACATCCTGTCTTCTCATCATCTGCTCATTAGAAAATTACTGATGACAGAATTTCTTGAGTTCAAAGAGAAAAACCAAGTATTTTTTTTTTTGAGGATTTAGAATTTGGCTCTTCTCATGAAAGCATTAAGTTTTATTCCTTCTAAATCTTCATCATGATCAGGATTTTGAGAAAGAGTCTGGGAAATGTCCTTATCTTTCACTTCCCCACTAAAGTAAAATCTCATTAGTTACATTAATCATTAAATCTTATTCCTTCTAAAAAAATAAAATCTTCAGTTTGAAAAAAAATCGTGATTTAAAAGATTATCCTATCAACAATCATAAAATACAAAATTTCATTTCAACATGCAGTTATCAATTACATTTTTCATTTTTAATTCAAGAGAATTCTTCTTATGACAAAAGGGGAAAAAGATTTTTTTTCTTCCTACTGTATAGCTGTAGGAAAAAATTATCATAAATTAGTTTATTAATGCCTTGCTGGATGAAAAACAGTGATCACAATCAAGAACTTTTTGAATTAGAGTATTCAGATTAAGAAAATGATAGAAGATATATCATTAAAAGTACAAACTTACAGGATGGTCATTTCTATCAAAATTTGCTGCTTGCCCTTGGTAATCCATGTTGTGTAAACTTCTCGATATATCAGCTGAAAGGAACTCTTCCGTGTCAGGATTATCTTCAAAATCCAAATACGAATGCCTGACATCAACATTCACATAGTTACTACGAGGTCTGTCATTTGAACTCAAGTCAATGCTACTGGGATATTTCTGTGGTTTCACAGACAATCCCTGAGATGACCGTGTGGGCAATGTCGAATCATGACCTGTGCCTTCATAATCATACACAATCTGATTTTGAAGCTCTGATGCTGGGGATAAAGTCCGATTTCCAGATTGGTATTCAGGCTGTGGTAGTGAAGATGTAGACTGGTGTTTGAGAAAGTCATCTTTTTGGTTGCCACCATCCATATAGGACTGAGCTACTTCCAAATCATCATGATCAGGATTTTGAGAAAGGGTCTGGGAAATGTTATGATAATTAGGCACATTACCTGATGAAAAGCTTTTCGACAAAGGTGAATGCCTTTGCAGTTCGCGCAAGTGCATCTCTTGCAGTCTCTGTATGGAAGTTCGTTTTGGGACTTCAGTCTCGGATTCATGCTGCGAGACCGAAATAGATGCTGGTCGACTACGCATCATTTCAGGAGACGTGCACATGCTTTCTGACCGAATTCGACATATAGTAGCATATTCATGGTGCGAATCTGTATCTAGAGATTTCTGATCCCCATGGTCACTCTCCACCACTAACTTGGACAGGTCAGTCTGTGCACCATATAATCGCTTTGAGTAAGGTGCTGCAACATCAGAATTGTTCATTGCAAAGCTGTCTTGACTTACGTCAAAATTAAGCGAATCTCTGCTATGATTATCATTACGTGGATACATTTCATATGACAATTGGCTATGGTTATGGTCACCTCTCGAAGAATAGGAGTCTCTATTTGGACCCCTTTCTGATGGAGAAAAGTTCCTGTGATTTTGGTAGAAGTTGGGTGATTGAGGACTGCTCAAAGAATGGCGAGAATTAGCGTTCTGGGGAGGAGGATGAATACTATTATAGTATCCAGTCTCTAGTGATTTGGGAACAGTTATGCTAGTATCGTCTAGTGATTGTGGTGAGCCTATAGACTGATAAGAACCATGGGGTGAAGGATGGTCTTCTGAACGGCCATTATGGTACATTGCATTGAAATCCAAAGATGAATAAGATACGTTGTATCTGGACGCAACTTCGGCATAAGGACCAGCTGACGAAGACACGGACTGCCGATTGTGCGGAGGTCCAGGTGAGGAGCCAGTGTTTCTTTCCGGTGGTTTAGCAGACTTATAGCTATATTCATGCCGTTGACCATAGGGAGAGCCAACTGAAGAATACGAACTACGACTGTGAGGTGCTTCCCCAAAAGAATTATTTTGTTGGCTATTAAGGAGACGAGAAGAACCGGGTTGTGCAGGAGACATATGATTTGATGAATAGGAATTTCTCTGGGAGTATTCAGGACTTGGGATGTTGCTGTAAGGTGAATAGTCCTGGAAAGAAACTGCCGATTGTCTATCAGAGGGATAATATTCCGGGAGAGGTTCTTCTTGACTGTAGGTTTGCCGCTGGTAACGCAACTCTCCATTCTGATTTGGATCTCTTGCAAGAACATAGTAATCGTGTTCATTATCAGGACTTGCTGGCCTACAGCGAAAAAAAAAAAAAAATTCTTCAAACAGCAATACAATACTTGGCAATAATACATTCAAATATAACCAATAAAGTGAAAATATTTCCACCCATATATTCAGACTATTTGATTTTCTTATATTTAGTATACCATTATACCGCAAATGTACCAATGTTAAGTGAGACACCCACACTCAATGTTCCCACTAATTCTTAGCCGTCAGTGAGTGCGCAAAAATTCACGTTGTGCAATTTCTCACCAGAAATAGACGTGCATTTTTGAATTTGACAGTGAATCAATATTTTTAGAAGCACTAACATCATTAGAAGCGATCATCATTCCTGACAAACAAGTCATACCAAGTACATCACACCATCCCCACAAAGCATTCCCTATTTCTATGAATTCAATGTTGCTTTTCACAATCTAGTGTCGCTGAAGATGCTTTTTGAAATCTTGTATTTCAACTGGCTCACAGCCAGTTATCAAAACTCTTATTTCAATAACTAGCTAACTGGTCAGTTATTATTGGCTGATTGATTGTTGCCAGCTATTTTTGAGAAAAAAAAACCTCTAGAAAGTTTTGTTTGTTTAGTAAATGGGTAGAGAAAAAGCAAAGAATAAAGTAAACAAAAAAGAAAGGAATTTAGGATATATATATTTGTGTGTGTATATGTTATTCCATATCAAATCACTTAATATTTCCCAAATCCCAATGGGCACCCCTGCCAAGATTTTCAAGAAATTTCAGAAGGTAAAACCTTTCCTCTTAAAAAATTCCAGCTTGATTAAACAAATGGTTAAAAAATCATGACTAATTGAAATGTTTTTGTCAAATGTTCATTCAAATAAATACAGAATAAATTCATTATATAAAATCCCTTTTAATACGACAAATTCATTAATTTTTGATTCAATAATATTCCTGTAAATGAGTCTCCTGCTAAGGACATAGCAGCATATCACGAGGCCTTTACATCCTTTGAAGAGACAAAGAGAAAGGATCACCAGAGCCAGAGAATGCGTGAAGGACTCATCGCCCATGTTCACAGTTCTCTCGCTACTCCAGAGTGTCCATCTCAAGAATTAGATTTGCTAGCCACGTTCAAGTCAACTGATGACAGCACAACCACAGATATCATTAGAATAACAAGGGCACAACATAATGGTGTAATGCCTAGCAAGCTTTTCTAGCAGATCATGACTACTGGGTAGTGAGTTCGATCCTTGCAGTATGCCCCATACTCATAACTTTCCACCAAAACTAAGCCATGCTTAGTATATAAACCTACAACAGGTTACAGTATACTTACATATTTCCACATATAATTTCATTTCTGGATTATAGAGACAAATCTAACTTTTGAGGGTTTTTCTTTATGTCTAATTGAAATTGACTATGATTTGTATATGGCATTCTACTTTCCTTACAAAATGTGAGAATACCATATAATCATACTGCAGTGTATAATTATTATCTTGAAAAGATTAGCACAAAGAAGTAGATAACCAAGTAAATAACAAAGAAGAAAATACAAATGATTAAGATAAGTTGTTGAAGAAACACATCCTAAATCATAATTTCCTTTGAAAAAGTCATCTTTTGTCTCTCTTGGATTGATTTGGCAAAAATAATGAGGTTATTTCTTCATGCAATGATGACATAATATTTCAAGTTCGGTTTCCTACACAGAGCAGAATTTTTTTTTTAACACAAGTTAGAATTTTCTAAGATCTCAGGAGAATAAGCACTAATTAGCTACATATGCCAATATAATTATGAACGCGTTATTTATGTTATGCCAATATATGAAATGTGATGATGCTTTCTACAAATCCTATTTAAAAAAACTGTTGAACTGTTTGCGTCATCCATCTTATCATGGGTAGGATTCATGAAACAAATCATAAAGAAGAGAAAAAATAACTAAAATTATTGTTGCATGTCAAGACCCACAGCATTTGTATCCAGTAAACATAAGATGAGTCGAAATCTTGCTTATTACTGCAGACTGACTTCCATTCACTCCCCACTTGGCTTTTAATATTTTCTGGATTGATAAACTACATATTTCTCACAGTTGTAATAAATAGAAATAATATACAAGACTGACCCTTCGGGAGAAAGAGAAAACATTTCGACCTAAGATCAAATAACTGTTAAAATGTGATCCCAGAGTAACACAAGGGATTGAGTTTCTTGTTGGTAAGTAAAAGGAATAAAACTTTCTTTTTTTTCTTTTCTTTTCTCTCCAAGGGTTCTATACTTGAAAATCATGGGAGTTAGCTTTTAGTGGAGACAAACAACCAAAAAGAAGGAAAAAAAAAAAAAAAAAAAAAAAAGCCCCCCCCTCCCTCGGAATCAATGAACAGTGAGTAATACAAACCTTTCGGCAGGAACAGCACTGTCCAAAGCAGGTTCTGAATTCAACATCTGAGCCGACTGGCTCAGCACCTTCACCCATTCATCCATTTTCTCTTTACTCTCAGCAATGAAATACTGAGTTCTCAAGTTGGCATGCTCAGCCTAGAAGGTTTTTTAAAGGAAAAGAAAAAAAACAAAACTTAAACTAGAAACATTTGATGTTCATACAGATTGCTAATAAAGCTGTTGTTACTTCATGAATTTTAAACATTAAAAAAAAAAACTCTGAACAAAATTTTAAAAGAATTAATAATATACAAGAGACAATGGCCTCCAGTCTTTGCGTTTGGAAGAATACCCATCTATCATAGAGATGGCCGTAGGGTACAACAGCCAAAATGTTGTTTTCAAGTTTTCAAGAAATGAAGAAAGACAAAGACAAGAGGCAAAAACTACACATAGTATACAAGAAAGTTGTGCAAATTTCTTAGATGAAACATTTTAATTTTTGACTACTTTTTATTTCATATTATTCCTGTTGCTCTCTAATCAAAACAATCAGGTATTTTTACCTTCTATGACCATTAAATCAGCATAGATCAGAACAAATGTACTAGACTAGTCAAACTAATGAAAAATTAATAATCTAAATCCATCTTTGAAATTCGAATAACTCAAGACTAATGCATCTACTACTTCTAACAATCAATATGGCAAGGAGAAAATCGAATCAGAAGGAATTGCGACTATGGCTAAATTTGAATTTTGCCTGCTGTTGGGTTTCTGTGGCCACCAGGGATATGGAATGCGAGTTCAAATTTTATCAGAAGCTATTTCTGATCCAGGCTGTGTACTTGACCGTTCTAAGATGTAAAATAACCTGAGCATTGCGACAAAATTAAGATTTCACAAACTCGATTCATAATTTGATAAAAATGATTTTCAAATTAATTTCTGCAAAGCTTCAAGCACCAAAATTACCAAAGCTTGGGTTAGAAGTTGAGAAAAAATGAATTACTCCAATTTGGAAAAAAAAAGAAGAGATTCATTTGATAAGGATAAGAAGTACAACAATAGAAAACTAGTCAAAATGCAATGAAAACTAGAAAGCACTCGGAGAACGTACACCACTGCCATACTTTGTTAGGGAAAGTAATTGTGCATGGATTGAAATACATTATGAACAAACAGAGATATTGTGTGGACAGACATGAACTTATGGAGATATTATATGGTGTGGGCCTCCAAAAATTAATCACCTCTTCCATAGGGTATTATCCACCCTTCCAAAAAAAAATCAATTGAGAACTTTTGGAGATAATACATGCTCAGTCATGGGTATGTATATAAATGTATAGAGAGAAAAAAAATTTTTTTAAATATTTCAATCCTCTAAATTTTCCTGGATTCGCCCCTTTAGTTTAAACACTTCTGAAGCCTATCATCCACACTTCCACAAAATTTCATTGAAATTGAATACTTTTGGAGCTATCACGAGGACAGACTAACACTACTGAATATAATCGTTGGCAAAGGTAAAAACAACAAAGCTATGGCCAACATAAATACTTAGGATAATCATTAGAGTCAGGCTTCTTCATTTTTTGCATACCTAGCACAGCTGAAATAGATTGATCCACTAGGTATATTATTGATCATCTTTTTTCTGTCGCTATATTTGCCAAGAAAGGTTTACATATTACACACGTGGGGAGGGCTGAAAAATAGATTGGCTGAAACATTGTGTTGACTACATCAAAGATGTAAAGAAATTGGAATTCTTCAGTTTCATACTAGTAGATAACAAATGGATCAAATACAAACAGAATGCAAGACTGAAACAGCTCGATGGTTATTACCTTGAAAGCATATCTTTTGTTGACTGGATCACTAGCATCACATGGCCGGATTGTATAACTTGGTAGTAGAATGGAACTTACACTTTGCTGCTCAGTAGCATCTAAAGACAAACACAACAAAAAAATATTCAAAAGAGAGCATTTCACAATGATTTCCCTAATACAAATATTTTTGATACATAAGTATCCAGCGAAATATTAGCAAACGTTTAGTGAAACCTCTTTCTGTGAATTTAGGGATTAATTTAAAGATTAATGAGAATACATTCTTGGTTTCTGTTGACCATAACTATAAGAAAGCATAGCAAAGAGTATATTTAATTACTGATTTTCAACTAGCTTTTCTTTTGTCTTATCTTTGTTGCTTTTTATTGCATATGCTCAGGTTGTTTTTTCTTTTCACATTTTGAGGAGCTGTCTCAGTTCGACAGGTTTCAAAGGAAGGTAACTCTTTATTTTAGATCCATGCAACCTATGTATGATCAAAAAATGTAAAAAATCAACCTGCACATTGCAATAAGATTAAAGAAGGGAAAAACAAGCCAAAGATAGATAAAAACAATGCTTTATCAAGAAATTAGAATAAGTAGAACAATAGCTTGAGTTCAAGCACAGTCAGTCATCTAAGCAAATCAAGATTTTAATCCATATTCAGTATAACATCATGAACAGCCAAACTGCTATACATGAAACCTTTTTGTTCTGCTAGTTGCCTATGTTGATATTTTGAGATGGTTGCAATGAACTGTTCCCAGCATAGACTGGCACCACTTCTTTCCCATGAATGTATTTGTATCCGATACAGTCACAAAAGGATTTTGGTTACTAGAATCATAACACCCGTTTTCCACTATGTACCACGACATCAACTTGACTCTCCAAATCAAACACACATCACTCAACAGTCCACCATTTATACACCTTGGCCTTCAGCCGAACAGAAGTACCACTAGGCAAAAATCACAATAGCAGTGAGAGCTTTAATCATTCAACAATCCAATATCTTCTCCTTTCAGGAGTATCACCATCTTTTGGGGTTCATGTCCAATAATTTCATCTCAGTACATTTTATTCTTGACTGACTGGGATTCGAACTAGATTTTGTATTTCACGTATTGGTATAGGTATATCAAAGGTTTCACACAGGAGATCTAATGGTTATGTTGCTTGTTTGCTATTTGATTCCAAATCGACCATTCTTGAAGGAATGTGTCTTTGGTGCAGGCTGTTTCCCACTTTTATTACAGAGGTCATAGCCACTTTAACCTCCGATAGATAATATTTCATGTATACCTCACTTGCTTTTTTAAAAGAAGAAAAGTAAAGTAATGCTCTTTTTTTCTTTTCAACACTTAGATTGTCTCACTTATCAGATAAAATTTGATCAAATATAGTCCTGATTTTCTGGTTGCACATCACCTTTACAGATGATTCTCCAATGAGGGTATTAGAATTTGGATTTGTTTGATATGAAAACAGGACTATATTTGATAGAATTGTATGAGATGAGCAAGACGTTTTGAGTGTTTATAAAAAAGGGGGGAGGCAGCAGCACAATCTTTTTTCAAGTAGATATCTCATAAAACCTACATAATGAGAAAGAAAAAGATTTTGTTTTGTTATGATTTTACACATTCAGGCATTCATTCTCAGACATAGGACTTCATATGTAGGTGGTGATTTGTATTCTCTGCACCTTGCCCTCACCCAGTCTTCCAAGACCACCCTTACCTTCCAGCACTGCCTTTGAGTTTTCCAGCATCTGAATAATCACTGGTCCAGAATTTAACAAGATTATCCAAGTTGTGATACCAGAATAACCAGATGTGTAATACGAACATTTTCAAATGATCAAACGGTTCAATTTTTTTTTTTTTTTTTGCTAATTTTAGTCTACAATATCTTGCGGAAAAATCTGCTTTTATCTGGCATTAGGCCAAATTACTGACGGGCAATTCACAACAAAGAGCCATTTCAGTAACAGAAAGAAGTGGAGAGCAAACTTCACCTCTCAATGACAAGAGTAACAATCAATGAATACAAAGTCAATTATAGGCATGTATACAAGACATGTCTGGATATGTTCACAACTAAAGTTATAAGCTAACAAACAAAGAAATTACAAGTCTCCTTTGAATAAAGATATGTATTGATATTTCTATTTTTGTAGTCGACCCTGATGAAGGGTCAGGAATGAATGAAAAAAGTGATGACCAGACTGACAAACTATATTTCATCAAATCAAGAACAAAATGATGGAGATTGAAGTTTATTTCTTTTTCTTTCTTTCTTTCTTTTTTTACAAGTAGTTTTCTTTTAATCACAGTATTGATATGCATAACAAAATCATTTAAAGCATATACAATGCCTTTTCTGGGATGTATTCAAAAATTTAATATTAGCCTACCAAAGGCATTGGAGCCTTAATTCCTTCCAAAAAACTCCCCTACACTAATCCCAGCATTCCTTCGACGTCCCTTTCAGGGATCACCATCAATTACCTTACATTTTCCTTAATTTCATTCATAGTTTGAAATCTAATCCCTTTCAACGACAAAAAGTCAGGAGTTACAGGAGGCCAACTCTGAACTGAAGAGCTGGATGATGCAAAGTTTCACAAAAAAAAAAAAAAAAAAAAAAAAAAAAATGGGCAGGCTTGGTCATTGTATATCCCACAGTCATGTAGTACACAAAAAATGGGATGGGGGGGGGGGGGTATGTAAAAAAAAAAAAAAAAATCTCACTAAATATCTGTAATTTTGTAAGTCCTTGAATTTATCAACCTTTTAAAAATGGAGCATTGGGTACCCATCACACGCGGCCACTCATATGTCCCAATACTCATATCTAGAAGTATTTAAAATCATTCAAGTCACTCCTGTGTGTTGGTTAAAAACTGACACTTTCATAAGACATTAGCACAATCACCCTAACTGGATGTCACTGACATCTCTGTCTGCTTACTTCTTACACCAGAGAATTAAATAAAGCAGTTAATGAAATCATAAAGAAAAAAAATTACATCTAAAAACAAAACTTTTCTCCCTTCCCTAATCTAAAATTTAAAAAAATTAAAAAAAGAAAAAAAAAAAATCAAAGCTGTCAAGATGAAAAATTTAATCTTGAAGTCAATCCTTTTTTCTTATCTATGTCTGGTGAGTCATTCAATTGGAACCTGCAGCACGCTATGTTGGGGGGGAATGATCAAATAAACAATTGGAAAAAGGGGTGATCGATGAATAAGTTACTTCCTTCACCTTTAGTTAGACAGTGATCACTAAAAAAAAAAAATCCAAATTTTCAAAAATCAAGTTTGAATGCTGCTGGACGAAAATTTATCAATTTAGCATAAACTTAGATTGGAAATTGAACCCCCATCAACTAACTTTTTTTGTGGGGGTAGGGGGTTTAACAACAAAGGAAAAACGTATTTTAATACACAAGTCGAGTAAATATTGAAATTTCCAGCATTCTGGCTCTATTGGTACAGCCTGTACATAGGATAAGAAAACAGATAGCAAGCCAGCCAAACCAACTAGAAAACTGAAGAAACCTATGCTGACTGTTTTGGTTGACGATTTCTAATTTTTTTTTTAAAAAGCATTCATTCAAATATACCAAGCTACTGGCATATTTCTAATGACATGTCACCAGTTTTGATTGTTTCTAATGATATGTCGAAGAGGCTTTTTAGTGGCAAACTTTCAGAATACATGTTATCCTAGGCCGTATTACAAAATCAATTTGTGATCTACTCCAGACAGTCAAGGGCAATGAACAACAAAGTCATCTCAAATTGGGAATATTTCCCCAATCACCGAGTTGAAGGATGTCTGTCTACCGAAAACAGGATACCAAATCTTAGACCTTGTATGCTTGAGGTCAATCCTCCGACTACAGAGCTACATCACAAATACAATAAGAAAAGAATAAACAATGACAAACCTCTGTACAAGAAAAGACCATAGTCAGCATGGACACACCAACGCCGCTTCCAAGATCGAATGCTGTTTGTTTCCTGCAGTAAAAAGATTGAGATGATATGTATTATTTTCACAAAGTAGAACAGATGTATTCATTGGCACCCCAACTATTTTGCAATACATTCAAAAATTCAATTCCCTTTAAAAAATGAAAAGAATATTAATGGACTTGATAATTGACTCTACTGAAGAATTAATATCAATAGGGAAATTACTATAAATGAATAATCAACAGGTATGCTCAGTCACTCAACAGAATCCGTCACATGGCCAACGTTTTTTGGCAGGATTTTGTGTTGGGGATGATCAAAAAAAAAACAATAGGAAAAGGGGTCGATCAATGAATAAGTTACTTTCCCCACCTTCTGTTGTACAGTGATCACTAAAAGAGTAAAATTTAAAAAAAAAACAAACATTGTCACTCATAAACTGAGAGATCAGTTTAGCATAAATTTACATTGTAAACCAAGACCCGACCTATTCCGGGAATTGGGGTAGAAAACAAATTCTAGACATAAGGAGTAGATGCTGAAATTTTCAGCCCTTTAGCTCCATTAGTGTAGCCTTACATGCCATACAGACAGACTTGAAAACTAAAAAAATCTACGTTGATGGTTTCTTAAATTAACATTTATAGGTTTCGTAGCTTGAGAAATAGTTATTAACAGATATTTTTTAACAAAATTTTCACTGTATCACGTTCGATTAAGAGATCAATATTCACTGCTGAATTAAATACATTGACAAAAAAAGCGATCGTGTTAAAAATAAATATTTTTGGTATAAAATTAATGCTTGTTATCTTTATCATTAGGCTAGGGACTTATTGACATACAGAGATAGGCACCTATTGCGATCACTTTGGGATAGGGTCTATTCACTGTTATCGTTTTGAATATATAGAAGAAATATAAACATAGTATATTTGTAAATCAAAGTGAAAATATTCCAACACATTCCTAGTTTGATATTTAACTTAAACGCCTAAGTTCAGCAAGGATAAAAGCTTAGATTTTGAAAGACTGTTTAACATTCAATCAAGAGCAGACTGAATAGCATTATTGCATAAAATATATCTAAAGGTCAGAATGTACAATTCAGAAGTATGATAGAATACAAATATAATGCGAGTGTGTAATAACACACAATTCATTTCAATAATCATTTTCGAAGCAGCAGTTGATTTTTAAAACAACTATGCTAGTCTCTGCTCAAAAAAACAAAGGGTGAAGCTATGGATGTGAATAAAGAGGAGAAAGTGTGTCAGTGAAAGCAAAATTTTCTTGCATTTGAAAGCATCATAAGTGAGAGGAAATTTTCTTCTCCCTTATAAGGGGTTAAAATTGAAGGGGAAATTTTTTCCTTTTCAGGGGTCAAAATTGAAGGGAGCCTTTTTTCCTTCTTAGTGGTCAAAAGAGGAGGGAGCCTTTTTATCCTTTTTAAGGGTGAAAATTCAAGTGAACCCCTCACTTATAAGGATCAAAAGAGGAACATAACAATTTCTTTCCTTACAGGAAGTTACGGGAATTTTTACTTTTTTGGGGGAGGTCTTTGAGGAGTCAAAAGTATAGGGAAACTTTTTCCCTACATTTAAAAGTCAAAAGTTAAAGGAAACTTTTTTCTTTTTCTCCCACTTTTCAGCAGGTTAAGAGCAAAGCGAAATAATTTTTCACAATCTCAGGCATCTAAAGTTGAAGGAAAGTTTTTTTCCCTCCACTTTTAGGGGTCAAAAATGAAGGGAAACTTCTCCCCCAATTATTAGAGATCAAAGGTCTAAGGGGAGTTTTTTTCCCACTTTTAGAAGTCTATGTGAAGGGAAATTCACCATACAAAGATTCATCTCTGATTTTGACTAGGATTTAATATGAACTTTCTAAAACCTGATTCACAAGTTACCATGTATAGATGAATTTCTGATTCCAAATGGTATGGAAAAAACTACTTACTCTATTCAATGACAATAAAGGCTGTATAGCACTTCCTACAGTCTGATTCACAATTACCTTACTATACAGATTGATTTCTGATACTAACTGGGATGGAAAAACTACCTGCTCTATTGAACGATAATAAAGGTTGGAGATTAAGATTTTCAAAAACCAGTACGACAAGTTACCTTAATACACAGATATATTCCTGATTCTTGAAGTCTTGACACAAATGATAAATCTATGTCACATGGTTTTATAGTTTGCTATGGGGTATGAACAATAAATGACCTGCATCATCTCAGTTCACTTTTCTGACTGTTAAAAGAGTACAAGTAAAAGATAAGGAAATAGCAGATGATGAAATGCTACTTGATCCTTGTTCTGCAACTGAATCCATACTTTTAAGAGCAATTAACACAACTGGAAGTTGGTATATTAATTTCTTGTAAGTCCACATCGTTTTTAGCCATTAGAATTGCTTTTGTAGACATTCATAAGCCCAGAAAAACTAATTGCTCTACTCAAAGACAATAATGACTGAAAACTAACATTTTCAACAGCCTGATTCACAAGTCACCTTACTATACGAAGATTCATTTCTGATTCTAACCAGGGTAGAAAAACTCCATTCTCTAATCCTCTATATTATAATTTGCAGTATCTTATATACACTGGGAAAATTACATCGTAAAATTGATTTCAGAGTGATCTTCTATACATAATCATTGTTTTCAAGTTGTTAGTCAATTTCCGAGTGGGTAAAGTGTTGAACCATTTTAGATAAATGGCTCAACTATTGTTTTATGGTGACTTACACTCCCATGATTTTTTTCAGATTCATATTGCATTATATTTCCACCCCTAGGTATACTTTAGCAAAGCAGGTGGTTTTTAACTAAATAAAACACTAATTCCACTCAAAACTTTTTTGTGAACAGACGCACAAAAAATTTAGCTATACTGTAAGCTAAGCAATGGGTTTCTACAAGTAATGCCTAGTTATAATTGGTTAATTAAAAGGTATTTGAATAATTTGATTGCTTTGCTTATTGATTATGCTAGAATAATAGGGTTTTTTTTAAATTCATTTTTATGAACAATTTTTTTCATAATCAATCTTTTGTCAAGTTTCTCTTTTCAAAT
Organism: Thysanoteuthis rhombus; assembly: GCA_963457665.1. NCBI lineage: Eukaryota > Metazoa > Mollusca > Cephalopoda > Oegopsida > Thysanoteuthidae > Thysanoteuthis > Thysanoteuthis major. Next base: position 44,641,881 of record OY735202.1, read on the forward strand.
ATAACTACATAGCTGAATTTGAATGACCTCAGCTGTTCAGCTTTCTTAACTTAATAAGAAGGGCTCTGTCCAGGCTGCCAAAGATAGGGGGAAGAGAATTGAAATTTTGGCAGTATTTTAATACTTTACTTCCAATCCATGCTGCTTACATTATAGTCATTGAATATACCGTATGGACTGGTGATGAAAAATTGACAATTGATTTATTTTCTTCAAATTAAGCAAATATTATAGTGCATACAATGAAGTGATATTATGACTAGGGAGGGCCATCAACCAACGCTCAATTTGAACGATTGAAGGGCTTGGACGAGTTGCAGTGAGCAGTAATCACCCAATTACCCTGGTAAACCAGCCATCTTATAGTCCAGCATCAGTGGCATTCACACCCCCATCCGAATCTCTTTTACCAAACACTAAATCTGCTGCCATTCCATTAATCAAGTTTCTTATTCATGTTATTGTCTTGCGAATTTCATAATCTTCAGTCTGTAATAGTTCTGTAATGAATAGTACGAACTCCACATTGTTAGTTCCTGCAAACTATATATTATAAAACTACAGAGGTGGATTAGTTCACTAAAATAATTCAACTCAAAAAACAACTAAAATTTTTCCATTATCTTAATTCCATAGTTTGTTTTTTTTCCCATAAATTGTAAAAATAGGGTCCCGTACGCAATAACCCCATCACACTAATTATTGAAAATAAAAAGTCAACCGTGGTTTTTAGAAAAAAAAAAAAAAAAATGGAACGTTAAAGAATGCCCTCAAATTCACTCCCTTTCTTTCTGGGTCATTCAGAAGGCAGTAACTTGTAGAGAAAGCAGAGTGATCAGGCAGCCAATGGAATTACAGCAAATTCAGCGCCAGCTAAAAGAGATTCAGGAAAACTATACAGACATGTCCAGCATATATGAGAATACAACTCGAGCATTGCAACAAATTTCTTTTCAAAAGTCAAAACTTAATAAAGACAATTTTTTTTCTTCTTTTACATTGCATTTTATCCACATTTCTCCTATCAAATAAATATCTACATTCAGAACATTTTTAATTTCTTACCTGGACTGTTAACCATCCATTCAATATGACTTTAGAGTTACTCATTCTTTGAGCCTCTGGTCCTTTATCAATCACCCTGGAAAATAGAAATATTAGTTTAATATTCAATCCAAGCAAAGCAAAGGTGACATCAAGAAGAGAAATATTATGAAGGTTGCGTACATTCATTTATTCTTCAAAATTTTGATAAGAAAATTCATAATGTTGCTTTTATTTTCAATCAAGATACAATACTGAGAAAAGTTAGTTCTATATATTTTTCCAGCAGTTCAGCTTCAAACGAGTCAAATCTGAACAATTTCATAAGTTAATAATAGTAAGGAAAGTACCAGTGAATTCGACAAGTTATTAGTTGCTACAAATAAAATGATTAAACTTGATTATACTATACATAGTGAGAAATTAATTAGATATAGATCAAAAGGGATACTTTGTGGGTGATTTATATATTTTGTAATCGTCATTGTCATTCAGAAATCTTTTTTCAATTTCTATGAAACTCCAAGCAAATTAATAAATACATAAACTTGTTTACAGTCATTTCCTTGAATACAAAAAGAATTCAGTGAACGCCCGTGAAAAAGAAATTGTTCAAGCTTGAATCAGGTGAAAAAAAATTTTTTTTTTTTTTTTTTTTTTTCAAATCATAATCTGACAGCTTAATGTTTTTATTAGTTTTTCATACTAAATATTTTTTTCACATCATTTTCATGATTAACAGAGATATTTGGGTCATCAGTTCACAAAAATATGGGAGCTTATAATAGAATAAAAAGCAGAACACAACAAAAAATTTTCATTCCCTAATAAAATTCATGACAACAGATAAAACTCACTTGGTTACAATAAATAGAATTACATGAACACTTATGCAAGATGATGAGTACTACGAATTAGGGTGTCTATGATCACCACAGAAAATTATTCTCGCAATTTAGTAAATGAAAAAATATTATCAAAATAAGTTAAGCTATACCTTTGTCTGCCAGAGGGTTTTTTGTTTATTTGCTGCGGTACCTGAAAAGTAATTAAAATTCAGTCAGAGATATATTGGTTTCATAGGTCGTTATATGAAAGAATTTATTGAGGATCCCAAGTTAACGAATAGTTGAACGAGTTATAAGTAAAGGGTTAGTGAGATCACTCTGAACAATCTAGATAGAAAAAAACATTCTTAACACAAATTGTCTGTCTGTCTGTCTGATGTAGTTCCCGAGTTTGAAAAAAGTCAACCAACAGAAGACTGATCAAGCTATCCAAGGGGCAAGGGAAAATGTAACAAATTAAAAAAACAAAAACAAAAACACAATGCCTGGGACATGAATAGAGTTTTCCCATGGACACAAAAGGAAGAAAATCTTGACCTTTGGAGGGAAGTAAGAAGATATGACTTTCTTCAAGTATACAACCAGAACTTACAACAAAACTACTGCTGGGTGATGATCTAAGAGGAGGAAGTTTAATGACAGCACAAGTCAGCAGGTTTCTTTAATAGGACTCATAAAATGACAAAACAGTTGCTGCTTCTAGTTCTATGACATTCAACAAGTTGGAGATTGTCATATCAACAAGAACTGGTTGCAAGCTTTTAAACTACAAAAATACTTTACAAACACATAGAGTGAGAGAAGAAACAGATTCACAAAACTACATGAAATATGGGACCAAAAGATAAATATATCAGTTAAGGTTATTGTAAAGGGTTAGGTTAATCTGAAAAATGACACAAGTAAAAAGATGAATCATAAAATGCAAAAAATCTTATATTAAGTCTGTCCAGAAAGGATCCAGCCATTCTGAACATGTTGAGAACCAGTTGGACAGCCTTGATATAACCTTGTAGACAATCAGAGACGATTTCACAGCACAAGTGTAAACTCACTCTCATGGGGTTACTCAGTCAGCAGTGGGATGAGTGAGCTGGTGTATTGTAGGACTGTCAAATTCACAATGGCCAAGCTTGTCCATTCTTTTGATGGGGGGAGATTTCTGATTGTGGAAAAGTTTAAGGAGAGCATAAGGTAGACAGTAATCCCAAAAGAGTGCTTTGCAGACTGTTATGAAAGTGGAGGGGGACACAGGAATGATTGTGTGAGGTCCCAACTATTGCCCTTGGTAGGCTATTTTTCCATTATCATAAAAAGGCTCAGCAGATAGACCTTGTATACAGGCCCAGCAACAACTTTCCAGCAACTAATGGTTTTGCATCACTTATTCTAAACAAAAAGGATTTCAGCATGGAATGGTTTTCTTTGCTCAGCAGGGAAGAGAATTGGAGAGTATATCTATGTATAGATATTGAATCACCTTGGTTATTAATACACATTGCTGAGAATGGTATCAAAGGTGTTACGCGTGGCTGGGAATGAACCCAGGTGGTTGGCATATTTGCCATTAATTCAGTGCTGGATTAAAACTTGGTCTTTAGGGGCTGCAGCCCAGAGGCCTGCTCTAACACTTTGGATTTACTTGTGTTTAATGATAATTAATGCAAGTGGAGAGAGGAGTTTCTCCAGGAGAATTTACACTGATTAACAATGTTACAAGAATGACTAACAGACCTGCTCTCATGGCAATTGAAAAAAATTTATTGATATCTTGGAGAAATTCGTTCAAGAAATTATGCAAATTAAACATTCAAATTTCAATTGTTGTTAGCCTTTCCTTGATTTTCTTTTGAGAATATTACTGGAGGCCCTCACAGTAGCTGCTGCTTTTGGAATGATAATGACTTCCATAATTACAGACTATCATAATGGGTTTTTTTTTTAATTAATGCTAAACAAAAAGATTTAGAAATGTAATTGTCTACCTTGAAGCGATACAAACAAAAAAAAAGTTATTTTGTTATACTTCTCTACCTCCTGTTAGATAATATATCCATGTAAATTATTTTCTTTTAAATGTGTGAAGAGCCAAGATATAATTGTTTTCACCTTTAAACACAAATAAAATCTCAAAGAGATAAATGAAGTATTTCTCTCATTAATGATAGCACAACAATAGAGAATTACACAATAAAAAAAATAATCTAAGATTCAAATTCTGTTCAAAGGGAGAAAACTAAATGAATATATCACCAAATATTCAAGCAAAATTAACAGGACACAAATGCTTTAAAAAGGAAATTGAAACAAATTTTCTTTACACTTATTGACTTTTTCTTTATTTCAAAACTGTACACTACATTACTTAGAAGAAATTATATATATCTAACTACCCTTGTGATAAATATGGTGTATGTAAGAGGGTTTTCAATTAACAAGAGTTTTCTATAGATATTGACGTTACAAACAGTTCATAGATCATTTAAGCCGAATAGCACTGTGCCATTGATATGATTAAGCTGAGTTTTTACACAAAGCAACAATTTAAATCTGTAATAACTTTTGTACAACTCAACCAATGTTGGTAAAATATATGTCATCTTGTGAAAAATTTTCTTCTAAGTAACTTGTTTTTACAAATCTTGAAAATTGCTCTGAAAATACTAGATACAAAGTTTTAGCAAATTTTCAAATGATTCTTGTTTTTGCTAAAAATTTGCTGCTTCAAATTAATGTAGATCTAGTCCTCAGGATTGAATTAGACAAAACTTTACATGCAAATGTAACATGACCAGCTATGTTGTACGCTACAGAAAAAAAAGGATTTCCCCCATTTCATAAGCATGTAACAAGGACCTAGCTTACTGCATTATATATACAAGGTAGATAAGTGACACCAAGCCGCATTAGGTTTATATGTCTGTTTCCAATACCTGATTGTCCCATTAGACATGGAGAAGTGGATAAAAACATGGTTAAGCACATCTAGAAAACTGCCCTGCATCCACAGGGCAGAAAATCTTATGCTGGTTCAGTGGATAAGACAGACATCATCGCATGGACGAATAGATTGAGGAGAACAACAGATGCAAAATTTTTTTTTTTCTTTAATGTATAATAGATACTTTTTTTTTTTCTCTCATTAGGCTACATACTTATTAATGTACCTGGGGTGAATCATAAAGTCCATAGCCTGACACATTAGCTGAAATTCGATCTGAAATAGTCACTGTATGATGTTAAATCTATGTGATCAATTTTCTCCATTGAATTAAGTGCATTGGCAAGAAAGGAGATCATGTTGAAGTTTTGTATGAAAGAGATGATTTATTGATCATTACGTTGCAAATATTGATACATTGATATACTAAATGGAACCTCCTGTTTTCAAAGACTCTGAAGAAATCAAGATTAATACAAAAGGAGCACCATATAAATTCTGGATCATTTATCCAAAAAAAAAAAAAAAAAAGACATCATTCAACACCCCAAAAATAAATCAAGCTTATTTTTTGTGACAAACAACTGAAAACATACTTTTTTCACTTCTTGTATTCAAAATATCAAGTTCAGCTTTAAACATTACTCACAGAAAATTGGAAATTTGATAGAGAGACTATAGTTATTTTCAACTTTAAAAATTGAGTATATATCATTATCATCAGCCTTTTAGTGTCCGTCGTTGGACATTGACCTTCACCAAGATTCGCCAAACTATCGTAGCAGTCGTGCAGCCAGCACTTTCTGAATTTGTCAAGCTCTTCATGCCATCTTACTTCCTGTCAGCCACAATTAGCATATGATCTCTTGGGATCCATGTTGTGAGTCGTGATGTCTTGTGGTTGTCTGATATTCCTGCAACATGTCCAGTCCAGTCCATTGCCATTTGAGTTTCTATGACATCTCAGACTCCCGTCTTTCCCTTAATATACTGTGTTGTCTAATGATCTCTCCAGGAGCATGATTCTCTCAAGTGCACATTGCATGGATCTCAGTTTGAGGGTTAATCTTTTGTTACACCAGTGGACAAAAATTCTAAAATCAAGACTGAATAATTTAATAACAAGAAGTACTTCAAAGAAAGATTCTATGAATTAATAATGAAAAGAGTAAAAAAAACATTACTTAGTTACTTACAGGTTTCAGACTAGATGGTCGCTGGGACTCGATACTGCAAATAAATAAAAAAGAACATTCTGTTAACTTCTGTCTGAATATTATTATTATACATTGATTTATTTAAAGTGGTTTCCTAGTCATTTTAGTTGTTAGTAATAACCAAAATGTTTTGGCCATTTGGGTGAGAAAAATAAATCCAACAATCATTTTTTCTTTTTCTCCCTAAGCTTTCTGTACTTTGATAATTATAGACATTAGCTTTTGATAGGGACTAACTAAAAGGCCCCATAACCCAATAAAGTGAGCCTGAGTTACATCCTGGTGAATTCATTCTGAAAATCCAAGACTATGATAGATGCTAAACCTTTTTATTCACATCTCTGTAAAATCATTCAAATGAAGATAAGTTCCATGTCTTCAACTATTATGCTAACATTCATCTTTATACATAAGTATTTTGGAATCTGTTGACTCGATGTGCTGCATTTAATACCAAAAGTAGGCACTACCAAATAACCGATATTCTGGAGGCATATAAGGTGGTGGTGATGATGATGATTAATAATAATAATAAACAGCCCCATATGATAATAAAAAATAATATTAATAATAATAAACTCAGACATTCTTATGAGTTTAATGTTGCTAGCATTAGATTAATTTTCTCTATCAAGGAATTGTTTATACATTTGCAGAGACATACAAGGATCAAATAGGTAACACGAGTTTTGCTTCTACTTTTTTTTTGCTCAAATACTGTTGATAGTGAACTTTTGAGCCAATAGGTTCAAAAATCAAAATATTGTCTAATTTGATATTTTGTTGACTTTCCTTCAGTCTTTTTAAAGAACAACTTGTCTTGTTGTAGAATTAAGTTATGAAAATGCATTTTAAAGTATTTCAGATCTTGCTTGGTATAAGAGATTTAGTAAATCTGAACATGTTGCTAGCTTTTTAGACTTCTAACACTCTTCTACACAAGTAATTATTTCAAAGAGTCTAAGAGATGGGAACACATGAAATGTGTTAATATACTTTTTTTCTCTTAGAACAAAAAAAGTAACAAAAAATAGAAAAGCAACAACAGGAAAAAAAAAAGGACAGGAAAAAAAATAACAGAAAAGCTACTACAGAAAAACAAAAAACAAAAAACAGAAAAACAACAAACAAAAAAACAGAAAAACAACAAACAGAAAAACAACAAACAGAAAAACAGAAAAACAACAAACAGTAAAACAGAAAAACAACAAACAGAAAAACAGAAAAACAACAAACAGAAAAACAGAAAAACAACAAACAGAAAAACAACAAACAAAAAAACAGAAAAACAACAAACAAAAAACAAAAAGGAGAAAAAGTTCAGAAAGATCTACAAAAGGGCAAGAAAAAGCACTGGAACGATGATCCATGTTAGATCAAGAAGTACAGCAATCAAATTGAACTGTGTTACAAATAGATTTTAATTCAATTTTTTTTTTAAAATGAATAAACCACCTCTCTACTTACAAGTAATACACAGAAACTTAACCCGTCCCAAAGCATTTTCTCTTTACATTTCTGTGAAGATAAATTCTTTAGTCAAGTAAAGATCACTGGTTCCAAAAAAATCAAGTGGTTCAGATTTTTTTTGTTGGCGGTGACTCAGAGGAAATGAAGTTATAAAACCATGAGCACCTTTACATCCTTAACTACTACAGTTACATTGTGTCAACACTTGAATGATGGAGATTTCAGTCTGCTTCAGTTTCTCTGATCTTACAGTAAATTAAACGACTTTATATCAAACAGCCCATCAGATTTGACAAGTTTCAGTTGTCATAGTCACCTGAAGCATTAGGTTAGATTAGCACATAACAGTCATTGTCCTCCCCTTGACATTCTTAAATCAACGCGTACGTCTGTGTAGTTTATTATTATTATCATCATAACTGTACATATTTGCTGCTTGTACATTTGCTTACAGGAATTAATAGTCTGTTATACTCAAGCATGACATTAAAGAGTGTATCTCTTTAAAACATAAAAAAAGATAAAAGATAATGATCAATCAACACACATTTTGGTCCACACATTATTTTCTTGCTTTTTTAGTTTGAAATTAGTTTTCTTTTCACCTGCAATTTGTAAAAATAATATTTTCCATTCGAGGCCCACCCAGATCAAAATCTTGGATCCATCCCAGATTATACTTACTGATGATAAATAAAACCAGAATTTTGTTTTCTTGACCAAGAAGTTCAGTCAGAAACCGAATGATTTAGCAAATACTAAGTAATCAGGGACTGAAGGCAGGCCAACATACACATTGTACCATGCATTTCGTCAATTTTTTTTTTTTTTTAGCTTCCAGAGTTTCTCACCCCCCCCCCTTTGGTTATTTTTTTTTTCAACCTTTTGCAAACCACCCCATCCCACCGCCCTCAGTTCAACATTCATCCCTCTGGGGGGTGATACTACTCTCATTGAGAATGACTCCTCTCTACTGTTTAATGCCTTTAGCCAAATAAATACCCACATCAAGTAGCTTGACTGTACATTCTCCAAAAGGAATAAAACTTTCTTTAATGTAATGCCTCATCAAAGGAAATTACACTTGTATGCAACAACCTATCCCCCCCCCCCCCCCGACAATACTGCCCCCATTGGAAATGACCGAGATCAATCAACCATGCTGACCTGTATCTAAAATTAGTAGGTACTAAAGGAAACTTCCAGCCTGGGCAGTAGGTCTCACTGGTAGATTTAGTATAGTAAATAAATATATATGAAATGAAATCGTTTTGAAATTATTGATTAAAAACCGTGATGGAATCTATCTCAAGAAAAAGGAATTTACAACAGCAGGATCCTGTGATGTTCAGATGTAGGTTTAAGAATCGATCATTGGCCAAGTAGATAAAAAAAGTTTATTTAATTACCTAGAAACAATAAATCAAGCCATCAAAAAACGTTGCATAGTTTTTAGTTCTTTCACTTTTGAGAAAGAAAAAAAAAACATTCAATGAATGCAACTTTTTTTTTTTTACAGGGATATAGAATTGTAAAATTTGTCAATACCAGATTGCAATAAAAAGGTAAATACTGTATTTTCCAGCACATTTGAACGAATAAAATAAACTATGCAAATATGACACTGAACCCAGTGTACTGGTACAATGACTAGGAGGATGTCTACCAAAGCTTAAAAAAATAAATGGCTATAGGACATGATTTACAGTGAGTCCTCCAAATCCCCTTAAAAAACCATGTGTCTGGCCGGCCAGGAAGTTGAGAAGTGATAAAATACTCAATTCTGAGAGCGAAGCTGCTCCATGATGTTAAAACTGCATCAACTCTGTCTTTTTCAGTGTTATTGTCATCTTCCACACAAAGCTATCGAACCCCAAATTTTCTTGTTCATCCAACATCTCATTGGTTAAAACAAGAAAACTCTCTAAAACCAAACAGGTAACCACATCAAACCATCAATCAAAAGGCAGTCAGAAGCTACTACGAAATTAACAGATGTTGAAAAATGAATTGAATATTCTGATACTAGAAAGTTATGAACAAGCAGAAAAAACTTCTTTTTTTTATATATTAAGAGATTTTCGTCCCAATACAAGTAGTGTCTAAAAAGCAATGCAGTCCCTCCTGAAGAGCTAGTAGCATTTGCTCAATTTAATGACTGTGCTTCAGAATTACCCAACTCCTACGAGAGCACACAAGAATGTCAGCAATGTTTTTACCATATTTTACTGCACATTCTTTAAGGCATGTTATATCTCAAACTGAATTAAAAATAATTACTGCTTGGAATTCATTTTCATTGTAATGCCTTGAATTGTTTCAATACAAATTAATAATCGCTGCCTGTGAATAAAGGTCACTATCATTGGAGTATGGAATTCAGAAATAAAGCAATAATACTGATTCTGTGAAAAGGAACTGCACTTAGTTTCAAGGACCACACTACTTAAATTGTGCCTCTGTAGAGAGTCCAAAGAGAAAAGTAATGTAAACTGAAACCAATTCTAGCAGAGACAAATTAACTTCCAATCAGTTTCCTTCTTTTAATCACCAAAGCTAGATTTGATTTACTGAGACACATCCACTAAGGCTCATTTATGAGATAAAAATTGACATCAACTAAGTCCATGTATACCAGCTGAAGCATGAAAACGACTAAAAGGAAATCAATCATAAATAAGTTACTCATCCCTTAATACCTTATCTTTAGGACATTGAAAAATATAATCCAACGTCTATAAACTGTTTTGATAATACTCATAGTAGAGTTATCTAGTAATTTATATCAGACTGGACACAGATCTTGGCCGAGAGGACAAAAATTATTTTCCAATTCAGTAATATTATTCCGGTTACTAAAACCCCAGAAAACAGCATCGGTTTCTATACACTTCTTGTACTTTTTCCAAAGGAAAAAAAAAAAATCTAGCTGCAATTAATAAAAGATTATATTTATAGCAGTTAATTACCTTTTTATGAAAGATGAACTATGAAATAAAATTCACCATTTGCCAGCTGGATGGTTGGTGATAAATCAATGAACAAACACTTATTTGAACTTCCAAGATGAAGCAGTTATATTAAACAAAGGATAAGAAAAGGCCTTTAAACTTTCATACTATGAAATCACTTTATAAGGAAGTAGACAACTCAGTGAGCTGTTGAGTCACCCTTTAAGAGAAAATTAGTGTGATTTGATAAGACCAGAATGAATCTCAATTCTTTTACACGTTTGCAAATAAAAAAAATAAGAGACCACTCTTTAATTAGCATTTAATAGTTATCTCCCAAATCAGTCATTATACTATAGACACTGGTGAGCCCAACTATAAACTCTCCACTATTATTGAGTTGCAAATCACCTGGAATTCTTTTCACATTCTCCAAGTAAGCACATTTTTCTGCTACCTTATTTCAATACCTCTGGCTACAGTGCACTGTTTCAGTTACTTCAATGTCAAAAAAAAGATTTTTTTTTAAAGTCAGACTCTTAGTATTACAGACAAATTAAGAGAGATGAAATGAATAATATAAATATATCACAGATGATGGCTGATCAGTGAAAAATTCTAAAAAGCAAAATCAGTCTTAAATTGACTACAATATAGATATAAATGGAGGTGTGAAGTGATGAAACAATTACCAGCCAAGAAAAGAGAATCAGCAGATCAAAGAAGTTGAGGATGCTTATGTACACTTTTCACTAATACCCTCAGGAGAGACATGAATCCATTTTTACCACTAATTATGGATGAATAGCAGGGTAGTTGAAGCCCTTTAGACCTGCCAAGTAGCCCATCTAAGTAATGGTAACTCAAACAGAAAAATACTATTCATAGCTGGTTTCAAACCTGGGTAAGAGGGGCATAGTTACACATGGGGCTATAAATTCTACGCCATAAAATCTACTTGGTACTAAAATCGTACCAGAGTGATTGCAGCTCTATGCTTCGCCAGGATTTAACAGAAAAGAACAATTGAGATGGAGAGATTTGAAAACTCCTCTGTTAAAATTAGACATTTCTTTTTTCATTTGAATTTCTATATTAAAAACAAAGGCAGAAAGCTATTCAAAGCAACTCAGGTCTCAAATGTAGGGAAAAAACCAGACAGTGCAGTTGTCAATTCCCGCCATCGTTGTCAGTTGAAAAGCCAATTCTATTTGTTTACGTGTTACTTCAAGATACTGGGCTAGGCTAGGATCAAATCAAATCTGACAACCTGAGTTGTCAAGCAGCTCAACAGTTCAAGGTTTCATAAACATTTCAATGAAGGGAGCAACAAGAAGAAGAATTAAGTTGAATGGCCAGCACATTTAATTGAACTAACAACTTGTTCTTTTCTGGGATTTGTTCATCAGATATTTTTCAACAATAGACATTATTAAAGTGTATATAATTAGGCAATTTTTTTCACACTCATTAATTTTTTCTTTTAAACCAGATTTTAATAACCCCAAAGAAAGCTTTGATAATAACACATCTATCCCAAACCAGTTATAATTTTTTTTTTCTTTTTTTTTAAATGAATGAATAATAACATATAACATCGCTAAACAAGTTTCAATTAGAATATCAATACTCGTGGTAAAAAAATGTACGAAGGTGAAAGTGTCTGAAATGCTAAATATAAGCAGAGACATTATGTCAAAAATTTCTACGGTTCCATGGTGAAAATTTGGGTTTTCAAGAATTTTCATAACATTTTTATTGAAAATAGAAAAACATTACTTCAAGAATATAAGCAGTCATTAATGGCTACACCTCTACAAGGCACTGAACCTCAAGGTATATTACCAAAATTGCCTGGCATAGACAGGCCTTTTTCTAGCTGGAATCAAGTTCTAAAATTTGAAACCATGTAAATTCGCTGCCACTTTCCCTGAGGTGGTCAAACAGATATATTTTGGGGGTGGGGGGCATGAAAAAGATGTATTTGGAAGCTGCAATGCTGTTACAAGCAAGGAATAATACCATCCTTTTATATGGGTACATTTGTTGGAAAATGTGCAGATTCAGGGTGGTCAACAAGGACAGGTTTTTTTTAGCGAACACATGAAACTCAAGTGATGTTTACCACCGGAGAACAATCGGCATAGTTTCAAAATAATGAATCAAGAAATGTCCTTCTGGAAATGACAAAACGATTGTCCTCAAGTGGTGTTTGTCACCAGAAACAATATTAGCTCATGTTCATGGCACTATTAAGACTGAGCTCTTTCAATAGGTACACCAAGTGTTATCTAGATCCGATAAAAGGCCGTTTACAGTCTCCGGTCAACAGAGAATGCCAAGGGGCAAGGCAGGAGTCAACACTTTTGCCCAGAGATAAAAAGTTGCCCACACTCCTTTGTATACCAGCCTACTTTCCAGTTCCCTGCCTACTTCTGCTCGGGTCCATTTTCCTTGCCTTGCACCTTCTGACAACTTTCACGAGTCATGGAACACTGAGGTAGTACAATAGAGAAAAGGAGAAATAAACAAGACAGTAAATTGTAACCACAATTCTTCCTTTCTCATCTCTGCTAGTTTTCACAGACACACAAATCACAGGCCCTACCTTTTAGCTACCACATCATTTCCCCTCAGTAGCTCATTACGCAACATACCAAGTTCGGGTTACATAAAACAATTAGACAGCGACTATAAGGTTCAAACATTTAATCCCCTCCTCACCACAGGTGACAAGCACTGGAGAGGGAGACAAATGCCTGTTGTCCTCCCCCTAGCAGATACCCAGGCTTGAAACGCAATCTCACTTTTCACTCTGATCCAGTACACAACTAAATTCAGAAGACGTGTAACAAGCATCTTTCTTTTTCTCTTGGGATTTAATACCAAAAAAAGAGAAAGAAGAACGAAAGAAAGAAAAAAGATTGGACAGTAAACTTTAAATGACCAGATTTCAAACTTGGGCACTTGTGAAAGACATAAAAGAAAAAAAAAAAAAAAAAAAATCAAACTAGCACATTGATCACAAGAAGATTAGATTTTTTTTTTCTTCTTCTCCACAGGAGATTGTCTGCAATCAGACATTCAAATCCATCAAAACAGAATCAACAGTGCAGATCTCAAGACAAAAACTAAATAGGCTTTAATCAATAGAACATCAAGCAACTTGTATACCAGTGACACACTAACACAGTTAATACTTAGACTGACAATGATAGATTGAAATCTAGATTTTAGGAAACTAGAGTTAATAAAAATAGAACAACGTTCAAATCATGAATCTGAGTAGAATTATATATACACCGATTCCTGTTCTATAGACAACAAATGAATTAGCCACACATTCAATAATATCAGTAAATTATTTTTATAATTACATTATACCCAGGGTGATTAAGCTAAAGTAATAATATTTTGAAGCTTTGCCGATTACTATCAATGTTTTTTTAATATTTCTTTCAGCTTAATTTCATTTGTTTCCATTCTGTATTCATTTGAAAGGTAGTCTTTGTTGGTCATTAAGCTCAATGTAAAGTCACTTCCTTTGTATCAAATTAATATTTCAATCATTCGCAAATGAATAACTAAGGCTAACATAATCAGCATTTTTCCCCCCATAAAGAAAAGACTTTTGCTTCACTTTGGACCCTTGAAAGGGAAAAAAAGGTTTCCTCTCAATTTTAACAGCTATAAGAGAGAAAAAAGTGTTACCAGAATATTAGGTCAGATAAACAAACAACTTCCAAAAAAAAAAAAAAAAGTGTTATGAGAATGTACCATGTGCTACTTTTTTTGCTGGGTTAGGGTAACATATATACATAGATAGGAAGAGAAAAACAATTATTACATACATTTCCAATCCAAACCTCATGATGTACGACAGCCAGAGAGTTGCAATAAAAGACCAACAGAGATAAATATCAAAGTATGACAAGTCAAAAATTTAATAATAGGTAATGCTTCATCTAATAATACATTAAATATTACAACTAATATTTCGAATGTATGTAAACAAAAACAAAAAAAGAAATGGGGGCTTTTATAAGGTACTTGAGTGATGATATAATCTATGTGGATCCAAAGTTCAACAAAGCAATCTTATTGTACGTATCTGTCAGCCTAATTTTACCAGACTATCAATTACTGACTCCGCCCATCACCATCCCCCTGCCGAGGATACGCTGGCTTAAAGGACAGCCTAATTTTGACTGGCATGATTTTTTGGGGGGGAAAAAAAAAAAAAAAATTAGAAGAGAAAAAAATAACCTTTGGCCAAAAGGGTGCAGGGTAAAAAATTTTTCTGAAAAAAAATTAGTGTCTTTGATGCAGAGAAATATGGTATGTAAAGCGTGATTTTTTATATTGTTTAAAAAGTAATTCAATGAAGTTTGAAACAGTAATTTTTTTTTTCATAATATATCTTTATCGAAGTAATTTAAATCTGTATTCAATACCAACAATATTAATCAAAAACTTTTAAAGCCCAAGAGACAATTGTCCGGAAACTAATGCACTATGTCAGTAATAACTGAAACAAATCCCTACAATGCTAAGTACATACATAAAAACTAAATTAATTTCAGCTTAACTTTTAAATTCATGAATTACTTCATACTGTTCTTCAAAACCCTTGAATGGATAGCATTTTTTTTTTCTTCAATGGAACTTTTTCATGAATAGAATTTTTTTTTTTTCAATTTTAGAATTACCAAAAAGATGCAAGGAAGTAACTTTAAACAAAAGTTATTCCCCTCAGTTTAACATTCAATTAAAAAAAATATTTATTCAAGAATTAAAAAGCCCACATGGAGGTGCAGAATAATGTAATGGTTACTGGCAGCAAAATGGAATCAGCAGATTGAGATTCAGTTTCCAACAAAACTATTCATGTTCACTTAGTACTAATGCCCTTGGAGAAGAGATGAATCCACTGCTCGACCAAGCCTTAGGTAAATTGCAGAAGAGTTGCAATAGTTTACACCTGTTGGGTGGGTTCAACTAAGAGACGGTTAATCAGATAGGAAAAAACCTACAATTTGGAAGTTGCCACAGCTGGTCCCAATCCCGGATTATGGAAGACGGTTTGGAATGGAGCCAGCTACTCCACCCTGTAAAACATACTTGCTACTGAAACAGCAACAGAATGTTGAGTATAGGGCCCCAACCAAAGAGTCTATAGGAATGAACAACACACACATGCACTTTAGGAACATGCAAATTCAATATTTAAAATTCAAAAAAAATTTTTAAAAGTTGAGGGGCAAACAATGTATCAAATTAGAATCATTTCAAAAACCAGAAAGTGCTTATAATCACAAATGACCTAGGCTGACAAAGTGAAAATAATCCTTTAGTTTATAATATTGTGCAGTCTCAATTAAATGCAGATGTCTTGGGTGTTAATATTCAGTTTGAGCATGTTAGTAAGCATAGTTGGTGGGTATAAAACTAACATTTGAATACATGTAAAGAGAGGAGTCAGAGTATTGTTTATATTCTAAAATTTCTTAGAATAATGAGGAATCAATACATCTGAGATATTCAAAAATTGATTTGAACTTTTGAAAGTCAATCACCAGAGTGAGAAGAAAACATACAGACCAGTTTGCAGTAAATTTATAAACAGAGGTTAGTAACAATGGTTTGTCCTAAATTCATAAGACATAAATGAGACTGATTTATATGAAATATGAAAAAGAAAAAAATTGAAACAGGATTCATGTTAGCAGAGATAGAGATAATATATCTCTATATGCTCTTTGTTGAGAGTACAAATGGTTTACTATTGAGCTATTTTACTTCACTTTACTTACAGTCAAATTTCTCGAAGTCATCTAATACAACTAAGGTTGAAACACTTTCCCTGACTTGGCTTGATTGTTTATTAAACTGCAAGGACCAGAGATTGAAATAGATCCTGTGGCCAACTTGTGATGAGAATTAGAGCTTCAAGTAGAAATTATATTCAAAGAACTTGGATGAAAAACAGCTCAAACATAACGTGACAAGCCATCCGATGTATACTTTTATGTCAGCCTTTGTACTGTCTGCATTTTAATTAATATGCCCAAGTTATTAATAAACAAGATCCAATCATCTGTTCGAACTGAAAAAAACCAAGCAAGCAGCAAAATACAAAATGAAATCAGTAGAAAGTATATATATATATATATCAGCGGAGGACAGGGAGGGAACGTTTATAATTATTCCTCACAATATGAGTGTTTTGAATTAATGGCACCACAAAATGCTTGGTTCCTAAGATACTACCTAATTTATCATTTGGAGAGTTCCCACACTTGGCAACCTTAGTAACTGCTTGGTTTGCCTAGCAGCAGCATAAGATCTTTCAAGAAGGTCAAGTTGCTCAAGGAAATAATACAAATAGCCCCTTGAATCTTACAATAGAATTCATAAGACTTATATTTTTCAAATCATTACAATATCTTATTTTCAAGCATGAAAATTCTGTTTTTTTTAGGAAAGATTTCTCTTAAAATATGGTCTATGAACACTATGTTTAAGGAGTCATATTTTAAACGTTTTCCAGTGGAATATACAAGAGCCATTTACTAAATTATCGATCACCGGTACCCACAACTCTGGTTAATATATTGGGTTTATATGCTCTGACATTTATTTGTAGCTAAACATCACACAGCACTAATCATTCATTGCCAAAAATTTAAATTTTGCATACACACACACACACACACACACACACACAATTCCCCTTCAAAGTGAAGTTTTAAAGGGGGGGTATGCTAAATTGATCCCTTAGTAAGTGTCCAGCCTTGTTTTTTGATCACCCCAACACAACATACATTCAAAAAACATTGGGGGAGGTGAAAGGGTGAAAAAAAAACACCCTTTCACATATATCCCACCTGTTATGCTTGTAACTCTTATTGTAGTAGCTTTTATTAATCATCACTACCCACAACAAATCGGTTTAAACACTTTTGCGGGGTTTACATTATTCATGTGTTCTGACAATCATATATATGTATTCATCTATGGATCTAGATTTGGCCCAGCTCTAAGTGTTCAGAATAAAAACCTCTGATTCTGCACAAACTTCCTCTCCTCAATGAGTAGTGAAATAGTTTTTTTTGTTTTTTTTTTTACCCCATCCTCAAAGTTCTCAATGGAGGGTTCAATTTACAATATAAGTTTTATGCTAAATTCACATGATAAAAATGAGCATATATGGGCAATGGTGATTCATAATTTCCCTTGGTATGCTAGCTTACATTGTTTGCTTTTAGTAAACGACGCTACTCTTCCTTAATTGACCTAGTGCTTCAAAGAGGTTGATAACAGTACATGATAAAGATTATAATAAGATTAGTGAATAACCAACAATTATAAAAACAAATTCATTCCTGCTAATAGATTCCGAACCTTCAGAATTTCAGACAAAGAGCTGAAAAGAATCAAGAACTCTCCGATTCTAGACACAAGAAGATAGAGAAATAATTTTTTTTTTAAATGAATAAAACTCTTCGTCTTATATATTATATACTTGAATATTTATTTTGTTATCCGAGAAAAATTCTCTATTCTGGTCCAAAATCTTTTCAAAGCAATCCTAAGAATCTTCAAATAAGATAAATCAGATGAAAAAAAAAAAAAATATTTAGCTGCTTTAGGTTGGAAATTTAAAAACATCGATACACTAGGCCTAGCTAAGAGTTTGAGTAGGTTCAGAGGAAAAGAAATTAAAGTATGGAAATTGGTCCAAGAGACAAAATCTTTTTTGACTGGACACATTACTGTCCTTGCTTCTATATAGTAGAAGCAAAAGACAGTCCCATTCTTACGTAAACATTATGTCCTTTTCTTCAAATAGTATTTTTATACAAGGATAGTTCAAGGAAGATTTGGTTGAAAAGCCAACAAATGCCAGAAAAAAAGTAAATAGTTGCCTTGAAGTCAATCACTAAAATAAAGAGAATATTTACAGCCATCCCTATAAAATGAAACCCAACAAAAGGGTGGTAGAAAAATCTGGAAAGGTCTCAAAAGACCTTCTTTAAGATTCCAGAAAAATGCCAGAGAGCACTACTTGAGAGAGAGAGAAAATTGAAAGAGACGACACGTATCCGCTTTTCGGTCGGGTGCATACAACATTTCAACACAGTGTATGGATTGGGATTACCTGGGTACATGGATGGCAATGTAGTTTCCTCTGTGTATCTAGTATTGCTGAAATGGAATGATCCATTTGGTATATGAGCAACCATTTTTCTGTTGCCATTTTCAATACAAATAAGTTGGGTTCTTCTCCCCTCTATTCCCACAGATTATTTACCCAAGCGATCAAAAATGATGTCATACATGGAATATTTAGATACACATTGCATTATATATATGACTTGCATTTGAATGATTTTAAAGCATAGCGTTCTGTTAGTCACAAACAGATTATCTTTTTTTGCTTTTGATACATTTTCTATCTTAATATTATTCTTTGAATTTAGAATTTTTATTATGTCATTAGAACATGAATGAAATTCTATTTTTCTACATCAGTTGCATCCCTTAGCATGACAGAAGACATCTGCAGAGTGCTAATTATTACATGTGGATTATACAACTAACCACAGTTAAAGAATGTATTAGCCAAAACTTAGAGGTAACAACATCAAAACACAAAGGAGTTAAATGGTCCAAACAAAACTGAAATCATATTTACCTTTCACTGGCATCATTGAAGGGTTGGGCTGCTTTTCTAGTTAGAGGGTGAATAAAAGTTGTTCGCTGTGAATTGTGGCTGCAATCAAGGAAAACAAAATTTTATTAAATATTGATAGTAATGAATTTTGACAAAATGATTTCATGAAATCAAAATGAAGTAGTGCTCTTATGCTGACTATGGCTTCAGTCATCCCTGCTTGGGTTTCACATATCACATCACTACTACCGGGTTCTGTTTGCGATGTGTAAATTAGACAGAGGCAACAAGCAACCATAGTGGTGTCACTCACTTCACCACATGCTATTTTACCCATAACTGTGGTGAAAATGGATTTATGCCTTTCCTAAAGGTATATGTGTGAAGTAAACACGAACTGTCCCAGCCAGGGCTTGAAATCTGCCTGTCAAGTCCATTATCTATGCTGTTACCAATTTGATCACCTCACATCTATATCAAAGTAATCAGTTTGAAATACTGGGCATTGTCTACAATTCACATTTTGAATCCTACTATCATTGATATGATATATTACTATTGTGTGTGTGTGTGTGTGTGTGTGTGCGTGTGTGTGTGTGTAAAAAAAAAAAAAAAACAACACAGGTCTCAACTGTGTTTTTCTCTTTCATTTGATTTTTAAAAAGTTCCCTACCTCATTTATACTTTTTGGTTTCCCTATTTAAATAAGGATAAGTCTCAAGATGAATTAGTCCCCATTTCCAATTCAATAGAAATAATTGTTCAGTTCAGTTTACAAAAAAAAAAATTTTTTTGCTTTAATAAAGATTTAGCAGAGAGATTTTTCAAGTAAATATCTCCAGTTTTGATACCACAATAATACAAAATGAAATAGAATATTGTTCCCTCTCAAGAACTACATAAGCTCTACCTGGGATCAAATCCATCCAGGGCAGACTTATTCATTTTTCATATTTGTAATTAGGGACGCATTTTCTGATAACCATGCATAGACATCATAAATTAGGATTAAATAGTGAAAAACAAACAAAAAAAAAACAAAACTTTTTCACTAACTAGGTGCAAGACTTTTTCCTTGCTTTCAGGGTCAGTGGCAGATGCACCATTAGGCTGAGTAAGCCTTTCCTTTCTTTCTTGCTAGAGATGAATTAACCATTAGATTGAGTAGGCTTTTTCTTCCCATCTTTTGTCAAACTCTTACTATTGAGTTATGACTTTATTTTCATATGTAACAATGACACACTGACATAATCATAAACTTGATTTCACTTCTACTATTAAAGCCAAATTAAGGTTGATTAGTAGTTTTGGAATAATATTGCACAGAGAAATGAATTCTGTTTAGATTTTAAAGAAGCAAAAGACTTTGACCTTAGCACAGCCAAGCTTCTTACTTTATAATGATGCTCTATCAACTTTCACTATGGCCCACATTTGCACAAATGCACATATCAACAAAAAGCAAAAAAAATTCACATATTGGAGAGGTGGGGTAAGAAAAGAACAACAATTATACTTTGATTTAAAGAAAGGAAAAAAAAATTTTTTTTAATCACATTCTAAATATTTCAAATGTACAATATTTTCCTGAACAAATAGGATTTAGCTTTGAGTAATGTGTTCGAATATTAATCTACATTTATTATCAACCAATAGGTCAGATGGAAACAAGGTGATTCAGGACAGAGGTAGAAAGGTGACCTCTGATGCACAAATAATGTAGTGAATATCGTTATCCAACAGGGCGTATCTATACAATAAACAGAGTTATACGATATCTTAGCAGCAAATACTGAATAAAACACTTAGATACAAGAGATATAGAGCTGACTTTGTGAAAAAACAAATAATAATTGTTAAATACAATGTATCCATTGAACTAACAAAGAATTTCTATTGCACAGTAGGAAACCAGATATTTCTTAAGGTAGTCTCTGGTGCGAAACTATTTTAAATATCTTGTGTATTCCGTAATTAGGGTCAATGGTGCAAAAATCAATTGAGATTTGAATGACATAACCCAATACTAATATTTCAACTAATATCACAGTGACAGATTGAAATAAAGTAATTATATTCATATCCATTTTGTACTGTAGATTTTTCAATAAAGTTACTGGATGATAGACATAGCAGTACAACTTTTCACAATTCCATTGTAGAGTACCAAGCACTATTCAGACTTTTGTCAAACTCCAGTCCACATTAAAGTTGACTTGGTCCCCCCCCCCCGTAACAAGAACAATCTTCATCAAATTTAGGGCAGTAAAATTAGCACAGGTTGAATATCATTTCACATTATGTTTAACGAAACCCATATAAAATTAACCCTTCCACCATGATTCGAAATCACAATCAACTGATTGGTAATCAGGTCTCTTCCCAACTGAGCAAAATTGACAAGTCTTACACATCTACGTACCAAAACTTATATTAGAAATACACAATGGCTCACTTACTATAAATGAATACACCTATAAAATCAGCATTTCCCTACCGTGATTTGAAACCACAACCATGTGAGTGGTAGCCTGCTCTCTTGCCAGCCGAGTTAAACTGACAAGTCAAATTTAACTTACAGATAAATAAGTCCTTATTTCATTCGAATAATACATTAATACCAAAAAAAAATTTTATGATTTTTCTATTCATTATAAATTCACAATACAAAGGTTGCAGTTATCTTCAGTCGGAATAGAAGTAGGTGTGGAGTTTTAGCCAGCAACAGCTAGGCTTGTTGTATCATATAAAACAAAACTTGTCCATACCTTTCTTTTGGATATCCTCCAGAGAAATTTACTATTAATTCTTTTTCAGTTTGGGAACCTAGACAGCAAGAGGTTTGAAGTAGGATGAATAATCTTACTGAAATAGTTTGTACAAGAACTCTAAAGAAAAATAACATGTGGCAAAGGATTACATGGATAGGGAATGAGTTCAAGGGTTCAATTTGGATTGATGCTTGCAATTAAGTTCCAGTAGTTCAGTGGTAAGAATGGCTGTGCGTTGAGCAAGCTACCCTGCAGTATAGAGGGTCAGAGTTTGGTTCTCACCTAGAACTCATCCTTTATTCTACGCAGCACTGTTAATTTATTTACACACTGCTGAAGAGCACCAAGCTTCAGTTTAGTTGCAATAAAGAGCAACAACAATTAAGATGAAGGTAAGTAGTAGCAAAAATCAAAAACAGTATGGTATGGTATATAAATAAGATAATAAATGAAATGTAGCTGTATGACTAAATTTAAATGAAGTCAACTAATTAGATCTTGAAACCTCATTGGTAAGGCATTGTCAATGTTGGACAGGCTTGGAGATGAGAGTTCAAATCAGGATGGAAGCTCATTTCCAAACCAAGTTACTTACTCAACAGATTCACTGCCCCACGACACACATGCTTATTCTGTTGTACTGTATTTTACACTATCCCACTTAGCAGTGAATGTTAATGGTCCCAGAAAGTGTCATGAGCATTACAATGAAAAATAACTGGAATAAGATGAAAGAAAAACTAGTTGAGAAATGAATAAAGAATTTCTTTTTTGTAGTGGTATTCAAGAAGAGAAAAAAAATGCCATTAAAAATTACTAAATCAAAAAGATAAAAAAACATCAGCAAGTAACTGAAATGTTATAATTTTGAAAATGCAGCAATAACAGGAAATTTAATTTACGACTAGAAATTTTAATTTTCATAAGTGTGATAGTAAAAAATCTAACAAGATCATTTCCTCAAACGATGTAAAAAGTTTTATCCAAATGTTTTAGGGGATAAGTTCAAGGGTTTGATTTGGACTTGCGCTTACCACTAGTTCCTATGGCACAGTGGTAAGAGCAGTCAAGCATTAAGCTAACCACCCTCCGGCATAGAAGGCATGAGTTTGAAGAAAATGAGCCTGAAAACAGTTAAAATGAAGATAAATAGAAACAAAATTTAGTAATTTAAAAAGGTTTACTTTGAACAAATAATGGCTCCTTGATTAAACCTCTTCATAGACATCTTAGTCAATTGACTCTGTTTTGAACATACACTCTTTCCATTCTTTGTCATATCACTTTGAAATGACTGATTTTTCTAGGAAAACTAATTAATTTTACCATGCTTGACAGAGTTGAAATTTTATAATCATGAAATCTTTACAAACAACAGCCACTTAATGAGAAAACTCTACACATCCAAAAGAATGAATTTAGTGAAAGTCAGGGAAAAAAATAATCAAAGTCAAACAAAGTGATCATTAAATATAATTATACAATTACAAAGCAGAAGTAAATTCAAAAGTTCCATACTGTTCTGGGTTAGTGAGGTTTCATATCACATACATGGAGTAGGACAATAAATAAAATATTGGGAAATAAATAAATAAATACTGTTAAATAACCTCCTTGGTCAGTCCTAAATCCATCTGCACTATTCAATCTATACAAACAACTGGATTAAAAAAAAAAGTTATCAAATCTATTCCAATATGGATAAAATCAAAGTTTACTTACTTTCACAGTGAAAACAGAATAAATAAATCAGCTTATCTTTGAGCAGAGTGATTGGATTAAGGTAGGAGGCAAAAGAATCATCAGCTGGTAGAAGTGAATCTATTCCGTTAGAACAAGCACGTGTGGATGTAACAATAAGACTATCAATCATGTGAATCTAGAATTAGTCTCTACTACGCACCACCGATTAATATTTGTCTATTCACCTATTTTTACCAAACAACCAACAGCACACTTCTTGGCAATCCTCTCCATAAAGACAGATCTTCCCAAGATGTTTCCATCCAAATGCAAGTAGGTAATATATATTAATCCATCAGGCCAAATGCTTCCACAATTACTGAAACCTCCCACAGAGAATATTTGGCCAAATCTAATACTGAAAGAAAAGTATCCATTACAACTGCTTACAGTGTGATACTACAGCACGATTTAAAGCAATTTGATTATTATTCATCCAAGTGGTTTTTGTAATTGTACAAGTGAGCAACCCTCAATTTAAAACTATACTTCAAGTTATTAAATCTTTAGATTATTGTTTTAAATTTCTGGTAATAATTCATTCAGCTTAGTACTCAAAATTATGCTTTTTATATATATATATATATATATATATATATATATATATATATATATATGATCAGTGTATTGGTATGAATTATGGTTAATCGGACGATGCGAAAGTGAAATGACTATCAGAAGCAAGCTGTACAAAAGAAATTCTGACAAAAACTTACGTGAAACATCAAAATAAGAGAATCATTTGTATAGCAGGCTTTCAGATTGTCATTTCTCTCATATACATTTGTACTTTTTTTATAAGGCAAATAGATCAGATGCCTCATGATAAGCAACCAGCGTGGATTAGAAATACAGAAAAAGTTTTCAGCAAGATTCAAATTTCTATTTCTTATCCTTATTTCCAAGAACATAATTATCTGTACAATTGTTCAAGTTAAATTTAATGAAAATTTCCGTATTTATTCCTTGATAACTGAATTAGTTCATGAAAGCATTACTTTGTTAACATTAGTTGAAATATATTTTTTTAAGTAAGAACTCACTACAATCTCATGATATCTCAACAAATATCACAAAGGGCAAGGTATTATGTGTTCATCGTAAAAATTTCAGGTGCTTTGATTAACATTTTTCAATTCAATTGAATTCTTTGATTCTTTGTTAAATCTTACACAAATATTTTTCAAGATCTTCAAAGAATATCTTCAATTCTTAAAATTCTTTATTTCATATTTATGTTAATCTCAAATGGCAATGGGCAGGCCATGTTGCAAGAATGAATATCAACCGACGGACATCACGTCTCACAACATGGATCCCCAGAGATCACAGAAGAAACCGAGGCCAATGGAACACAAGATAGAGAGATGAACTTGACAGATTCAGGAAATACTGGCTCCGCGATGCCCATGATAAGGAATTGTGGCGAATCCTGGGGTAGGTCTATATCCAATGACAGACATTAAAAGACTGATGATGATGATGATGACCCCCACACACACTTTTTTACATAAGCCCAACATTAGCTGGAGTCCCCCTTTTCTTTTTCGCCCCACAACCCTTTTTTTTTTCTCCTAACTGTCCAAAGAGTGCTATCATATTATTTCTAATTAATCAATTTGAATTGAACACTATCTGGTTTCCATCAAAGTATCCTATTTCTTTTATTGACAGCAACTTATTCTGCCTATTACAGCAAGTATTTAGTCAAGGCAGAAGGAAGTGAAAACTGATGCAACCTATTTTGAAAGTTTCTGAGAAAGTAATTTTAGCCAAACCTATATTTTTATAGTTTCATTATTCTAATTACTCTAAAAAGATGTGATTAAAAGAGTATTTTAATAGTGAATTACAGCCATGTATGCCATTTGGCAAGTATTTTCTCAGTTTTTTTTATATCATCAGTCATCATCACAGCTATGGAGGCAGCCGAATGGACCTTCCTCACCCAACAAATAGTGCTGGAAAAATATCCTCCAATCATGTTTCCATAAATAATATGCATCAGGACTATAAAAATGTGAATTACATAAGGGGAATTACAGTATATTGTGAATTTGTGTCTTAGCAGTAAGTCATTGTTGTAAATCAGTAAATATGTTCACTGAAATTTGGTATACCATATACTTTGTAATACATTGGAGTTTTTATGGTATTATTCAATAAACATCAAAGAATGCTTTTGTTTATTTGTTCAAATCTCAATAAGCCTATTTCACTCATTATTGGTTGCCCTTGAATGCCAACCATACCGCCTCCCTAATAGTTAGCGAAGCTCATTTGTAATGTTGTTGGCTTTCTTGGGCCCCAATATCCATCAGATAAAGGGGAAGGTCAGTATAATGTTAGCAATAACAAACTTTCATATAATCTTTAAAAAAAAAAATAAATAAAATAAAAGGCATTAATATAAGGAAATTAATTTTGGTATGTGTATATATCAAAGTGATATAAAGATATTTGTACACCTCAGCGATTAATATCTTGGATTACAATAAAAAGGGGGGAAAAAAGCCCGAACACTATTTTTACACCAAATTTTCTCTTTTATCACAAAAACCTGTCCAATTATATTGTAGACCAAGGTTAACTTGCTTTGAGATATAGATTCACTGATTTGCACACACAAAAGATTTTCATTACATTGTACTATTTGGAGCAGAACTTTTTGCTTGTGTGAATGGACCCATTCCCAACAACAGTGCTCTTTTAGCACATCAAATATATGTGACAATAGGAAGAAAATCTGATAAGCGGAATTGTGCTACAAATAAAAAAGATATAAAAAAACACAGGACAATTCCAAGGATTGCATTGTTGCTTATTTTTTTTCTTATTAGATTACTGTTTACCTTATATCAAAAAAAAACCTTTTTAAGAATAAACGAACAAATAGCATTCTAATTACCAATTCAATGACATGGCATAATAACTATTCATGTATTCATTTGTGTTAAGGAAATCTATAAAAGAAAAATAACCATTTAGTACACTGCAAATATATTTTTTTCAAAAACTGTCCTCTTTCAAAACCACAGGACATTAGTTTATGATAAAAAGAAAATCAAAATTGTGAACTTTAAAAATTTTGTGAAGATCATTTCGAAAGAAGTGTATACAACAATTGAATAACTATACCACAAGAATCAGAGGACACTGTTCCTGATAATTAAAACCTAACAAAATCATACCTTGCCTTGGAAAGCATAAAAATAAAATCTTTCATCATTAATACAAGAAAATTGATAAGAATCTATGCAAGGTCTGTGCAGAAAGTATCCTGTCACTTTCAATATCTTGTGAATTAGTGGTGCAGCCTTTATGCAACTTCGCAACCTATCAGAGCTGACCTTACTGCGTATGTGTGAACAGATACTCTCCTTTAACGTTACTCATCGAGTAGTGAGACAGCATCAAGTGAGCTTGTACTGCATTACCAACACATTCACAATGACCAACTGAGAGCTGCTTCTTCATATCTTGTGTAGGGATTTTTAGCACAACCTTGTATCCCCCACATCTGACAGGCCACCCCAGTCCAGATTTGACTCGTAGCAACTTGGTTTGAAGATTGGAAGGAATACTGGGATAAGTGAGAAATCCAAAGGGATGTACTTAGAAGGTAACAAAGGTGGCATTGCCTTAAGTACGCTATTATTTTCATAAAATCTTTTTTAAAACTTCACAAACCATTCTTAATACATGCTTGCACCTACTGCATCATTACCATAAGCTTCTGTGACACATTGCTGAGCTTCCACTGCTCTTCTTCCCCAGATGGAAGAGTGAAGTGTCACTTTTCCAAACAATTCTTAGAGTATACATGCACATGCAGTAAAGAAGTGAATAAACTTCTTACTGACTAAGAATTCCTCAACTTTATGCAAAAAATGGTGCTGAAAACTTGTGTAAACCTAACAGCCAAGTCATAGAGAAAGCACTCTGACGTACCTCAACAATAAAAACAGAGTCTACCAAGAAATAACCAAGAAAAACAAGGAAAAATGAGTACAACCATTCAAAGAGAAAAAAAAATCAATTTTCAAACTTATTCTAATAGCGGCTTATAAGGACATTAGTATACATTTGTATACTATGCATAAAATCTTTTATAATGTATTTCCAAAACAAACCAATTAGTCCAGTGTTCCCAACCTGCGGGTCCGTGAACTTGTTAAGGGGGCAAACTTTTCAAAAGCCTGGAATCTGTAGAAAAATGCTTAATAATGAAAAATGTTGGACACCACTGAATTAATTATCCTTATGATAATGGGAGATTAGCTTAACATCTGATACATTCCTCTCTAAAAATTGTATTTTATCTTTAAAAAACAGTTTTAGATGGTTTGGGACTATTATTTCAATTTTAGAAGCAGAAAAATGCATTTAAAGGGTTTAACAAAAAGTAACTTTTAGAATTTTAAAGTACAGGATCCTCAAACAGCTATTGTAATCCCAAATCTTGTATTTCCATAACTAAAGATCATAAGGCCATATCGTTTAACAAATCAAGTCAAAATTATAATTCAATTTCTTTTTACATTCACTATATGTATTTTTATTTAAACCAAATAGAACAATTATATGAATTAATTCTCATGATAAGAGTCCTTTTATTTTTTTTATTTTCTTTTGAAAAAAATAGTTTTTCTTCTTTTGGATCTATCACTTTCCCAATAAATTTTCACTTTAACCCTATGAAACTGGAATTTAAATTCAATTCCACTAATCAAATCAAAAGATCCATTGCTAGAAAAGTAAAAATTCTTTTCGAAGTTTCTAGAAGAGATAACATGGACATTTACTTTTAACAAGTGTGGTTCTAAATTTTGTTTTTCCTTTGTTTCTTATTTGAATTAATAGTATTACACAGGGGTGAGTATCTTTTCGATAAATTAGTTCTAACGAAAAAGTTTTATATTCACTGATGAAGAGAAAATGTGTAGCACCTGTAATCGTTTGACGGTCAGCCTTGAAAAAATTAATGGCAACCCTGCACGTTGCCAGGTAGTTCGAGACATTTCCAGCTCAAAATGGCCAAATGCTAGAACTGTTCATAGAAACAATTGTTTTTTGTTCATTTCTATTATATGTAGTATTGTACTTTTTTCAGTTTTCAGGCAACTTCAGTGACGACCTGGGTATTGAAGTTGCAATTAAAAAGCAACTGAAAAAAATCAGGATGAAGGTGAATAGTACAATAAAAAAAATTGATAATTAGCTGGAAATACTTGCCCTCCAGGCAGTTATTTCCATCTATATGGAGCCTACCAATAAGACCTGAAGTTAAATAATGATTAAATGTTTTATGGCCCTAGGCTCCATATACCAGGTGATAACCGCATTAAAGGGCAGACATTTTCTGCTAGTTTTAATAATGGAGTCATTCTCTATCATTATCAAACAAAAATTTAAAATTTCTGGTTTACAAATATCCAAATCTATAAAATGCAATCAGTGTCTACACGCATATATACATTATGCATGTGTGTAACACTTTTCAATGTGCACGGGGGTACTACATTCTGATTCAAGCCAGCAGAGCCAGAGAGTGCCACTTCCATCAGAGGCAAAGTGCACACAAAATACGATTCAATTTTAGCTTCCGGTGGATTTTTTTTTTGCCTTAACATAAATCTAAATGGTTTAACTTGGTTTTTGATTGAATACTAACTTGGTTTTGGTTTTGTTTTTGTTTTTTTCGAACTAGGTACCAGCTACAGATCCTAGGTAGAACGCACAGATACTCTAATGGTAGACAGATGAATCAATCCATATGTATATAATCCCATCAGTTTTATGGACCCTCTGCTAGAAACAGTAATAAACCAGTGTTAGTATACACAGTTTAATCTTAATTACATGACAGCTGAAGAAATAATCAGCTGGGAATGAAGTTGACCATTCACAGCCAGTAAATCAGTAAGACAAAAAACGATTCAGAGTAGAATTAGAAATCATTAACCAAAACTGTCAACACGGGTTTCTTCAGTTTTTAAATCTGGCTGGCTATATATATATATATATATTTATATATATATATATCAGTTGTGCCGCTGCATCAATAGAGCCAACAAACTGAAAACTTCAAAAATTTACCTGTGCCTAGAAGAAAACTTTTGGTGCTTTGAAAATTCCACTCTGAATAGGTTTTTTAGAGGGGAATTCAATTTGCAATTTAAATTCGTGTTAAATTGATCCCTCAGATTGTGTCCAGTAGCATTCATGCTTGATTTTTGAAAATTCAAACTTTTTCTTAGTGATCATTGCCAATACAAAATGAAAGAGAATTAGCTTATTCATTGATCACCCTATCCCAATTTTTTAATTGACTATCCCAAGACGGCATGCTGCCAAAAGACATTGATCATGTGAAAGTTTCCATTTAATGACTAACCTGACCAGTTTAATATACTTTTTGGTAACAATGAACTGAACGCAAAAAGATTTTATATCCTGGATTTGCTTACCAAAGTTCATACAGCCGAGAAAAATATAACCACAAATCAAATGATTTTACCCTTTAAAAAGATCTTTTTTTTTTATATCAATTGCTTTTCCTCACATCATAAAAAATAGAAATATAAAAGGTATTATTCAGAGTCAATAAGAAGCATAACATTTATGGCTCTAATAAAAACTTTTCATAGGTTAGGGCGGTGGTTGAAGGTACAAGTGACCAAGGTGTAGGATTGAGAGGAAAATGGTGCATTCTTCCTCTAAAATATCTTGCTGCAAAACAAAAGCTGAGCACTATTTTCATTTTCCACCCTTTTTTCACAAAAAAGTAAAAAGAGACATAGAGTGAGCTACCAAAGAGAAATATAGCATAATGTCATGAGTTATGTTTAGTACTGGACATGGAGCAGTTATCTGACTACTGAAAACTCCTTATAAGTAACCTAATTGCTCACTTTAATTATTATATGACCAACTAAAATACCTATCTATGCCAAGTCAAACATTAAAGGATCAAAAAAAAAATTTTTTTTTTTAAAAGATCAACACTTTTAGACGTGTGGAAAAAAATTTTCTCTTCACTTTGGATTCTTTAAAGCATTATATATATATATATATATATATATATATATATATATATATATATATATATATAAAATAGAAAGCATGGGTCTATTTTTTCATTATAGCTACTTCATTAATAGAACCAACCCCCTCTAAAACCTTTTTAACAAATTTTTTCTCTCAAAACCTTTCACTTTAAAACCTTTCCCTAGATAAGCCAAATTTGGTCAGTGAGCACCAATGTTTAGGTGGTTCCTGTAGCGTGACGGACGGATAAACAAGCAGATGGCATGACACTTCTCATTTCATTGCATTTGCCATGTCGATCATCAGTGAAAATGATTTGCAAATGTTTTGTGCAAGATGTTTCTCAAGGTGAATCTCAACTTCATAACAAAAGAAGCAGACACAGATCAAATATAGCCCTACAGACTAGAATGCACTCTACTGTCTTGACACTCTGATCCATTACAAACACTTGTTAATGTAACCTTAATCGCATATTCTAACTCAGCTCAAATACAAGTGAGAGAAGTCTTTTTTAAGACCAAGATGACAACACAGGTAAGAGAGAATTCAAAGATAAGTAACTCAATCCCTGTCGTGCAACAATACATCATACATTCATTTTTTTTTTTCAAATAGATAAAGATAAAATTCCAAAAGGTTTAGATTATTATGCATACAAATATTTTTTCAAGCAACCATTGTCATCTCAATATTATTATAAAAATCAATTATCAAAAGCTAATTTTAGAATTCCATATTTATAACACTTTAAAACTTCTAACTATACAAACTGGGAAATACTAGCTGTCATGAACATATATATAAAAAAATTAAAGCCTTCTACTTGAAAAGTGATAATTACACAGTGATTCTGCGTATAATGAATTAAATCTAAACTTTATAATTTGAAACTTAATCCTCATAAACTACCGAAATTGTAAGCCTGGCAAGGATTAATTATGAAATATGGTCAATCTCAAGTGTCAGAAGTATTTCAACATTATTTATGGAAAAGCTCAAATTCCCAAACATCCATGCAAGTTTGGGGAAATAATTCAAAGATAAAACTGCAAAACTCAAAAGGTAAGTATATAGAAAAAGCCATTAATATGATCACTTTGGAGACAGGGTCTTTTAGATAACATAATCAACAGATAATATTAAGGAAAAATATTAAAATTGGAACAATTTATATCCATTGTCACTTATTCACATTCATCGCTTTGTGATTTTTTTCTATTTTCAATTTCATCCATTTTGAATAAAGTATTTGGAACTGACTGATTTTGACAATAACCATTTTATAACATTATCCATAACTATAATATACAGCCTCCTCTGCATTCATGACAATTTTACTGAGGAAAAAAAAGAAAATTAGAAAATTAGAAAAAAAAAAGAAAAAAAAGGAATAAGGTAAGCTTACCAAATTCCTAAAATAAATCATGACAGTTGTCTCTTTTCTTGAGAAATACTAAAGGTTATGTTTGTCATTAATATAAACAGATTACATGACCACAGAGAATACTAGACACTGAGACCCAACAAAGCAAGAAAAATGATCAATCACCAATCTTACATAATAGCTTCGTCCTTGCCTTCTTCTAAGAAATAAATAATAATTCACCCATATTTACCCACAGATTTACATATCCATAAGCATATAATGATACATGCTATGAATAAATTTAAGAGAAAAATGTGGCTAGAATAGTTCATGCTTAACTGAGGTAACATAACTGAATTTCAGAGAAAATATGACCTTTTCTGTGTACCAAAGACAACAACAAGCCAAAATGTCAAGAAAGAGATTTGATTTATATCAATATAGAATCTACAGCCTGGAGATATAGAATGAATAACTTTTTTTTAATATCTATACCTGCAATGCTATGTTCTTAAAGAGACTTAAAATGTTAAGAATAAAGAGAAATTCTTGACTCAAAAGCACTCAGAGAGGGCATACTTCAGCCAAAGCCATTGTCAGAAGAAGTAATTGCGCATGGATCCATCCCAAAATTAAACTACTTCTTTGGTATCCCATTACCCACCTTTCTGCTAAATTCAATAGGAATCCATCGAAAACTGTTGGAGATTTCATTTGAACAGACATGAACTCAGGGTAATGCATAATATGGACACATAACTACAACCGAATGGAGGTAATTATGAATGGATCTGCCCCAAAATGTAATCACTTCTTCCATTACCTATTGTGCACCCTTCCATGAAGTTTTGATGAAATTCATTGAGAACTTTCAGAGTTGTCATGCAGACAGTGTAGAACATATACATAAATGGGGGTACCTAGATCTCCTCCAAAATCTAAGCAACTCTTCCTTATCCCATTGCCCATCTTTCCACAAAATTTCATCATTAAGAACTTCTGGAGATAGTGTGGACTGATGGAAAATGAGAAAGACATAATCAAACAAATATATACACCTCTCCAACTCTGTTGGCAGAGGTAAATATAAGAAACAATCAGTATCACAACTGTCAGTATAAAGCTTCCTTAACTATGTAAGAATAATTCTACAAGTGGAAAAAAAAAATAACTTTTCTTAGTTGTCCCACTTACAAGGTTTATACTTGTTCAACCTAAATAAATATCAAATATTCAATAAAGCGTACATTTCTAACAAATTTCAAGATATTCCCATTTCAGTAATGCAAGTTTAGCCCAAATTCCTAGGAACATCTTTTGGTCAATGTTACAGAAATCTCAAAGTGTCTTCAAGGTAAGCTCAGCTCTCCATCACTTTTTCAACCAGCCATCTATAGTAGGTCATTTACAAGCCTTAAGAAAAGTCAGAAACGGAGAAAATGGATTCAACATCAGTTCACAGTTGGACATTAGTCAGCAATTAAACACTTTTCTTTTTGCTTGACACAAGAAAAAGGGCCATTTTGGAACAGGATATTCACAGGCAATGAAAAAAAAAAAAAAGGATGTTTTATAAGAAAACAAAATAAAGGATTCTTAACAGAATCAACTGTGTTGGGAGGCGGGGTTTGTGTTTGGCGAGATTCAAAGTAATTTCTTTATGATCAGTTACTGTAACCTGAAAAGCTGTTACTGCGCTCTACTACACCAAGCAACAGGTTTGTCTAAATGATACATAGGAACAGAAAGGAACACAAACACATTAAATGTAACCGATAATTTTTTGTAGATTTAACTTTTTTAATAACTTATTATTCACAAACAAGGAAAATTATTGTAAAAGTTGTACGGACAAAAAATCATCCATCATGTTCAATAGAACTTACTTAAAAGAGTGCTGCCTGAATATATGTCATTTATCCTTATATCTATAAATTTGGTTGTCTGTAATCATGTGCGTGCACAAATGATTCAAATGAAAATTTTTAATTCTCCATGACCGTATCCAGATTTGAACGGTAAATCCACCTGCTGATAGATAGGTACTGCAACCATTCAGCTAGAACCAATGTGAATGTAATAAAATTCAAAGATAGGTTCTTGTCAGCAGTAACACACTGTCAAAACAAATGATAAATGACTTCCGGTTTGCAAAATAATGCAGGTGGATTTAAATTTTTGTAAAGGTCAGATTTGGTCTTTGGAGAAATATTAAGTTTTAAATTTATGCTTAAACACAAACACGTATGAATATTATTGGGTTTTGGGAGAAATATCAAGATCAACTATGTGAATAATTTTTTTTTAATATTTACAAATATTTACTTCTATTAGTAATTATTGGGAAACGATTCAATATTATTGAATTATTTTATGATTACAAGTTCCATTTCAGTTATATTTTAGCATCATTTACCAAAAATCAACAGTAAACATTATAATTATCATTTTACAATTTGGAGAGGTGAGGGGTTAATTTACAGTAAGTTTTCTGCTAAAGACTAAAAACGCCAAGTTCTGGGTCACAAGAACATTTGTCTCAACAGCAGCAAATGAGAAAAAGTTTGAGAAGCCTGCAGTAAACCTTTATTTTTTCCTGCAATTTACCTTCATCTTATTTTTTCAGTTGACATTTAGGCTATGATTTTTCTTACCAATAAAAGCAAAAAATGTATAAAAAAATTTCTTTTTGTGTTCTAAATCCATAACACTTCAGTTATATATGAAGGAAAAAAGTTTGGTTCGGGAGTGCAATTTATGATTCAACTATAGTGCTGAACTGGAAAATTAATTTCTGTCTATCATACAAATGTCCAAGATGCAAATTTCTCTGATGATAATTACTCCCCCCACCCCTACCAAATCAAGAAAACAGTTCATCTCACAGTGGCTTTAACAAATACTTCAGAACCATACTTTCATACAACTGACGTAAAGTAAGGGTCCATGTCAGCACTATATAGTTAGAATGTGAATAGAATCACCCCAGCACCACTTCAAAAACTGACTCTTTCCAAAACATAATGGGTCTTATTGATTGAAAGCATGAAAAAAAAATTCTAGATAAAACAAAAACCAATCTTCTACAACTTTCTAGTTTCAGTGGTTGAACAAATGGCATGTGTGTGCGTGTGTGTGTGTATTTAGTTCCAACGGAAATAATGAATTAGAATTTAATAGGCTTTGAACAGATTTGGACATATTTCACTATATATTGTTTGAGATTCAGTAGTTTTTCTAAGTGCGTAGTTCCTAAATTATTTCTATAGATATACTAAAAGTTAAAATATGTTCATACTTTTTTAAGCAATACAAATAACTGAATCAGGAAATGTTTTAAGCAGAGTTTTTCAACATCCTAAATTAAGTTAATGTAATTTTTTTGGTGCTGACTATATAAACATGAAAGATAACTTGACGAGCAGAGAAACAGTTATTCATTGGACTAAGTCAACATTGGTACAAGGCATGGAACACCCATTGAGGATCAAATTCTCTATCTACAGCTAACTAAACTTATCTACCAATTATTGATTTATAGAAAAACAGCACTCAATAGCTTGGAAATAACAAGCAAAATTAACATCTTTAATAACATGCTATGGAAACAAATGTATATATATTTCTGCATTTGTTGATGAAAATATACTCTGTAAATAGAAAATGTAAACAGTGTATTAAAATTAATTTAAATTTCATAGGAAAAATTTGACAAAAAAAACAACACACCTTGCTTTTGTCACCTTCATTCCTGCTCGACAAGATTATAGTAGGAGCAATGTACGTGTATAATCTGATTAGGAATTTGTAATTCATTTTCATTTAAACTGGCATAGTACCTGTCAAAAATGACAGGATTATTTACGTACTGATGAATTATGCATATTTTGATATAAATGTATTTATTACGATGAAAAAAAAAAATGCATATCCTAAACAAAGTTTATTATTCTGATTTTCTACAACTCTTAATATTTTCCATTTCTCAACAATTTTAAAACAATAAAGCAACAGAAATGGGTAAAAAAATATGTTTTTAATGAGAAAATATCAATTCTATTCATGAAAGATCAAATAAGTCCATATTTGGTGGAGTTTTCTGTGCTACTTCCAAGTCATCAGTAGTCGTAGTGTTGTAGACACGAACACACAGACACAATACATAGGAGAGACAGAGAGGGACATAGATACATCCATCCATGAGCTAAGCATGGAACCCATGAATTTTCTGGGATACAAAAAAAAAAAAAAAGAGATTTTTCCATGTTATAATTGTCTCACAGTCACATCTACAGTACTGGATGTTTAACCATCCATGGCCTTTTTTTTCAGGCTGTATCTTTACCCTTAGAAGCTGTATAATTCACTTAACACAATAAATTGGTAAGACACTGTAGGATTCAGTTAATGCAATAATGTGGTAAGACAACAAACTAATACAGATTTGGTGGTATTATCTATTGGGGGAAAAAAAAAAAAATTGAATAATTTCTGTCTGAACAATTCAGAAAAGGGATTATCATTCTGTACGAGTATTTTCCAACTGCTGTCCTCATCTCTGTTCATCTTTTGAATACAACGTTCCATCCGTTGTACCCTACAGCCTCCTCCAGATGAATGCAAGGAATTCTGAGGTGGTCACCATCAAAGAACAAGGACAGAATATCCTCATTCCATTGTCTAATTTTGGGGTGGAAGCAATTCCTAATAATGTTGTTGACAGTTTTTGATTTCCTGATTATAATAATGTCTTTGTATATTTGTTCAAATCGTCACTTAGTTTTCATACAATAAAGATGACGTATTGCATCAACTAACATGAATGAATACATAAATATATTGAAAACAAATTTTTTTGGAATAAAATAATACCTGTATCTACACCAAAATCCAACCAATACTTCTCTTTACTATTGCCCACCCTTCCACAAAATTTCATGGACAAATTTTGGAGATATTGTGAGGACCAACAGATGGGGGACAGACAAGTTGATGAATTTCAAAGAAATAAATGATTGCAAAAGAATAAAACAGTGATTTGCCATGACCAGGATTCAAACTTGGTTTACAACAGCCACAGCACGGGATTTGTAACCACAAGACAATAGCTAACAGTCAATACAGAAATTCATTTCCTTTTCTAAGACCTGAGAATTTGAAATTCATTCAGAACTTCTGGGGATATTGTGTGGTGTGGATGTATACCTACAATGTGGGTGAGGAAAAATTCCTAGATTGCCCCAAAATTTGATCAATTCTGCTGTAGCCCGTTGCCCACACTTCCACAAAAATTCATTGAAAACTAAGATACATTGAGTGGACAGACAGACATGTGAATACAAATACTTCTTCCATTTTGACAGAGGTAAATGAGATATCAAAGTTTTTCAGGTTGGCATTTGAGAGAAGAAAATAAACTTACTATCTGGTCTATATGAAT
This sequence comes from Thysanoteuthis rhombus, assembly GCA_963457665.1. NCBI lineage: Eukaryota > Metazoa > Mollusca > Cephalopoda > Oegopsida > Thysanoteuthidae > Thysanoteuthis > Thysanoteuthis major. The sequence continues at coordinate 44,679,402 of OY735202.1, forward strand.
TATGTATAATTAATAAGCAAAATCAACATTGCGAAGCCAACAGATGGTACCAATAAATTAATTAATAAGCAATTGTGAGCGTGTGCGCATTTGAACTGGAAATTTTCAATAACTTATAAGAAGCTCTGAGAGGTACAATAGGCAAAAATTTATTGTCATATTTTCTCAAACAATTTCAGGATGCATTTGTATACATTTCTGTCTCAGGTACACGATAAATCAAAAAACACCTATATATTTACTGTAATAGAATACCTCATTCTCTACTGGCAAATGTATTCAAAAAACAGTTTTTGTTTGCTCAATATAATCAAAAGAACAAAAACTATACAAAACATCTAATGATTTTGAACATGGAACAAGAAACTTGTATCAGTTAATTTTCAAAGACATTGTAATGATATAAGTTCAAAGTGATCAATTAGCAAGGTGTATTTAAATCAGCAAAGAATCAAAATGGGAGACATTTTTTTTCAATGTTTAAAAATATCCATAGAAATATTGCAATTAAGTCACTCAAGAGCCACTTTTGGCAACCATTAAGCTTCATGTCAAGTCATTTCCTATTTATAGAATTTATATTATAATTATTTGCAAATAAATAAGAGAAACTAATCTATAATTGGCATTTGATATACCAGAGTTATATTCCTTTGCAAAATCAGATCATTATTACATAGTCAAGGGTCATTCCAGGTTATGTGGAGCTTTAACTTCGGTTACAAGTTCTTTTTAGTCTGAAATGAAGTCCTATAAAATTGCAACACAGCCAACAAGCGTGACCCCTAGGCAATAGAGATGGTAATTTCTCTACAATGAAAATATTTATGACAGAAATTTAGTTATCTTTAATAGTTATCAATATATGAAATTGGTTGAGGCTTAAAGCCAACCTGGATCATGCAGAATTGCAAATAGATAAAATTCCAAATCTGTGATGTCATTAAACAATATTCCAATGCTCTATTGGATTCTGTGATATAAATGAGTTTCAACTAGGTATACAGTAGGGATAGGTTTGGGGGACTGGGCATGCAGTCAAGTCCGGCTTTGGGGGACTGGGCATGCAGTCAAGTCCCAATAATAGAAGTATGTATACACAGTAACCTTCCACCATTTCCATCACCAGTTAAAAAATGAAGGAATCAAGAAACCCAATAGAAAAACTAGTCCAAAGTTTTTATGAATAGGCTCTCTTCAGTGGTTATTGTTAGGAAATGGTGCGGGTTTCCCCACATGTTCATTTTTACCTTTAAATATGATCCATTTTTTGTCATTTTCCAATCCTGAACTTTTTTTAGACCTTTTATCTTAGAATTGAGATAGATCCAGAGCATGTCATTTTGTAGTGCATTGCCACTACTTTATTCCCTGCGAAAATGCTCACAAAGAGAGTCAGGTTCAGAGCTATGATTAATGAAAAAAGGCTTTGCAAAAATACCAATTAAATTTTGGGCCCACTTTGAGACCTTTTTTTTTTCCATAGTTAATCTGATAACATTATCAAAATCTACATAAAAATCCTGGTGATGGGAGGTACTGGAGACTGGACCGTACAGGAGACAGAAAGAAGATGTGCACTTCCTCTATGTTGGCTTGCTGCAAAACAAAAGCTGAACACTATTTTCACTTTTTATTGAAAAAAGTGAAAAAGTGATGTAAAGCAAACTTTCGAAAAGCAGGACTACCTGTACTTGAATTCTATTAGATGATTTATTCTAGAGAAGAAATTAAACTCACTTCAGAGGTATAGTCCATTATTTGAAATATATGTATAAACTAATTTGATACCTTTGAGTTGGAAGAATCTATGGTTACAGACAGAGAACCAAGAGAAATACACTATTCATTAAATGTAGAGATTATCAGGATGAGCACGAATGCATATTCCATGCTATTGTTATCAAGATGTATATTGGATTGGGAATTACTTTATTCTTCTAGTTACATCATTTTAATGGTATTATGCTAGCAACGACTTCATTACAATGTGTCCTTTTTTTCTGTGTTATGGTGGCAAACACATAGCAATCAGATCATTATAATATGGATTAAGTACTTTCATGGATTGGCGGAGCAGCCAATTGGAGACTTCCGCTCCAACACTTGAGTGGGACGACCTCCTTGAATCCACTGTTGGAGAGGCTAATTGAACCACTAGCTGAAGTTAGAGAATGAGGATTCATGCTGTAAATTCTTGTTTGCAGTGAACATATCTGCTATGCAAACCCTGGACTGATAGATTATGTTCCAAGATCTTTTGTATATTGCGATTTATGTAGCATAAAATGGTGTGCAGGTTGACTTTTATATCAAGAAAGAGAGGAAGTACTGGGATTAATGGCATTATCCTCAAAATTATTAGTAGCAGGTCATGAACAAAGGTGAGAAAATACATGAAATGAATGCATACTAAGTCAATTCTAGTCATCATTTTGAAGAATTAGGTCATGTGACCAATGAATCTATCAAAATTTTGTACATTCATCTTGAAATGCATCCATATTTACTTTTATACTGTAATAATTATTCAGTTTTCACCTATCTATGCAAGCTTGAATCTTACTGTTATTTGTAGTAACAAATACAATTGGTGTAACATTTGTAGCATAGTTCTGTATTAAAATATAATAAGGGATATATTGCTTCAATTCTGTTGTGCTGTAGTGTTACAGAGGCAGGAATAAGTGACATACATAAATGAATTGCCTAGATATGATGGCTATTTAAGATACATTATGAGGTTACATGACCATTATATTTGTATAATTTTGACTAATGAAAATCATAGTTTATAAGCTTCAAAATGATAAAGGACTTCCCAGGATTTCTTACAAAATGAGAAAACTTAAATCCATCTATTATGTTATTGCCGCTCTTGCTTTGTAATCCTTAAAAAATCAGATATGAAGGAGTTTATGTGGGGTCCCGCATGTAAACAGTTTTAAAAATCTAGCACCATAACTAGTGTCGCAAAGATGTCGGGACAAGCTTGACCTTCCTTGTTTTTTCACGCAATAGGGGTATAAAACCTTAGCTTAACAAGTGGTACAATCATTTCCAAATTAAAAGAAGTTAAATCAACTAGAACACAAGGTAATCTATTCATCAATAGTATTGTATTTGTAGATGAGAGGAACACAGTAACAAATACATGCACATTAACAGTGTCAGTCTATCCTTTCCTAATCGAGTGCCCTAACTTCAACGGTCTGTTAGTAGCAATAATTATGAAAGTTCTATTTATTATACAAGTTATGAATGTGAGAAGTTAAAAAACCTCAGACACAATGTATTTTTTTTTTTTTTTTTATGTACACAGGTGATTTCAATGGGATGTTAGTTCAAGTCCCCCCCTCAACCTTTTCTATGAAAAATAGGCCAAAAGAAATTCAAAGCAGTCATTCTAAACCAGTTCCCCACTCCTCCTTTTCAAGGGTAGTAAAGTTTCTGGTGAATTTTATTGATGTGTAAAAAATTCATAAACATATAACAAAGAAACAACTGTTCAATGGCAGCTTTAAAAATACTCAATTTGAATATAAAGTTTGATAGGATCATAAGTTTAACCAAAAGGCAATACAACTAATTTATGCTTTCTGCATCTAAGAACACATACAGACTGTCAATATAACTAATTTACAATAAAATGAAAATAATACTTCATTTTCCAAATTATATTAATATTCATGAGCACAAGTTCTGTGCCATTAGTTATTGCTTTATTATAGTTTCAAAATACAGACAAAGTCAGTTGCTTATTCAAACAAAAGAATTACCATAGTGCTCAGGAATGATTACTCACACACAAACCCGAAAAAAATTACATTAATAAAAAAAAACAAAAACAAAAAAAAAAAACATTTTTAATTAAATCTGCATAGGTTGGCAAACAAAAACATGATATAATAACACAGAAGTTTTACAGGTTTTTTATGATAACTGATACACAAACCATGTCCTAATTGAAATATTCCAACTCCAAACTTGATGTTCTAACTGTAACTACAGAGATTTCATTAATGACTAACTCTCAGTGGTTCTGTAGTTTGTCCATTGTAGCTGAGAAACACATTTAGTTACAAATCAATTTTAATTATTTAAAAGAGAGAAAAAGTCAACGTTACATACATACAGTTCCCATCCTGAATAGATATGGCTACTTTTTTTAAAATGCCTTTTTCCTTAAATTCTTCAACATACAATTTCAAATGATCCAGATCTCATCAAATGTAACAACAAAAATATTCACTTATATACATACGGATAGATCAATAAATCCATAGCCTGACATTTATTAGATGAATTTTGATCTGAAACTTTCACTTGTATGAGATTTGATCTATGTTATGAATTGAGAAACATTGGGTTAAATACATTTACAAAGAGGATCATGTTGAAAAGTAAATATTTGTTATGTAAAATAGATGCTTTATTTATCATCGGGTTTATTCATGTACCTATATCAGGACTAGTGTATGGGTTTCATGTGCCATCGGTGGAACTTGCAGCCCACCCATCATAATTCATTTAGGAATGCACCCTAGGTGGCTACTTAACTTCACTTAATGGACAGATCAGCCTTGATCTACATATATAAACTGAAAGTTTATCAATCAGTAAAAGCAGGAAACTGAAATACAACAGCCCAACTCTGATTATAAAATAATACATCGTCTTTGTCTTGGTTTCTAAGTTGAAGATCTCCTTCACATCTGAGCTCTTTCAAGAAGCCTTAAAAAGATAATGAACACAAAGAAAATCTATAGCATCAATTCTTAAAAGCTACTCGGGCTATCAGAGAGATTTGCCATATGTATATTGTATGATTTCAGGATATTGATAACCAGTGCTTCAGATCAAGTCTTGATACTGATTATAAAGATACAAATTTTGCAATCTTTTCAATTAAGAGATAAATAAAGGAAATTTGAAGAAATAAAGGAAATTCTAGGAAATTAAAGAAACCAAATCAGTGGATCAAATTGAAGTACCGTAATGCCTCATCCAAGATTTTCGGCTTAAAAAAATCCAGGTGCATATTTTCTACAGAAACACAATTGAGGGGATATTCTTTCAGCACTGTTCATTGGGTGTAGAAGGTCCATTTGACTACCACCATTGCTGTGATGGTGATCCATAATATATAAAATTGAGAGCATACTCACCAGATGGTAGTAATTTACAATTAAAATACTCTTTTAATCACACCTCAGACAGGGAATTAAAATGAGATTATAAAAATAGACATTTGGCTGAAATTAACTTTTCAAGCATCTACTTTTTTCAAATTTTTTCAACAAAGAACTTCAATCATAATATGCAAGTTGTCACAATAACACACCAGCCCTTTCAAAATGCATACACTACACATATACATGTAACATACAGCAAGGCAAGTATTCAATTATTTTCATGTCAAATTGCTTTCTAAGTTGAACTTACACATTCAATCTAGAATATACACCATTCACCTTTTCAAAATTCTACAATGTACTATCAATACCTCTAAAGCATTCTTGAATCAAGTGACAAGTAGAAGACTCAATTCATGATCAGTTTGTGAAACGAGAACAAATCCTCAAAATATTCAAAACTATGTTTGGGGGGGTGCTAAAGCAAATATATCCTTCATTTTATTTGTGTCAAATCCTGGATCAACTCATTCCGAGAAAATTTCAGCCTGTTTATTACAGAAATGCTTATTTCTACCACACGAGCACTTGCTTCAATTATCTGTCACCATGTTCTTCAAATTTGACGAATACAAAGTAGAACAGTCAAAATAATTAGAATTAGTAAACAAAAATACAGGATACATGAGTTTTCCTACTAAAACCAAACATACATACTGAGACATAGATGCATTTTAATATGAATTATAAATATAATTTTGAAGTGTTTAACACTTTTCAAGGAGTACACACTGACCCTAGGCCGAAGTGCCAATCCATACGTAAATAATGTCATTTTTCACAGGTACTCTGCTAGTATATATACACATAAAACATACTGAATTGGTCCCTGGGGCACTTCCTTTACCCAGACTAAGTTTTAGAAAAGATACATAAGGAACCTTCCTGGGTTTAGAGTAGTTTTTATTTTGCTTTTAGAGAAGTCAACCAGAGTTCAGTTCAACATGAAGGTTTGTCTTACAGCAGGCAGGAATGCTGGCACCTCCTGTCAAACCAACCTCTAAACAACAAGCCAGGCAGAATGTCAAGGTACAAGCACAAATCAGTGAATAAATTCTAGAAACAAAGTGATATAAAGAAAGATGTGCTTGAAACAAAAACAATGAAGTTTTTCTTTTTCTATCATCTTTCCTTCTTTAATTTCATGAGCACAAAATAGTGGGAAGAATTTGCCCCAGATATAATGTAGCAGTAAGGGAGGAGCAGGTGACCTAACCATTAGTAACAGAAAATGGAATCTGCAAACCAACTTTAAATTTCAGCAGAGATAGTTGGCATTCACTTCATATCAATGTTCTTGGAAAGGCATGAATCTATCTTCCTCCCAACCCAGCTCGGGATAAATAGCAGGGCCAACTAGGCTCTTTGGCCTGGGTTGACAACCAGTCAAGGAGATGGACCATTGTGAATTAAGAACTGCCTGCAAGCCCCAAGTCTGGATAAAAAAAAAGAAGGTTGGGCATTGAGTCTAGCAACTCAAGCCTGTAAAAGCAGAGTGAGGTTATAGCCTTCTGCTCGACAAGGTGTCAACAGGAATAAACACTGTAGCAGTTAGTGATATTTACTAAACTCAGATTAGTACGGCAGAAAGCTACAATAATGGGGAGCTGGTGGGAATAAAACTCATCACACTAGCAGGTATACAAGAAAAGCTTTCTAATTATCATACTAGCTTAGGATGGCACAAGACCACAATAGTGGGACACTCAGTGAGGAGCGAACTCACTCGAGTTGCAATAATAGTCTAAGAAACTAGTTTACTAATCATTGCTCTATGGTGTGGCACCCAAATAGATATAATCTGCTTTTAATGAAATCCAACAAATAAAAGATTAGAAAATCATGAATTAATTTAACAAAGATAAGGAGAGCAGCTCTTGGGAACCTATTCTATATACTTATCCATATAGAACAAATGAAAACAGGTCTGTTAGTCACTCGATAGAAACCATCATATGCCCAACATCTTTTGGCAGCATACCCTGTTGAGCATGACCAATGATTAAGTTACTCAAGTCAACTCCAACTGAAGTCTGACAAAAACAATTCCAGCTCTTAATATTTCTCACTAAAAGACGAGAATTAAACCCTTGTGAAAAATTTGCGCTCATTTAAAACTTCATATCTCTAGACATTACACATGATACACAAGATAAGCACCTAATTTATTCTCTTTTTAACTGGAAATGTAAGTTAAAGAGAATCTTATGTTGATTATTTATAGTTCCTTCGAGCAGCCTTTGTTTCAAAGAAATAACAATTTCCCCACTTGAGAAAGTCAAATTTAGTCATTGCCTTAGGCGAGAAGGTAAAGAATGAATCTAAGGTGAACACTAACAATGGTTTTTTCTCATCATCTCTAGTCAATGACATTATTATTTTAATTTTATTTATCCAGTGTCTATTTTCATATGAAATTCAAGCAAAGTGTTCATTGAATGGATTCATTTTGTCTAATAAAAGGTACTAATGCTGACATTCAAATTTTAACTCAAGTTCTCATTGATGGTTCAATAAATGTAAGAGTCACTCAGAGTAATGAGCCACCACTCTAGCTCTAGAAACTTTCAATTTCAGGAGTACTCTTAGTAATCTAAAAGTGGATTTTTGGAAATTTGGGTGAATTTATTTTATGATTTTTTTTTTGGGGGGGGGGGACTTTATTTCAATTCTTGTGTCGGCACTACCACCTACCGGATGCACAATTTGGCCAAGAACCTTGTAAATGCACACAAGTACTCATCTAGATATCTTCTATGAAGTGATTTTTTTCAGGAAATTCTTTTTTTCTGACTAGTAATCCAAAGTTTAAAAGAAATATCAACAATTGCAATGAAATTATGCCAATTCAAGTCAAGATTTCTTTTCGAATTGTTAAAAGACTGATATAAAGTAATTCCAATCTATTTCTTAGGTGTTATCAAATTCAAATACCATGCAAAATTCACTGCATTCATTAGGCTAAGATGGGAATATGCTACACATTCTAGAAAATCATTAATTTTCAAAAAACAAGCATGAATGCTACCAGACGCAATCTAAGGGACAAATATAGCATAAAATTAGATTGCGAACTCCCCACTAAAATCCGGGGGGGGGTTAAAAATGATTTTTCTGCACATCATAAGGAATAAATGCTCAAATTTTCAGCCCTCTGAGCACTGTCTGTACTTGTGATAGATACATAGTCAGCCAGACCAACTTGAAAGCTGAAGAAGCCCATGCTAGAAGTTTTGGTTATCAAATGCATCAAATTTGATACTTAAAAAGATACCTTCGGTAATTCTCTTCTTATGGAACCAATAATTCAAAATGAAAAATAAACAAACAAAATAGAGTAATTGCAGCCTAGAGGTCTAGTTCAAGCCATATACATTTTCTCCATGTCTTCAATAATACTTTATAATTATGCAATAAAGATTTCTCCAGCCTTACATGCATTGGTCTAATTTTGGCACAAACAAGAACACTTTTGGAGGAAAATGAGACAGCATTAAACCTGTTAGTTTTGTTTGAAGAACTGTTCATACATAATCTTCAAATTATCATTTTTCTTCCCATATTGAAACTTCCAAGTGAGAATAAAAAATTTCACGTATATTTGGCTCTTGAAATCATGTAAAAACTATAAACACATTTCTAATGTTAACCCTTTCAACACTAACCTAGTCAGGTGCTTAATACCTGAATTTTTAAAAGTGTACGAAAAAGGCAACAATGTTTTAACTTTTATCAAATAGTTTAAGTAAACTATTCTTTCATCAAAATCAAAACTTTTCCAAATTTTGAAGAACTAGAATCGCAATGGAATACATTTGTCCACTTGGGCAATTTATTCCAGGACTGACAAAAATATGGACAGTCATGGAATGCAAACCAATGTCAGCATGTCTTTCAAACTAAGACCATGTCATTGTCTATGATTGTAAAAGCCAGAAAAATCTTAACTCTATCTTTCTTGACACATATATACCAATAGACTTATATATAGGACAGCAGTTATAGAAACTTTGAGATATATTCATCCCAGGAGTATCAGAAAGATTAAAATAAATATCAAACATATCACAAACATGATAAAAAGAGCAGACTTCAAATTTTAAGCCCTTAAAATATCCAAATAAAATATCAGTATTCAGTTATCTAATCACACAAAAAGCTCCTCCAAAGTTTCACTCAATAAATGAAATTCATTAAGGCTGAATTTGCATCTGTTTTGTTTCTGTCTATACAAGTTCTAATTGTGGTATTGGTTGTACATCTCTAATCCGGCACTCTCTAGTCCAGCAACTCCCATGGCCAAACATGCTTTGAAACTGCCACCATTATCTTATAGATCTGCCATTAGAGTTCTCAGATTCATTACAAACCATATTGTCAAGTATAATTTAGTGGTTCATAAACCGACTCATTGAATTCAACAACTTTCCATATTCATTACAGCATAAAATTAGACACATATTTATAAACATTTCCCTGTATCTTATAAATTATTTCTTAAAAAGTACAAGTAAAATAAATACAAGTATACCTTGATTGGTGCGGTCAATTCATTCAAAAATTTTCTGTACTGTTCAGTCTTACAAGAAGAATTGAATGTGTTTTTCTCTTCAGCTTATTCTTATTTGTACAGCAATATCTTAACAGTAGTAAATCAAAACCGCACTATTCCAGGTATTATTACTATAATTTTCATTATTCATAATAAAATTTATATAAATTATATCAAAATTATATCATTGTATTTTCCACTTGAAAAAAAAAAAATTGGTTTTCTGACATTTTCTGTGGTCCAACACTTGCCAGATTGAAGAGATACAATTGTATTGCTTTCAATTTTAAAAGTAATATCAAAATTAGCATGCCTCTTGGTCTCTCCAACCATTTTTTTTCCTTTTTCAAATGTTTGCCTTATAAACCAGGTTTCAACCCTTATGAAGTCACAACTTTCTAATTGGAAACAAAATCTAATAGAAAGGCAGATCTCAGTTTTGTTTTGCTCACATACCCTCTTTACCATATTTCAGAATGTCATTCCTCCCTTCCAAGATGGTCAAAATCAAATGGTACATTCCAGAATCATAGCTTGTAGAAAGATGAATATTTCAAATCTATGCTTTCAATGTTCCCTTGAAACCCTAATCAGTTTGAGAACCTTTGTAATAGAAAAAGGTTTCAAATCTCAGCAAAAAAGTAATTGATCAATGAATTGTGCTAAACAACAGATCTTTAATTAATAAATTGGAATTTTCAAGGGACAAGATCATATGTACAAATTATCATGCCACTTGCTACGTGAAGCTGTCGGTTTCATTTTAAATGCTAGGTCTTTAAAAAAGCCTAATACTATATCATGTTCAAGGACCAATGACTCAATACTAGAAATATTCATTGTAGGAAGACATTTGACTTGCTTGCAATACTTTATGCTTGCTAAGGTCACATAATTGTAAAATACGTTTTCTTCTGGATTTGATTTATAAAAATCCAAGGGTAAAAGATTACAAAATTTAACCTTGTTGTTCTGTTAATACATGCAAAGACATTAATCAATCGAAAAATTTTTTTTTTTTTTAAAAGTAGAAAAAATAAATGCATTACTTACTCTACATAATAGACAACTCCCTCCGGGGTAATACTCCATTCCCAGCCACTTGGTAATTCTAAAAGAAACAAGTTTAGAATTAAAATGATAAATCTTTAATAATTTGTTTTCATCTTTTTTAAAAACAAACAAAAAACAAAAGAAAAAACAGGTTTGGTTAGTCACTTGATAGAAACCATCACATGACAACATCACTTGGCAGCATGTCATGTGGGGTCAATTAGAAACCTTGAAAAAGAGGTGATCAATGAAGAAGTTATTTCTCTCACCTTTCGTAGCAGTGATCACTGAATAAGTAAAGACTTTCAAAAAATAATGAATGTTGCCGGACACAAACTAAGAAATTTATTTAGCATTAACTTTCATTGTGAATCAAACCCTTACCAAAAACCTGGAGTCGGGTCAGGGGTAAAAAAAAACTAAAATACACATGATAAGGACTAAACATTTCAATTTTCATCTCTCTAGCTCCATTGGTGTGGTCTGTACACATGAAACATAGATGTATACAAAGTCAGCCAGACAGGGCTCAGAATTAGCGATGTCCCATGGCCTCGGGGACAGTAAAAAATGTGTTTGGGACAAAAGGAATTGATTTGTTTTTAATATACTGTCATCATCATCATCATCAATTTTTCAACGTTCGTCATTAGACATAGACCTTCCCCAGGATTTGCCACACTTCTGTATCATGGGCGTAGCGGAGCCAATACTCTCTGAACTTGTCTAGCTCGTCTCTCCATCTAATATTCTGCCGGCCTCGGTTGCGCATGTGATCTCGGGGGATCCATGTCGTGAGTCAAATGAATATTTTTTCACTTCAAAATCCCTTTGTATGCATTTGTCTGTTCAGTAACAAACCTGTGGAAGCAATGATCGAGGGTAGGATGCCAGGCATGGAGACCCCAATTCAAAGCAGGGTTGCCATTTTGGCCAATTATTGCCAAATTTGACATTTTTGACAAGTGCTTAGCCATATCTATTTTTCCATTTGTTTTTAATAGAAAAAAAATATGCATACCTAAAACTGCACGTTTACTTGATTATCATCAGTAGCAATATTTTTCATACATGCCTAGGGGTTGATGAGGGATCAAGGATTACATGAGGGGGTCAATGATCTATAAAGTTGGTGGGGGGATTATCTCTCTATGACTTTGAAATATACTATTGATTGTGGGAAGCTAACTTCATTGTAGAAGTAATTTTAATAAATTACTATTTTTTGAGAATAATGCAGTATTGCAGTATAAGCAATTTCAGCATTTATCAATCTTAGGCCAGAAACATCTCCAACTATTTGGAAACCCTGGCTCATAGACCATGAACTGAGAATGAGACAAAATTAGCTCCAATTTATTTGTTCTTAATTCTGTGTTTTCTAAAGTTTACTAGGGGCTGAACGATTCTTTTCATTATCGATTTATTGACTGTTCACAAAATGTGTTACACTTGTTTTGTCCCAAACTCAAGGATATTCAGTTTATCATCTCAGAGGACTACGTTGGTAATTAATTTAATAATTAACTAATCAATTAACTGTAGCAGTTCTACAGTTTACTGATAACTTTTCAATTTTGTTTAGAACCAATTTATTGGAATGGAGCAAATAAATATAATCAGTTGTGGCATGCAGGACCCGCAAACCCAACAACTACAGGGGAGGGGGCGGGTCTGGCAATCCAATATAACTCGGAAAATCTAAAAAATCTTTTTTAATTTGCATAGAAGCACGGTTAAACTGTGCTACCACTGAATTATCAATTTCTTCAACATTTCAATGGTGTTTTAATCATACTATAGATGATAATAGCAAAGTAAAGAGACATTATGATTTTAGGACAGTTCACATTTCCCTCATGAACAGTAAAAGTGGAGAAAAAAGTGAGATTTCATTGTTTCTTGTACTTAATCATTGAATGTGCATTTCTAGTGAGAGGAAAGTAAATGTAATGGTTCTAAGAATAGAAAACTTTATTAATATTGGAGCCTTTTGTTTGTTTCCGCCTCTTTTCTGCTAAAACTACAAAGCCTATTAACCTAATATTCTGTATGTAGACTGAAGAGAAGTCAACTTCCCACATTGGCATAGTGAAGTTGACCTCAGAGGTTACTTTCCAATCAATCTCTGGTTTGAAATCATTTTTATAATAAAATTTTTTCAAATAATTCTTCTTATAAATAGCCAAAACTGTTGTTACAATAAAATTGATTTTTATACAAGTTTATGCAATTTTTTTTTGTCAATGAAACAATAGTGAGTATTATTTCCATAATATTGAAAAAACACACACAGTAAGTTGCAGTCTTCAGAGAATTTACTTCCTCCACCACTTTTTTCCCCAGTGGGCGATTTTAGTTTACTTAATGAACAAGCTACAAAAAAAAAAAAAAAAGTGTAGACAATCTAAGGTGAAATTTCAAAGTGAACCAAGAATTGATTCTTTCCAAGTGAGCATTTTTTTTTTAAATTTCTTTCTGAATAGACATTTTTGACAAATAAATATGGAAAGAATGAATGAAATTTCGAACAACAAAAATTTAGTATACACAACAATTTTCAGCCCGCGTTTTCAATAGAACAAAAAATACTTAATTATAAAGAACAAGTCATTGTACTTACAATAGTTAGGAAGCATATCAATTCATTGTTTTGTTTTTTCCATATTTCTTCAACTTGATATTTTTTTTAAAATGTACTTTAGTCTTGTTCAAAGGTATAATTCGGTGTACGATTTAAAAAGAATACAATTTTCAAACATTAAAATCAATTGAGTACAAAAGTGATCCGTCATTTTCCCATCACATTGGAGTCATAGATTTCTTTCTTTTTTTTTTTTAAAACACTAGATAGGACAAAAATACTCACCTAAAAAAAATAAAATTAATCCAAGACATTATCCACAGAAATATTATTTAAAAAACAGATAAACCTGATGGAACACATCTGTCGGGTAACTACCTTCACACACATTTCAATAAAATTTCTAAAATATATTACTAGAGTGAGGTTTATTGGAGGCAAGTACCACCAGAGGCCGAAGAAATTGGGGCTAGCATTGTCAAATAGATATACATTTAACTATCCAGAACTATAATGGTAAACTGGGATCTGTAGGTGTGTTTGGCAGAGGGGGGGGGGTATCTCCAGCATGTCATACTATATAAAATAGTTTGGAAGTCATACAAGGCACCCTGTCAACCCACCAACCCCAAGTCTCAATAAAAATGTTACTTGGGATATACTCTTTCAGAAAAAAAAAAAAAAAAAAAAAATTCCCAATGGAAAAAATACATTTATTACAATATTATTATCATTTTTACAAATTCTGCAGCTTCTTTCATCACATTTAGATTTCTCATCAATTGTTTTAAGAGGTACGATTTACCTGCATGGAACCACCTTCATATATTTTTGCTTTCAAGCTTATTTTTAAGGTTACTAAAGATTATTTGGGCTTTTTCTTTATATACTTTTTTTAGGGGTGATTTCACAATTTTTACCAGGTACAAATGGGGAAATTATTTTCTCAAAATAAATATGAAAAAAAAGGAAAAAAAAGACATTATATTGCCATTCATTTTTATTGCTTTAAACCCATTATACCTTATTTCCTTATTTACCCACAAAATTTTACAGTTTCTAGATTGATTAAATTTTTTACATTTTTCATGGGATGGGTGGGGTATTGCAAAAGTTATATTAAATTTGGCCGAAGTGATTTCCATACATCTTACAAGTGTAAGGCCTCAAAAATATGCGGCTCATAATTTTCATTTAAAGGCTTAACAATCAAGCCGTCCTTTCTGGCATCAGTTCCTTAACATGTTAACTCTACAAGAAGTAGCTATGCTTCTATGGTTTGAGAGCAAAAACATCTACTTCCACAAATATTTCTTTTTCTATGTATAAGATTGGCTTCATTCCAACCTTAAACCAAATTGGGAGGGGGGCAATGTCAGGTATCTCAGCTTATCATAAATTACAGTAAAATGACAATTGAATCAGCTTGATAATGATTATAATTATATACAGAATGTTGGCACACATTTAAAACTCATTTTAAATGTTAAGTGATCTATTATATACCAACTATTTAGAACTTCAGGTGAGTGTCATATTCTGTAATGTTATTGGAATCTTGAACAGAACCCTTTCTTCTGAAGATTATTACTACAACTTCTGTATTACAAATACATATAATTGAAGAAAAAAATTATAAAAATACATATTCCACAGTATAAACATATTTATCTATTGGAATGAAATAACCCGAGATATTTGTAACATAAATTTTCGTAGATGTATAAGATTTGACAATTACGTTCAGTCAGTGAGAGAGCCGTCTTTCAATTCACATTAGGGAAATATGAATTTTACACATTGCTTTGTGTGTCCAATCACATTAAACAAAACAGTGGCGAGTTCACTCTTTAAAAAAGGTGAGGTTTGTTCTTGTAGTCTTTGAAGAAAATCAAAGTCAACTCTAGCCTCAAGTTTGACATTAAATAGATCAAGAACATAGATAAATCTATGTAACAGTTACTTCCAGATTAATATTCATTTCTTCTCTGGTGTATTTTCACACCAATAAAACTGTTGATTTGTTTTTAATATGTCCTTGAGCTTTATTGCTATATTCCTCTTTGATGTTTCACTGCTTACAAAATATATAAAGAAAGTGCATTACAGCAATAAGATATTAATTCTCGTGTCTTCCATCTTCTCTATTCCTCCTCAACCACCCACTAACACTTGCAATGTAATGAACAAGGGAAAGAATTGAAGAAGGAGCTTATGCTTGAATGGGAGTAGAAGGGACTCAACATTCACTATAACTGTCATTCATTCATTACTCATAAGCCTAAAAAATAAACTTATAATAGTAGTAGAGCACATATATTAGTTTGATTTGCTTTTATGTGTCAATCAATTATAGTTAATATAGATAAATTCCATAGGTCATGATTTATCTCCATAAAATTATATACTTTAATTGCAGAAATAGATAAATAAATATACATAAATTTGAGAGTAATGATGATATCTTAGTTGGCAACTCCCGTGTAATTTCCATGGATTCAACAAGTTAATATTAACTCAACTCAAAACCATATCAACAGTTTCACTAATCTGCTGACTAGTATCACATTTCAACTGTACTACACTAATAAGGGAAATATATATATAATATATATATATATATATATATATTATATAAATAAATAAATAAATAAATTTGTCATCCACTAACAGCTGTTTTGTTATATTACACTCTTTTTATCTTGATATCTCTTCCAATACCTTCATTTCAGACCCAGAGGCAGATGCTCTACCCCTGCCCTATGCAGAACTGGATGGTCAGTAGGACCGAATATAATATATATGTAACAAATACAAATAAGAATATATATTTTATGAATAGATGTATTTATTTATAAGAATGAAATAAGCCCATGCATATCTGTACAATAAATTTTTGTTATTTTCTAAGACATGTCACTTCAGCTCAATCAGTAAGCCTCCTGACAATCAATTGGTCAGGAGTTCAAATCACGGTAGGGGAAAGTGGATTTTACAAATCAGTTTACACACCTTATTTTGGCAAGGATTGTTCTTACAGTAAGAACAAAGTTAACTTCAAACTTTGTACTAGAGTCAGACAATTTCTATTCAGACTTTCAATAGAAAAAAAAATGATAGATCTTACTCCTAATCTCAAGGGCACTTACTCAGGGGTCTGGCCCCCCCAAGTAGATCCTCTTCTCTTCACACACTTTGCAGCACTTTCAATAATCTCCATTTAAACAATAAGGAAGTTAGTTCTTACTCAACTCAAGAGTTTTAGTATTCTGTATTTATGCCCAGTGCTAACAATACATTCTGCACTTGACATTCTTGCAATTCAAAAGTACTCCAATTTCAGCAACTCTCCCCTAAAAATTATGCAATGCCTATATTCTCTTGTAGGATTAGGAAGAAATTCTCCATAGAGAACCACCTTCCCAGGATTTAATCTTCAATAACTGGAGATGAAAATGAACAAACAAGATTTTATTTTGTGATGGTGACTGTGTTGTGAGGTTTAGTTCAAGAAAAAAAAACAAGATGTTACTCAAATGTAGCATAAATCAAAAGTTTTCAAATGCTAGAGTAATTAGCCATGTTTGTTTTTTGCATTTAATTATAATATGAAGTCTATAAACAGAAAAGGACATGATATCTAGCTCAACGGCCATTAAGAGAGTTATTCATAGAAAAAAAAAAAAAAAAAAAAAAAAAAAATATCTCCATCACTTCTTATGAGCAAATATAACAGAACTCCTCACTAAGTTGGCATCTCTGACAGCTGGCGTATTTTAATGGTACTAGATCCGGGGTCAGCAACTTTTTTGCCTCTGCCGGCTGGATCGCATATTAATGTGTGGGCAGTAGGCCAGATGAAGGTCAAAAAAATATATTGAAATATTCGAATTATCCATTGAAATACATCTACTCTTAAATTAATGAATTGCGCGTGTTAGAAAACCACTTTCAACTATGGATGCCAATTAGTAATCAAATAACTCAATTTAGTAGCAATTTATTCCAATCAAGGCATCCTTTTGAATATTTTTTTTCTTTTTTGAAGAAGATGAAGAATCCTTGAAAATAAAAGAATTATAGCCAGGAGCATTTGAACAAACAAGCACAACCACATAAAAAGAAAGGATAAAACCTTTCGCCATCTTTGATGGCTACAGTTGTTCGATTGTTCTATACTTAGAATATAAAGCAATATAGATCACACACAAACTTACTAAATAAAGCCCAGTTTATCCTTTTAGTTTGAATTAAGAGCAAAATGATGTTCGATATTTAGAACCTCAAAATTTGATCACCCAACATGAATCTTAGATTAACTCCTCAGTGGTACTAGGGAAATTCATGTCTTTTGGGCTCTGAAAACATTTATAAAACTGTCTTTTTTTTTCTTTAAATCGATTATCTAGATCCCATCTTGAAGACAACTTAAAATGACATATAGGGAGTAGAAGTATAATGGATACAAACATATTCCATTTCTTTAAATGAAATTAAATACTTCAAGATGAAAACAAAATATTTTGTGTTCAGAATGGAAAAAAAATGATACCCCGGAAAAACTTTGTGCTGGAATAACTCAATGAAAAAAAATATAAACATTTTTCAAATGCTTCTGCCCTCACATGTGCTATAGGTCAGAGAAAATGGCAAACCGCACTTTGGTATTTTACTACTATTGACTTAAAGTTCATGATGAGATCAGCACACAAATACTGATGAAACAAAACAGCACATTAACTCAAGAGTTGTGTCAAGATTTTAACAAGTCACTGAATGTTTATATCTATTTGCATTCCTTTTTATAATTGTGGCCCTTTCTCTGTATACGTGTTCGCTCTCTAACTGCTCTCAATACACTTATGGCATTTGGGTGGGTAAATACAAAAACGTGCTCATTTTGAAAATGTCAATGCTATAAAACTACAAAATTATAAGAGGTGAACAAAAAACAAAGCTAAGAACTAGACAAATCAGAACAGTAAGTAGTGTGGTTCCTGCTACAGAGCTAGTAGTATTGTTTTATTTTCACATCTCATACTCGAATGACTGTGATCCGGAATTACCTAACTCTACCCCAGGGTGGTACAACAGGAATGTAGGTAATGCTTTGACCATATATTGTTGCACATTTCTCAACGGTTCTTTACGCCTTGGATCATACGGAGATAAATTAAGAATTACTGCTTGGAATCATTTTCATTGAAATTTAAATTAAATTACAATATATGGTCAGAAAGCATACTCGTCCTGATCACCCTCGGCCTCTCCACACCAGTTATTACCCTGTCCATGTTGTGTAAAAAAAAAAAAAAAAATCAACAACCAGTGTTTTAGTTGAAGCATCTTGGGGAACAGGTGTTGAGGTGACAAAAGTAAAGTAAAATTAAAGAAGAACAAATAGGACCAGCAAACAGGAAGTATAACATTGTTTCCGTAGGGTTATATTGTCATCAGTCAACCCTTCCTAAAACCAGAACCAACGCGATATATTCTAGGGTCAATCGATCGGTCAGTTAATAGTCAACCCAAGGCAACGGAAGGGGAGAATTTGTGGCAGTGAAAAAAAAAATGCAGAGTGTAGTCAATGCAGGGGCCAGGGGTTTCAAGCCTGCAACCTAGAAATAAGGGATGAACTTCTAACTGCAGTCAGTTAGTTGTGATTGCAACTCTCACTCTTAGATCCCAATACCAGTCCTTCATTTCAGCAAATCAATTCGTCACGGCTTTCAACTGTCGGTCATCAAGCAACCATTCACACCTGCTAACAAGAGCCAGGAATCAATCCCTTTTATGAAAATCAGTCATTTTCGGGAGTCAGTTTTGATGTAGAATGAGACATGATCACTTAATCCAAATTAATCAATCTCCCACCCCTAAGAGGTTTCCCAAATTTGGAATCTAATTCCAACATCTTCTCCACACCTGAACCTATTCTACTATTTCATTGGTTCAATTTCTCACTCTTAATCTTCAGGACGGCCAGAATGCCCTTGCTACAAGTCGTCAAAATAACCATACACCATTTTGCTGGGGTGGTAACAGGGCAAATCAATCATGGTTTAATTAATTGGAATCATAATAACAATTAATTACGGTTTCTTATCCCGAGCCCTTGAATCAGAATATTCTGGTACTGAAGATAAGGGCTACCAAAATTCATCAGGGTCATCCTGAGGCCCCTTACACAAACAAATATGTTTTTTGCTAATTTCTCCAAAACAAGCCATTCTAAGACTTCAGGCCTGGTATTTCTCACTCTAGATAAACTTTAGTAAAAAGATGATTTTTTTTCATTTTTACAAGATTCAATGTAAACCAGTCAACTAGTAAAATCCTTATAATGCTTTCATATGAATGCAATATCCGCCAGTTTGTGAAGTCTCATTTTTGATGGTATCACATACCTCTGCTAATGCCATGGCTAAGGAAGAGCAATACTGTATGGATCCACCCCAAAATTCAATCAGTTCTTCCATAGACTAATGTCTACCCTTCCACAAAATATCATTGGAATTCACTAGGAATCCTGAGGACGGACATAAAATTTGACAGTATTATATAATTTGGACACATAACTATGAAACAGGGGAAATAATTGAGCATGGCTACACTCCAAAAATGAATCAGTTCTCTTGTAGCCTGTGTCATTGAAATGAATCAACTTTTACTTAAAGGGTAGACAGTCATAAGCCTGAACATAAATGTAAGAGGAGAGGCGTCTCAATCAGAAGAAATCCCTGGATCCGCCGCCAAATCTTACAACCACTTTCTCACCCCATTGCCCGCCTTTCTACAGCAGTTCATAGAATTTGAAGAGATAATGCGTAGACAGATGAACAGACACAAAACATCCCTTTCCATCTTAGCCTGTAATTAGAACCAATCATCAGAGTATAGGATGCAAAAATGAAACAACACTTAACTCTGTAGGAGTGAGTGTACTTTTTTTTTTTCTTTACGTTGGTCAATTGATAGAAACCATCACATAACCAAGGTCTTTTGGCAGCATGCCATGTTGGGGGTGATCTATTGAGAAAAATTGGAAAAAGAGACTGATCAATGGATAAATTACTTCTCTGGCCTTTTGTTGAGTGGTGACCTAAGACAAGAATTAATGCTGCCAGACAGAAACTAATGGACCAATTTAGCAGAAACTTACATTTTCCAAAAGAAAGAAAGAAAAAAAGAAAAAAACTTTTTCAGACATGATAAGGAGTGAATGTTTAAATGTTCAGCTCCCTAGCTCCGTTTGTACAGCCTGTACACGCCATGTACACACAGTCAGCCAGAATCACTTCAAAACTGAAGAGACCCAGACTGACTATTTTGACAGTTTTGGTTGACAGTTTCTAATTCAAATACCATTGCTCGGTTGAAGTCAAATAAATGACAAGGTAAAAACAGACAGTGAAAACAAATATTGGTCTAAGTTATCATTACGTCCAAACTTGGCAGCACGATTCAAAAACTGACCATACACTAGTCAGGGTATTAACAAGAGGGTGGATCAATGTCTGTACCCTGACACAGGTACAAGCTGAATTTTGATACCAAAATTTTCACAGAATAATGTTTGACATTTATGATTAATGAAGAAGCATTGTGGTAAGTACATTGAAAATATAAAATAAATGCTTTTTTTCATTAATCTATGGACTTAATGCTGGACCCACATTAGTTTATTTATGGATTGCCACCTGCACAACAGATTTTCATTAGGCCACTTCTTACTAAACCGAAGTTCTCGCAGCCCGAGTAGAACAATCCCATATATTATTTCCATTTCATGTCTACTTTTTATCTTCATCTCAATTTATTCGTTGCTTTTTACTGCAACTTTTGCTGAGACCAAATTGTCCTTTGGCAGTGAACGAACAACATCAATCAGAAAATAAAGAGTAAGCCTTGGTTGGGATTCAAACCCACACTCTTTATGGAGGGAATGCAGTTAACACCTGCCTGCTCAACCACTTGAACTATTAGGACTCAACCAGAAAGCAAGAACGACTACCCCTTCAACCCATCCTTCACTCTGATCAGCAGCCATGTTTGTTTACATTCGGGCAGTTCCGGTTTTGATATTTCATTTTTTTTTTTTAATATTAAATGGAGTATTATTAATCATCTTTTTTATTTTATGACTACGTTTCACCTTCATCTTAATTCATTAGTTGCTTAATGCTTTCTGATTATTATTCATTTCTTCTCTTGTATCTTCTCACATCAATAAAACATCATTTTCAATGCCCTTGAGTTTTATTACTATTTTCCCCTTTTGGTGTTTCACCATTTGTAAAGTAATTAAATAAGGATCAAATGCTGTCCCTCAGGAACTAAAAAATAGTATCTTATCAAAACAAAATTCAAATTCTCCTATCTTTCATTTTTTCTCCCTCCTCACCAAAAGGTAAGAATGGGAGAAGATGCCTATGCTTAAATGGGAGTAAATGGGATTCAACCTTCACTATAAATGTCATTCATTCATTACTCCTCTCTCAAGTCAGACGCCTAAAATTTACTTTCAGTAATGCAGACCACAGGAATGTAGAAAGAGCAAACATTATCAATAATAACAGTAGATTCATTTAGCTTTCCACGTGGCAGTAGTAGGGGCAGCAAAAGGGGAAAGAAGAGGATGGCTCACCCGAAGGTCAGGACTAAGTTTCATAGCAATCCAACATGATACAGCTGAGAAAACTGATATTCAACATAATCGGGACCGAACAACCAAGAAGTGTTCATGCGTGAATGCATTTATAGAAAAAAAAAAAATCAAAGAACACAAACTCTGAACATAATCTTTTCTCCTTTTTATTTCGAGAATTGCACAAAATGCAAGTCCATTTGCAGACATTTGTTCTTCTATTTTTAATAATATCAAGATATCTGCACACAACTTTCAACAGATGATCTCCAGAAATTGGTGACCTTTGTTACTACTCTCTTCAAATATGAGCTTGAAAAGTTTGTTCATCAGAGTGGCCAACCAAAGTTGACAGTTTTCATGCTGTATCTAATATCAAAGCAGTGCATAAATTGAATTTATGCATTCAAGTCAAACTGTCCAGAGTATAGAACAAGAAATAATAGTAAGTCAATAAGAGATGGTCAATAAAATTTCAAAGTATTGTATATACTAATAATAAAAGAAGTACATTTGAATAAGAGAGAACAGAGAATTATGATCTAAAAGGTTTTCCAAGAATATTCTATGAATCTATAAAAAAATATCTTGCTAGACCAAAATCTATTGAAATAAAAATCAATGCTTGTTAGACCCTCACAGTCATGTGACCAACGTTTTTTAGGCAGCATGCCCGGTGGGGATCGATCAATTGAACAATTGGAAAAGTGAGGGGAGATCAACGAATAAGTTATTTCTCTTGCTTTTTGTTAGGCAGTGATCAGTAAAAAAAGTCTCAATCCGTCACCTGAGTCAAAAAAAAAAATAAGCGTGATTGCCGCTACACACACACACACACTAAGGAATCAAATTAGCATAAACTTACATTGCAAATTGAAGACCCCATTAAAAAAAACTGTAAGAGGGAATGGCGCTCTGTACGTGAGCTATATACGCAGTCAGCCAACTTGAAAACTGAAGAAACCTTTGGCAGTTTCTAAAAGGTTCAAAAAATTATATATATATATATATATATATATATATATATATATATATATATATATATGAATAATTCTGTTCAAAGACTAGATATTGAATGTAGCATCATGACTTCAAGTATTTTACGTAGGAAAATACCCCGATTCATTCATAAAAATGATTTTTTTAAAGTTATGAATTAGTACACCTCTCCTTTACGTAATGATTTTCGTTTCAATTATTTTATGTGGGAGCATGCTGGTATTATCTAAACACAACATAAAAAGTAAAACCAAAAATCAATTTTCATTTTTCTCCCTGGAAACTTTTAATCTGGATAATGCCATAAACACGCGCTAGAAATTCATACGATAAAAAAAAAGAAAAAAAAAAACAAACTAAGTTTTCTTGAACAAATCTACGTGACTGAGACATTACCACCAAGTGAGGATTGAAGTCATTGTTATTGCTAAAAGGTCTGCCACACGACTGCAAGCAGATAATCAACATTGAACATGCCAGTTCTTGTGCAACAAGCCTCCAGTCTCTTCATGTTGTTGGTCTAATTGTTAGGGACAACTTTTTTATCTACTTGAAAATTATGTCAAAAGATTCACATACACGTGCCGTTGTCATTAGTCAGTCTTTTATTGTTAAGTAAAAAGAGTAAGTAGCTTCTTCCACGCCCAGACCTAAGTATTTGAGTCTTCATACCAATATCAATGTGTAAATGTTATACTTGCTAAAAATAGTTTTAAGTGACAGAACTGGTCTTTTTTTGTAAACAATTACGAGAGATTCCGTGGGCGCATGTCGTGGTGGTGTAATGATCAACAAGCTGGTACCGCTGATCGATTTATTGAATTCAAACCTCACATGGTGCCTCAGACGTAAGGCCTAGTGCCAAACCTCAACACCGATTCTGAATTTGGCATGTCATGGTAGAAATAAAATTAAAATGCTGAGGAAAATAAACTGAAGTGATTTTCACACTTCAAAAAGTAATGGAATTAATAACTGTTCAGTGATGATTTCTCATGGAAAAATGAATTCAACTGTCAAAAAATAGATATTCAAAAGGACCAGGGCAGAGGCACTCCAAGGAAGTAGGTAGAATGGGTGCGGCGAATTTACCCCCACCTAAATGCATACACATTAAACAGGTGGGGTCACGTTTAGACTGATGGACTGTGAAAGTTTTACCACTAAGAAACCTGGAAAGTCCTCGTGTTCAGGTGAAATAGAAGATTAAAATGAAAAGCTTTTTCCTCAGCTTACGAATCCAATTATGTACTATTTTCAAGGAGTCGACCCCAATTTAAAACCAATCACATCTTGTACAGAGAGTAGAGCTAGGGGTGTACAATTTCCTCACCATCGGGACAATGGTGCAAAAATTGAGATAAAAGAATTGCTAGAATTGATTGTTGCTGAAATTGACAGAGTTATCTAATTTGTATCAACACATGCCCTCAGAAACCATGTGTGTCAATTGTCCATTCTACATTTTTTATTAAATTGTCAAAAGGCATTTTAGTGTTATTCGCAATCGCACGAAAGTTTATTCATTTCAGCAAGAAGCTGAAAGCTATATTTCGTGGTTAGTGCCATGAATGAAAAAAAATGATTCTAATTACGTACGTCATTTATTTGGACCCTTCATAAAACGTAACACTTCAGAGAGAAAACACAACTAAATGTTTGGTAGTGAGTCACGTGCACACACATGAAAGCAACAAACAAATCAGGGACCCTAAAGTCTGTTTAACATTAACAACATAATTGAATACACTAATTTTATTTTATAATACTAACCCTTGCAGATGAAAAGAAGTCGATCTGATTTATCATTTATTAATCACAATCCACGTTACATTTTCCACTACATTAGAATCATCGGGTGCACCTTTTTTCACCACCTGAACATTCCCAGGTAGTATGTGAAGAAAGCGTGAGTTTTCAAAACATTTATGTCATTGTTTGAATCAAGAAAGTCGAAAAACAACGAAAACAGATCCAATTATTCATTTTCGTCGATTTCTAACTTTCATGCCAAAAAGAGGATTTTTTTCATTCATTTGTTGAACTAAAATTATTTTTCAGTGATTAAAATTTATCCCTATTTTCCTCGCACGACGACGCACAAGTAACAGACATCACACCACTAGCCCAGTGAAGTCCATATTAACCAAAAAAAAATAAATGGGAGGATATGTAATTTTATTTATTCATTCGAACTAATTCTCTCCATTCTGGTGCTTCTCCCAAGTTTTAACTAGCGGATTACCAGGGAGAATAAGTTGATCCAACTTCTCCAGCCGTTTAAGATTTTTCACTTCAGCACAATCAACTTCGAGAAAATAAATGTTGGGTGTTTTTCCTCTTTTACAACAATACAAACTATTGAAAAGAATTAGTCCATGATGTCTCTTACAAATAAGATCTCTCACTATAAAGTCCCAGGGACAAGAGTTGGTGCTCGTCAATCCTTTTTTCCCCCTTTTTTCATCCGAGTCGGTCATGGATGAGGGGAAAATAGGTAGAGAGAAGTTAGGACAGTGTAGCATTAGTTCCAAACGATAAGTTAAGGGAGATGCAGGTATATAAATAAGTCCGTAGTCTAAGGATTTTCACAATTTATTTTTCCTAAGTATCTCCTTCTTTACCCATGCACTTAGTTAAATGGAGAATATCACTTGAATCGAACATTACAGTGGAATTTTCAGATCAAAATACAGCTAATTAATACTAGTCGGGATACGGACTTATTGATCCACCCAAGTTTTATTCAAAAACAAAGATAAGAATCATTCGGGGTTTGTTTTTTTGTTTTTTTCGCTTGTCAGATAATCTTACCCTTAAATTCTAACACGTCAGAAACTGTAAGATGATTACAAACAGTTAAAAATACAAATTAACCCTTAAGTTTTTTTTTAAAGAAAAGGATTAATGAAAAGAAAAATCTGAACTATGTTATTGACAAGTGACAAGGGGTTGATCATTCAGTCAATTGGGGCCTTTTTTCCGCAAATATTCGCTTTATTTGAATAAATAAAATGAACGTGAAAAGTCTGTAAAAAGAGTTTTTTTCTTTAGATGAAGAAAAAAATAGAAGTTCTGCTTATTTGATTCAGTTTCTGAAACTTTCGAAGGAAAAAATCATCGCAGTCACAAAAATTGTTTGAACTTTTTTTCTTCTTTAAATCAAATAAAAAGAAACTTCATAGGGTGAAAATCATCTGATCTAGATGAAATAAAACGATAAATCTAATAAAATAAAGTTACTCAAGCGACAAGACAAAATAAAAGAAATGAATTGTAACTGGAGATGAAATTTCACGTAAAAAAAATACCTGCGCGAAAGAATTTTAACCATTTTGTTTGTTCATTTTCTTATTGAGGATGGGTCACTTGAATTAATGAATCAACAAAAAAAAGGAGAATCGACAAGCTGTCATTTAAGAAACAAATGAAATAAACATTTTAAGTAGGGAAGAACAGCTTAATTTCTACAACAGTATTACAGTTTAAGGACGAACAGAACTGAACTATATGTGGAAAAAGTTTAAGACGGAAGGAAGGAAGAAAAAGTGGAAGACACTCACCTGGGTCAGACAGGAGACCCGAGGCTGCGGGTTTGTTGGTCACAGGATGGACCCAGGAAGTTGTTTCGTGTAAGTCACTGGTTAAAATAATAGATAAATAAACGTTATTTAAAACAAAGAAAATTTCTTTTATCAAATTATTTGAAAATCAATCATTAACTGGAGAAGTTTAAACTTTACATAACTTTTATTAGAGTTAAAACTCAAGCTAAGAATTCAAGTCTTGAGTCTTAAACCCTAAAACTTTTGGTTTAAGTAATAAAAAAAATGCCAAGGGAGGACATACAGCAAATATTTGATTAAAAAATGAACTATTACCAAATAATCCCGATACGTTTTTAAATTTCAACAGTTTCCTTTCATTTTTAATTTTCAATTGTAGGGTTACCTAACGTCGAGTTATTATTTCAAATTTATTATTCGTTAAATTAAAATAAAATCACCTCTAATACCTAGAAAGAAAAAATAACTATGGATTCGAAAAGAAATGCAGGATTAAATTAAAGTGAATTAAAAAAATAAACAATTTTTAAAAACATAAAGAGAGAAAGAAGAAAGTAAACTGAAGAAAGAAAGACTTGAAGAAGAAAAAATAAAAGCAACAACTGTCTGTCAGTGACATGTTCGTAGGAACAAGTGGCAGTAAAGAATTGAAAACAAGCTATGAATGAAGCTGAGATGATTTAATAAGACTGGGAGAGAAATATGGATAGAACTCACTTAATATAGAAAACCCTTCCATCGGCGGTTACTCCATAAGTCCAATGTTCGGGCAGAGGTTCCCCGATAATTTCCGCAGCAGCGGCCATGTTATGATCATCGCTGATTACTGATAGGAAAAAAAAAGTCGAACAAATGTTGACCCTCCCTCCGGACGATTGTCATTTGGCTGTTCCGACCACCTCCCGCGGGACATTCCACAACATCTTTTCTCAAACTTTAAATTGACAAGTGGTTGTTTTTAGATTTTCTCCCTTCCTAACTTGGATGTATTTAAACAACCACTTATTTCTAGGAAAATTTCGTGGTGATTCGATTTGCGAGCCTACTTCTATTTTATAAAACTTGACGACTAAAGTTATATAGAAAGCTAATCCTACTACTGCCAGATTCGAACTTGAAAATTTTTAGGCTTTTTTCCGATATTTTTTTTTCCTCTGCAGAAAGTGGTTTTGGAAGTTTGAAATGTAGATTTTCTTTTCCTAATGATAGTTTGTAGTTGAGCTCTTTAAGAAATTACAGGCACAATTTTTTAACAGCTAGGTATTGAATTACATTAAAAAAAAAATTCTGACATTAAAAAAAAAGATATCCATCAAATTTAATTCTGAATTCTACTTTTCCAATTTTATACTCTTTAACGAACTACTAAAGTTGTATAAAAAGGTAATACAACTACAGCTAGATTCGAACCTGAAAAATTTTGAAGCTTTCTTCCGTTTTTTGTTTGTTTTTTGTTTTTTTTCTTTCTCCTCTCCTCTCAATAAGCAGGTTTTCAAAGTAATCTCTCTTTCCTACACTATTTGTATAAAAGCTAAGCTCTTTAAGAAATTACAGGCACATTTTTTTCAAAAATTCTCCTTTTAACAATTAACAAATATGACAATAAAAACCTTTTGACATTTCAAAAAAGAAATTAAATATTAATTAGATTTAAATAAAATTAAATGAATTCAACATACGACACCAACATGAATGTGGCTAGTAAAATTTTATGAATTAAATAATCAGTTCCAGTGCAAGATTATTAGTTTTCTCTTACTCGCCATTGGAACATATAGTGAACTTGAGATTTTTGAATGAATAAAATTCATTTTTGTTATGATATGATATTCAGGTCAAATTCTGTGTTTCAAGCAAAGCTTCCATGCTAAAATATGAAGTTGTCACAGAAATGGTTTGTGCTTATTTGGGTCTTCATGGATCAGGGCTTCTTACTAACATCAAGGGTTTTTGAAGGTCGGAACTTTATAGTCAATAAAAATAATAATAAAATAGTATATATAAATAGTACAATTGTTTCATGTAACCCCAACTTAATGTTCTTATATGAAAAGACATTATTCACTGGTGTATTACCCATGGGTCAGGTCATGCTCCTCTGTCAATAGTCAAGTGCACCATCTGACGTCTGGATCATACAGTGAGTCATACTTGCTTATACGCACATGGCAGTGAGAGCAGAACCTTCACCACTGATGGAATACCTATCAAGTAACAGAGTTGTCATCAAAATATATCCCCAAAATACCCTCCCTCTCTCTGAGAATATATGCTTATGCTACCCCTGGAAAAGTGGCAATAGCACACCCATGTTTATGTTCAGTAAACTAAGATACTTTGATTCATTGTTATTGTAACAGTACAATTTCACTAACAGTCACATCACACCAGACGAAACAGTTTACTAAATTTTGGTGGCTATAAGTTTATTGTTCTCTCTACTCCAAAAATTTGTCAAAATTGAAAAAAAAAGAAGAAAAAAAAAAAGACTCTTCCAAAAAATATAAATGAATGAATAAGTAACAGAAAAAACTCAGAAGAAAAATATAAGAAGGATTGTAGAAATACAGGAAGTCTCCTGCTTACAAGGCATCTTCGTATAATGAACTGGTACAGAAGAATTTGGGACATTGGGGTTAGAGTGACATTGGGAAATAGGATATCTTAAATGCTGTCCACAGTGAAGTTCCATGGGTCTAAATAGTTACATAGTCAACGTTGAGTACTGACTTCTTTTATCTAACTACAATAGCAGAAATCTCTGTCTCTCTGTCTCTCTGTCTGTGAATGCACTGCGATCAGCCGTCAACTTGCCATTGTACAAAATTGAAATTTGCCTTGTATATTAATCATTAGACAAGATAGTCCAGGATCAAGTTTGAAGTTTTTTGAAGCGGTGGTTCTTGAGAAATCTAGTAAAAATGAATACACAATGGCAGATCATAGATCTTTTATCTAAGATTATAGATCTAAATTTAGATATAAGATATCAATATTGGCGAAGGATCTAAATTTAGATACTAAGTATCTAAATTAGCAATAGATCTAGATTTAGATGTTAAATATCTGAAATGGCAATAGATCTAAATTTAGATATTGAATATCTAAATTGGCAACACTGAAAAGAAGTAACTGAAATACTTCGAAACCATAGTTTCGTACAATGGACGGAATATTATTTTACATGACAATTAAGGCAGGTTGCTCCACACTTCATAGGGTCCAGCCCCTTCCCAACAGTGCAATTGAAAGGGGCACTGTTTTAGTTTAACAAATTGCTGAATATAAGAAAGCAATAATGTGGTTGAGAGGGAACTGAGTCTGATAATGAGCTGCCATTCACTTTCTAGTTCGTTACGGTTTTTTATCTAGACATAAAGTTCGTTAAAAATTGGTTGAGATAATTGAACTCCTTTTTTAAGTACTTGATGCTGTTAATGTTTCGGCCAATCCATTCTTAGGTCTTTGTCAGGTGTATAATCCACAAGAAAAGATGAAAGGACTTATTCCCGCATAGAAAAAAGGGCCAAGGTTCTTCCACTTCTCTTGCGAACGAAGACTGAAGGATGAATCAGCTGAAACATTGCATTAACAATATTTACTGCTTATTACGTCTACAAAAAAACGTTTCTCGTTTTTTTTCAAACCCTCACCTTGATAGATTTTTGGTGGTTGGTCAGTTTACAATGTAAGTTTCTGGTAAATTGGTCCCTTAGTTTGTGTCCGGCAGCATCCATACTTATTTTTTGAAAGATTCAAACTTTCCAACAGAAGTCAAGAAAAGTAACCAATTCATTGATCACCAGTTTTCCAATTTTTTAATTGATCACCCCTAACAGAACATGCAGCTGAAAAGGTTGCTCATGTGATTATTTCTATTAAGTGATCAACTAGACCTGTTGTTTCTTGTTCAATTTTTTTTTTCACAAAACACAAGAATTTTCTGTGTCACTATAATGATAAAAGTTATCGAAAGTTTCGATATATATGACAAAAATTAATCATATCACATGTGACAGAAATAAGTATTTCTGATAAACTTTAAAGAAATGGTAATTGGCTTAGATCTTAGCCAAACTACCCAGCCAATGGATTCGCAATGGATGATTCTATTGATAGACAGAAACAATAAGCTCTCACTCACCCCTGTCTATCTTGAGTCCATAAAGTTTCTGGAATTATAACATTTTCAAGTAGAAATTGTGAAACCTTCGTAGAGTCTTATATTATTTTTGGATTTCTTGGATGAATCATCATCAATTATCACTAATTTTCTTTCATGTGCTCGTTATGCAACGTGCACATGAAAGAATTATGAAGGCCTCACATGGAGAGACCACAAGACAGCACAGTACATCTGGGAAAAGACAAGAGTCAGAGACATCATAGAATCCATTAAAAATCTCAAATGGCAGTTGGCCAGCCATGTTGCAAGAATGGCAGTCAACTGATGGAGATCACATGCACAACCGAGGCCAGCAGAATAGCAAATAGAGAGATGAGCTAGACAAATCCAAAAGTACTGGCTCCACGACGCCCATGATAGAGAAGTGTGGCGAATCCTGGGGAAGGTGTACGCTCAACGACGGACATTGAAAAACTGATGATGATGATTATTATTAATTTTCATGGCACTCAAAACATTCTGCAAACCTGCAATAAACCTACTTGCTCTTTCAAAATAAAAATCATTTCTACGCAATCATTGCAAAAAATTTCATGCAAGGTTACTTTTGAGTCTTGGACCACTCAAAATTTCTTCCCATATAAATTGATGGTAATTGTTTTTTTCACTTCACACCATAACGCCTTACGAAGCAACACATGAACAAGTGTATGATTTAATATGTTAATATATGTGTGTATATATACATGTCTGCAGTGTGTATACAAGAGTTGGGATCAGTTTTAGTAATACGCACTTGTATATGAATGCAACCTTGTATATGTATGAGTGTATGCATGCGTCGATGGTCTGGACTTTCAGATATGGCCCCCCAAAATATACATGACAGTTTTGAAATGCTTGTCACTTGTCAGGAGCCAGAATTTGGCCAACAAGGTCAGAGGCGGATGTTAGCATATGGCATTAAATGTATCAAAGAAACAGACTTAACACATAACAGTATCACTTCGTTTCTTCAAAAGATTTGAGTAAGAGAGAAAGAATGTACCAAGAGAAAATAAACATACCAAGAAATTCCAACACATCAAAACTTTTACTTTGAATACATAATCTGTCTGTTTTAACCCTCATGAAACAATGCATGTTCAAAATGGATTTTGCTTGAGTTTATTTATTAACCTTATTAAACAATTTATGTTCACATAAACATAACTAACAGGAAGAAAAAGTTTGCTTCACAGCAAATTATAATTCTATTTATGCACCTTATAAATATAGATAAGTGGGGTCGTTATTTTCATGTAACCATGCGTAAATATGACAGGAAGTACCATAGCACTAAGCCTGTCCTATTTTTTTATGCTCCTGAAACAGGGCTATAGTAAAATAACTGATGAACCCCCATAATAAAGAATAAAATCACAAATAAAAGTTGAAATATAATTGAATTACAAACGCCAAGATCCAGAAACAAATTTTAAAATAGTCATGGGATAACACATTGAAATAACACTGATCGAATTAAAGATTACTTGTGTGGCATGTTGCCGTGTGTATTACTTAGGAACTATACGAAATCCGACAAATAAAATTTCTTTTTATAAAATGAACTGGCAAATACGATAACTTCCAGAACGTTGTTTTCAAAAAGTTAACAGTAACACTTTCAAACAATCCTGAATTTTCATTCAAACAATTTCTGAAAGGTAGGCTTTCACTTTTGTTCACTTTTGTGTCCTTGAGATAGTTTACCGAGGCAAATTAATATAACTAACTAACAAAATGTGCAAGCGACTAAGTTAGTCGTCTTTTCCATATTGCTTTTACAGCTACAAATAAAATAAAAAGAAACTATTTCTATGTATGTAAGTAATGTCAAACTGAAGCGATTAGCTGTCAGAGGTGGTAAAAAGCTTAAGGAATGTTAGCTATGTGATTTGTTGTTGCCTCTGCTGGGTTTGTTCTGACGGGACCCTTACCTGGGAGTCGGGGGGCGGTGGCAATGGTGGTTCGAGTGAGGGTGGAAAAGTCGGGAGAAATTGTTTGTCCAGATCTTATATATGTGAGTAGAATGAAACGAATGTAGCTATTATTTGACAGTACGTGGGAGAGACAGACGCAAACAGACATAAGATAGGAAGGAATAAACTAGAGAAGGTTAAAAGGTGTCTTTTTTTTTTCAGTGCATACATGCTATAAAGACAATTGGTACTCTTGATGCACTAATGGTACTGTTACAAGGACAATAAGTTGGTTGCGAAATTTGATGGATAGAAAAGAGTGAACATTTTTTAATGGTTTAAAATCGTTGCATACTGCTCGATTCACTCGTACACTAATTTCTTTACGTGAATCCTGCTGAGTTTTTACTTAGTCTGACAAAAGGTTAATTGGGGCTGGGCCACTTAGTGTGAATCCAATTCACTCTGACTTCTCCATAC
Source organism: Thysanoteuthis rhombus (assembly GCA_963457665.1). NCBI lineage: Eukaryota > Metazoa > Mollusca > Cephalopoda > Oegopsida > Thysanoteuthidae > Thysanoteuthis > Thysanoteuthis major. The sequence goes on from OY735202.1 coordinate 44,712,565, forward strand.
CCAGCAGCAAATAAAAAATAAGAGATTCTCTTCATAATTGTTGATAATCATTCTCTAGGGTGACACAAGGCCTTGTTTATATGAGACCCAATCCAGCCAGTCTGCGAATAATCGTCCGCAGCTCTGAGATAAAGGATCACAAACAAAATGGTCAGCGAGCTTCTTGATAACCATCGCTCTAACGATAGAGCGCCCTCAACACGTACACGAGTTAAGTGGGTTTTTAGTTTTTACGTGAGTATAAGTACGTAGCGCGCGTGTGTGTGTATGTGCGCGCGTATGTGTATATGATTAGGTTCCTTTTCCTGTTGCCTTTCTAGGAGGCCAGCCTTCCTTCCTTAATATTCCACTCTCACAATATTCAATTCTCTTGTTTTAATTTCTACTCATAACGTTCGGAGGAAGAAAGCACATCAAAAACTTCTAAACAAACAAACCCGTCCATACAGAAAATACTTTTTTTTTCACTTCTTTTCGCAGCGATTTCCTTTGCAGATGTTTACGTAACAAGCTTCAAAATTCCCCAACCTGTTAGTCATATTTTGCTTATTGTAATGAATCAAACAAGAAAAAAAAAAAAAGGAAATGGCTAACATATATGTATAACAAAAGAAAAAAAGTACTGTACTTACCTTTTTTTTTTTTAATAAAAAACTTCTTTTCACTGAAAATTGGTTCAACTTTCTGAGCTATATACTCAGGTCAGAAAAAGGGTAATGTTTTCTTGATAGATTGACATTCACAATATACTTTTATTTATGTCATTGGAATGAAGAGAAAAAAATGGAAAACTAAATAAATATAGAGCTGCTCGATTTTAGTGAGTCACTGATATTTCAAATCTATAAAAATGATAAATCTGTGTAAACATGTGTATGTGTGCGCGCGCGTCCGCTGCCACTTTTCCGGTTGGGGGGGGGGGGGCACAAAAGGACATATTTCGGTGCAGGGGGGGTTGATATATTTGTAACATATCTTAGTAGCAACCTTGTTATTAGTGAAAAAATAATATCATCTTTTTATAAGGGTACATGAAGTTGGGTTAGCATAAAACAATCGTACAGCTCCATTATCTTTTATCAATGGCTATAAGGCTTTCATAGCCCCCTCACCCTTGATGAGAAGGCCAGATCAAGGACGGGGTGCAAATGCCCTCTTAAAAATTTTTCACTCCTTCCATAGTCTATTGCCCAACCTTCAACGAAATTTCATTGAAATTCACAGAGAACTTTAAGAGATATTGTGTGGAAAGACAGAGAGCCATTGGAGCTATTGTGTGGTGTGGATAGCTAGCTAGGATGCTCGGAGGTAACTGAGCATGGCTCCATTCCAAAATTCAATCACGTCAAACAAATTTTTGATCACTAAGCATATTTTAGTAGAGGGCAAAATCAAGATTGTGTTATCTTAATTGTCAAAATGGGGAAGATCTGTCTGCCTTGAAATCCTTGCTCTTACGTCAGACACTGACCTATGCAACTGAAAGTAAATATATTACGAGGAAATGTTTATTTAACAGGAGAGTTAAAATATGGACAAGTTAGATAATAAAAATGAAACTTGTAAAAACCACACACAAAGTACCGAGGGCTGATTTGGCCTGAGAAGGAACTCCATACACAGCATTTTTTTAAGTTGCTTGTTAGTTCATAATACTTACCAGGAAAGATATAAAGCATTCAACAATCTAAGCTTCTTCTAAATTCATCATTCAAAATTATGGTAATCAGAGACTGCCTGTGTGGCCAAAGGTATAGGTTAAGCTGATCACACAGGAAGTAAGGAAGGCCCTGCCCAGTTGAGTCAAAATAAAGCCAGGAAGAGCCATAAAGGTAGACAACCTTTTTTTTTTTTTTCATATCTATACAGTAAACCCTTGTATTAACCCTCTGCATTTTTATCAGCTCATTAAAGCTCACTGTTACAAAAAACGTATTGTGTTCTCTACCCCTTCTGTTCATGACTCACATTTGAGTGTTTGCACAAGAATTTAGGGCTCGTTTTTTGAATTTAGAGGTAGGACAAAGTACTTTTTCTTTAAAAAGAGGGGAACATAGTCTTTTATCATACATTCGGTTTGCTGAGAAATAGATGGGTAAATGATATTATTAAGTCATATAGAAGTATGTCTCAAGCAATAACTTCAGGGTTATATTTAGTCTAACTCAGGTTCCCTGGTCATACATGGCTGGAAATCAAAACTTAATTGAAGTCTAGTGCTGTGGTTTCACTACGTGGGTGCTGAGCATACCGAGGGACACTTAAATTACTGAATGTAAAATTTTGTGCTGTGTTCCAGGTGCAAATGCTGTTGTTTTCATTGCTGTTGGTTTTTTTCATAGTTGCTGATTTTGTCAAATTTTCTGGTATTTTAGCTACGATATTGTGGAAGTAAATATTTGTAAATCTATTCAAAGAGTTTTTCAATTGATTGAACTCTTTCTTGTTGTTTGTAGTGTTAACAAAAGGTTTAGGGCAATCTATTCTAGAGCCTTCTTCAGATGTGCTATCTGAGTGTGATGCTGGCAAACAGAATTTTTCTCCATTGGTAGCAACATTTATAATGTTGGATTCTGGTGATAGCTTTTTCTTTCCTTGTCAGGCCTGTGTTTCCTTACCCTGTCCCTGTTTTGTAGCGAAAGCCACACCGGGTTGAACTCTGCTGTTCTCCGACTTATTCACTCAGTTATCATTCAATCATCCAAATATATATCATACCAGCAACTTTTTTTGAGAATGAAGTAATAATCAAAGGAAAATAAGGAGAAAAATAAAAAAGGCTTTGTTACCAATAATGTTGTAACTAATAATGTCATAAATTCAATATTGAAAGATTTTGTTATTACTATTCATATGATCTAAAAAATGTCATACTTAAAAAATGTGTATTCTATCATGCTGTAGGGATTGCAATAAAAATAATGACATGAAAAAAACAAAATTGCTCAATACAGTATAAAGCTAAGAACAATCTCTGTGAACAACCATTGCACTTACTTCTCTTATTACCCTTCTTTCAATGTGGATTGAGGTTTTCGGATTTCACTCGCGATTTTGATTTTCCACGATTCCAACATTTGGATTATGACATTCAGGATTGTGTTTTTGGGATCATGATCGGTACCATTGCTATTATTCTCTTGGTAAGATTACCATTTCTTTTAACCATATGCAGTTATCTATGAATTGAGGATCATACACTTCTTTAAAATACATCACCTCTACGGTCAGAAATTATGGAAAAAACCCTATCTATTCTGTAGCAATAAATAGCATTCAAAGAGGAACTTTGATGAAGGTTGGAATTTATTTAGTACAACTAATATTTGGCTGAGAAAAATTTATATTACTTTTCCCACAGCCGTGAGAGTTACAGTAATATAGTTGCGACGTGAAGAGGAATGTTTTTTACCCTAAACATAGTCTTTTGTAAAGGTCTTGAAAGTTAAGGATGACATTGTTTCTTTTATCAAGCATCTATCGATAGGTAAGTAGGTAAGCTATGATTTGAAAATATGAATGATATGATTTTTTTTGCAAATTGATAGTATATCAGCATTGCACCCATTAAAAATGGTTGGATTATTTACACATGGATTGACCTTGGATTAGAGTATCTGTGCGCTCTGCTTAGGATCAAAGTGTTGCTCCCCAGCCATCTGCCAAAGATTGAAGTGTAGTATCTGTTGGCAGCACATTCTTTGATAGCTTTGCATAAGTGCAATCATATGGCCGATAATTACTTACTGCGGCTTGGTATTGCTAAGTGCAAGAGGATTCATCCTGTGGCTTCGGAAAACAACAACTCAGCCCAGATTCAGGGGAGCAGTGCTACCCTAAAGCAGCACCATACCATCATATTAAAAGGGATGGCTTACCCTGACACCTTCACTACATTAGTTGCAGGATTTAGAGCAATTTTCACAGCTCTCCTGTAACTGGAACCAAACATTAAAAACGACCTTGTGTCACATCTTGCACTTGTGGTAAAGTGAATAAATACAGATTAATGTGTAGTATCTGTGCATTCAGCTTTGGATCGAAGTGCTGCTCCCTAGCACTTCTGCCGAGGATCAGAGTGTAGTATCTGTACACTCACTGAAAAGTGTTACCAACAAAAAAAAATTTATATTTCTGGATACACATAGTGTTTATGTATATGAATATATATATATAAGGTATTAAACAAATGTTTTTGGATGTTGACCATGGGAAAATATTACTCACCCTAATAATTAGTTTCCACCGTCTCCTTTGAAGTAATCCCCATGAGCTACTGTTTGCTGTCAAAGAGTATTGCCCACAAAGGGTTGTAGCAAAAGTCCATACTACATTCATTCATGCACATTTTTTAAATTTCCAGAAGTTTTGAGCAACACCTCATATTAGCTAAACTGCAAAAATGCTCAGCGAAATTTCACAGGCTCTGTCTGTACGAACAAAATATTCAATGATACTGACTTTGTTTTTACAATTCCAAGACATGTTCTATATGCAGCTCAAGTTGAAAACACAAAATTAGGATATTGCTATAATAAAATTGAAATTGAACTGCAGACGGGAGTTGCCTGGGAAATCGTCATAAACCTGTAAACATGAGTCCCAGTGGAGAATTCAATGGAAAAAGTTGGGCCAAAAGTTAATTGAGTAAAATGGGAAAAAAAACAGTTGCATATCATAAATACCAAAATTGCAATTAAGTTGAAATCAACTTTGTATTTCTTTTAGAATGGAAAAGAAGATGATAAAATATGAGGTAATCATTTGGATTATAAATCTATATTAAGATAAGTTGCTTCTTGAAAAATTGTTTTAAAGTATATCAATTGTTGTTTTGAGATGAAGTATTGTTATTGTTCTACAAAATATTTGTACTAGTATTCTTATCTTTGTTATTTCAATCATAAGATTTCAGCCAATAGGCTCTACAACCTTCCTCAGATGTATGCCACACTTGGTAAACACCTTGCATTTCTTAATGGAAACCTTTATTCCGCTGTCAACTTATTTTTTTTGACTTCCACTGTAATTCGATTAGTTTTCATACAGTGCACCATAAAACTTTAAACTCAAGTTATTAATGAATTTGTTCAACCTTTTTATCTGAAATTATCCATTCCTATTTTAACTAGGTTTTGGGGTTGATCATTTAAAAAGCATCATCTGATAGCAAAAAGTAGAGCAGTTTTAATGGAATTTTAATCATTAAAAATTTGTATTACAACAAAACTTTAAATTCATTGACAATTGATGTGATACAAAGTGTTCAGAATTCCATTCATTGGTTGCTGTTGTTGTTAAAAACGGTATCAAGTCTGCCAAGTATGGAATGGAGACCAAAGCTGTCTGATTTCAAATGTTAAAGGATTTTTGAACTCTGGAACCAGGGACTATCACAATGTGCAATAACTGATCAAGTTCATCAAAGTCAGAGAGTTGTGAAAACTTATTCGCATGATCCAGACAATTACGAAACTGAGAACAAAGATGTCAGATCATGATGAGAGGTGGGTTATCAGGTCACTGTGGCAAAACTCTGACTCGTCTGAAAGCAAAAACATGGTTTCAAGTTCACTAAGAAATCATTAGATAAACATTTAAGAGGTCAGGATTCAAGCAAAGAAAAAGATTGTAGCATCCAGTGCTAAAAAAGATCCACGAACAATGCAGACTGGAATATACAAGTCTTCATCAGATATGGGATGAGGAGTGGTGCAGGGTACTCTCCTCAGATGAGAAGAAGTTCAACATGGATGGCCTAGATGCCCTTCAGTGTGACTCTCATGACTCATGATTACCAAGAGGAACTTTTTCAAAGCATGCTAGAGGTAAAAAAGTTTTTTGAAGCTGGCAGGCAATTTAATACGGTGCAGGTACTCAAAACTACCATCTTAGCAACTTTGAATGAAGTGCTAGATGAATTCCTTAATTGCTTGGTTCAAAGTCTGCCAATTACGGGTTTTTCAAGAAATTAAATGGTGGTTCAATAAAGTATTGAAAATACAATATTTCTACAAAAAAATCAATAAGATTTCCTATAAAGCAATACAATTAGCTATGAGTTTAAAGTTTTGCAGAGTTTTTTTTGATTAACCAATTGATATCCCTGATCAAAATGGTTAGTTTTAACCATTTTTCAAAAAAATTTTGGTAATTTGTATGAATTAGGCTTAAGGTCAAATGCACATATGATTTATTATATAAGATTAGAATAAAAAATAATGATTTATACACTCAGTTGACATGTTGATGTGTGCTGCCGCCTTGATATTTTCCAATTTCCAACAGCATTCTCTGTCTATGATATGGACTTCTTCCCTGAGAGGATAGTGTTCACCTTTCTCTTTCCAAATATGGTCAGCAGTCCCAGATCATCAGAGATTAACAATGACAATACTTCATTTAAGAAATTTCAGACAACTCAAGATAATTGTTTTACTTTATGAAATATAATAGATTTCATGACATCGACAATTCACACAATGTTTTTATTCTCTCTCTGATAAAATTCTCTGCTTTCATAAGTTCCCATTTTCTTCTCAAAATCTATTTCCCTTTCAGTCTAAACTTGACTTACATGTCAAGCAAGACTTTTTTTTTTTTTACAATAAAACATAAAAGAAAATAATTTGGTCGCATAACATGAATAATGTATTGCTGTCAAGAAAAGTCAATTTGGATGATTGTCATTTACCAAGTTTAGCTTCATCTGTCTTGAAGTCACTAATGTGGGACACACAGTGAGAACCAAATTCACTACTGCTTTAGTAATGGTCAGCAAGACCAGCTTGTATCCAGTACTCAATGCTGTGGTATCCAGTCAATTTTGTATGGTCGTTCATAAAAAATGTGATATTTATAGTGTTATGGAGAAATGAGATGCAGCAACTCTACCCCCTGCTGCCAGTGACTAATTATTTCCTCACATGAAGACACCAGTGATGATGAAAGACAAGTATTTTAATTGAAACAATGACCCTGATTCACCTTGGGAGATCAAAAACTGTTGAGTCTAGTTTAGCAAAGTTAAAGCAAAGAAAACAGAAAATGTCAATTAAGAGAGAAAATGGAAAAATTATAATCCTAAATAAGGAAAAGTATTGACTCTGTCCCAAAACTGTGACGTCGTACATACATTTTTTGACAGCATTAATCTACACTTGTGTCTCCAATAAAATCATTTGTTTCCAATCGAGTTTTGAAGCTCAACCCTATTAGAACATCCAAAACAAGAATAATGATCGCATCAAAAATAAAGCAAAAACATTGCTCAAAATGCAATAGTTATAAATATATATATGCTGTGTATATGAACATTGCACAGTCTGCTCTCTCTCTCTCTCTCTCTCTCTCTCTCTCTCTCTCTCTCTCTCTCTCTCTCTCTCTCTCTCTCTCTCTCTCTCTTTCTTGTACTATCTATTTTTCATCTCAAGGATGGACCTAAAAAAAATTAATATGAGGTAGTGTGGCATGAAAAAGAAAAAATATTCTTGTCTTTGTCCACTCACTGTTTCATATCTTTCTATCTTTACCAAATGCTGTGTACCTATAAGGAAAAAATGCTATCTGTCTCTCTTTAATCACTCTTTCTTCAGGTCACTCGATTCCTTACAAAGGCTGTTGACTGATTTGAAAATTGGTCTTAACACAAAATTTTCTCCATTCTGAGAACTGCAAACTTCTGCCAAATTTGATGAAAACAAATCTGGTTAGTCATTCAATAATAACCATCACATGACCAATGTCTTTTGGCAGCATGCAGTGTTGGGGTGATCAATTAAGAAATTGGAAAAAGGGATGATCAATGAATAAGTTACTTCAGTTGCTTTTTGTTGAATTTTCAAAAAACAATCAAGGATGCTGCTGGACACAAAATAAGGTACCATCTGAGCATACATTTACATTGCAGAATGACCCCCCCCCCATCAAAAAGAAAAAAGATTTAGGGTGGAATTTTCAAAAATCAAAAAAAATTATTTTATCTAGACATCAAAAGGAGTAAATGTTTGAATTTTCAACCTTCTAGCTCCTTTGTTGCGTTCTGTACGTGTGATACATAATACATAGATAGCCAGCCAGCCAACCAACCCAACTTGAAAACTGAAGAAACCTATCTCGACAGTTTTGGTTGACGGTTTCTAAAGAGAAGAAAAACAAAGGAATTCACAAAAAAAAAAAAAGATAAAGTAAATAAACAACTTTGTGTGAGGCTGCCTAAAGCCTGCTGATATTTCCATATATCAGTGAAGATATAAGCCAAAAAACTGGAAGGTCTTCACAGATGTCTACTTCATCTTCCTTAGGAAAAGTTCAAGGTTTTTCTTGGGTAGAATCTTGAACTTTGGCAGAAGGTAAGATGATGGGCACTCTGCAACTAGCAAGCTTGAAGATCAAGCAAGAAGTACACTAAGCTATGTAACAGGAAAATAATATCATGCCAGCTGACTATTATCAATAATTTCTTTGGAAACAATTCAGACAATGAAAATACCTCTTCTAACAGAAACATCAAAGAAAGTGAGACTTAGTTATCTAACTCTTGATATAGGTTTATGATCTAAACTGTTGGTTCTCAGACTTTCTCAAGCTGTTGCTCCTTTGGCTCACAGACAACATCCCTAGTTATACCTACCGTATTATTTCACACACATATATATATATATATAAATATATATATAAATATATGTATAAATTTTAAAAACAAATAACTCATTCACTACACAATGGAATAAAATAATTTTTTTGTATCCAATTCTCATCTAATTCTTCTTCTTTCTAATGACATAAATTTTTATGAAAAATGATCAAACCTTTACATGTGAGTAAACAGTTCTTTGTCAATAGGTGTAATTTTTTGAAAGATTCTGTGATCACATTTACCTAGAGCCTTGGCCCCATGCAAATGTGAAAATGCATTGATCATAAGTGCCTATAACATCTGCAGTTTCATCTAGCTGGCATGTTGTCCATGTCTTGTCCACACCATGTTTGTAAGATTCAAACAGTCATTTGGACATTTAACCCTGACTTTGGACCAAAAAATGAAATAAAACAAAGCTGTTAATTTTATTCTTTGTAAAAGCACACATATTGCTAAAGTGCTCGTGGCTTAGATTTTGTTGATTGAATTTCTTTAAAAAAGTATTTCCCCAGTTCTGATGCCACCCTGCGACCTCCCTATCACCATCTTGGATCTTTCTATTGCCCCCCAGTGGGTGTGGTACTACTCGCTATGGGAATGACTGATCTAAACAGTTCTTTTTCAATCATAGAAAACAATATAGATACACGAGCAATTTTCTATCATTGATGATTACAAAGCCTTGCTGGATCAATGGTCTTACCAGACTAACCAGGTAAAGTTAATTTTAATTCAACAGCAGGCCTCTGAGCCATGACGCAATTGTCATTCAGTTATGCTATGAATTCTTGCTGACTTTTATAGGTTTTCAAACGAATTTACCGCCCACATAGAATTTCAATATTTTGCTCCTTCGTTCTTTCATATCATCTACTGTTGATGAACTAATGTCATGCATAACAGTCTTAACCCCTTAGAATTTCTTTGATAAAACATTGTCATTGTAAATAATTTTTGAATAGTTTTCCTTTGGTCTCAGTTTTGTTGTCCAAATCATCATCATCATCATCATCATCATCATCATCATCATCATCATCATCATCATCATCATCATCATCATCATCATCATCCTCCTCCTCCTCCTCCTCCTCCTCCTCCTCCGTCGTTGGACATGGACTTTCCCCAGGATTCACTACTCTTCTCTGTCATGCATCTAGCATTGCGGAGCCACTACTTTCTGAATTTGTCTAGCTCGTCTCTCCATCTAATATTCTGCCGGCCTCGGTTCCACATGTGATCTCGGGGGATCCATGTTGTGAGTCGCGATATCCATCGGTTGTCTGCCATTTGTGCAACATGGCTGGCCCACTGCCATTTGAGATTTTTAATAGATTCTATGATGTCCCTGACTCTTGTCTTTTCCCGGATGTACTGTGCTGTCTTGTGGTCTCTCCGTGTGAGGCCTAGCATAATTTTCTCATGTGCACGTTGCATAGTTCTCAATTTGCAGATCTGTCTCTTTATTAGTTTTTAGACAATTTCATAGATGAAGCATTGTCTTTATTATTAATTTTGACTAGTTTTTCTTTCATCTTATTTTTGTTGTCTGACTAATTATGGACATAATAGTCTGAAATTGTCTGAATTTTTTGGTGAAACAATGTCATCATCAATTTTTGACTTGTTTTTCTCACATCTTATTTTTGTTGTTCAACTAAATATAATAGTCTTAGGTATCTTAGTATTCATTGTTCTTCAGAACTATGAAGTTAATTAGATAAAATACACTGTTATTGTTATAACCTGAGTCTTATCTTCTTCAATTTTCACACCAGTATATTTCCTACTGAAATACTTCTTCAAATGATTTTTACCTGTCTGCAAAAATTGTACCTTTATTCTACACACACATAATTGTTTGTAATTTCTTAAGGCCAGTGCAAGATTATGAGAAATACCTTTCCATAGGTTCACAAATAATAAGATTAAAAGACTAATCAATACTTAATTTCAAGTGGTCTCCACCTATTCTGAATTAATAGCCAATAAACCATTAGTTCAGCCATTTTTTCTTATTACTTTCTTAAGCCGTATCATATTCCATTTGATCCTCTTCTGGTTACCAATTAGATCCAGAATGTTCTCAGGGCTTCCAGATGTGATCATCCAATTAAAAGGGTGAGCTAATTATTACCAGGGAAATTGTTCAATCTCTAGAACTGTCGTGGTGAGGAAATTAATCTCTGGTTAATCATAATCCCTTTGGAGATTGCAATTTCATCCTGTCAGAAATAAAATCTAATCATACATGTTGCTAAAATTATAACATGCATAAATCGAAGTTATGTTAAAGGGTGTCCAGTCACTTGAAACAAAAAAGAATATATGAAGAGATTTACATTTTTGTTTGGACTTCTGTCTCATCTAAAAAAGAAACATACATTTTAATTGGTTACCTCTGATCTTCTTCAAGTGTGGTGTAATCCTGTATTTTTTCCTCTCTCTGATTCTCTCTCACCTTGCATGGAGCTACAATATGCACTTATTATGGTATGACCAGTGTAATAAAAATTTGACAAGATCAACTACATGGTAATTGAGGAAGATTTTTTTTTTAAATTCAATATCGCTTCACAAAGGATGTTGAACATTTTCCCATTACTTCTCGTCTCATAACTTGAGAGAAATTACCATTCCTGCTTGATTGTTTTTCAACTCCATTGATCAGACAAACATGGAACCAGACAGATGCCAGAGTAACAGATTTTCCAAATTAGTGAAGCTGAGGAGAAAAAAAATTAGCAAAATAATGTGCTGTATTATACTACTGATACTGACAAAACTTACGTGGGCATAAACCTAGCTCAGGCTTATTCTTTCTTCTTACTAATAGCACAAAGATTTTGATGATAAGATTAACTTTTATAGGAGTTTGTTTTTATTTTCCTCAGCTTTTGATTTCCTACTGAAATTTTTGGTTCATATTTACATGACTACCAGATTCAAATCACTGTCCTGAACAATTGAAGCTGCTAGATTAGTGAGGTTCAACCTGTATCTAGAAAATAAACATAGCTGCATCCTCATGACACAGAAAAAAATTCCTCTTAGTTTGTCCATCTCTTTTGCATTACTGTCTCAAAGTGAAAAATCTATGATTCTTTTACCATTAACTATTTGAACTAATATTGTCATCTTTGTTGTTCTAATCAGTGCTTTTTGGCCAGCATCTTCTCCAGCCTTCCTCAGGTATCTATAGCATCCAGTAATCTTTGAATAGAATCTCCTATTTCATTCATGATTTCTTTTGCTTTTTTTTTTCATTTTGTTTTCATCATTGATTTTGATTTCCCTCTTGGAACAATTGACAAATCTGTGTGACAAAGTTTCATACACACTTGTAATCAAAACTACAAAGATGTGGATACTAGTCAAAATGATTCTCAGAATAATGACAATACTTGATTTCACAATCTTAGGCAACATTTAGAATTCCAGGCAGATTTTTTGTTGTTAATCTTGGAGCTCGTAAGAATAAAAGCATGTGGTGGTTGATGATTATCAACAGTGTCCCCTTGGAAAATTCAGTACACAAAATATAAGCCCCTAAAATCATTCTCTCTAACCCTTACTATCCAAAACATCACCAGATTCTTACAATGACTTGTAAAAAGACAATTTATAATCAAAAAAAGTATTCCATGTGTGAATGAATTGATAATTCATGTGTTATCATATGAAGAAGGTTGTGTTCCCTTTCATGACCATCACCAAAATTTCTGACAACCACGTGGTAAACCTTTTAATATATATTCATCCTCAAATCCCACAAGTACTTAATGTTAAGTTGTTACATATGAAGTATTATATTTTTGTAATAAAGACAATAAATATTGATCTAAATATAATCCATTTGAAGAAATGACCTTTTCCCAATTATCCTCTGATGATGATATGCCATCTATAATATTCTTTAGGTTTAGAGGTTACTGATTCAGTGAAAGCATGCATGACCTTTCTATGATTGGAACTTCTATTATGGATATGAATTTCAAAGTTAAAAAGATGATAATCCATGGGAGAAATATCAGGTGAATATGGAGGATATTGCAAGACTTCATATACTTATTCTCTAACAGCTGTCAGATTGGAGATGAGGGGTGTAGCACTGTCATGGAGCATTTCATCCGGTTCATGTGGGACAGTTTTTCCCAACTTTTCAACCTTTTCTATTGCCTTGAGATAATATGATACAATTGATGTAATGACATGATACTGCTTGAGTCCTGAAGTCTCCAGAAAGTGCTTGAACTACTATTCATGGATTGTAGACTGCTCAAGACCAAGTACAGCTTTGAGCCTCCCTCCAGGTTTATCATTCGTATCCATATTTCCAGACCTAAACCAACATTTGAAACATTTGAAATCTTACTTGAATACTAGTTTAATCTCTTTTGTAGATACCATAGCAATTTAGGGCTCAAAAACCTCCAATGATATGAATTATATCTCTATTAACATTGAATCCACTAAAAAAATGCAATTACATTTGTATATCTTTCATTATCAGCATTATTCCCTATGACATAAAGAAAAAAAGTATTTCTTGTATAACAAATTAATACCAACAGTAGCTTTGCAGCTCACTGTATTTACATTATAGAAAATAATTAGTTCTAACTGGACAATAGAATACTCATTTTTAATGTTTTCCCTTTTACACATAAAAATAATTCAGTATCTTGGAATTTACTTTGCTGTATATAAAAGTTTCTGCACGGTTGAGTGAAAAGGTCATCTTTCTATTTTAAATTGACAAGACTAACAAGTTCTTTGTACGTATTTGATACTCTTGATGACTCGTAGCTTCACAGGTTTCAAACTAATGGAAAAGAATTGAAGTTGCTACTCTTGTTTGATTGTGTGGGCAGACAAAAATTCTATTTCTTCTAGAATTCTTTTTTTCTAAATCATCTTTCGCTGACTTCCTTTGCAAGGTTTAATAGTATTCATGAATACCGAGTGTAACTGGTGAATGTTCATTTTAGATAATGCGTACTTCACATTATGATATGGAAATGAACAAATATAAAGCAGGTCTGGCAGTCACTCAATAGGTACCATCACGTGACCAATGTCTTTTAGCTGCATGCTGTGTTGGGAGTGATCAATTAAAAAATCTGAAAGAGGGGTGATCAATGAATAAGTTACTTCTCTTACCTTTTGTTGAGTAGTGATCATAAAAAAGGTCTGAATTTCGAACAAAAATCAAACATGAACACTGCCAGACACAAACCAAGAAACCAATTCAGAATAATCTTACATTGTAAATCGAAACCCCACTGAAAATCTATTTTGGGAGGAAAAATAAAAAAATTTTTTCCAGACACAAGAAGTAAATGTTGAAAATTTCAGACCTCTAGTTCTATTGCTGTGGTCTGTATGCATGATGTACACATAATCAGCCAGACTCACTTAAAAACTGAAGAAACCTATGTTGACAGTTTTGATGATTGTTTTGGTTGATGATTTCTGATAATGATACGTTAAAGATAATACTTTTCATGCTGTCCGAAAGTTGAGCGTTCCTACAAAATCTTTCATAAGCTGAAATGGTGCCGAGTGAAGAAGCGATTACCATTAATCTATATGGAAAAAAAATTTGAGCTTTCTCATACCTCCAAAATAACCTTTCATGTCAGACAGTTTTATACAAAGCATAATGTTCTTACAAGATCTTTTAGGCTCTCCTTATATCTCGAGATACATCTTGCTAACAGATGCACAAAATAAGTTGAGATAAAACACAGATGCTCACAGACATGGTTAAAATTTATGGCGGCTCGAGCTCTTTTGTAAAAGTGAAGTGGCGTAAAGCAAAGTTTTGTAAAGAAAAGGATACATGTACCGAACTCCCTGATCTTCTCTGACTCACAAATCCAGTCGATCTTGTAGCAAAAGCTATGCATCAAATTTCACCTCAGAAATGCACTTCAACTCATCAGCACAAAACATGGCCTATGATGTCATTCTGCAGAAACAATAATACGTTTAAAATGTGCCGACAAAAGAAAACATGGACTCTTTTGTCCTGGAGAACCTTTGTAACAATTAGTCAAGTCATATGTTAAAAATTGATGTTGCACAAATTTATGCTTGTTCTATCGTACATCTTTCGTCATTTTGCTTCCTTTATTTATTTTTTTTTGGTACCTGACCTCTGGTGCTCAGTTCAAAGGTAGATAACAAAGGAAATAGATTGCTTATTCCTGCAGACTCCTTGTAGAGCATAGGGCCACAACCAGTGGTTTCAGTGTCAAGTAGATTTTACAGGGTGGAGTTGCCAGTATCAAGTAGGTTTTACTGGCTAGAGTGTGCTCACATCAAGCTTAATCCCAAATGTCCTTCTTACAAGTTGAAAGGGTCCAACTACCCTGCTATAAACCCATAGCTTGGGGTAGAAGAAGATTCATACATTTCCCAAGGGCATTAATGGGAAGTGAAAGTCCATCTCAGCCCACTGTTTCTGTTTTACATATGCCAGTAACTGTTACATCACTCTGCACCAGCAAGGAAAGAGGACAGATTTATTCTGCTTCCAACCAAAAGAATACAAAACATGTTTGGTTAGTCACTCAATAGAAATCATCATCATATGACCAATGTCTTTTGATAGCATAACATGTAGTGGGGGGTAATCAATTAAAAGTTAGAAAAAGGGGTGATCAATGAATAAGTTCATTCTCTCACATTTTGTTGGACAATGATCACTAGAAAAATCTCAATTTAGAAAAAAACAAACATGATTACTGTCGGACACAAACTAAGGGATCAATTCAGCATAATCTTACCTTGCAAATTGAACCCCCACCTCAATAACGTTGTCAGGGGGAGAATCTTCAAGAAGCAAAAAGAGATTTTCTTGTAGACATAATAAGGAGTTAATGTTCAAATTTCAGCCCTCTGGCTCCATTGGTGTGGCCTGTATACACAGATAGCCATCCATCCAGACTTACTTGAAAACTGAGGAAACTTATGTTAACAGTTTTACTGACAGTTTTGGTTCATGGTTTCTAACATTGACAGCATTTATCAAACCTAATAACCTTTTTAGTTCAATTGTGAATCAATAACTGAAATGTAAACATTTATCACATTGAATGCAGCGATATCAAAATTATTGATATCTACTAAGCTTAACTTAGTCTGACACTAGGCCATAGTAGTGGGTCACTCAGTGAGGATCAAACTTAGCACAGTTATGGCTTAGCAAGATTAAATTGCTAACCATTGCTCCATGGTAAGGTGTAAAGGTATTTTCAGAGCATGATTTAGTCTGGTTCAAGATTGAAATAGTAGGATACAGTAATAATAGTTTTGTGAGAGTGATATTAACTTGCTAATCACTACTCTATGGCAAAGTTAACAAGGTGATTAATAATCTTAGCCTAGTCTGGGATATTTTTTAGCCATTTTTTTGGTATGGGGAGTGGGTCTTATATGCTATCAAATACAGTAAGTTCATTGCTGTTTTTTGTGATTTGTTTCCTGTGACCTGGAATGTTTCTTTCAAGTTTGAAGATTTTTAACTTTGATACAGTTTGCTTTTGTTAGTTACTTTTGCATCTTTGTAGATGTATTCGATTGTATATGTTGAGATCAATGAAAAGTTTCACATGCACAAGAATGAAGGCCAGATAACAATCACTTTTTCATTTTTGATAGAGATGTCTTATCAAGATTATCAGGGAAATCTATACCTGGGTTAACAATTCCAAACTTTACAGATTCATTGTTGTGAAAAATCTCGTTTTTACTTACATATATATATATTCACACGTGGACGAAGATGCCATTTCCCTGGGTTATTTTTTCATTAATAATAAATGGCTGGATACTTTCCAGACACACCATGTACACCCTTTAATATCTCATCTTGTTTAGACAACTCTTACTCGCTCGATTTGTTACTTTATTTTAGATTTATATTTTAATGATTTCCCGTGTGACATTAGCTCTTTGCTTTTAAGATGTTTTTACAGTGACTGCTATTTTCTGTTACCAATGTTTTTATCCATCAAAGCATAGCAATTTTTATTGATCCTATAATAGTCTACTGGGCATGACCCGTTTCTTTCACCGGCTGTCTCATGAGTTTACACTGATGGCAAAAATATATCATACCGTTGTATACTAAATATTTAAGTCAAAGTGTTTGTTTTATTTTGATGCTATGGCCTGTAATTATTTAGGCTGATTCCAATAAATTCAAATTCATTCATCAGGACAATCAATTACTGATCTTTACTTATTTTTGACTTTTATTTCTTTCACCTTGACTTGTTGCTTTTTATTGCAACTATTCAAACCATCAGTCTACAGCACTGAGTAAACAGTACCAGCACTCCATACTTTCTTATTATCAAACTCCCAGTGAGTTGACTTTACTATTGCAATTGGTCAGACCTGGAATTTAAGATTTGCAAATTTAAGACATGAACAAGAGAGAGACAAAGAGTGAAAAAGAAAGAGTGATTCGATGACGTTATGCCATGTCAACACACATCTCTGAGTTCTTTGTATAGTTTTTTTTTGTAAGCATTGAATTTTAGTTATGAAAAATATTCTTTTTATACTATAACAACTATGTATATTTTATTTATTTTTCTTTTTGTGAAACTCACCTTGAGATTAAGAATATCATTAAAACAATATAATAATAGAACCATTAAGCAATATAAAAACACAAGATTTTCAAAAAGATGATAGATATTTGTCTGTGATTTGAGGTGTTCGTCAAAAAATTTTATTTATAATTACAAATAGATGTCATCAGTAGATATCAGGATCAAATCCCGCTGAAGTAAAACATTTTTTCCTTTTTCCTTGCTTTGTGGTCAGGTGCGGGTCAACCATTAGACTGAGTAGACCTTTTCTTTCTTTCTTGCTTTCATTGCTAGTGTTGTATTAACTATTAGGCTGAATAGGCCTTTTCTTTCTTTTATCACTTTTTTACTATTAAGTTTTAACCTAATTTTCATATGCAACAATAACAGATGACAATTACCGGAAGACAAGGGAGTGATGTCATGCACGAATAACAGAAACACTATGACATACACAAAAACTGATGATGATTTCTCTCCCACTTCTAAAGCCCAATTCGGGTTGACTTACTTTGCTACAGTTTGCAAATCTAATTTATAGGATCTATTAATAAATGAGTTGAAATGAGACACATTGTTTTAGAATAATATCATATGGAGGGATGAATTCTGTTTTGTTCACTCTTTAGATTTTAATGAAGCAAAGGAGTTTGACCTTAGTGCAGCCAAGCTTGTTTTCCTCATTAAGCATTTATCCATTCTGACTCAAATTCTCATCTCAGTTGTGGCCTCCACTCTTCTTCTGGTGTCATTTTAGAAACCGTCAACCAAAACTGTCTATATGGGTTCCTTCAGTTTTTAAGTGATTCTGGATCACTTGAGGACTTCAGAATTAGTGATGAAGTCACATCAGTATGCATTGTTAATGATTCCAAGACAATACTGATGGAAGCATACAAGAGTTGTAGATAGCACTCCTAAATGACCCAGGAATCGGATCCATATAGAAGGGTGGCATCATGATAGCTTTGTAGACTCTTGTTTTTGCGTCTTTCCCGAGGTTCTTGTTTCTCCAGACATGTTCGTGCAGTCAATCAAATTCCTCATTTCCTATATCTTTTATCTGCCTAGGATTACAGTGTTGTATCTCTATGCCTTTCCTATTACCAAAGTATCAGGATCAGAGTATAGTATCTGTGGATTCACTGGGAAGGGTCATGCGCAATAAATATATAGATGTAGATATAGATACATTTTGCACTTTATGCACTCTTAGCTTATAAGAAAGAAAAGATGTTGAATTATGTGTAATATAGTTTTGTCTACATACTGATGTCCTAGATAAATTCTTCTCGAATAATGAGCAAAAGTTGGTCATTTATTATTCAACGCACCAGCTTTACAACTATCATCAGGCAATCTAGTGTCATTTCAGTGATTCCGGTATTTACATACATAATCAGACTCAGTTATGTACAGACATCTACTGAATCTGATAAAACACTTACATAAAACATATTCATTTCTGTACATGGGTTGTAGGGTATAGGGTCGCAACCACTCTGTTTTGGGTTCAGTAGACAGTAGGTTTCACAGGGTGGAATCGCTTACTCCACGTCCAAGCTGTATACTTTTTCTGTAACAATAATCTTCTCTTGAATAGACTGCTGACAGAACTAAAGGGCTCTATCTGCCCGGCTGTATACCCAAAGTAAGGGGGAGAAGTGGATTTATGCCTGTCCAAAGGGCATCAGTGCGAAGAGCATAATGGCTCAGCTATATCTCAAACTTGATTTGTTGATTCAGGTCTCTGTACTGGTAACCTTTATGCCACTCCGCACTTCCTCAAATAAGAAAAGGTAGAATGTTAAAGTAGTAAAGAAAAACAGATCTAAATTGTCACTCAATAAAAACTGTCATCTGACCAACATTTTCTGGCGGCATGAGTAGAGAGATGGACAGATGACAATTTGAATTCTTCCTCAATTAAAATTCCATTACAACATTAGTGGAACTCATTTTTCAATCGTTTTCTTCAGATTACATAAATTTCTAAAGCAGGAAGTCTTCTTATTTAATCCCCTCTTGTAAACACTGCCTCGAGATGATCTTCAGAAGACTAGACTGGGAGAGTTAAGGGATTAGAATAGACGGCGAGTATCTGAGCAACCTCAGATTTGCAGACGACATTACCCTTTTCGCACAGAACCTGCACGACCTCCAACTAATGATAGATGAACTAAACAAAGAGAGCAAAAAAGTCGGCCTACTCATGATCTTCAGCAAGACGAAGATCATGTGCAACAACCACATCAGAGATAAAAATACTAAGATCAAAATCGAGGACACAGAACTGGAGAAAGTAGATCACTACATCTACCTAGGACAACGAATCTCCATGAGACCCTCAAAAGAAGAAGAAATCAAGCAAAGAATCTCACTAGGATGGCAAGCCTTTGGCAGAGCAAGAAGAAGATCCCATTTATCCTAAAAAGAAGGGTGTATAACCAATGCATCCTCCCAATAGTCACTTATGGAGCTGAAACATGGAACCTAACCAAGAGACAGATCTGCAAATTTAGAACCATGCAATGTGCGCATGAAAGAATTATGCTGGGCCTCACATGGAGAGACCACAGGACAGCACAGTACATCCAGGAAAAGACAAGAGTCAGGGACATCATAGAATCCATTAAAAATCTCAAATGGCAGTGGGCTGGCCATGTTGCAAGAATGGTAGACAACCGATGGACATCGCGACTCACAACATGGATCCCCCGAGATCCCACACGGAACCAAGGCCGGCAGCATATTAGATGGAGAGACGAGCTAGACAAATTCAGAAAGTAGTGGCTCTGCAACGCCCATGATAGAGAAGTGTGGCAAATCCAGGGAAGGTCTATGTCCAACGACGGATGTTGAAAGACTACTGATAATGATGATGATGATGATGATGATGATGATGATGATGATGATGATGATGAAGAAGAAGAAGAAGAAGAAGAAGAAGAAGAAACAATATAAAGACTGTCTGTAGCATGTCCAATAATGGCTTCATTCTTTATTCAATTTTGTGATTTCTTGTTTTTTTTTTTACTTCTTCTCCATCAGTTGTCTGTTCATCTACTCATCATTTCTCCCACAATCTTCTCCCAACAAGTGAGATACAAAATTGACCATGTCAGTCTTTCATCGGTTAGATCCAAACAACCAGTTTCTCTGACATCATCAGTTGGCTGAGTCACTTAGTTATTGAAACTTTATCAAACAACAAACAAGCTGGTCGCAATTTTTGTCAAATCAAAGTGAGGCTAATAGATCTTTCAAAATACAATACTATCTCAATTTTGATCAAATGAATAATTCTTATAATTGTAAAGAAGATATATACCACCAAAACTAGTATAATTAAACAACTTATATCAATGAAAATAGGTTTTTTTGCACAGTTCAAACTGTGTATGTACTCTCGACTCCAAGATAATAACCCCCCTCTCACTTATTCATTTTTTGAAAAAATTCCACCCCTGACGTTTTCATTCCAGTCCCTCTGTTTATTAATTTTCAGTCTTGTGATCTTGAAATACTTAAATTTTTGAATTTCGTATAATGTAATTGTAAGCAAGCATTCAATTCTTTTAAAACAAAGTTATTCAAAGTATAGATTTATACAAAGTTATACGAAAACAAAGTTTCATAATTGGGAGTAAATTTTATAATTTTAATTTTGTACTTTTCAATAGGAGAAAAGGTGTAACAATTGTCAGAAAAGCAGCTGTCAATACATCAATATATGCCCAAGCACAGTGTGTACGCACTGAAACACTGCTGTGTCAGTGAAAGACTTGAATCATATAACTCATTACAAATAAATTTTCATTTTATTTACGTCTATTCTTAAGACAAAGCTCAACAAGTTTGTCGAGTAAACATTAGAAAAACATGAAACAATAGCCCCCAAATCAATCAACACTGTCACTCAACACTTTGTGTCACGTGACTGATGCAAACATACAAACAAAATTTTATTTTGTGAACGTGACTATGTTGTAAGGTTTAGTTTTAATAAGAAAACAAAACGTTATTCTAATTAGTGGAATGGAAGTAGGGATCAATATCAATGAAATGGAAGTAGGGATCAGTTTCAATGAAATTGAAGTAGAGATCAGTATCAATGAAATGGAAGTAGAGATCAGTATCAATGAAATAGAAGTAGAGATCAATATTAACAAAATGGAAGTAAGGATCAATATGAATGAAATGGAAGTAGAAATCAGTATCAAAGAAATTGAAAAAGAGATCGATATCAATGAAGTAAAAGTAACAATCAGTATCAATGAAATGGAAGGAGAAATCAATACAAGTGGAATGGAAGTAGGGATCACTATCAGAGACATGGAAGTAGGGATCAATATCAGAGAAATAGGAGTAGGGATCAATATCAATGAAGTAAAAGTAGAGATCAGTATCAATGAAATGGAAGAAGAGATCAATATAAGTGGAATGGAAGTAGGGATCAATATCTATGAAATGGAAGAAGAAATCAATATGAGTGGAATGGAAGTAGGGATCAATATCAATGAAATGGAAGTA
Source organism: Thysanoteuthis rhombus (assembly GCA_963457665.1). Taxonomy (NCBI): domain Eukaryota; kingdom Metazoa; phylum Mollusca; class Cephalopoda; order Oegopsida; family Thysanoteuthidae; genus Thysanoteuthis; species Thysanoteuthis major. The sequence continues at coordinate 44,734,345 of OY735202.1, forward strand.
GGGATCAGTATCAATGAAATGGAAGTAGAGATCAGTATCAATGAAATGGAAGTAGAGATCAGTATCAATGGAATAAAGTAGAGATCAATATAAACAAAATGGAAATAAGGATCAATATGAATGAAATGGAAGTAGAGATCAGTATCAGAGAAATTGAAAAAAAATCGATATCAATGAAGTAAAAGTAGAGATCAGTATCAATAGAATGGAAGTAGTGATTAATATCAAAGAAATGGAAGTAGTGATCAATATCAATGAAATGAAAGTAGGGATCAATATCAATGAAATGGAAGGGATCACTATCAAAGAAATGCAAGTAGGGATCAATATCAATGAAATGGAAATGGGATCAATATCAATGAAATGGAAGTAGGGATCAATATGAATGAAATAGAAGTAGGGATCAGTATCAATGAAATGGAAGTAGGGATCAGTATCAATGAAATGGAAGTAGAGATCAGTATGAATAAAATGGAAGAAGAGATCAATATAAGTGGAATGGAAGTAGGGATCAATATCAGAGACATGGAAGTAGGGATCAATATCAGAGAAATAGGAGTAGGGATCAATATCAATGAAGTAAAAGTAGAGATCAGTATCAATGAAATGGAAGAAGAGATCAATATAAGTGGAATGGAAGTAGGGATCAATATCAATGAAATGGAAGTAGGGATCAATATTAACAAAATGGAAGTAGGGATCAATATAAATGAAATAGGAGTAGTGATCAATATCAATGAAATGGAAGTAGAGATCGATATCAATGAAGTAAAAGTAGAGATCAGTATCAATGAAATGGAAGTAGTGATTAATATCAAAGAAATGGAAGTAGTGATCAATATCAATAAAATGGAAGTAGGGATCAGTATCAATGAAATGGAAGTAGAGATCGATGTCAATGAAGTACAAGTAGTGATCAGTATCAATGAAATGGAAGTAGGGATCAGTTTCAATGAAATGAAAGTAGGGATCAATATCAATGAAAAGGAAGTAGGGATCAGTTTCAATGAAATGGGAGAAGAGATCAATATAAGTGGAATGGAAGTAGAGATCGATATCAATGAAATAGAAGTAGAGATCAGTATCAATGAAATGGAAATAGTGATCAATATCAAAGAAATGGAAGTAGGGATCAATATCAATGAAATGGAAGTAGGGATCAGTATCAATGAAATGGAAATAGTGATTAATATCAAAGAAATGGAAGTAGTGATCAATATCAAAGAAATGGAAGAAGGGATCAATATCAATGAAATAGAAGTAGGGATCAGTATCAATGAAATGGAAGTAGAGATCAGTATCAATGAAATAGGAGTAGTGATCAATATCAGAGAAATGGAAGTAGAGATCGATATCAATGAAGTAAAAGTAGAGATCAATATCAATGGAGTAGAAGTAGGGATCAATATCAGAGAAATGGAAGTAGGGATCAGTTTCAATGAAATGAAAGTAGGGATCAATATCAATGAAAAGGAAGTTGGGATCAGTTTCAATGAAATGGGAGAAGAGATCAATATAAGTGGAATGGAAGTAGGGATCAATATCAATGAAATGGAAGTAGAGATCGATATCAATGAAATAGAAGTAGAGATCAGTATCAATGAAATGGAAATAGTGATCAATATCAAAGAAATGGAAGTAGGGATCAATATCAATGAAATGGAAGTAGGGATCAGTATCAATGAAATGGAAATAGTGATTAATATCAAAGAAATGGAAGTAGTGATCAATATCAAAGAAATGGAAGAAGGGATCAATATCAATGAAATAGAAGTAGGGATCAGTATCAATGAAATGGAAGTAGAGATCAGTATCAATGAAATAGGAGTAGTGATCAATATCAGAGAAATGGAAGTAGAGATCGATATCAATGAAGTAAAAGTAGAGATCAATATCAATGGAGTAGAAGTAGGGATCAATATCAGAGAAATGGAAGTAGAGATCGATATTAACAAAATGGAAGTAGAGATCAATATTAACAAAATGGAAGTAGAGTTCGATATCAGAGAAATGGAAGTTGAGATCAATATCAATGAAATAGAATTAAAGATCAATAACAATAAAGGAAGCTAAATTGGTGGCAGGTGCAGTTCAAATGACATGTATCCTAAAGATTTCCAAAGCGGAAGTTTTTACACCACCTGAGGAGCCAATAGTAATCAGCAACACTGCGACTCTCACTAATTTATGTGAAGATGATGAGATCAATAAAGACGCAAGCTTTCTAGATAGTCTTAGTGAAGTGCTCAATCGTTACAAAACAAACAATTTTTTTCCTCATTTCAAAGCGATACTTGTTATGAAGCTTGTTATGAAGCAAGACAGTTTTATAGAATGCATTGAGAACAATTTTGAGAAAATTGATATATCTCATCCCATAATACAGCTTCGAAAACAATATTTCATATTTGTGTTTTTTAGATTTCATCTTTTTTATCTTCATTCTAATTTCAGTTGTTTCCAACCACTTTCAATCAGGTCATTGTATCTATGGCAACAAATTTATTCTCAATATTATGTGTGTTCTTATCATCTCTTTCAAAATCGTCAGTTTCTGTACCCTCCCCCTTTTGTACCCTCCCCCCCTGTTTATTCCAGAGCCCTCATTTATTGATGTTTGTTACCTTTTCTACACCGCCCAATTTTCCCCTCCCCCGATTATTCCAGAATCCAGGGTAGATATCTGGAATGTAATAGAATAGTTCAGTCCATGCTTAGCATATGGTCTGCCTATTTACTAGAGGAACAATGATTGAGTATTTATATGGTACTTGTGTTTTGAGCATCAGTAGGGGAGGTTGCTCATAACCAAAAGTCAACAACTAGCAAATTAAATTACATGGTGGTTTGGGATTTCACAAATATAATATGGATCATTTGAGAAAAATAAAGCATTTTTGTTCTTTTACAAATTAACTCACAATATCTGGTGATAACTTCACATTAAAATGGAACCTCAACCCTCTTAGCTTTTAGTCTTCTGTGCGGTTACTAAGATTTTATCAGATTATGACTATTCATATCGAAAAAAATCTCTAATTTTAAGTAGAAAAGGTTTCATTTCATTTTTGATTCCTTTATTGGAAAAAAGGTTCCCTATCAGTTTTGACCCCTTTGAGGGAGGAAAAAGTTTCCAGTCTCTTTTGATCTCTGAATGTGGGAAAAGTTTCCCCACATTTTTGAACCCTAAAGGGGGGAAAATTTTCATTTTATTTCGTGATGAAATAAATGATATTCTCAATAAAAAAGGTTTCTTCCTTTAACCTTTTTTTCATTCTCCAAGATATAAGTGTTGACTTTTCTCAAATGACATTTTGTCTTGATGCTTTATGTCCAGTCACCCTTCAAAACAGCTTGAGTTGAGTTGAGACTTTGAAACAAACTTAAAATTAGAATACTTGAATTTTTTAAATTAAATTATCTAATCAATTAGTTTCATGCTCATTAGTGCCTATCCATGAATAAATGACCCCGTCATATTTCATGGGTATATGTTCGTATAAAAGAAAATATGTAAATTGTACTGAAAGTAAGGGTCAAGTTTTGCATTATAGTTACATTGTAAATAGAACCCTGCTTCTAAAACCTTTTAAAGAAAACATTTCCTCAAAACTCTTTACTCTAAAACCTTCCACTTGATCTATTAAGTAAGCATGCCAAATTTGGTTAGGCTGCGGCCATGTTTTGGTGGTTTCTATAGCATGACAAACAGACAGATAGACAGACAATGAGACAACTCTCACCTTCGTATATAGATTATTTGCAAATAGACAGATAAACAAATAAGGGAAACTACTCTATAATGGGCATTTAATACACCTTGAATAATCTCCCTTGAGGAATCAGATCATTAGAATATAGATTATTGGGGTGAGCATGGAAGGAAACTCCACACTATTATTGTCAAGATGCAAACTGAACTGATAAGCTTTTTAAGTAGTTTATCGGTATTGCACTTACAAAAATCTTGCCACAATGTGCTGTTTCTGCAGTGATATGGTAACTTGCATACAAACATACAGAAATCGAATCACCCTGATATTGATTTTCTCTTCCTCGAGTGAATCCATGTTAAACCAATCCAGCATCTTGGATGAAACTTCCTACTTCTTAATTATCAGTCATGTACTGCAACACAGAACATTAGAGACAAGTGTAAGAAAATGTCTTGTTTTTTTTTTCTCCTTTCATTCTAGTTCCTGCATGTAAAAGACACGTGATTTTTTTAGTGAATTTAACAAGTAAAAATACAGTCTGGTTAGTCAGTCAATAGAAACCAACAAGTGACCAACAATGGAAATCATAATGTGATCATTAAAAAATTGGAAAAAGTGGTAATCAATGTGTAAGTTACCTCTCTTACCTATTGTTGGGTAGTCACAGAGTCACCAGAACTTCGGGGCAGCTGCCCCCCACCCCAAGAAGGTGTGTACCTTATATGAAAAAAAGAGAGTATAAGACTTACTAAATCAAACATTAGTATATATCTCTCTTGGAAGTTTATTATGAGGGCTCTATCCAATCTTTTGCTTCCTTTAGTTAAAGATCAAAGAGTAGCATCTGTTCTTCTTACTTCAATGAAACAGCAAAATTACGCAGCCCCCAAGTTAGAAACCACTTTCTGCTCTTTTGGTATAACATTGCAACCTCACAAAAAAATATATGTCGTAAAACACCTTTGCTAATTAGCTACCCCCGTCCCAAGTTGTTTTCAGCGTACCCGGGTAGTGAATAGTAATCACTACAAAAGTTTGTATTTGAAAAAAAAGAAAAACAAGCGTGAACTCTGCTGGACATAAAAGACCAATTTGGAATAAACTAACGTTGCTAATTGAACCCTTCCCCCCTAAAGACCTATTATGGGGAGGGGACTTTAGAAAAGCAAAAAAAAACTTTTTTCTAGACATGATGAAGAAAAGTTCAATTTTCAGCTCTTTAGTTTCATTAGTGTGGCTTGTATGCACAATACATACATACATATGTAGCTAGCTGGACCAATTGAAAAACTGAAGAGACCTATGTTGACAATTTCAGTGACAGTATCAGTTGACGTTTCTAAACTTTTCAGCTGATTCACTCACAAAATAAACAAATAAATAAAATGTATTTTTCATATGCCAGCTCTTACCACCTGTCACCTGATCATGTTTGGAATGCTCACTTTTAAGAATTGATTGCCAATTCAGATGAGTGCCACCTCGTCCGTTAACCTCTATCCGATACATGTTGAGGGACAAGTTCTTTCACACTATTGAAGGTGGATTTGTAAACATGTCTCCTCAATCTCCCTCCATGCAGAAGAAAAAAGTGAACCATCAGCAACTGAAGCAATAAATTAGATTATACGTAACAGCAAGAATGGTATTTGTTTTTTCTATGCTTTTTATCATATCAAACTCTATGAATTTCCTATAATTTTAAGAAGAATCACTCACGTGCCAACTTTTGTCTAATTTAATTGAATCTATGAATACCTAAGCAACCTCAGATTTGCTGATGACATTGTCTTCTTTGCTAGAACCCTTCAGGATCTCCAAATAATGCGAAATGAGCTAAATGAAGAGAGCAAGTTGTCCTCCACATGAACTTCAGCAAAACGAATGTCATGTACAATAAATATGTTGAGGTCAAAGACACAACAATCAAGATCAAAAAACACAGAACTGAAGAAAGTAGACCCCTACATCTACCTAGAACAATGAACCTCCATGAATTCCTTAAGAGAAGAATCACACTAGGTTGGCAAGCTTTCGGTAGAGCAAGCTTGACTTTCAAGACCAAGAAGATACCATTAGTCCTAAGAAGAAGGGTAAGCAACCAATGCATCCTCCCAATAGTCACTTATGGAGCTAAAACATGGAACCTAACCTAGAGACAGACCCTCAAACTGAGAACCATGCAATATATACATGAGAGAATCGTGCACAAAATCACAGGGAGAGATCACAAGACAGCGCAGCATATTAGAGAAAAGACAGTAGTCTGAGGTAACATTGAAATCATTAGAGAACTCAAAAGGTGATGGGTCAGTCATTTTGCAAGAATGGCACACAAACACTGGACATCATGACTCACAACATGGATCCCCAGAAATCATATGTGAAATTTTGGCTGACAGAAATTTAGGGGTTCGACAAACTAAGCAAATCCAGATAGCACTGGCTCCACGACACCTATGATAGAGAAGTCTGGCGAATCTTGGGGAAGATCTATGTCCAACAACAGACGCTGAAAAGGTGATGATGAATTTAATCGAATCTTTTCTTCCCATCTTTGTTGTTGACACAATATTTTGGACGATTCATTCTACAGCCTTCAGGTGTAAAGCATAATATCCATAAGGAAAGAGAGTCTATATTTTGCGTTGTGCCACCTTGGTAAGAAAATTAAGATATATATGTGCCATCCATAAAAAGAATGATTGGTGAAATTCATGATATAAAAATCATTTGTTTCTAATATTAAGGACTGGAGATTGGCTTGAGAGTGATCTCAGGTGACCTTGAATAACCTATGTAAGAAGTCAATTTTTTTCTAGTCTTTCATGCCAAATATGAGTCAATAAACCTTGTAGTTTTAATGTGAAAGAGGCACACACGAACAGACAGAGGGCTATTAATATAGATTAAAGATTGTTGGTCAGAATGCGTAACGGTCATACATAACATTTTTTATGTACGATGACTCAGATATTAACTTGATAGAAAAAATATCAAATTTAGTTGTAAGTATCCTATTTTTTGACAGTTATGCCGTGATTTTTTAATAAACCTAAACTAGAAATGACTCTTACTGCAAGCAATACAATCTTACCTTTCTTAATAAAAAGACAAGAATTTTTATTTATTCCTGGGTTAGTAATAATGATAAAAGAAGCTCAAGGGTAATCTTTTGAGAAAGTTTGTTCTTTCTGTATTTAACCATGGCCAGCTGTATAAAGCTGTTTAGAACAAGGAATCAAACTAACTTAAAAGTGCAGAAGGAAGATTACAAAGGTCAAGGCATCTCTTGGAATCACACTTCTTTCTAAAAAATGACATCCTCAAAGAATCATTACAATAAATAAACTTATATATATATATGTATATAATCTCGTCATTTTTAATAGGTATCATGTAAGTGTCTATATATATATATGTATATATATATGGCTGATGATGAATCTAATATATTCTTCCCGATCTCGTTGTTGACACAATGTTTCTAATGATTTATTCTTGTAGCAACTATACCATAAAAAAAGGGAGGTGGTGTTTGATCCACACTATGGGGGTGCCATGTTAATCTAAGTATTTTGTCTTTAGAATCCCTGAAAACAGTTACATGGTAAACAACTGAAGACCCCAAAAAGAGACAATTCATACATTGTACCATAATTACAAAATAAGGAAAAAAACACTGAAGAAAATCACATAAATTGCATCGACAGATATTGGGAAAATAGCTGACTAGAGTGACACAAAATATTTCTTTAAAAATTTTTGAATGTTTAGTATTTAAAGCTGTAAAGCTCTCTAGACAATGTATATGCCTCGATGTGTGTGTGTATGTGTGTGTGTACTATGTTTATGTGTTTGTTTGTTTGTGAATCAGTAAGCCCATAGCCTGACACAGTTGTAATTAACTTTTGATCTGAAAGTTTTACTGTATAATAATGTTCAATCTATGTAAATAATAGAGAAGCATTGGGTTGAGTGCATTGACAAGAAAAAAGATTATGTTAAAAATGAATATTTGTTGAGTAAAATAAATGTTGTTTTCATCATTAGGCTACAGTTTTATTGATTTGCCTATAGAGGAAACCATTTATCATAATCAAGGATAAAGACATAGAACAATTATTGTTATCAAAATCAATCAGTCCCTAAGACTTTCTTCAAAGTGTTTACAATAAGTGTTGTCTTCTGTACATCTTTCACTTGATGTTATTAACCAGTTATTGTCATCTTAAAGAATCTAAAAGAACCTGTCTGAAATATTTCAAATATTTCCATTGATAGGGTTATCCACTAAACATCCAACTTTTATACAATTTAAGAAATCTGTGTTTGTGTTTGTGTGAGTGTGTGCATGCACATGCACGACAAATCCTTGACAACTGGCCATTGTACGAAGTTGACTGATATAAATTTAGATCTAAAATATCCAACTTAGCTACAGATCTAAATTTAGACATAAAGCAAGTACACTGAAGAGAAATAAGCAAAATGCTTTGAAGCTGTTATAACGTATAATATACAAAAAAAAATATTTTATATTGCAATCAGGACATGCTGATCCCCACACCACGCACCTTTTGAACAGGTACTGCCCTAGACATTTTAAGCAAGTTAATACACGTCCAAAGCCCACGGTCTAATCTCCATGGTTCCAGAGCCGCATCAGATTAGAAATTTGATTGGATTATCAAACGTCAGGTCCAAAAGGTCACATGATTAGATTATGCTATTACCATTCAACAATACACAGCTGACCTACTTATTATGCACCTCATTTATATATAATTTTTTTTCTTTGATACCATTGATAGATAGAAACTTTAAAAAATGGTAAATGTGAAAAAAAAACTTTTTGATCAAATTTGGGTCAGATTACATTAAACTATAGAACTCTTACCTTGATATTAGAAAAGAAAGTTTTCATTTTTAAATTATGTTTTTCTTTTAAATCTATTCATGTGTAGCATCCAGTTTCCAAGTTACTATTTTAGTTTCTTGCATAAAGACGGATCAATGGGTCTATAGCTTGATTCATAGCTGAATTCCGATGCAGAATTTTGATTGTGAAATCTTCCATTTCTATGATCTTACCCCAACTAAACTGAAGCTTGCTTAATACAATTAACTGCTGTCAAAAAGGAACTTTACTGTGCAGTTTGAAAATGGCTAGAGATTATCAGTTTAGTGCCAGTCGAGAATCAAAAGTAATCAACTCCCAACACTATGGATGTGGTACAATAGTCCCAGAGGATCAAACATTTCCGCTTCGGAACGAAGAACAAGAGAATCAGAATACAAGAACAATTGACATCATAACAAAAGTACTCAACACTTTGTTACCTTTATCATCAGATTGGAAGAAACAGAAAGATGAAATTCGCTTGACCTGGATTCATTTCCTTCTCTGTTGCCTTTTCCCACGTTGTTTCCGCTGTTTTGGCAGGTGTTCACATTTGTCTTTTTCTGACTGATTTACCTTTCACCAATCTATTTCTATTGTGTATTTTCTTGAAGCATTCAACAATGACTTCTATGCTTTTTCAGCCCTCAATAGGTTTCTGCAATCATGCAAATACGTCAGTGGGAACTTCTCCAGCTTGAAATGTATATACCTTGATATTTTCCCCCGATGCTTTATAACTTGGGTGCATCAGGCATTTATTGACCCTCTTCTATCCTTTAAGATATATTTGTTATGTTTATTATGTAGGAAAAAGCAAACAAATACGTTTACCTTGGAGTCTGTCACAACTTGATCTCTAATTACAATTGACAGTGATCCTTAGATGAAAATTGGCAAAATATTGCACACAACTAGGTTTTTAGCAACATAATTATGGCAACAGCATGTAGAATAGCAAGAGTGATTTGACTTTAACTTAAAGAAAAAAAAGCTCCCTTTTTTCTTATGATGTAGTTAATGAGAGTCTTTAAAATCATTTCAAAAAATAATTTTCATATTACTATATGGAAGAAAATTTTATCTTATATTAGAAGCTTCAATCACAGGTTGAGACCAAAGTAGTGACAATCTCTCCAGGGCATAGGCCTGGGCAAAGGTGTACAGAAGACAGGTAATTGATCATACTACTAGTCTCTCCTCTCAACCCACAAATGTAATCAAAGGAAAAGGCTTGAGCTGAGACACTTTGGCACCAGTGTCATCGCAAGGAGTTACCAGGACAAAGCCAGACTGCCTTAGAAAATCTAGTTCCTAGTTTTCAATTCAGAGTTGACCTTCTAGACTGGTTGCCACCCAAGGCTAAAAATGCCCTGCTCTTTTACTTGTTTCAACTTGGCTCATCAATTTTACTGTCAACCATTACACCAGTAACACCCCCCAAAGCTAAAGCACATTGTACTTTTTGGTGGGGAGAAAGAAAACAAAAAAAGATCAAGGTAAAGTGTCGCCTATCTTAAAAGACAAGTCCCAATGAAGTATTGGATATCTCCAACCTAATCACACAGCTTAGAGTGTACTCAATCAGCTGATAAATGCATAGGGAAACATGGCGTATGGAAGAGTTCCCCCCACTCTCTCTGTTCATACCAGAAATCAAACCCAAGGCCTTTCAGCATTTGAGGCAGACATGCTAACCATTACACTATCTAAGCAGATTAAAGAAAAAATTACTGAACAGGAGCAGCAAAAGCAACAGAACTTATAGAACTGGTTCACTTCTGGTCTTTGATTAGTGATTGTAAGAGGTGTTCTCACTCGTCCAAGTAATTGGGATTTTTATTAAAAAGTATCAAACAAAATCTTGTATTAATACAATGGACCCTCACCACATACTTAATTATATTGCGATTGGTGCAAGAGAAAGCATCAGTAATCAAAATTATTATCAACCAATTGATCAGAACATAGTGATACAGGTTTAGTTAGTCAAACAATAGAAACTTTCAGGTGACCAATGTCTTTTGGTTGCATCGTTTGTTCGGAGCGATCAATTAAAAAATTGGAAAAAATAGTGATCAATGGATAAGCTATTTCTCTCACTTTTTGTTGGGCAGTGATCACTAAAGAAGTCTGAATTCTCAAAAAACAGGCATGAATGCTGCCAAAAGGATCAATTTAGCATATGCCCCCCTCCCCCAGTAAAAACTTATTTAGAGAGTGGATTTTCAAAGTACAAAAAAATTTTTTTTTTCTAGACATAATAAGGGGTATATGTTTTAATTTTCAGCCCACTAGCTCCATTGGTGTGACGTGTACACACAATGCGTACATAGTTAAAAATCAAAGAAACCTGTGTTGATATGGAGAGTTTTTGTTGATTGTTCCTAGTAGCCTTAACTAGTAATAGAGTATTAAAATTCCACTCTTAAACAACATAAATATTGAATTATCTAAATGCATAATACTTGTTTCATTATAATTTTTTGGTTTTACCTGCAATCATATGTTTGCAAGAATACAACTCTTGAAGGATATGTGGATCAGTCAATACTTAACCAAAATTTTCACCATGATACATCAGGAAATATAGAAGTATAATACACGTCTAATCAAATAATTGAGTCACTTAGGATAGAATATTAATATAAAATGATTAGAAACTGTCAACCAAAAGTGACAGCATAAGTTTCTTCAGTTTTCAAATCACTCTCACTCTCTCTCTTCTCAGTCAACTATTGCAACACACCAATAATGGGAAATTTTCAAGATTCCAAGGCAGTGGAACAGTGTGCGGGGAAAAAATTGATCCATACTTTCAAAAGACAGTAGTATAAGCTGAATTCAAACAGCCCAGCTTCAATTTGAATTTGACTCATCAATTCTGTTTTCTGTGTTTCTAACCATTATGCCAACCACAGCTCTGCTATGGTACAAAATCATTTCATCAAAAACCGATACTATCTATAATATGAAAAGCTAGCCAGTGCTTGGGACTTTAGCATAGATTTGTGAAAAGATATTGTATGGTGAATTAACCAACAATAAATTGGTAGGTTTCATCTACTGAAGACACTGCAAGGTCTTTCATTACTAATTAATCACTGCTACCCGCAACAGACGAGGTTCAATTCCTGTTGCTGGATTTATTGATTATTCATGTGTTCTGACATTTATATCTATCTATCTATCCGGACTTTACCTAGCCCTTACCATTCATAGTAGGAACATGGAATTTTACACACACACTCATCTAAATGAGTATAGAAAATGTTTTTTGAAAATTCATTCCAAAATAGGATCTTAGTAAGGGTTTCAATATCCAATGTAAGTTTTTGCTAAATTGGTCACAAATTTGCGCCCACTCATTTTTTAAAAAGATTCCAACCTTTTTTATGATCACAGCCCAACAAAAGGGAAGAGAAGTATCTTATACCTTGACCACCCTTTTTTCCAATTTTTTAAATGATCACCCTCAATACACCTTATATGGGTGATGGTGATTCATAATTTCCCTTGGAATGCTAGTTGATGTATCTCTCCTACATTTTCTGAAAGTATCTGATGAATATTTTTTTATGTATGAAAAGGAGAATTGCTCCTAATCCTTTCCTTTATGCATAAACTTTTGTAAAAGTTGAAGTTGAAGCTGACTTATTTTTCTCCATAACAAGAACAATCCTCACCAAATTAAGGGGAGCAAACTATTCACTGTTTGTGTATTCCATCAAGTTAAAAAAATTATTATAAAATTAACATTTCCCTGCCGTGTTTCAAAATCTTGGCCTAGTGATTGCAAGGTGGATGTCTTATATACTGAGCAAAATGACAAGTCTTATACAAATTTACCAATTACATGTACAATACAAAAATTGCAGTAATCATCTTGAAGAGTAATAGAAGTAAGAGTGGAGTTTGACCCAGCATCAACCAGGCTTGTAATCTAATGAAACTATAACCCACGTATAGGTTAACACCCATCTAATGTTTTGCCTAAACATTTGGCCTTAAAGACTCAAATTGCACACAAATACATACAATACTTTATTGTCTTTGATGTTATGCAAGCCTCCACCCAACAATCCCAATCTATGCACAGTATTCATCCCCAAAGAGAATTTATGTTAGATTAAAATGTAATAATTCAAGTTTTATTTTTTCAGATTTTTCAAAAAAGTCTAGCAATATCATACGTAGTTAGTACTTGATGCTTTAAGTAAAACAAGCACGTCAGTAATGTTTGCTTTTTGATCACTGATAATGTCTTCCTTTATGATTTTCAATGCAGTTATATAATAAAATCATTAGCAATGAATTTTCATTATACATCAATATCATCAGTCTTTTATCATCAGTCGTTGGACATAGACCTTTCCAAAGGTTTGCAACATCTCTCTATCATGGGGTCATGGAGCCAATACATTCTGAGCCTGTTAAGTTTGTCTTACCATCTCATTTTCTGCTGGCCTCAGTTTCAAGTTTGATCTCTAGGGGTCCATTTTGTGAGTCATGATGTCCACCTGTTGTCTGCCATTCTTGCATCATGACCAGCCCATGGTCATTGAGTTTCCTAATGGATTCTATGATGTCTCCTGTTTTCTCCCTAATATATTATGCTGTCATGTGACCTCTCCATGTGATTTTGAGCATGATTGCTTTATTCTGTCTCTCTGTCAGTGACATAGCAAGGTGGGGATGAGGCTGGGTAGTTACCAACGGGCGGAAGATTCCTTTGGCCTAAAATACCCACTACACAGGCTTTTGTCAAGGGCACCAAGTGTTAGGGGCACATATCATGTGTCTGAGAAATAGGGAACATCAACATATGGAAATGGGAAAGGATTTAATAAAAAAGTCAAAATGAGAAATTTTCCTACTGTGAAGTCTTGGCACTCACAATAGCCAGGGCCAGGTGAGGAAGGTAAGTGGGTGGGGTGATGAGGCTAAGGGAATTTCTGAGCTTCATTGGTCATCCGTTTCATGATGTGACCAGGTCATCTTTTCTGCAATAATGTGTTCTTTAGATTTTCTTGACCTGAAGAGTGTCAGCAAAGAAGTGGCCCCTGAAACTATTAGATTAGCAGAACTGGTGCCTCTATATCTCAACCTTTGGAACATCAGAAAAGTAGTTTTGAGAAGGGTCATTTTCAGCCAAAACTTTTGATGGAAATAGATTGCTGTCCATAAGTTTCAGTCCATTGATAAATGACCACTGACGAAAAAATTGAAAGACACACAGAAATGTAAGAAAAAGATTTTCTTTCATTTGTGATCCATTTTCACTCAAATTTTTTGTTGTCAGTGTGCACAAAACACTTATGATATGCTTTTATTTTTCCTTTGAAAGAATAAAGCCTAGAAGGAAGAAGCCACATACATTTTTCATATAGCTCTTCTGTTTTCATTTTATGTCCCAAGTGTAAAATGATTGAATAATACACCTTTTTTATGTTTTGAATACATTATGGATTTTTTGAGCTCGTGTAAAAAAGGTACCTCTATGCACAGTCAACAAAAATTCTAAAATGTATTCCAATATTCCTAGAATCGGATGTGTAACGGACACCCCAGAGCCACATTTTCAAAAACAAACTCACCGGAAGTTTAGCATCTTGAATTATTGCATTTATTGTGAGGACATTACAAACACAAATGAAGAATTACAAATTAGATTACACCAATTACAAACTATCATTACACCATGAATACATATAAATCTACTAAATAATTGATTTTTTTCTAATGGAGTAATATATTTTTGGAATAAGTTGCCTAGTCATGTTAAAAATAGCAATAGTGCAAGTTTTCAAAATAATTTAGATAAGTTTAGCAATTATAAAAAGAGCATGAGCTTACAAGAACATTTTTTGGGGTTTGTCTGATGAGATTTTAAAGAGAATCTGATCTGCGAATCGTGTTAAATCAGAGATATTGTTTGTATTCATGTATACTTAATATAATTTTCATGAATTTTGTATTTGTTTCAATGTTGATGTGTAAATATTTTGCATAAGTTAGAGATGCTCAAAGAGGCATAATAAAATTTAAAATAGAATTAATCGAGAATTGTAAAGCTTTACAAAATCTAATGTTTGGGAGATTTTGTATAGAATTCTAATTTTTCTTTTAGATACAGCAGCTGATGAACTAGATCATGTTTTAGTGTCCAAAATTATTGCACATGTTTTGCACAAAGTCTACAATATTTTTGAAAAAGAATCCCACAGTAAAAATCAGAGGAAGAAATGTCATAAAATAGCCTTGACCTGGGCTACCTATAAAAATGAAATAGGGAGGAAAGTCATAACTTTGGTTTTCTGTATAAGAAAAATTCATGCTGACCTTTGAATGCTATCAACACTTAAAATGCCCCCCCCCACTGCCCATCAGTAGATAAATGTTTTTTTTCACTACATTTCTGTGAGTAAGCAATATTTTTGAAAAATCAAGTCGATTAATCATCAAATTAATTAATTTTTTTCAAATTAAATGTCTCGGAGGTAAATTCCATTTTCAAAAGATCTTAAAAAATGGACTTCCTCAACGCATCAATCAACACCTAAAAAATGGTGGAATTTCATTTAAAAATGTCATTTCAGTGTCAAGCTTAGAAATCATCCGGAAGTAAGCAAAATAGGATTTTTTTTCTTTCTTGTACATCTAAATTGATGCAATTATAACCAAAATCATGACTTTAAAGCTAATTTTTAGATTAAGCAATATGTTTTAAGGTGGTATTTGATTCCTTATGTTTTTAATTGTTACTAATTGTCATTAAGTGGGTAATACTAATGAATCACAGAATCAAGAATAAAACATTTTAGGGGTGGGAGTGTCAAAATTATTTTTACCCATTGGTGCTGAGGGCCTTTGCCACACCCCTGTACTCAGTAACATGGACCCGTTCAATACCAATGCCTTTCTGCCTAATGTACAGTGCATTTTGATGGTAAAATTATTTGCAATGTATAATCATTAGTAATCATTAGTTATACATATGATAGCCCTATTCTATCAATAATGCTTGAATTAATTTCTGACCTATGACAATCCCTTTCTTCATAATTTTCATTAAGATTGAATACTGAAACTGGCTAAAGCAAATTTTAGGGAAAAAATTGAAAAATTCAGTGCTTAATCATCAGATTTTTCCTCCAACTACCAGGGAGATTTAGTTTGTTACTGCAGAAAATAACTAAGGTCAAGTGTAGTGATTAGAGAAGGGGTCAAGTCAGTGAGTGAGCAGCAAGGAAAAAAGCTGAAATTTTTCCTTCAGATCCAATCAGTGCTAAAATAGTCACATTTTATCGATCATCATCATCATCATCATCATCACCATCAACCTTATAGCATCCGTCACTCAAGTATCTAATTTTTAAGATTTTTTTTATACTTTATCCATTTCCCATTTCTTTCAATCGCTTACACAATCTTTTAAAAATTTTGTTTTAATTTGAAACATCCAGCGGTTCTCTGATGTAATCCTCATTGTTATGTCATAACAGTCGTGTTTTTACAAACTTTTAATCTATTTCACATGGACCAATCCATTATAACTTTTAGGTTATAACAAGAATTGGACCAAATGTACGACCATACAACCAATTATACAATTAAACATACTAATTTGCATATATACCTTTTATTTGGATAGATCTTATCAGACAATGTTCTACCATTGCTGCACCCCAACAAACACATCAGCAATATTGTCTGGCATTACAATTAAAATTAGGATTAAATTATAACAATCACCTTGACTGACTCACCAGCTGTCACTTGTATTATATCACATCAATTATTGTTTCATTTGTTATAGTTTAATTTCCTTGTAGAGAGGGAGACTAAAGAAGTTTTTCTCACTTACTGATCATTAGGTGCGATAAAATTTGTCCTTCAACAGCTGTTGGAAAGAATTCGGAGGAGTAAGGAATGAGGTAAGAAACACATGTTAAAGGTAGGTAACTCTTCTAGATTGCAATACAGTAAACCCTTGCCATAGCAAACTAATTGGGCGGAGAAAGGGAGGGGCCGTTAAAACTGAAAGTTACCTCTTGTTTGTTAAAACAAGAAGTAAGTTTGGTAGTTTGTCACATTCAATGAACATTGTTCGAAAAATCCAAAGGTAGTTCAGTTGCCCGTCGTTCTCCGACCTTCCAACCTTACTCCACATCATTTGGTAAATGAGAAGAAAGTGCATTATGGTCCATGTGTTTGCTGCATTTATTGAAATTAGTATGGAAAATCCAAAGTCATTTTGGATGGATCCGAGTTCATTAAAGCCAAGGTTCGTTATATAGGTTTACTGTAAATGGTTTAGATCAGGGGAGTCTTAATTCAATCCATATACCAGGTATAAAAGAAATATCTTTTTTCTAATAAAGAGAATGATTTAATAAAAAAATTCGAAATTATGTAGCAAATTTCTGTCTCAATTTCTGAGTTGAGGAATTACCATTATCACCCATTAATTTATTCTGACTAGTGTCCTCATCTGCAAGTTTTGGCAATTGTATCCCCCACCTTCTTCATGTATCTGTCTCATGTGGCAACCCTCTGAGAATTTTGAATCAAATTTTTCATTCAATCCATGGAGGGTCAATTGCTCTCATTCTATTGACCAATTACCATGCTGGAAGATATCTTATATCACTTAATTCATCCTTGTGGTCCAGTTTTCACCTTTTCTATTGAACCAGAGTACATGATTTCTTTTTACTGCCTGGCCCAGGGATTGATCTTGGTAACTTGATGCAATCAACCAATACTTTTATCCTTTAGGTCATTGTCTCATTAGAAAAATTATCTGATACAAGATATTGCCTAGCATGGATAGTTGAATGAGAGCAATCTACCCAAGGGGTTGAATAAAGCGTTCAGTTTGTTATTCCTGGAGGGTTACTTTAATGCGACAGACACCTGAAGGAGGCTAGAGGCTATTAATTAAGTAACACTCAGCCAAGCAATTTATACAGTATCATCCATAAATAAGTACACCCCTCCCACTTTTTTTTAAATAGGAAAATTTCTTCTAAACCAGGCATAGCTGGATTTTAATATTTTTAGTGAAAGATTATACAATCATAACAGATATCATCAGGTATTATCTATGACCTAACTCAACAAAGTTGAAACTCTGTTGCCAAAATTATGAACATATTTTGTCCTCAAATGAGTGCAACCCCTTTGAAAAAATTTAGTGGGCGAGAGAGTTTCAATTCTGTACAGTTTGGTCATGAATAATATCTGATAATGTCCATTTTAATTGTATAATCTTCCACTAGAAATAATACAATCCTGTCGTTTTTGGTTGATAAAAAAAATTGACTTTCTATTTAAAAGAAAGTGGTGGGGTGTACTCATTTATGGGTGACAGTGTACATGCATGAAAGACAGCCTACAAATATGCATACCAAATCAGACTAGATAAAGTGGGTACATCTGGTTAAAGTATGAAAATAATATAACTTCCATTACCTTTTTGACTATCAAATATGTATGCAAATCAAGTGAGAAGAAAGTTTAAAAAGTTCATAATTGCCAATCTCAGAAGGACCAGATTTTACTGTCAATGAAAGAAGACAGAAAAATGGCAGATGAAATTCAATAGGTTTTATTCAAAACGTTTTGGTAACAAGTGTTCATTTCTTGCTACATCTAACAAAAAGAATAAAAGATATTCACTACCAATCGAATGAATTCATGGTTGTTTGGGATTTGCACACTGGCTTCATGCAATTGGATGAAAATTACATGATTCAACGGCTTCACTAATACCAACTTGACAATTACGGTGATTATGGAAAGAAAAATTCTCTTAGTAAGATTTCCCATACTATTTCTTGAAACAAGGAAACTATTATCCGAAAATCTTGATCTTACTTTATAAACAAATTTCCTCAAGAATTGTTTGGCAAGTGAACTTTTCCAAATCTTTGGCATTGTTCTCTAGAAAAATGATTTAGATGATTGAAAAAAAAAATTTCAAGTTACAATAAAAAACAAACTCTAAAAAAATTACTTGTCTCGTTAAACAGGTATGTTTTTTTTTTATTTTGAAAATCTAGGAAATCCAGGTAATAAGGAAATCCTTACAAAATACAAACTTGAAAATATAAAATAAAGAAACAAGTCATAAAATCAACAAATCTGAGATCAAGTATGTACATTATCAAGATATGTCAATATGTAAAAGAGTTCATATTAACCAATCAGAAGATAACAAATCAGAGAGAGCTTAGAAAGCAAGAAGTCAACCATTACTGAAATCCATATCTGAAAGCAAAATTGAACTTGTAGATCTATGATTTTGATACAAAATATATTTTATTAAAAACCAGTTTTTATAACATAAAAAATTCATGCAATCAAACTAAATTATAAGCAAATTCTGTTACTTGTTATTATGAATGTTTACTGAGCAGTTTACAGTAATACACTTAGATGTAAAGTCTACACCAATGTTATATCATGAATGGTATTACTGTGTTTCTAGACGTGGCTTAGAGTTATAGTATTCAGCTTTGAGTAATGGTTGGATTTCCTGAATTCTAACGTAAAATAGAATGTCTCATGTTATAAGGATTTATACATAGCAATCAAATTTAGCTTTCGGAGGCATCAAACAAGTCATTTTATTTTGCTTCATTTTCCCTCCAATCTTGTTTAACCTCAAATAATTTACTTCCATCAAAGGGATGCCTTTGATAATAAAGAAATATCATCTCATTTAAAAAACAAACAAATTTATTTGGCTTGCTAACCAATGATCTAGGCTAGGCTCCTATATTTACTAAGTTTAGTGTGGCACAAGGCCACAAATATGTGGCACCAGGTGTGGATTGAGCTTACTATAGTAGTAATGGTCTGCAATATTAGCTCATCAAACTCTATTTGATGGTGAGATATTCTTTATAGTCATTAGTTCATGATTTTACAAAAGCATGAAGGTACTGATAGCTGAGTTGATAAGAATATTGTGCAGTGGTAATTACCTTCCGATTCCAATCAAGAAACCTGGTCCAATCAGAAGTCGAGCACGTGTAATTGCAATCAATTATTCTAGCAATATTGTTCTGCGACTGTACACCAGACTAAGCTAAGCTTGTTTACCATATTTGCCAGCATATAAGACCCAACCGCCTTTTCCAAAGAAATGGCTGAAAAACTGAACATAACTTTCATCGTCTAGACCCACATTGGCCTGAAGTTGAGGAGTAGTTTTCAAAAGTGGGTGATAAGTAGAATTCAGAGAAATTAATTTTTCTTCTCAATATTCCCTGATGGAATGGGGGGGGGATTACATGCCTTCAAAATATAGTATTACTCGAAATATAACCACAAAGTAACAACTTATATATATATATATATGAGTCATTTTCAGATGGTCAGATATTTTTTTTGTACTGAGTGAAAAACAGTTTGTTGAATCCCACAAAGTAAGAGTATAAATTTAAATAAATAAATGTCAAGGATACCGGGTCTCAACAATATCATATTGCCTTGAAATGATCAAAGAAAACACTTGTTGGAATACTTTGATCATTAAGCGTTACATGGAGTTCTCAGATGACTATTGTTGTCGTCATTATTATTTTTCTGTTAATTACTCAAACTAACCTTTTTTTCACCTTAGTTGTTTCAATCACAATGTTTTTATGACAGTACAATCTCCAGCTTTCCCCCAGTGTAAATTACATTTTGTGATTTTCTGGCAGTGGAGAACGGAATCCTATATGTTGCTCATACCTTTTACCAGTGATTTTCTGCTAACTTTTTTTTCTCCTACTAGAAGATCCTGATGGCTTATACAGAGGAAGCTGCTTATTGTGATCATTTTGGGACAGGATCTTTTAGATAATGATAATCAGCAATCAACATTAAGCCAAGGGTATAAAAATTAGAACAATCTACATTCATTGACATAAATTTTCATTCATTGTTATAAATTCATTGTTATGATAATAAATTTGTAAATAAGATAATCTCCAGTCATTAAGTAAAAAACATTAAAACACATTTTGCTGACCATACAAGTTTAGGAATCTCAACACCTTAAAACTCACAAGTATATTCAAAGAAGTACCTTTCATTCTTGCTCTAAAATTGTGTAATGTATTATTTGATCACAACATGTAGATGGAGGTGGAGTAAGTGTTAGAGTCCAGTTTCTTTTCAGAGCCAATTAACTTTTGAAGGTATGACATAAACCATCTAAAATACTATGATTTCAGCTATTTAACCACTCACATACACCCACGTTTATAATGAAGCAAACACTATCCAACTTTTGTTCAGTCTTTTTTCTGCCTGCTCAAAGAATGCAGAAATGAGGGTTGTTCAAACATGTACCCTTGCGTGTACTCATTTCATTTTATGTATATATACATACTTGTATACTAACAAGCCCATAAGTTCTTTTTGCTTACATAAATACAAATACAATAGTATACTAACTTATGTACTTTTATCAATTTTACATCAATACAAACATTGATAATTTTATTCATAACTACGTAGGCTACTGAACTTAAAAAGACAGATTTCTTCTCTACTTGTTATACTGGTCAAGCTTATGCATATTATCTAATGAATACATTCTTATTAAGTTACAATGTATGTGTATCTTTATTCATTCTGCATATTACTCTTTGCATTCAAACTCTGCATGCTCTATTCACTCTCTCAGGTATTTGCACATATGTGAATATAATTGCCAATATCATGAATAGAAAGAAAGATCATACCAGTTTTCTCTGTATGCATGTAAACTATCACTCTTTCCACATTTCTTAACAAGCAGCAGCGAGCAAGCTGCCATAGTGATCGCAACTACATTGTTCTGTTTTCAATACTAACTAAGTAGTTAATTTAATATTAAAATGATAACAGGGGTAGGTTTAGATTTCAAGGTAATCAACACAGTCAGAATGATTTAGATCCAATTAATTTGATTACACTTTGTTTTAAATTCATTGTTATAAACAACTCTACATTATGAAAGATTAATACAAAATTTATTGATAATTCATGATTCATTTTAAATAGAGTACTTGGGACTGACTGATTTTAATAACAATAACCGTTTTATAACATTATCTGCAATTATATAATGTACAGCTTCCTCTGTAGTTATGCTTTACTTGTAATTTTTCAGTGAGATGGGAAAATCTGGCTATATATATGATGGAAACAACATGTATACTAATTTTAGTGTCTGATCTTTTAGGATAATCCATTCATTCAATTTGTGCAAAATCCTTCAAAAAACGATTAGAATAATACTGGAAAGGGAATAATTAGAGAATATTATTCTATGAGGAGCAACCTAAAAATTCAGGCAATTTAAACAGATTTATTAATTGGTTCATCTGTCAAGATAATCAATGTTTTCTGTGTCTCACCAGGCATTTCAAACATCTCTCAAAATCAGTAGGAAATAAAATCTTCATTTTCTATCATTTTTTTTCTTTCTCAGAGAAAGCCATTTCATACCTCAAGTTCACTGAAATTTTTGATTGCAACTCATATAGTCTGAGTTTTTTCAGCCTCATTGAAATATTCCTAGTGCCATATGAACCTACGTTACTTCCATCTGTGAATTTCCCTAATTTTTTAGGCGAAAATTTGCAATAAAAGAATTGTGAGAAAAATAAAGGATTTTGTTCAAAGCATCTTCAGGGTTACTGGATGGGATATACACTTGAGGAAGGCTGGAGAGTGCACCAGCTTAAATGTTGTAACTGAAACAACAAAGAGAAGGATGTTAAACTAAATGATACATTGAATAATTGGATGATTAACACAAAAGATAATAGCAATGTAATAACAAATGATTTATGAATGTCATTCAATACATTATGCAATGCATTGGATAATGTTCTTTTTTTCCACACGAAATTAAATCCTTTCTTCAGTTTTGTCCACCAAACTTGATCAAGGGTTGCCTTTTCCTGCCGGTAGGTGCGAAAGGATCAACCTGCAATAATAAATGAGACTTTGATGGACACTCAAATTCAGGAGGGTTTCAATTGAGTTACAGTTAATATTGTTATTTGATGGTCCTTTTTGGAGATTAAAGTTTAAAGAGACAAAAGAAATTTATACTCAGAAGTCTTTAGAATGAAGATAGAATCGAACAAAAATTTATTATTTTAGCAGAGCAACTCCAGAACTGAAGATATTCATTTGGTAGTTGCCAAATATATTTGGAATTAATGTATCACAGAAATAAAAACTCTTAAAAAGATTAGAAGTAGCCAAATATCCCGTTCTTTTAATTGATACCTTGATGATTTGGGGTTTTTTTATGGAGAGGGGGAAGTTAGTAAAGATATTCACTATCTAATAATGATATTTCTATTTTTTTCTGTATTGTTAAAACATTTTAATCATTTTGTATTGCTTCAAAGTAAAGATGCACCATAAAATGTCCACAGATCCTACTGCTACTACAAATATATGAGTATAATTCCATGGAAATGAGGCAACTCAAATTTCGAACCAAACATGGATACAACAGTTTTCATTAAAATTTACATTCGAAATCACATTATTATACCAAATTATGAGTTCACTTTACCAGAATATGAAATAAAATGAGACACTTTATTGCCATAACTTTATTGACAAAATGAAAACAAATTATGTCAACCTCTGTTCAATTTTTGGACTGAGCTTGTCTTAGTCAAATGAACATCAACAAAGTCTTATTCAAGAAACTGTCAGAAAAGAAACAGCAATGTTCTAAGATCATGAGTCGATATTTGATATATTGACAGGGGTTGACAAACATGATAGGCCCTGAGTTGACATTTCTGATATTACATTGTTTGGCTACATTTAAAAATCATATTGTGGCTTATTTTTTAATGAATTTAGCTTCAAAGTCTTGGCACTTATAAATGCATAGTATGTATAATCTAACAAAGGAAGGGAAATACCATAGAAAGATAATTTGATAACTATACAGTGAGACAATGGACTAAATCATCATAATCATCACCAGTCTTTTATCGTTCGTCATTGGACAGAGACCTTCCCCAGGATTTGCCACACCCCTCTATTGTGGGCATCACAGTGCTAGTACTTTCTGAATTTGTCTACTTCATCTTTCCATCTTGTATTCTGCCGGCTTCAGCTGCACATGTGATCTCTGGGATCCATGTTGTGAGCTGTGATATCCATCAATTGTCTGCTATTCTTGCAACATGGCCAGCCCATTGCCATTTAGGTTTTTTGGTAGATTCTATGATGTCTGGGACTCCTGTTTTCTCCCCGATATAATGTGCTGTCTTGTGATTTCTCCATGTGAGGTTGAGCATGATTCTCCCATGCGCAAATTGCATGCTTCTCAGTCTGTCTCTTGGTTAGGTTCCATGTTTCAGCTCCGTAGGTGACTATCGGGAGGATGCATTGGTTGTATAATCTCTTTAGGATTAATAAGATCTTATTTTCGAAGGCTGTGCTTGCTTTGCCGAAGGCTTGCCATCCTTTAGTGATTCTCCACTTGATTTCTTTTTCTTTTGTGGGTTTTAGGGAGATTCATTGTCCTCAGTAGATTTATTTGTCTACTTTCTCCAGTTTTCCATTATCAATTTTGATAGTTGTGTTCTTATTTCTGACATGGTTGTTGCAAATGACTTTCATTTTGCTGAAGCTCATTTGTAGGCCGACTTGCTTGCTTTCTTTGTTTAGTTCATCTATCATTAGTTGGAGGTCATGTAGGATCTCTGCAAAAAAGCTGATGTTGTCAACAAATCTGAGGTCACTCAGATATTCGCCGTCTATTTTGATTCCTATATTTTCCCAATCCATTTTTCTGAAGATCATCCCGAGGCAGGCTGTGAAGACTTTGGGAGAGCTGGTATCACTTTGCCTTACTTCTTTCTTGGAGCTGGAAGGGCTCAGAGGCTTTATGTAGCCTTATAAATCAGCATTTCTCAAACTACAGTATGCACAAAAACTGGTTGCAATAAAATTTACTTCATTTTATCAAACCTTTTTTAAAATTAGTTATTTTAGTTCAAATCAATACTGTTGAAAGAATAATTAATTTTGGCGAAATGGAAACTTTCCATTTGATTTGTTGATTATTTTCCTGGTGATCTAACATTGGTTTATGACTGGATTCAAAACCCTTTTAGTATTGATATAAATTTTGGGGAAAAGCTCTCAATGAGCCAAACAGGAAAATCTAAAGATGGCACTTGAAAAAAAGTCACTTAGAAAAATTAAATTAGCAGAGTTCTGGCTGAAAGTCTTGAAATAAAATACAGACATTGGCAAGAGTACAATCAAATTTCTGTTACTTTTCACAGGTTTCTGTCTCAGTGAATCTGGATTCTTAACTATTAAATATTTGGAAATAAAATATAGAGATGGCTTTTGGATCAAAAATCTCTCTTCAACTGTGAGACTCAGCATCTGTTCTTTTGAGCTGAGGATTGATAAGCTTTCAAATGTGTAAAATTTCACATTTATTTTGATTTTTTACTTAACAAACTTTGAATGAAAAATCTGAGTCACGGTGAACATATTAATAAAAAAAAGAGGCAGGTGTGTATTGTAAAAGGTTGAGAAACACTGGATTAGATCAGTTATAGTGAGGTGAAAGATAGACAGTTCAAGTCAGGATGCTGATACTGTCCTTATACAAATGTCATTGTTGCTTTTCCAAACACTAAGATGAAAAAATTTATACATGGATGCAAAAATGATTCTCTGTTAATCTACTACTGAGTATAATGAAAAGATGTGATATACCCTCACAAAATAGGTTGTGTAATTTTTTCTCTCCCAAAAGATCATCTATGATGGATAATACGTTCAAGCCTCAAACTCAGTGTTTTACTGTATGAGCACTCACTAGATACTAGTAAGTCATAATCTAACACAAAAGTGTTTTCATACATGTGCAAATGTATGCAGATATACACTGATATACAGTGTTACCTTTCCTAACGAAGACAAACGTCTCATTAGATGAAAATTTTTTAAGTGATTAAATAAAACTATGAGATTTGCGCAATTCATTAAGCTGAAAACGGCTATCATTATCGTATCATAAGTTTTTAGTTCCCATAACTGAAACAAAGCAAATCAGAATTATTCAGTTGTTTTTTTTACATTAGTTGCATTTCTTTTTTATATTCTCGGTGTTCAGATATTACATACAAGGTAAATGAAAAGTTTTTCTCCGGGAAAAATGCCATGTATATGAACAAAACCAATTCTCAACCAAAACCCATTGTATTAATTCCAATTACTGTTTCTCTTCAGAAAGCAAAATAAAAATTGCTCTTCAAATATTAAGATGCCCTTCAGTAAAGAATAAGCAGACACAAAAATTAGTTAAACTGAATCTCAATTGATACTTTTTCTAAAAAAAAATGCTGCTATTTCTTGATTCAGGGTTTTACAATCATGAACTCCATATTTTACATACATGTATATTTATTCATCTAAGGATAACTGCCTGGAGGACAGATATTTTCAGCTAGTTAATTGCATTATTAAAGTTATTTTTCATGTGTATCTTTATTTCTTAATATTCTTTATTCATTTAATACTTTTTGTACCATCAATAACCTGTATGTTGAATGAAAACTAAAGCTTAATTTCATTTGTTCATTAAATTCTTTGTGTACACCTCATACAATACTTTTTTTAGAAAGCTGTATGTCTCATCTACAATGTATTGATATATTCAGATCTATAGGTCTGTTTTCAAGAGTTTTATAGCCAAAAAAACAGTGAGAGCTTCAAAAAAAGTTATTGATCAGCATTTAGCTTCTGCTAAATTTCTAGTGGTTTAGCATTATTAAGACTAGCTTTTTGAATTAGTGGACATCAAAGCTTAATTTTCAGTTGGTTGTGCTAACCACTGATGATAATAAAAACGTCTCTCTGTCACTTTAAACAAAGTATGTCAAAAAGCCAGAAATATGACTATACCAATTAGTTTGAATTGAGGTATTGTAAAAATGGTGGACAGAATAGAAAAGGCATCAATTGTAATCATAATGAAACAATGTATTTACAATTATAGCAGGGATACCTGCCATAACTGTATGTATAAATTTAACAACACAGTAAAACATATTTTCTGTAATATATTTCTTCTTACACAACACAACAAATGATAAAAAGATTATTTACTCAATTCATACATGAAGAAGTAGCTGTTATTGAAAAAATTGTTCTGGTGCACGAAACAAAACAAATGACGTAGTCCCTTAGTTTGACAGGGCTTCTGACTGATAAGAGACTTTGTCCAAAAAAATTTTAGGGAGACACTGAAAATCAAAGGGTAGGGAATTTGCAAAAACATTTCAGTGAAAAGTGCATGGAGGTACATAATTAATAAGATGCCTTTTGTCTCATTCTTTACAATCTTTTTTTTATTTATTGGTTCTGTAGTATATTTTTTTGATTAAATTGTTTTAATCTACTTTTTGGTTGACTCTAGTGCTAAAAAGCTATGATGCAAATGTACATGAATTATGCCAGATCAAATATTTCTACCTTGTTTTCATGTTTGAAATTTGTTATTTGTTAACTATTAGTTATAAAATTCTAAAGCTTTTAAAAGACTTTGTTTGCTTCAAACATTTCAGGACACGTGGCGCTTGGTCCTTGAGCAAACAACAACTGCATTTAACTTTATTTAAAAAAAAAAAAGGAAAAGATCTGATTCAAACTGCTGATATGTCAAGAACTGAAAAGGGTAGGGGTTGAAACATAAAGCTAAAGGACAATGACTACGTGTCTGTTACTATGACTACTACAACTACTACTACGGTTTCATTGACGAAAAAGCAATAACTGACAAAAAAAACGTCCAAAACTTATATAAAAATTATTTTCATTGTGAGAAATCTTTGTACTATTCATAGAAATGTTCCAGTGCTTAGAACCTGAGATTGACTGGAAATAACCTCTGGTGGCCTTGGATGACCCCCAAGGTCTGCCTTACATGCCACAATCGGATGTTTCATTACTCAGATAGTCACTCCCAGTGTTGTCTGATCAAAAGATTTTTCATGCTATATCGACCACAAAAAGATGTCAAAAAAACATCAAAATGTGCTAAATAATACTGTTAACCTTTTTATGGCCATTTTTAATTGTTGAAAATGGCTACATTAATCTAAAATGACTGGAAAATAGCTGAAGATTGACTGAAATCGCTAAAGAATAATACCATAAGCAGGGGTAAATACTGAATTTCAGCACTGCCAAAACATCATAGTATCATCCCTCTGATGGTGTCACCTGGGACGCAATGAAATAACCAGAGTTGAGTGAACATTTATAGCAATGTTATAACAGAGTTGGAAAGTGTATTTTCTATACATTACAGTTTAGTAAACCTGTAAGAAGTGAGGTATTGCATCTTCATGTAGCCAAATGAATGTATATGTATGAATGTGGACGTCTATTTGGATGAATTAATGTGTAAGCTCATAGTGTCAAAAATAGTAATTAATGAAACTTGGTTGCACATTAATCTTCCTGTACAACAATATTCACTCAGAATTGCTTGACTAATTCACAACGCCCTACGACTTGAGTAACCAGATTTGAAGAGATATCATCTCTTCTGTTATCTCCTGGTTACTGAGGGTTTGTGAGAGAATTCCATGTTTATATAAGCAGTAGTGGATCAACCATTCACTGATTAACTGAATTTGTCCAATAGAAATTGAGATTAAAACTGATTCTACAAGCTTACTGGTTACACTTTACATGAAGAAGAAACAGAATAATGACAGTAAATAAAATTCAGTGGATTCCTCAAAAATGGGAATATGATGGTTTGAAGGAATTCTGGCATGCACTTGTGTGGTTACAGGGTAGCCTCGTTATTTACTTGTTCACCCCGAAACATTTTTTGTTGTGTGCATTTCTGCCATAGTGTCTAAAAGAAGTACACCTATGTCTACTTCAGGTAAGCAAAAGAATATATTGTCTGAAGACAAAGCTGGACAGTTATTGAAATTCAGCATGGCAAGAGCTGGGTTGAACTCATGGAAAAGTATGATTGTAAAAAAAGATGACAATCTATGACCTGAAGGTGAAGATTAAGAACCTGAAGTCTGGACCAGTGATGGCTGGCTCTGGTGTTTTAGACAGTGACCTGGCATTGTCAACAAAGCCCTAGCTGGAGAGATGCTGAATGCCAACACTGAAGCTAAATGTTGTGAACTAGCAAACGAGGGACAAACATCAGGTATAACTAACTTCTGGCTTTAACAACCATCCCCCTCCCACAATTGTTATAGCAAGGGTTTACTGTAGTTACTATCTATTACCTAACTAGCATGGTACTTATAAAAGAAAAGTTGAACATTTCAACTTTTCATCCAATTTCCAATGCATTAATTTTTGTTCATCTTTTTACACAGCCAGAATTGACTCCTAGATAGGGTGTTTCTAACTTCTGAAAATATGTCTGATCATCCTTTAGCCATACATTGTTGTTGTATGTACTTAAACTAATAGCTTTTGCAACCTTAGGGAAGATGCTTGATCCCAGCAATTATATTTTATCTAAATCTGGCAAAGTTAGATCAAACTGGTAACAAAAGAAACACTATTGTATAGGTTAGACACGTTACTCATGTTGGCAAACAATTGCAGTCTAGCGATTCCATTCATATTTGATTGGTAAATTCTGACTAAAACAGAAATGAAAAGCAGGTCAAGAGAATCATTTTGTGCAGAGCACAGAAAAGCTACCATGTTTAGCAAATGCAGCAGTTGTAGTTTCTCTAAAAATCTGATTGTTTTATTTTATTAAATAACATTGATCTCACAGAAATTGCAATTTGTGATTCACATTTTCAACACACGCGGTGAGTATATCAAGTAAGCACTCAAGTGAATGGTGTAAGATTATGTTTTATTTTATTTCAAAAGTTCAAATTTGAGAGGAAATCTTAGTGAAACAATGCGCACGACAGGATTGAAAACAAAGCAACTCCACTGATGGATAGAAGCTTAGACAAGATACTCACCCCATACTGGATCACTTTCAGTAAATTTAGTCAGATGCTATAGGAAGAGCAGATTTTTTTTTCAAGTTAAAACACTGTTTGAAAATTCTCTCCACAGCTTAGATTAATAAAATGATGGATAGATTTCAGTTTATAGGAAAAGCTGTCTTTCCCAAAAGATCATAATTAATCCAAAGATCAGGAACAACTCTGCCTGAAGACAACTAATGAAAACTTCATTGGGATTTCTTAATAAGCATCTTAACAACAGTGTTAACAAGGAAATACTTTCCTTAATAGATCATCAAAGAGTCTTAAACAAAATAAGAAGAAAAAGAGATTCAGCATAAAACAGTCTATCACTTTTATTCAAGCTCAAAAATCATTTTTGAGTCAGTGAATAGTCTTTATGAGAATTAAGTGAAGAAGAATTTTGTCAGCGCAAATCAACGAGCATCATTAAAATTTGACTGACATTTGACAGAATGCTTGTGCTATGAAAGTTCGGTTAAATCTCTTCAAAAAATTTATGAAAATTTCTTATGCTCAGAGGATTTACTCATCAAGGTTTGGAAATAATTAAGGAACACAGAATGAGAAAATTGCTTCACACAAATTCAAAGGCAGTAAAATAGATCACTGAACAACTTTTTATTGCGTAAAGTGACCCTACTTGTACTTCTTGTATGACGGGAGTATTTAGAAATTGAACAGGAATGGAGAACTAAAGTAGTGTCTTTTAAAATGAACTCTGATTCTTAATTCTGATCAAGTGAGAGTTTAGTTCTCCTACTAATTCTATTTGTTGAATGGTTGACTCTGATTTGAACTTAGAAACAGTCAAATAGATTTCAAGCATATCTCAACAATGCTCAAGTCTGAAACTGCATAATCATTGTTATCTAAATTGTTCTCCCCGAAAGAATGTATGATCATTTGATAATTGAGCAGAATATTCATTTGAGAATTATTCATGATTGTATTTTCTTAATCAAGTGAGTAATAATTTTATCCTGGGCTATTCTACACTTTATAGGGTTAAATGGAAATGTGTTGCCTTCTCAAACTAATGACTGATTGAGGCAGTTGATGAAAAAAAAAGTCTTACTTTTGGGTACTGAAAACATATAAGAGATATTGAAAAAGTCTATGAGAAATTTGGGTGTTGAGAACATTATAGTCAAAAGAGATATTGAAGGAGACAATAAGAAATATTTATCTTCAAAGTGATACTTTGAATATATATCTCTAATTAGGTACTAGCTTAGGATAATATTGCTTAAATTTGCTCATTAGCGATGCTGTTACAGATATCATTTACAATATGTTATTGTTATAAATAGACTTTTTTTCCATTAGGATTGTGTAACCAATGAATGGCATTGACTTGCAACAATTCCTGATAACAAAAGCTGATTTGTAAGCAGACAAAAAAAGTCTTAGATTTTTAAGAAACAAAAAAAAACTGAAAAAAGCCAGCTTACATTAACCACTGGATTTCGTTCAGAAATGACTGTAATGTCCGTGATTTGAGGGCCATGGATTTTTCTGGCTCTTGCCCACTGAGCTTTTAGATGGATGTCCTGCGGACTGGTCAGTGGATTCTGAAATGGTAGTCCAGTTGAAACACAGAGCACATCATCTCGCTGGATGTCTTTGAAAGTTTCAATCTCCAAAACAGAAAGGAAAAGGAAAATTTGTAGTTTAGATCAATCGAAAGATAAAGCAATCTACTAGAAAAAAAGTATTGACATGCATATTTCTTGAGTGAATTTACAAAAAAAAATACAAAAATGATCATTAGCTCATTGTATTATATACTATAATCACTGGAATGTACATATATATATATATATATACATTGTGAGGGAAAGGATGAGATCTATCTGATATAATGGTGATACTTTTGGAAACTTGATTGTATTTATTCCCGTTGTCTTTGTGTCGGAGTTGAAATCATTTGTGTTCGAGTAAAATTTAGAAGGGATTTGTATGTGTATATGTAGTTTAGTCTGGTGATTTTTATTGTGTACAAAGTGTGTGTAATATATATATATATATATATATATATATATATATATATATATATATATATATATATATATATATATATGCCTGTGTGTGTGTACTTATATATATGTAAATGTGTGTATATATATATATATATATGCATATATATATATATATGTATATATATATTTATGTGTATATGTATTTATATATATATATTTATATATATTTGTATACGTATATGTATATATATTTGTATACGTATATGTATATATATATGTATGTATATATAAATATATATTTATATATTTATATATATATATATACATACATAAATATATATGTATATGTATATATATATGTATATGTGTGTATATATATATATGTGTATATATATATATATGTATATACATATATATCTCTCTCTCTCTATATATATATGTATATGTATATATATATATATATATATATATGTATATATATATATATATATATATATATATATGTATATATATATATATACATATATATATGTATATATATATATGTATATTTACATATATATATATATATATATATATATATATGTATATATACATATACATATATATATGTATATATATATATATAAATATATATATATATATATATGTATATATCCATACACATATATGTATACATGTACATATATATATATATGCATATATCTACTACATATATATTTCCTCAATCTGTAACAAACAGAAAACGAATGGAAACAGATCTTATCCATTTTAGATGTTTGATCTTAGTGCTCAATATCAAACAGAATAAATAGACCTACTAATATATAGAAAATAATACTCACAAAACATTTACCCAGTATATGTCCTTGTAAATTATATTTTTTACAAATATATATATATAATGAGCTTTGCAAACAAATATTTGAATGAGATAGGCTTCGCAATTAGATAAGCACAGACACATGCACACCCATACCTATATATTAATTATTATTATAATTAACACTCCCTTCTTCAGGATTTAGCACTCTTCAGTTGGGCAACTTGTCCATTATAAGCTACTATAGTAATGCTCTTCCAACTCTGGAATGGAGCACTCTGATGGATGAAGGATTGTGCATAAGTAAATATATCGCTTAAATTCAGTCCTACTGACTGTCCAGTTTTATGTAGGGCTGGGGTAAAATGCCAGCCTCTGAGTCTGAAGCAAAGGTTTCAATACTACCTCATGGTACTGGACGAGATATTGGATGGTCTGTAGCCACATTGAAGAGTTATAATACAATGAAACAGCTGTCTGTGGATGACACAATTATTATCTACATATATATACATATATATAAAAATAAACTATTCTTCTCACCTGCATGGTCATTCACGGATGTAGTTTGAGAAAAATAGAAATATAAAATATGTAAGAAGTTCTTCCTAAAACTCTGTACTTATTGAACTCCTAATTCAATGTCCTTGAAATCAATTTATTCCATTTTTGAAACCCAACCAGCATACTCCAATCAAACCATCTTCATGAAAAAGACACTCAAGCCAATGTACGGCTAAATGCTGATCATCAGGATATATGCCTTACCAGTTTGCCTTCTGTACTATACAACAGCTTGGCTTTCTTCCAGAATCCCAACTTTTCTGTGGCTTCATCAAGAATTTCTTCCAGAGACGAACCGCAGACATACACGCTGCGTAGATCACGATTTTCACCGTTTGGGTAAACCTTTATCCGCTTCTACAAATGCAGAAACACAGTAAAGAACAAAAGAAAGTGGAACAGTTATGTACTTCAAATCATTCTATCACAAATGAAATAATCATAAATGTGGGAAGCATGATTACACATTGTGTAGATGAAATTTTGTCATAAAATCAATGTAATTGAATAAACAAGTTCTTGGCTTTTAGAATTCTGGCAGTGTGAAGGCAAAGTTTAAAAACTTTAAAGAATTATTACTGAAATCTACCATAAGATCGCTTGCCAGATAGCATGGCAGTTATTTTATCTGAGGTCAAGATTTTGATGGTGAAAATTTCAAAGCATCTATACTTGCTTTAATTAATCTAACCATTATCTTAGAATTATCACCGTTTCATACTAGCACGGAGGAGTATTCGTCCATGGAGAGCTGTTAAAAGCTGATGTTGATGATATGTCAGTGTCTCTATTTTAAAGGGAAACTAATGAAATTGAAAATACTGGAGGGAGAACATCATCATCATTTTTGACTAGCTTTTAACTTCATCCTCACTTTCAGTTGCTTTTTATCACAACTTTGAATCAAACTGTAATCCTATGGCAACAATTAAACAGTGCAATCGGAAAATAAAGAGCAAGTCCATGGTGAAAATTGAATTCAAAACCCCTGTGGGCTTGCTCTTTATTTTCCAACTGCGTGCAGTTTAATCTCGCCGTAGGATT
Organism: Thysanoteuthis rhombus; assembly: GCA_963457665.1. Classification (NCBI taxonomy): domain Eukaryota; kingdom Metazoa; phylum Mollusca; class Cephalopoda; order Oegopsida; family Thysanoteuthidae; genus Thysanoteuthis; species Thysanoteuthis major. Next base: position 44,768,406 of record OY735202.1, read on the forward strand.
ATTGTCTGATTCAAAGTTGTGATAAAAAACAATTGAAAATTAGGATGAAGATAAAAGCTAGTCAAAATTAATGTTAATGTTGCAATACTTCATCCGAGGATAAATTTCAAAAAAAGAATAAAAAAATATCACTGGAGAAATTCAGAAAATCTTCAATAGTGATAATAGTGACATAAAAAAATACTTCGAAGAATTTTAAATCTTTGTAACAATCTAAAATCGTACCGATTGATAGATAAGGGAATAAAAACACGTGAGTGGTAACTTCTATTGTTTTTATGTGTTTTCATTGTTTAATATTAAGTATGAACAGTATGGACTTAATTTTCACCAGAAAATCAACATCTGAGAAATTTGAAAATCTTGCAAAGATCAGCACATACTTATTCATTAAAAAGATGAAGTTTTAGAAAAATAATTTTCCATTCAAAATTTCTGAAAAGAAGATATTTTTCATCATTTTGCGACCTAAACTTTTTTATTTTGATGATTTATTTTTTCATATCTAACAGATAAATTCCTCAAGATATTAATTAAGTTCACCCTTTTTATAGAATTTGAAAAAGATTTTTTAATGACAGAATTTTAAATTTCTAAAAAGAAATTTCTTTTGTCATTGAATGGTGTCAAGTTTTTTAACTGAAACATAGAAACTAAGCAAAAGATTGACCCGCAAACATGCAACATGCACGTGGGAGAATCATGCTCAACATCGCATGGAGAGACCACAAGATAACACAGTATATCAGGGAAAAACAGGAGTCCAAGACTTCATAGAAACCATTAGGAAACTCAATGGCCATGGGCTGGTTATGTTGTACAAATGGCAGACAACCGATGGACATCACGACTCACAACATGAATCTCCAGAGATGGAACTGAAGCTAGCAGAATATGAGGTGTGACAAACTGGACAGGTTCAGAAAGTATTGGCTCTGCAACGTCCACGGTAGAGAGATGTGGGAAATCCTGGGGAAGGTGTATGTCTAACGACGGACATTAAAAGACTGATGATGATGATGATATTTCTCTGCTGAATATAGGGAAAATTGATTGAATTTATAATTGTCAAAATCTACATAATAATTGATGAAAATATGTTCTTTTTGTTTTTAAAAAAATTAGGCTTATTTAGTTTTAGAAATATATTTTTCAAAAATTGAAAAGAGATCTTTGAAATTTTCAATCAAGTTTTAAAAATCAGGTATTGATATTTGATGGTGGAAATTTTTGATCCAAATTGTTTGTGCCAATTTCATATTTAGCAGTTTTGATGGCCTTTGAATGATGCCTCTCAGCAACTATTTGGTCCATTTTTTAGACACTAATTTGGCTGTTTTCCTGTTCAACAGCCCTGGGGGATCTCACGGTAGATCCCGTACAATATATAAATAAAAAGTTGTAAAATGTATCTGTATGTTTGTACACTTATAAATTATGAACTATGCAGCATAAAAGAAAAAAAAAAGCATATTCAAAATCAGCAGGTCTGAATTTAACTCCAGCACACATTTTTAGGTTAGATTTTGCAAAACTCTGAAAAAAAGTCTTTCCTATTTTCCATGCTGCTAACCAATAATACGTTGATAAGATAAATTCAAAGTAAAACAAAAATATATCAATCAACCAGAGTATACATATATATATCAACCAAGAATACAGATGAATAATAAAAATGATATCTATACTCGTACATGATGCGAGAAAAAAGATCTACTCACAGTATCTGGCTGTTTATAGAGCCTTTTTGTAATTTTGGGGTTCAAAGGTTTCATCTCTTCAGCTTCAGTCTGGTTTGATTTTACTTCATTTAAATGGTTCTGAAAATTTTAAAAAAAGAAAAGAAAGGTTCTCATAGTGCAATGACCATTAGGTTTTAGATAGGAAGATATTGATAACTATTCCTCGAGCAAAATGTTTCACAAGAGAAAGAAGCAAATCATTAATCCATATCAAGTTGCACAAAGAGCACAAGAAATATTTAGTAGAACTGATAATCTTTTGATATTATAGAAAACAAAAGATACACAGAGACATAGACATTGAGTAGAAAATAAAGTTGAATATTTCTTGGACATTTTGTTTTCAGAATAATATTTTTGTCATGAATGGGGATGGAAGTGCTAGCTGAGGAGTTACCACGAAAAAAATATACTTGGCAGGAAAACAGGTTAATGGTTGATGTTATAATTAAATGTATAAATATACAAAGACAAACACATATGAACTAGATAAATCAGATTGGCAAAAAGATGCAATCATTACACTGGGTCCAATGAACAGGTACTATGATTAGGAGACTGTCTACCAAAGCTCAAAATGGATAACTACAGGTTTTCAATGCTGGTGCTGAGTGGCATAGCTTTTACTAGTACAGAAAACTGAATCAGTGAAGAGAGTTTGATTTTCGGCCAAGGTTGCTTACATTCACTTTGCACTAATGTCCTTGGGAAAAGTATGAATCAATTTCTCCCCTGATATGGTTAAATTGTGGATCAGATGGAGCCCTTTAACCCTGTAATATGGTCAATCTTGTGTGTGGAGCTAGAACCCATTCCACCAAAACCTACTTCCACAATGAGCTATGTGGCCTTATACTCCACAAGGACTCTACAGGAAAAAATTGAGCTGAGATGAATGAGCGCTCGTCCCTAAAGTACTCTTGTAAACTATTTGTCTTATAGTCGGGCATATATTTAGTACTTACTGATATTTCCCAAAGGTGAAAGTAATCAAAATCCTTACCTGAAGCTTATGAACTTTGTCTTGTCTCACACATTCTTCATCAGTGGGTTGTGCCCAGTGTCCAGTGATGACAACAGGCTGTTTACTGCTCTGCGTAGATTTGTAGTCCCCGGGATTTAACTCTTCCAATCGCCGACCTGACAGGGGTGATAATCAAAGATATTCAGATTTTCTCTGGAAGAATTGACTGATTAACCAAAAATCCGGATGAGATATTTTGATCCTTTCTCATTATAGACTCATATAATCCAGTCAAATTAGAGTTGGACCCCAAAGTAAATACACCATCAGTGAATATTACATAAAAAACAGCACCATTTTATGTAGAATAACCGAAAAAAAAAACCAAAAACTTAAATTGAGAAACTTTTGACAGTACATTCAAAATTGAAGTATTATCAGTCAGTTTTGGCTATTCAGTCAAAAGTACAAAATTGTCAATAATGATACAAATATTGCAACTTCACCAATATGTAATATAAGTAGACTTCAATGAATGTTCAATATTGAATGACTCTTTGAAGATATTTCATGGTTAAAAAGACAATAAGGGGGTCATAACACTGTATAATCTGCTCATTTAATATAAAAGAAAAATCCATTGTAACATAAGAACAACACTATCTTAACTATAAATAACAGATGCTCCCCAAAATTTCCATTGTTTTCATCAATGTCTTCAATTTTGTCCCACTTAGTTATCTCTGTTTTACACCAGTTGAATTCAAGGCAATCGCTACAAAATGTTACGCATTACAGACTGTTCTCTCAAATTTCATGAAGATACTTTTCTGTTACATCGTATCATCTGGTGCAGGAACCTCATCTGTCATGATTGGTTTTGATTCATTTTCCTTCCCCAGAGCAATGGGTATATTTCTGAGTCAATCAATATCTTTCACCAGATAATCTGCATGTAAAGACATCAGGTGTGGTGCACAACTGCTCGTTCTGCAGGTGGTAGCAACTTGGATGATGATGCAGACATCATCATGAAGCTTGTGAACCTTAAACTTGAAAGGAAATCATCGGGCTATCTTCCATACTGAGTTTAATCCCCGCAGTTGTGATATCTTCCTTTAATCTACTTTCGTTTGGCAGTATTCCGATCATCCGTCGTGCCTCCCCTGACAGCTGAACTAGTAAACCAACCCAATTTTCCCTCTTCCATAAGTTGCAGAAGTAATATCACAACCTTCCCAAGCATGGCCGGCAAGGAATTTTTTCCAACACAGCTGGTTTCAAATGTTTTGCAATTTCCCTGACATTAAGAAGGCACTCTATCTCTTTCTGACTCTTTGATTCCTGAAACGTCATCATACCTTTCTTGTCAGCATCATAGAAATGCAGGAGCAGGATGAGCACTTCTGTATCAGTTGCAACTATCACAACAGAGAGATCCAAAGAACTCTTTCTTAGAGCACATGTTACTCTTAATGTATCAGTATCACCAGTACTTATTTCAAAATGATGGCCATTGAGAATGAATTATTTCTCTTTTAGATTGATGAATTATTCTTTATTTGCATCATCTGATAAGAATATCTTCGGATTTTCATACAATTGTTTTTGTTCACTGAAATATCTGAACAAGGCTTGCCCTTCTTCCATCTTTTGTGCTCAGGGCCATTTCCATAGTCATCAAATATAATTGAGCAGGTACCATACCTTGATTTAACGAACGCCTAATACTATTAGATGACTTATTCATACATAGCATTTGGCATCCACGCTACTCTGAGCAGCCAGTGTCCTCCATCAAGCAAAAAATAGCTGTTTTCAGGAACATCTGATCTATTCCCCGCAGCTGGATTATTCTGCCCTTCCAGTCTAATTTCTTTTGCTTTACAATCGGACTTTCTTACTTTGTTCTGGTCTTCCTTGTCCTTTTCTGTGATTTTTCAGTGGGTGCTGAAATCAAATAAGCCCCCAAGGCAGCCTTGTTTGGTTCACACATAAACTAAACCTCAAACCAGGATGTTAGAATTGGAGTTAGTTCATATTTTAAGTAATTTGTCACATCATCTAATCTTTCAATAAGCATAATGAATCAAGTGAACAACATCAAAGGGTCCATGTCTACTGTTTTCTTTTCAATAATGATTCCCTTTCTCAGGGACAACAAAGCCTTGATCTTATCTCAACACTTCACAGACACTTTTTCAATTATCCAGTTTTGTCAAAAGTTTGCATCTTCATCGCAGTTAATACAGTCATCAATGGTAGATTTTAAACCAACAGAGAGTGACTTTAGTTCCATTTGATTTTGATTGAAGGGATCATGCTTAGCAAAACATATCTTAATCTTCTGGAGATCTTTGCTATGTATCTGGCAACAGCTGTAGCTCACATCTACATGTTGTTCACTTGTAATACGATGTACACCTGTTACTGATGTTATAGCATTATGCACAGCTGCACATCTCTGCAAACTGTATATCCATAGCAGCCTTGTGGATTCAGTCATACCGCAACCTTGCAATAAGCCACCATGATTTTTTTAAAGATTCATAAGTACTACTCTATTGATCAGTCAGTCCTAAATCCAACCCAATAGGGATCAATTTTGTGTACTGAGAATAGTTTACTAACAGCCAGTTGCACATATGTTTTTTTTCTGGTGAATCTCAGTCGCAGCAGAGAGGCTAAGCATCTTTCTTAGAGCACTTAAATGCATTTCCAAATCATTGGTCCTTTCTGCTTGGACAAACTCTTTCACAATATCAATACGTATGCAATGAGTTAGCCATAGTTTTGATGTTCATGAGGTCAATGAAAGCTTTTGTTTACTTGATTCTACAGAGGCCTGAAGTTTACGTGTTTCTCATTCAACCATGTCATTATTGGAAACTCCATCTGACATCAACTGATTACAAATTTTTCGCAGTTCATCAAGGTCAACTTCCTCAAGGTGGCATGTTTCTTTTTGAGTCTCTATGTTATCTTGGTCAAGTGATTTGTCTAACCAGTTCTCACAGTTACTACTACATAGAGATGTCAATTCACTTCTCTTGCTTTAATTTGTTTTCAGTGTTGATTTTTCTGACAGGAAGCATTTCTTCCATGAGTGCCAGTGTGAAGCAGCATCAACTAACATTTCTACTCAGAGCTCTTCTTATGGCTTTTCCACTCATTATGTATCCCACAAAATTCTTTCCATACAGTTTTTGTAGTGCTTCTTAAAGTCCAGTCACCAATGCTACCCCTAAAACTCAGAATATGAAATCTCCCAAGTCTGCAAATATCCTTCGATTTGGCTGTAATGATCTCTATCGCCTTGAAATAAAGAGGCTGGTCAAATGTATTGCAGGGTGTTGGCATGTTTAACTCTTTTGCTTGACCTTCTGTGCCGACAAGAAGAGAATAGATGCAAGAGTAATCAAAATGAATCGATTATTGGAAGCAATGTGATTGTTGATTTAGGAGGCCGTTCTCCCTGGGAACCCAGACCGCTTGGGTCACGATCTTTCAGCTGCTTTAAAGACTGCTGCTGACTGCCAAAGTAGATCTATACTTGTTAATAATCTCATCGACTTCTCAAAGAGACGTGTATCTTTAGGTCTGAAAACGACTGATTTCAATCTTTTCCTGATTGCGAAACACTCTATTTGAACTCCTTTTCCCATAATTCTATCCTTTACCTTCATGACCTTCTCAATCAGTCTATCTTGGATTACAAAACCTTCTTCTAATCAAGTGGATACAGCCATAATTCCCATGCCATGGATTGTATGAAATACATAAATTATAATGGGTAATACACACACTCCACACACTTAATGTTAACAACAGCATACAAAAGTAGTGCGCCATTTTTAACATTGAAGGATTAAGTGTGTGAAACTTCACAATTTACAATCGGTGTAGCCTTTTTATAACTATTTATAATAGGGATAACCATTTTATAGCCATTTACAATCAGATTTAGCCATTTTATAGCCAACTGGAAAGCTGTTTGAATTAACCACTATAAAATTTAACATTCCTGAAAGTTCTTCCTCCACACTTAGCATTGTGGCTGATCATTCTGAATTCAGAATAAAGACAACGCAGCTTTGAAATCCTCTATCTTCAAAAAAAACCACCCTTTACATTTACGTATTTATGTCCGTAAAAAATCTTCCCCAAAGGTTCATGTCTTGGGTTTTTCTTTCTGCTATTCTATGTAAAATTACATATATATTTGGTAACAAAATTGTTCATGGTGTATTTATTTATGGTTAAGATGGTATGTCAGACTAAATCATCTGAGGTTACAGTGGTGGCGAGTGCTAGAGACTAGGGTATAGCAGAAAGAGGAAGAGGGTGTGTGATGCCTCTATAATGGCTCACTACAAAATAAAAACTGAGTGCTATTTTGGCTCTTCACCTTTTTTTTTTCAAAAAAAACAAATATGCTGCATGGAGCAAACTTTCAAAAAGCAGCGACTACCTGCATTTGAATTTTATAAGATGATTTTTTTTTAAAAAGAAACTAAAAATTTTATTTGTGGATAGGGAGATATTTTTATCAGTAAACTTGTTACCTTAAAGTGGAAGAGCCCACGGTTAGAGATAGAGACCAAAGAAATTCACACTATTCCTTATCTAAGAAGATAACATTTCTCTTATATGAATTATAACATTTCTCTATAACATCTTTTTTTTATAAATATTTGTTTTCAGCTATCTCCATGAGACCCTCAAAAGAAGAGGAAATCAGGCGAAGAATCACACTAGGATGGCAAGCCTTTGGCAGAGCTAGCTCAACCTTCAAAAATAATAAGATCCCATTAATCCTCCCAATAGTCACTTATGGAGCTGAAACATGGAACCTAACCAAGAGACAGACCCTCAAATTGAGAACCATGCAACATGCACATGAAAGAATGATGCTGGGCCTCACATGGAGAGACCACAAGACAGCACAGTACATCCGAGAAAAGACAAGACTTAGGGACATCATAGAATCTATTAAAAATCTCAAATGGCAGTGGGCTGGCCATGTTGCAAGAATGGCAGACAATCGATGGACATCACGACTCACAACATGGATCCCCCGAGACCACATGCGCAACCGAGGCCGGCAAAATGTTAGATGGAGAGACGAGCTAGACAAGTTCAGGAAGTACTGGCTCCGTGACACCCATGATAGGGAAGTTTGGCAAATCCTGGGGAAGGTCTATGTCCAACGACGGATGCTAAAAGACTGATGATGATGTCCATATCTATTTCTCTAACAATGTATATTGAGCTGTGCTTAGCCTAAGTGGAAAAAGTTGAAAGTCAGAATAAACATTTTCACTCCATTAATCCTGTGAAGATCAGCATATGATTAACAGATTTATTGATAGAAAAAATGAATAGTAAAAATACAGGATGATGTGGTAAGTGTGCATGAAATGCAATTTAAAAAGTTCATACATGATATGATATAATGGATGTTTACACAAGACAACCTCATAAATGCATACATCAGGCAATATAGAAAATATGTACACAAGGCAATAACTGCTCATTTGAGGTAATAAGCATACAGATGGCAATATAATAGACATATACACACGGAAATATGATATGGATGTGAGGAAATATACACAAGAGAATATAATCCATAACCGAGGCATTAAAAACACTTACAGGCATTGCTCTAAGTTCATAGATTGCTGAAGTGCTTAAAAGTTAGAAGTGTAGGTATCCGTTAGATAAAATGTTTTTGAATGTATTGTACAATGCGCTTGTCACTGGCTTCAAACTTACAGGACATTTGTAAACAAGCCTTGAGGGCAGACAAAATCTACTGGGCAAGCTGGGAGGCTGTGGCCATAGACTGCAGCAGATGGAGACTTACAATCATGGCAGCTATCCAAATGGGTGCGAAGAGAAGACTGATTGGGAGTATGGAACTGCATAGTCACAGCAGGCACTGATTTTTGTCGTCAGCTTTGTTGTCTTCCCAAGACAGAGGGAGGTCAACAGCAGAGTAAAGAAATAGCCTCAACAAAGAAGATAATTGCTTTCTCAAGTATTCATTGAATTACTTTTTAAAATTGCCCTGAAATGAACCACTAAATTGTTACCAAAGAGCTATTGATTTTAAATGTTTATAAGTGATTTGTATAATGTCTGCCATTTTATATATATGTTAAGAGTGATTCTAATCCAAACATTCTATTTAATTTTTTTGAGACTAATTTGTTTGTGATAGAATATTCATACAGAGTAAAGTTGTATCATCTGTTGATTTCTTATATTGAAAGCTCAAGAGTTTGATTTGACATACATAAATTTAATTTCATTGAAATAATGCATATTACTTTAGATATGAATTTATCAAAGAACAAGAATACACTGAAGTATAAGAGAATTATTGTATATTGTTTTGCAATGTTGAACATCAGCTTTTCAAATAAAGATAGCAAAAAGTCTAATTCTATGAATTAATCCAGTACAAATATAAATTGAATTAGTTTTTAATTCATATTATGAAAGTTCTCAATCAGCTGCTCTAAATTTATTGAAAATCGATTCATATGTAGGAAAGGGAATCCGGAAAAGTGAAGTGGATTATTGGATGATTCTAGCATTCAAACAAAAAAAAAAAAAGTTTTAAAGAGATGAATCTGATGTCATTGGGTTTGTTAGGAATTGCCACTTGCCTTTTACTTGTCTGAGGATATGCTTCTGCAGATCCAATTCCAAAGTAATATCTGCACACAATGTCCGTTTCTTTTTCCGATTTTCTTCTTTAGATTCCACAGCTTGAATAAGTAAATAATAGGTACATTTGATGAGAAATTCCAGAAATCACAGGCATCAAGAAACATTGCATCTGATCGGGAATCAACATTTGACAGAAATGCACATAATTATAGATACAAATGTAAACCTGGTGAGCAAGTAAGTATATCGATATGTCTCCGTCTAATAATGAAAAAAAGTATTTATTTTACACAGAATATTTATTTTTCAACATTAACTCAACCTTTGTCTATGCACTTAACCCAATTCCACAGATCAGACTATAGACTTTTTGATCCAACCTTAGAATTGAATTTTTCAGAAGTTCTATTAAGTGATGGTAGGAAATGTTTTTTGGCAAAATGTCTGTTAAATAACAGCAATAAATCTATGAATTGAGTCATTTTTTTTTTTGATGAACTGATATTTTATGCTTGATTGTGAAGTTGTGGAGGGATTTAAAACTTGGCCAATTCATTTTGAAGACTAAATACCCATTTTCATTCAAATATTCATTATACTTAATTACTGAATCTTATACTGTTGAAGGAAAACTTGTAAATTTCAAGAAATGCGTGTGGTATAAACATCAATTTATTAGTCAGATGAGGGAAAATGCAGTCCTGGAAGCCTGTTAAGTTATAAAGAGTGTCTAAAAACACAAAATAAGCGATACCAAATCAACATACAATCAATATTTTTTGATTGATTTCTCACCAGAAGCCTTCACGAAATTCAACCTAGTTTTGAATGTATGAAGGTGGTTTTCCAAACATTTATTGATCACCTTTGAATTCCTGCTAAACTTTGTCAATCACTCATTCACAAAAATGCTCTTGAAACTGCTGCTGTTTTCAGGGCAAATCCAAGAAGATATTTGAAGAGCCTGATTCAAACAACACAATAAGCACCATTGAATAATGTTCCAAGTTTCTATCATCGGAAGTTGGGCATTTTATCGCAAAACAATGTTCCATAATCAATTTCCATCCTCATTGCATTTTAGGGAGAAAGCAACATCATAGATTTATTGTATTTTGGAAAAAAATAACCTTTTGATATCAAAATTCTGATTTGAATTTTTCATCTTATTACAAGTTCATAGAGAAATATTAAGGTTCAAAACAGAAAAGAGTGATTTTTAAGCTACCACCTATCTTGTATGGAAAAAAGTTTTTTTCTCAGGTTGAAGAAAATGGATTTATTACGTTTTGGAACCAGGCTTCTCATTTTTAATATGTTCTCTCATGATGACTCCAAGTTTCTCACTGACGGGTCAGGTAATTTCCTGGCCACCAACATCTTTTCAGAAAAAGAGACCATCTGCGTGATTGCTAATATCATAATGTTTTATCAAGAGTAAAATACATGCACCTTTTTGAGCAAGATATCCAGCTGTCAAAAGATCAGTTTTATTATGAGACATCTTTCACTAATTTGTATAAAGAAATAGTAACGATTAAAAAAAAGAAATGCAGAATTACTGATTCAAATTGATTTGATTGACTGTGTTGATAAGCACATGCAATCTGACAAAAAAAGACCCTGAAAGAAAAAGTGGTAGGCTCAACAAATGCCAAATATGAAGAAAGTAGTTGAATTAAATGAAGAGTAAAATCTAAAATATTTGTTTGATTCCTTTTTCCAGTCTCTTCCCTCTTGAATACGTTTTTTCCAGCTCAAATATCACTTAATAATGGCTCACCTTCGGGAGAGATGAACTGCCGTCCACTGGACACCCATACCTCAATTGGGAAATTTAAGATGACATTCATTGGTGGCAGAGACACTTTGCTCAGAAGCAACTCTCTTTCTTTAGACAATTTCTCTCTTTCTTCTTGATCCCCTCCTGCAAATATAAGCAATCAATAATTTGGAAAAAAACAAAAAACAAAGTAGACCCTATTTGATTTGCTCCCTATCGCAACTTCACAGGCCATCATTCTACTGACTTAGTAAACAGTACAGATTGAGTTTAAGAATAATAATGCCTCAGCAAATCTTGAACTCACACCCTCAGGAAGCGTGTCTTGGCACAACAGTGGTCTTGAAATTTGGACAACAGAGACCTACCAGCTTCAGGAGGAAGATTTGCATCAGGAAACAGTTATGCTTTTCTGGTAGTGGGACATGAGAGCATTGTTGATTGGACACTCCTTGATCCAAATGAGACTTTCGCTGTCAAAGTGTGGCACCAAAAAGGTGCAAAGTTGAGCAGAATCTACCTGTTCTTTAACAAAGCAAGGCCACACATTGCACAGATAACTTCTGAAAAATTGTTGCAGTCGAGATGGAAATTTCTGTTACACCCACCATACTTACCCAAGTTAGCACTCTCTGATTACTAACATTCGTACTCTCAACAGAACTTCTGAAATGACCATCACACCAAAACAGCATGGCAATCTTTCTTTGATTCTAGATGTCATTATCATCGCAAGACTATTGCTTTCATTCTTTTTTATGCTTTTGGTGTTACCACAGGATTTTGACTGATTCATTCTACAGCCTTCTTCATGAACACATTCTATATTGAGTGAAGAGAATCTATTGGGGGGATGCAAACAGAAAATGATGGCTGAAAAGAAAGGGCAATAATATACTGATTGAACTGACCTCTCTATAACATATGCAACTGTGGTAACTTCATAGAATAAACAAAGTCCTTGCCACTCACTATTTTGCTTGCCTAAGCCTAGTGGGTTAGATCCTTTTATAGTCAAACAAGCTGATAATAGAGAGTCCATATACCCTCCGTCAGGTCACAACAAAGACAAGGGGAGATAACTCATTATGATCACACTGGTGATTCCATATTCTTTACACAGGTTTGCTCTCCAATCATTCCTTTGCAATTCATATTGGCCAGACTTATTCATTAATCTGCAAAGTTAATGCATGTAGCTCCTTTCTATTTTCCCAACCTCCAGATATGGTCTACTGTACCAGATCTTCCACTTCACTTTAGGATATTGGCTTTCTAAGTTCATTGAGTCACTATTTAGGGAGTTGGTTTCTCTCTCCCTTACATTCTTTCCATCATTTGTGATATAGTAAAGCCTAGCTGTTGCAAACCTCGGTATAACAAATTTTTGCTTCAACAAACTTGTGGATCCATCTGAACAGACTTTGATAAGTTCAATAAATGCAGTGAACACACACACCATATAAATGCATTGAACCTGTGGACTATAAAGAACTTTCTTCTCATCTAATGGGGCGGAGGGTCTATTTACAATGTAACTATAATTCTATTATTATGTTTTTGAAGTGGACCTTCCAATTTGAGTAGTGCTTACATCTAGGCTTGACACATCGTAAATTTTTTGTTTACAAAGGTTACATAAGCTCTCCCAAGAATCCTCCCAAGATGAGAAAAGAAAGGTAAGTACAATTGTTTTTATTTGATATTTTATAGAACTGTACATAACATCAGTCATTTGCATGAAGAGAAGAGCTTGAAAATAGAATAAAGGCCAATGGAATCGCCTTTGGATTGACTGGCAAACAACTAAACTTACTTCTCTACCGAACAAGAGGTAACCATCGTATATATTAAACTTTCAGCTTTAACAACTCCCCTCCCTACAATTAGATCATTATAGCAGGGGTTTACTGTATTTTTTGTCATCTACTTCTTTTGTATGGGACCAACTTTAGTAAGGAGCTTGCGACAATTGGTCACACAATTGAAAACCACCCTGATGTTATAATGTTTACAAATCTCCTGGATTCAATCAGCTGCTCCACTTACACATAGTAGACTCACTATTGCTACATAATTGATGTCTTCAAGGTAGGCTTCCTTATTCGCCATGTCAAATGTTATATGAAACATAGCTGTTCCTTTGAATAGTACTGCTTATATGCTTTAAATGTTCCTTTATAGTCTTTGGACCATAGCTGATGACCTTTTATACATATTCCTGTCTGTATATTTATAGAAGATAAACTAGTCTGAAATGGATAATAATGAGATCTAAGAAATTCAGACAACTTATGACTGTTAAAAGAGTTATTGATTTTAAATCTTATTCTTGTTGTAGTTTATCACAACATACTCATAAACTCTTGAATAACCTGAACAGTGCAATAAAAATCAGCAAAACAGTCTGAAATTAATGATAACGAAAATGCTCCATCTAAGAAATTTAGACCTGTCAAGATGAAGAGATAAGGGTTGTTCCTTATGTTAGTTGCTTTTTATTGTGACATTTTTGGAAGATTTATTTTAGGACCCCTCAGTCTCTTTCAAATCCCCTTAGTCACGACATACAGCCTGAGTTGAAATAGTCTGAAGAGAATTGTGCTGTTTCAAAAAACCTGATTCCCTTACCTGCTAATAGATCCTTCTCTGACTGCAACTCACAACTTTCCTTGGAATTGTTCAGTCTATTTTCTTCATCTGGACAAACAAATGGAACAATGCAATTATCTGATAACTACTTTTTTTTCTAACAATTATCAAATTATTACTTTTAATTTAGTTTTTGTGACGTTTCATTAGAAATAGGAATTAACTGAATAAAAGTTAATTTTGCAAAATAAATGTTTATACTGGCCCTTGTCAAAGTTGGCCATGAGTGAAATAATTTTTTTCCAATTATTACAGCTTGGATAATTGTTATGAACTAATGGTTTGCTCAAGCGCTTACTCACCAACTCTCTTCTCATTTAACCATTGTGGTATACCAGAGACTAGAGCGATCTGACAGAGACCAGAGATATGGCTTCATACCATTCCTAAAGGAATTAGCATTAGACTTGAAGTGTAGTGTGGAGTGGCCTAACAGTTACTGGTATGGAAAATCAAATCAGCAAACAGAGTTTGAATTTCAGATAAGGCCATTTACATTTTTTTCCACATTAATGCCCTTGGGAAGGCATGAATCCACTTCAACTCTAACTATGGAAGAAAAACTACAGCTTGATAGTCACCAAGTCCAGGTAAAAGGATGAGTTTTGGGCAGAAGGCTAGCAGCTCCACCCTGTAAACAATACATGCTACTGAAACCATAACGGATTAGTTATGGTCCAACAGGGGTAAGTAACAAAAACAATAAATGCAATAGAAAGAAGCAAAGCAAATTTCAGAGAGAAATGTCAAAATTGATAAGGAACGGGTTGTGAAAATCATGAAGTTTACAAACAACTAAAATTGAAGCATTTAAAATGCAAAAGGCAGCATCAGTATTATTCATAGGTAGTCAATGTAAATGCAGGAGCATTGTCAATGATAAAAGAGTTGGATATTTGTTGAGGATTGTTTTTTCATGCATTTTGGTCTATATAAAAAAAACCTAATATGATACTTCTGCAGACCTGAAATTTTTTATGATGAATTTTTATAGCTTTTAACCATCTAGGAGCGGCTGATGAGCTATTTTTGTCCTGGGTCTCTCTACTCTGACAGAAAATCTAATAGTGGTTCAAGTCTGTTCATAAATTATGATGAGGCAGTGTAAATAACAATTGTTCTGGAGAAACAATTCATAAATTGTGATGAAGGCAGTGAAAGTAATGACTGATGAGATATTTTGTGTGATATCTTGCAAGAAATTTCTTGAATTTCATCAAGAGCCATTTAAACTTTTCAAAAATCTTTATGGTACTAACATGAGTTTTAGAGAGTTTTTTCATTTTACATTATTCCAGAACTAACATTTATTGTTGAAAATATAGCAGTTTTACCAGTGGTGTTTAAAAACAGTTTTATGGATAAATTCTTAGGTTGACAATCTGTAATCCTATACTCTTACTACTAAGCTCTATCTTCTAATATAATTGTTAGCCATTGTAAATAACTCAGTCCTATTGGTATTGCAAGTCAAGTTTGATAAAGAGTATTGAAAAAAGATGGTCCCGTGATGATCCAAAATATTAATACCAAATTGAGTATTTACCAAACCTCAATCAAATTTTTATCCATAGAAATGAAAATTCAAATAGAAAATCAGAATCATAATATCTCATGTATATTTTTCAGTTATTGAATGGTATTGTCATAATTTGAATTTTCTGAATAAAGAAATATTTTCATTAACCAATTTAGGAAACCTTTTTTTTTATGATTATAAAAACAACTTACTTTGCTTATCTTTAATATATTTGTCTACTTGATGTTCAAATTCTAACTTGCAATTCTCAACTGATCGTTCCACAAGGTCATCTATTTTGAGGATGAGGTTACCATCTTCTGTATACATCCTGCGAGCAGCATTGGCCAAACCAAGGCGGTGAGTGCATTGCTTAAGGAGCTTCAATGATAAGGAAGAGAAAAAATTGCAGTCAAATGATCAATAAAATCAATGATATATATATATATATATATATATATATATATATATATATATAGATAGATAGATAGATAGATAGATAGATAGATAGATAGATAGATAGATAGATAGAAAGATATAGATATAGATATTGATATATGTGTATGTTGGTATTGTGGATGTGAAGTAATCTGATAGAATGTTGATGAAAATGACAATTGGAAGGTAAAGAGAAAAACCCAAGAGATAGGTGTTACATCCCCCAAATTTTTATTATTCTGTGGGTGTATTTCGGTGCATTTCGATGGGGGCCAGCTATCTTTTTCAGAGAAAATTCTTTTTTGCTGTTTACATGTTTGATGCTGAAGAAGAGAATGTGGATATTTCTGTGTTGTTTTGTTGTTTAGTTTGAACAGGAGGGGAGGTGTTTGTATCTGTGTAAAAGAGAGTAACATTTCTTTTGAAATGAGATGGGTCTTTGAGAGGCAGGGTCAGGGGGGATTTGTTTCCTGTCCCAATGGGTGTTTGGCTTGTCTTAGATGAGAAAGTCAATGAATGGCTAGAATGGTCATTTCTCAGGGAAAGTGAGTTTTGTTAATTTCATTATAGGATGGAGAGGTGGTGTCTACCATTTTATAGATAGGTGTTGATATATTTGGGGCAGGGTGGAAGTAGGAGTGTTGTTTTTAATTTAATCTTTTTCGTTGATGATGGGTGAGAACTTGTTTTACTTTTCTCAAAGGAGTGTTATATGTGTGCTTGTACTGTTTTTCAAATTGACTAACAGTAAATGACCATTCTAGCCCTTCACTGCCTTTCTTATCTAAGACGAGCCAAACATTCACATGTTTTTTTACAAAAAATAAGTAAATATGTACTTTTAATTTGATCAGAAGTTCATTTAATCAAAACAAGAATATGAAACAGCTATTTTTTTTTATGATCAAATGTTTGTGAAATCAAACTTTTTTACAAAATATCAGTAAATACACAGTTTTAACTTTAGTTTTACAAAAAATAAATTATGGTCTTAATTTGATCAAAATTTTATTTTTTAAAAAAATAGTATAAAATGACTCTTTATCATGATCAAAAGTTTATGTAATCGAAGAGATATCAAACTTTTTTTTACAGAAAATGCGTAAATTTCCCCAATTTGGTGTCTCAAACATACACACACACACACGATAACCCTATTCTTTTATACAGTATTGCTTACCTTAACTCCTGAATCCCTTTTTCTCTAATTTTCAATGCACAACACATAGAGTAAGTGCAAAAACTTACTCAAATAGATTTTATGCAAACAATTTCAGCATTCAATTTTGTCCCAACTGCTACAAACATTTGGTTTTCAGAGTAAAAAGTTGAGTAGTTGTAAAGTAATTGGGCAGAGATAAGGAAAGTCCAGGCCTTGTCTATATACACTGGTTTCAAATGCAGTCAATGCTAAGTGCTATTATAGTTTCATTTCCCCCACATCCTACTATTAGAATTCACAATATATACCATCATTTTTGTACTTTATGGTTCAAGATGACCATGGCTTCTGTTCTGAGCGGATGGGATGGATATGGATCTTGCCATACTGATGATAAAAATAATCTATCTATGGATCATGTGATTATCTTTGGAAAAGAAAGGTTATTTGCAACTTGCTATCTTAGAGGTAAGTTCCTCAATGCTTCAGTGTTGCAGAACCTTACTGAGGCAGATTAGATGTTTGTGAATATGCCTTCTTCATTAACATTTCAAACAATATCATCCAAATCAATATGATTGATTAAATCAGTTTTTGCCTGGTGGCACATGTAAATCCAATCCCTACTGACCCCTTCAATGCTAGATCCGATGATGAGTTGACCATTCCTGAGGCGTCCATCTCCATTTTTGTACGCCATCAGTTTGACGGTGCGTACATTCTGAGTTGCTGCTATCTCTGTGGCAATGACATGCACACTCGTTATTTCCCTCAGGCGTTGGATTCTCTCCTCCCAGTGTTGCAATGTCAGCAGGGCTTCATGGGTGGATAAATCAACCTTGCTATTCAAGACCTGGAAACTTCCATGGAGTTTCGGCATTTCTGTAAGTGAGAAATGAACTTTGAGAAAAACCAGTCAGAGAACAAAATACATGGGGAAAAAAAAAACAAAGCATTCATCTTGCCAGTGATGACGATGGACACAGCCACCATTTTAGCTATGCCTTGGCTATGGGAGATGCAGAGTGGCGTAACGGTGACTGGTATGGAAAATGTGGTAGGCTGACAGAGTTCAAGTTTTGTTCAAAGATTTTTAACATTTACTTCACACTAGCACCCTTGGGAAAGGCATGAATCCACTTCTCCCCCAGTTATGGGTAAATAGCAGGGCAATTGGAGCCCTCTAACCATGTAAGACAATCCATCTAAGAGAGGGTTACTCTGATAGTAAAAAACATATGACTTGGAAGTCATTATAGCTGGTCCCATGCCCGGGTAAAGGAGGAGAGTTGAGCATAGAGATGGCAACTCCAATATGTAAAAATCTATGGAAACCACATGGTTGTGGTCCTATGCTTCCACAAAGAGTTTTCTGGGATAAACAACAAAAAAAAGAAATATAAGAAACAGTGAAAAGAAGCAAAGCAAAATCCTGAGAAAAATAAACAACTGCCTGTAAGTGAGCATGGGAGAGTGGATTGACCATTTACTCACTGACCTACCCTTTTTCTCTGTCTACTGTTGTGGCATACCAGTAATGATCATGGTCGATATAATCATCTATAGAGAAGAGTGCAGGAAGAGTTAGGTTCATGTTTTTCCCAAATGTATCAGTGCAAAAGTGAGAGAAGCAGTCACAACCAGAATCCAAACTTTGCAGATTAATGATAACTGTTATGTCACTTTGCTTCTTGTACTTAACCTTTTCAAGACCAATCTAATTAAGGGACTTCATGCCAGAATTTTCAAAAAGGTATATAAAAGCCAAAAACGCATCTATTTCTTGTTAATGATTAGAGAAAATATTTTTTCTTCTTTGTCCCACAATTGTAAGAAATATTTATATCATAATCATGTGATTTCTGTATGTTTGCTTGCGGGTTTGTATGTTTGTTACCATAACATAACAAAAACAGCACATCTTAGTGCAATTTTTGTTAGCACAATACCGTTGAAATACTCTAATTTGGAGAATGAAGTGAATTCAAGTCCAACTGAGCCACTGGTTTCTGAGTAATTAATCTAAGTATAAAGTGACAAAATATGTCTGTCTAAGAGAGATAACTCCAGGTCTATAAAATGCTAATTACAGTACTTTATTATAATAGAATAAGAAGAATAAGCAAATAATTACTATAAATAATATAATATGAATATATATAAATTCTATAAATAGGAAGTGACTTGACAATGATCTTGAAGGTCATTGAAGGCAGCAATTAAACTGGTAATCATAAAATACTGTTCAGTTGAAGATTTGAAGCAAAATCAACTGAATATGATTTAAGTAAATCTGAGACTTTTGTTACTGTCTAAGCAAGAAAAAATATTGTGTAAAAGATCTTCTTTTCAAATAATTCTTGACAACTTCAGTTTGTCTTAGCAGTGAAAAAAAGGTGTACAGATCAGTTTTACCTGTTGGATTACATATTGAGTTGGCCAGAAAGTTTGTTCAGTTTATAAAATGAATTTAGAAATTATAAAAGACTGATATTTTTTTGAGCAACATATATATTGTTCTATTTCATTATCATCTGTCATCTTTCAGGCGACTTTATAATTCCATACTCCCAGAAATAACTTTCAAGCAAATTGAAATATTTTTTGATTAAAGGAATGCTGTGAAGAACGGAATGAATGGTAATCTGAAAGTGCAATATCTGGTGAGTACAAAGAATGAGTGAAAATGTTTCACACGCAGAAAGTTCTGGTCTTGGCCAGACTTGAAATTTGCAAAGATTACAAAGCTGATGCGTGCAATAGAAACCGGGACTTTGTCACTGGCCTACATACTCTGTTGGGAGTGGTCTCTTATCAGCCGAGACGTTCTACCTAACTTTCACCTTACCTGACTCCAGTTGGTCTAATTGGGAGCATTTGCATTATTCAACGACACAAATTCTTTTGCATTTGAGTCACATTTTCACATTTCTTGAATTGAAAAAAAGCATTATGTATTGAAATATTTACTTATTATCTTCAATGTTAGAACTAATAAACAAAATATATCAATATTAATAAATCTAAAAAAAGATGCACACTGGTATGATAACTGCCACAATTCAATCAAAAGCAATTTTAATGAAGTTTGATAAAAGTAAATGCTCCTAATGCCATCTAACAACAAAAACTGAACGTTTTGGGGGGGCTAACCCAATATGAAATCAAGAGACACTCATTTCCCAAATGATGGGTATGTTCAATATTGTTAGATAGATAAACTGAGCATCTTCCTTTATGATTCAACTATGTATTTATGGATATAGTGGGTGTATCTAATTTTGATAATACATCAACATTCTCACCTGATTGTCCCATGGCACACGAAAATGCTGTACCAGGCTCCAGTTTCTGTAATTGGCATTTCCCTCTCATTGTGTGTGCACAAGATTCACACAGCATCAGGTTTGATTCATTTTGCTGGTCTTCTTTTGCCCCAAATCGTTCTTGAAGATACATGATGTAACCCTACCAAATGGAAGAGAATGTAGAACATGAAGCAAAAATATTTTGAAATATGTCCTTGGTGGGTAACCAATCTAGGAGATGGATAACTCTGATTTTGAACAGGGAAAATCTAACCCTTCATCCTGTGACAGGAGAGACAAGCAACATGACACAGAGTAGGAAATGGGTTCTCGAAATGTAGAGTTGATCCTGTCAGTCCGCCATATTAGACCAGAAATGTTGTTACCAGAAACAGTTCAAAGGGCCGATGATCATTAACTACCATAACAATGCAATGGGAATGATTAACATCAACATTGCAGCTCCCATGTCAAGTTGTGTCAGATTTGATTCCTCAAATCATTAATTCTCGTATTCAGTGTTGAATCTTCTTTCTCTGATGAAGAACTTGCTGCAAGTTTTCTTTTATAATAGTCAGTATTCAAATTTACAACGGTATCTGGTTATGCTTTGCAGTTTAGATGTGCCAAGTTCTTCTAACGATCAAAGTGTAGAAGTGCCTCTTTTTGCTGTGGATTGTGCCAGCTATAGTTTACCACCTACCAAAAATATATTGACTTCCCTATCTGACACTATTTTTTCCAATCTTGCTATGTTCAGTCATTGTCTTCTGTCACTAATAATGTTTGAAATCTCCTAAATACTTGTTAGTGATTCATTATCCATGTAGCATTGAACTGGTGGTAACGTAGTCATACCAAAGATCTCCAGCAGCAAAGAAAAGAAAAAGAATCTGCATCTGCTGCCTTATAATGCTAAAGTTATCATACGCCAATGGTCTTTTTAGTACTTATATTTAAAGAGGCACAACTTTTGTAGACAACTTTTGTGGGTTACCACTTTTATAGCATAACTTGTGATTGGTAATATTTAAAATGAATGTCTACAATCTATGTAGAACTCAACTCAGTGTTGAGTGACAATGAGCAGACACCATCTTCCAGGTCAGCATACGTAGCATCTGAATATTTCAGAAATCTTGTTTTTTGGGGGGATTACCCAAATTAGGAAATTTAGAGCAATTTTCTTTGATTTCAATTTTGACAGTGTTTTGTTTACTTCATGTAACATTTTTACAGTTGGGTGCATTTCTGTATCGTTCATAACAGGTTTCATAGCTTATATCCGGCCTTGTTTGTGAAACAACCCTCATCATTTGTCCACTAAAAAACTTCAATGCAGCTTTCTCTTTGCCATAAGACTTAGCTTTGTTCATTGGAGTTTTAGTAAGAATAAATGAATCTTGATTTATTTGCTCTCCTTCTGTAGTTTGCAAAACTTTTAACTCTACAAACTTGAAAGATCCATTTTCATGCATTTTGAAATAATCTTTTCTCTTCTGGTTCTGTACATGCAAGGTCTGTCCAGATTGTATCCAGCCATTTTGAACACCTCAAGGACTGGTTTCATGACATTGATGTTGCTCGAAAACCAATTAATCAGAGGGAACCTCATATCAAATGCAAGAACAGACATTCTCCCATCGGGTTAGTCAGCAGTTAGACAATATTGAGTGAGCTTGTATACTGTGTGACCATCTCACATTCGCAATGAGTAAACAAGTTATTCTTTACGTCTCGTGCAGGTTTTTTTTTTTGCAAAACATTGCATCTACCAGGCCAGTCAGCTCCCCTACAAGCAGCTGATGGTGATCCCAAAAGAGAAATATTTGTTTTGAAAAGTGAAGGGATAACTGTATGAGTTCCATAAGGGAATACTTTGAAGGGGACTAAGGTATCATTTCCCTACATACCTAATTCCTATGGCAAAGAAAACTGATGAATTGATAACAAAAGAGAAAGCTGAATAAAAGTCTTTAAGTGGACTTATGGTGTGGGTTGTTTTGCAAATAAAGCCAGATATAAGCTATGAAACCTGTATTATGAACAATACAGAAATGTTAATTTCTTTTGTTAATATTAGATTGCTGGTTACTTTCCAAGCAGACTTCACACACACACACACACACACACACACACACACACACATATATATATATATATATATATATATATATATATATATATATATATATGTATATATATATATATATATATATATATATATATATGTATATATATAGTGTCCTGTCCATAGAAATGAATGTTTTTCATTGTTCTTTATTACCATTTGTCATCTTTTATCTCCGCCTGTACCAACCCCCAATACAGACTGCAGTATTTGTTGGAAAATGTCTTTTTCTGCTGGATCTTCTTAGCCTTAGAAAGATCAGATATGCACAACAAATATCTCTGGATGGTGTTATTGAAACAGACTCCGCAACATTCTCTATATCACTTACCGGTTGGTCGATCTTCTTTTCTGAAGTGATAGCAAATGTGCACACATTGGTTTGATTTGCAGCTGTGATTTCTGCCAAGACGAATAGAAAGACATAGCAATAAATGAATACTTGAAAAAGTTTCCTCACCTACGAAGCCAAAAAATGTTAGAAGATATCAGAAAAGAGATGTGTGCAATTCAAGAGTTGAAAGAAGAAGCATTTTTCTTTTATGCATTTTTCCCTCCAGTTTGGCAAAGGCCAAGAATCTCAATGATTACCAAAACAAAAGACTTATAAAACAACTAACATTTACAGTATACTATTGGCAACACTAACATTGTTACTTGAAACGTTTCCAATGATACTGGCTTTGTTTATACTACCATCATCACCTTTTAAATATTGTCATACACAGTTGAAAAATCACTATTGCTACTGTAAACAAAACCATTTCAATAACAAGATTTTGCCCATGTTACTCATCAACTGAAAGAAAACGTATGCATGGCAAATATTTAGCAAACCCTCCACAAAATACGATCAAAACTAAGTATCAACCCTCAACGAGTTTCATTGCTTCAAGTAAAAAGGTCCAACTTGAAAAAAAAAAAAGGAATTTCCAGTCAAATTGGGCAACTGGTTCTCAAGTAATCAATTAAATTAAGAATGGATTGGCAAAAAAAAAAAAAAAAAAAAAAGAGTCTGTTCAAGGGAGATAACTCTTGGTATATTGAGTGCTAATGACAGTTCTTTATAAGAGAATAAAAAGAAAAAATAAGTAATTATAATATAAATTCTATAAATAGGAAGCGTTTTGATATTGAGATTAAGGGCCATTGACAGCAGCTTTTTAAGCAAGTTATTGATAGTTTCCGACATGAATATGTCCTCAGTTCTATAACTTTGAATCAGTTTAACAGCATATCATCAGTTCAGTATAACATTTTGTTTCTGATAGGGTTTCCAAAATTTCTTTAAAAATCTATTTGCCATTAACCACTTTGAAATTGCTGCTAAAATATCTTACAGGAAACTTATTTGTCCTGATGCTGCTGATGCAACATTTTATTGATTTGCCACCACACACTGACAGGTCTTATAACTACTCATACTGTATAGAAAATAGTACGATTTAATCTTCCTTCCATGGTAATGAATTACTTTGACATATTTATCATTTAGAATAGCATATTAGTGTCAATAATTTTTATGGTATCAAGCTTAGCTTAGTAATATGCAGGGCCCAACAAGAGAAAAAGAAGTAGGAAGGTTACATTGCACCGATCTTCCTGTCTGCCTTAAATATAAGTATTCAGAATCCTCACTTTTACCAAGGTTTCATCAGTGGCAAATACACAACTAATTTAGCCACCCAGCCCCACAAATTGTTTGATGAATTGCTATTTTTAGAACAGTACATAATATTATTGAATAGTCCCCCATCTATTACTGACCAGTCTCAAGGTTGCTTAACTCTGATGATAAAGCTAAAACCGGTATTACACATCAACTCCTTGTTTGCAAATGTTATATGGATGTCTGCTGTAAAGGTCATTAAGCTCATCTTGCAGGGCAATGAGTATGATCATTACTAAGTTCCCCACAATTGCGATCTTGTGTCACACTAAGCTAAGCTTAGAAAATATCTGTATGAAACATTTTTTTAAAAAGGAATATCTGTGATTGGATATCAGTTAGACATAAATTCAATGGTAAGTATTTTGAAGAGAATATCTAAAAGCCAAGAAGAATATCTGTCATGGAACTTGACATTATGTTGATAAAATCCTACCTTTATTGAGCACTTCAGCATGGTATGCATGTATGTAGCCAGTCTCTGCATCATAGTACCATTTCTGGTGAGCATTGCCGTATGCATTACATCTTGCCTGCTGTAAAATGACTGGACAACCATCACATGAGAATTGCCCATCCAAACCAGTATTTTTTTTCTCAGGGGATTGGAAGGAAACTGACAACAGGTAGCTTTGGTCATACTTTGATTGGATCTCACTGGAAGATGAAAAGGAAGACAAACTCAGTGTTATTTAGTAATTTCTATGGAGAAAGGTTAAGTCGAAATGTCAGGGCACAATAAATGCAATCCAGTGAATAGACATCATCATGGCTTCTCCTGCCACTGGGAAGGTAAAAAGAAGGAGAAAAAAAAATTGGTGAAATGAAACATGGCAGTTGGGAGAGATATTTGGTGATTCTGGAAAAAAAAAACCAGTGTTCTTTCTCTTGTTATAACAGATTCATTTTATGCATGTTGCATTTAAAGGTAAAAGTGCATTTGATTAGGTCTTTTTCAAAACAAAATCATTGAAAATTAACTGGAAAAAAAGCAGAAGTTTATAAAAAAATTATAAACCCCTTGAAACACAAGAAAAAAATGCTCAACAAAAAAAGCAATTGAATAAGAAACAATATTTAAGGGGAGAAACAAATAACTGGACAACAAAAAACAATGTTCAAGGTGGAGAGCAAACAAAAAACAATGTTCAGGGGGTAAAACAATCAAACAAAATAAATGTTTAATGGGAAAAAAACATATAAAAAAATCCTAAAGAGAAAACAATCAGATACAAAACTATGTTCAAGGAGAAAAAGAATTGAACAAAAAGTCTGGTTAATCACTCAGACTGGGTACCAATTTATCATAAACTTACATTGTAAACAGAACCTTACACTTGAAACTTATTTGAGGCTGAATTAAAAAACATAACAAGGTTTTTCTAGGTATAATGAGCAAATGTTTGAACTTTCAGCCCTCTAGCTTCATTGATGTGATACATAGATAGCAAGCCAGACCAACGTAAAAATTGAAGAAACCTATGTTAACAGTTTTAGTTGACGGATTTCAACCACATGAAAAATTCTGGTACAGAATATTTCAATAAAACGTCAAAATACAAAAATATCGAAGAGTTTTTCAATCTTTTTGGTGAAATATTTTTATTTTTTGCAGAGAAATGAAAAAAAATAATACAGCGTATTTGTTTATATCGTGTTTCAAGAAGTTTGATAACATAAAACTTGAGAAACCACTTGCACTTCCATTTCGTCTTCTTTCTCGGTCAAATACTTTTCACTCTCACTCTTTTATAACCCAAGGAAATCTTTTGCAACAAAATCTCTACAAGAAACATTTGCTGATAATCTCATTTTCTAATTTCAGGCACAATCCCAGCTGTTAGAATGCAACCCCATGACTTCCTGTAAATACACTCAACCAATTTTTTTTTCTTCCCAACTCCACCCATGGAAGAAGCTAGAAGCAAAAGCTATAACAGTTTTTAAATATTAGCAGTCATACATACTACATAATATAAACACTCAACTAAAGTCTGGGATGGACGCCATCCACCCTATTGCTTCACGTTGGGATTTTTCTCCCTTCATCTGACTTGTAGTCTAATACAAATACATCAACTATAAACTGGAGCCAAATAGGAAGGGCAGGAAATTAAGGCTAACTTTTTATTCGAATTCTTTAATACCAAGAAGGCAAATTAAAAATTTCAGTGTTGTAAAGCAAATAAAACAGTAATCATGAGAATTAGTATGACACACCTCCCATATTCACCTCATCAAGAGAAAAGTGACCTATCTTTAATTGCAAAATGTCAGAAAATTAGAAAAGGGATTATTTACTGAATATTTAAAACAATAAAGAAGTTGATCCTTTTATTCTTCAGCATACTTGTGTATTTCCTTTCTGATCCATTCTTACTCAACTTCTATGTTTGATGAGGGTCAGACAGAATGGAGTTAGTGAATAAAAGCAAAGCTGCAGAAATTAGTATTTTCTGTATGGCTCTCAAATTGCTGATGATAAGAAAATCTGGTT
This sequence comes from Thysanoteuthis rhombus, assembly GCA_963457665.1. NCBI lineage: Eukaryota > Metazoa > Mollusca > Cephalopoda > Oegopsida > Thysanoteuthidae > Thysanoteuthis > Thysanoteuthis major. Next base: position 44,794,952 of record OY735202.1, read on the forward strand.
GGTATGTTAACCACCATTTTTTTTTTCCTGTTTGCCCACCATATTGGTAGAAAAAAATATCTCTCTCTTGCCTCACAGATTGTACATCTGAAGAAGTCAACACAAAGATAGGGTTTAATAGTCCGAATCACTCTTCAAATGTTAATGACTCTTCTCAAAATTACAGACAGTATCCAAAAGTAAAGGCTTTAAAAGGTAATGTTAACTGGAGAAACATTAGATTCAGATTTGATAAATGTGGTATCGCTGTTATAATGGTGAGCCATGATTAAGCAAAGATCAGAAAAAATTTTTTTATTTATTTCATTGTCTAGCACTACAAAGATGAAGTTTGACATTTTTTGGCATCCAAAATAAACAGTATATTGGTTCACCTCATTTCAATGCCTTTTTATTCTCTCACTTATCTTAACAGAAAGTTCAAGAACTTTTGAACCTCTATGCAAACAGAAAGGTTAGGAACTTTTGGACTTACCCATTGGCTTTGATGATCCATTGTTGGTTGACTTTATCTGGAGATCGCTTCATAAGAATCACTTCAAATATTCGACTATCAAAGGGCTCAAAACCAAGCACAAGATTCTTGTTATACGCACAAGCGAGATAATTGTCTTCATATGTGAATCTTGACAGCCGATCTGAAGATTGAGCAGACACTGATTTGCGCCTGAAATTTAAAAAAAACATTAGTATCAGGAATCTGAGAACTTGTTTGAGTTTATTCTACTTTGAGAGAAGTCAGAAAGAAACAAATACAAGATTGTGGGCTGTTTGGTATTACAGATGAGGTAATTAGTATACTTCAAGTGTTTGAGACTGGCTGGCAATCTCAAACTGAAGAACAGGTATAAAATTCAACAATACCAATTCTAACATCCCTGAACACAGCAAAATAATAACCCCTTTGATTGGAGTTTTCACTGTGTTCAAGCCAAAGAACAAATCATCAATAAATTCTCTGAAGAAACCAGTAATCTCAGGAAAAAAAAACGCTGAGATCTCAAACCATTGATAATAAGAAAAAAAGATTGGAGCAATTGATTTCAATAAAATTATCTGAAAGAAATAAAGAAATGATCGGAGAAAGTACACAATAGCAATCATCAAGAGAATCATTGAAGAAAGTAAGAGTTTCAAAACATTCAGTTCAGGAAGATTGCAAATTACTGGTGTGCCTGAAGAGAATAGAGACTTAACAACAGATAGAAACCAAACTGTTGAATTTGTCCAAAAATTCGACAAGAACCTCTACACCTCCAAGCAAGGGCAACAGATCAAAGAAAAAGATGTTCCAGATAAGAGACACCAGTTTGAAGACTTTCCAAAAGTTACCCATTGAGAGGTAGAGCAAGCTATAAAACAGTGAAAAAAAAAAAAAAGTAGGGGATCCAATGTAGAATCCAGACCCCCAAATCAATTCAGCTCTAAAGCGTGAATTTTCAGTCGACACCGTATATGATGCCACGTATTGCATGTTATTATTCACAGCAGATTTTTTTTCACTTATCACAAAATAGATGAATACGTAGTTTTAATTCAATTTAATCAAAGCAAAGCTGAAATTTAGAATTCCTTTTCCTTCACAACATTCTTTTACATTTGAAGTTGAAGGAGTCTGAATTCTACATTTCATCCTTGTTTTGATTAAATTAAATTAAACTTTGGTTGTAGAAGGAAAGACACCTGCATTCTCAATCAATTTTTCAAATATTGTGATACTATTTCTTCACATTCTTCATGGTGATCCTTGGGTTTATGGATTTAAAATATGGTGGTTAAACACGACATACAAAGGTTCAAAAAAATCATACAAAGGTACATGTCTGTAGTTTATGATTTAGATAGTTACTTAGAAAGAATTTTTGACAAACTATCATGTCAGGGGGTATTTTCAATAGTGGAAGAGAGACAAACATTATCTTTTTACCCAACTAGGGGTGAATTCTCTGTATGATTTGGGGGGAGGTCTATTGTAGAGCTGGAAGAAGTATGATAGCATTATCAGTGTGATAGCTTTTTACCTTTTTGAATTTATTTTAAAGATGGCACTACAAAATCCTCTATTGGCAATATAGTCTATTGGAAAATGGACATTATCATTGAGGGTTAGGGTAGAATTTTGGCAACAAGGTTAAATCATAGCTAAAAACCATCTAGACATATAAAGAAAAACAAATTGAAAAATTTTGAAAAATATCTTTCAGTCAAAAACAAATCTACCCCAAAATTGAATGATTTCTTTCTTAGCCTATGGCCCATACTTCCACAAAATGTTATTGAGATTCATGGAGGATTTGGGAAGATATTGTTTTTACAAACATAAGTGAATACATCGACGTTTGAAAAAATTTCTTCCTGTTTTTGAGGTTTGGAATTTGTTTTCTCTTTCACGTATTCATTTGTAAAAATGAATTTTTCCATTTGGACTTCACCCTGCACAAAACCCAGTTTTCACCCCTGATTTCTTGGTATTACAGAAACTTGGACAAAATTGCTTGAAAAAACAGAAACTAAATGTTATTGGTAGAAACCCTTGAAATATCTCACTTGAATTTTTCATAGAAACTTTTGCTGGAATATTTTTCTTCTCCTAAGTCACCTTCCGCATCTTCATCATCATCAAGACATCCTTCCATGTTGACCAGCCTCTCCCATGGCCACTTGAGTCGATTGAAGCGTTCTTCTGAGCGTGCATGAGAAATGTCATGATGGGACCTGTTTAGAGACAGACAAAAGGAATATATTACAACACTCTGATCAATATTAAAAACACAATATGCAATAAAAAAGCAACACTCACCGAACCTAACCATTAAGTCTCAGTAATGTTTTTTTGTTATAATTTGCTGATCAAATTCGACAAGTAAATTTTATATCCATTAATATAATGTTTAAAAAATGCAACAGTTCGGCTCTTTATGGTAGGTTTGTAAATTGTAGCAAAATCTAATGTTTGATTCATTTTTTGAAATGAAAATATCAGTTCTATTTTAGATGCAGGCCAGTTAAGGTAGAGCTAGGATTCATAAATAAACTTACATCAACTAATTTGAAAGAAAGTTCATTATAATGCATTAAAAAGTACTCCAACCCTTTAACAATGCTGAATTTCTCTTCAACAACTGTATGGTTGCATAGAATTTTATCATCATTTTAATTACTGCTACCCACAACAGACTGATTCAAACACTGTTGTATGGTTTAGGTTATTCATGTGTTCTGACATATTCATATGTATCTATGCATTCATGTATCTGGACTTTGCCCAGCCCCAACTTTTCATTGTAAAAACTTGAAATTTTGTACACACACTCCTTTCAAAGAGTAGGGGAAACGTTTTTTTTCATTTTATGGAAATTTCCCTCCAAAATGAGTTTTTAATGTGTGTATGGGGGGTGGTTTCAATTTACAATGAAAGTATATGTTAAATTGATTTCTTAGTTTGTGTCAAGTAGCATTTATGCTTTTTTTTTGTTGTTGAAAATTCAGACTTTTTAGTGATCACAGTTCAACAAAAATTAATCATTGCGACCCACAACAGACTGGTTTAAACACTGTTGCTTGATTTAGGTTATTCATATGTTCTGACATTTGTATATATGTATCTAATGTTCAGAAATTGCTCAGCTCTAACTGTTCAAAGTGGAATCTTAAGAAGAAAGCATGATTTTATGGTTCAAACAATACTGGTGGTATTTTCTACAAAGTAACTTAATTTCACCACCACCACTGCTTAATTTGTGAGGTAAAATGAAGCACGGCAGTGATTCATAATTTCCCTTGGAATGCTAATTCCTTTTCCTAATTTGTTAAAAGATTCACTAAAAATCAAATGTAATGATGAAAGAAGGTTATAAATGATTTGGATTTCAATTTAAACCAAATACCATAAAAAAGTAATAAAAATTTGATTAATACAAGTACCAAGAAAAAAAGGCAATATTTTGAAAGATATACAAAGAATAATTTTGATCTGTTCTTGACTTCTGATCCAGTTATTGACTACTTCATTGGTGTTTGTTCAGAAATTTCAATGTATATCAGATAAACATCATGTAGGCCTGTGTAAAAAATTGGCTTCACAAATAAACTTATAAATTACTGAAATCCAAAACTGTTATAAAAAGAAAATATCATTCTACTGGTTTTCAATCACCTGAATTCGTCAGTGAAATATTCCCATCAAGAACTGCATAAATTAGATGAGGTGGATTTTACAAAGAGAATAACTGTTTTGGTTTAAGCTGATTCACTCACTAGGATGAAAGAGTACTTTTGTAATTGTTAAAGAAATGGATTCACTATCAGATGAGTTATGATACTGGCACTTTGATTGGCAGAGCATGATTATATGTAAGAAGTTGAGCTAATTGATACACACATTGTTTCTTTTGCTTCATTTTGGTCACTTTTCTGAGAAGGTTCTTTGTTTTCTTGTTGAAGCTCATCATGTTTCTCCCCAGAACACAGTACCAGGTCAGATTCTGGCAAAGATCCTTCCTCTATAGTCTCTTCATATAACTGAGAAATCACTATTTTTGATTTAGGGTACAAAGGTCCACCAACTTTCAATGCATAATCTACAAAAGAAAAATAGAAAAGGACAAATAATCCTCTGAGCCATTTTGGAATTAAGAATATAATTTGAATTTTGTTTTTACAAATTTTATATTTGTTTTTGATACACTAATCTATTTAGAATAATGTCCCATTATCTTTGTTGTTTAGTCCCAACATTCTGGACTACATTTATCTTCTGGGCTTCTCCAGATGTCTATCATACTTGATGAACTTAGAGGAATTTTGAGCTGAACTCTTTATTCAATCCACATGGGTAGATTGTTCTTGTTCCACTGTCCATGCAAGGAGAAACCACATATCAGATAATTCTTCCAAGTTAATTTGTCTTTGTAAAGCTGCCTTTTACTTTTACCACTGAACCCGAGTACATGACTTCACTGCTTGACCCAAAGTTTGATCTCATGAGAATCACGTAAACTAGTTCATCATCATTGATTGTCTGCCATTCTTGCAACATGGCTGGCCCACCGCCATTTGAGATTTTTAATGGATTCTATGATGTCCCTGACTCTTGTCTTTTTCCAGATGTACTGTGCTGTCTTGTGGTCACTCCATGTGAGGCCCAGCATTATTCTTTCATGCGCACGTTGCATGGTTCTCACTCTACGGGTCTGTCTCTTGGTTAGGTTCCATGTTTCAGCTCCATAAGTGACTATTGGGAGGATGCATTGGTTATACACCCTTCTCTTTAAGTTTTATCCATTACGCCATTATTTCATAGATATCTACCCTTGCAGATTGAATAAAGCATTCTGATCAAAATCCCCAGAAAGTTATTGTATACGCAGATACTGGAAGAAGATTGGAAGGTACTGTGTTTGTATAAGAAAGTTGTAGCTATAAAAACCAAGATGAGGATGTCTGAATAAAATAATGGATAAAAATCAAATAAGATTCATAAAAATTCAGACAAATTTATTTGATTTTCTTTTATGATTAAAAGAACAGGCTCAGTGTTCAAAAGCAAAAAAAATTTGACCTATAAATAAAACAGACACATATTTCCTAATTCAAATGCTCCCAAATTAGGATTTAAGGTCAACATAAAAAAATTCAATTGGGTTTGTTAATTGGGCAGAGGCATGTTTTGCAGCACTATTTGATTTTAAAAAATCGCATTTACTTTCTATGCTCCGCATGGCACAGTACTGTCGTATTTTGGTCATGTCTGATGAAAGTTGGGCTAATAAAATCCGGCGTTGCTGCTCAGTTTTGGTAATTTTTGGATCTGACCAAGTTTCGTGGCAGCTCACATAGACGATTTGGTCCCTGCTCAGACCCTGTAGGCTGTGAAGCTCTGTTCCTGTGGCATCAAAGAGTCTTCTTCCTGCAGAAGGCAGACCGAGGGCTAACGTGCAAGAATCTAAAAACTGAATGTAAAAGAAAAAAATTTATCAACATAGGAATTTAATTTTTTCTTTGCCATAATTTCATTGTTGTTGCTATTTCTTTATCAGACTAAGCAAGAAACAATTACATTTATTTCTAAATTATCCACCAGAGAACTAAATTTACATATTAGTAAAGTTAGAAAATTTGGATTCAATTTCTATTTTATTCATGGTAGTATTTTTATAAATAAAAACTGTTTCCCTCCAATTGTTTTTACATTGTATATTCACATAAAATATATTTTTCACTCAAACATAAATTTATATTATATTGTAAAATAGACCTTAAACCCATATGAATCAGATACATTCAAGTATGATTTATATAAGTGCACACACAGTGCATTTTTATGAGAACAATGAACATTTTTTTTGTTTTGTGACATTTTAAAATATCAAGGTTGATATAGAATATTTAATATAGGATAGAAAATGGATCAGACCAAATAATTTTATTAGCGTCAGTAGATTTTAATTCTCAAAATGATATTCAAAGTTACTGTTACATAATCATATCAATACTGCTCTGACAACATTAATAGCACTAATACTACAAAGACAATTATATCCCCTGGATATAACATCTCTTACCTACACAACACACAGAAAGAAAAAAAAATCTATTCTTGTCTCATCTCTTATTGATCGACCATCTTTAATCCAATCACAACTCATCCATGCACTGTCCACCGACATATAAAATGGTGTCAGAAGTCACCAACTCCAAAACCACTAAATTCAATCTGGAAAACCCTGCGAACATGTGTTACAAGTTGAAAATAGAATTCAACTGGTTTCTACAAGCAACAGAGTCTGATTCAAAATCAGGCAGGGATATGACTTCAATTCTATTAACATGCATAGAAGTGAAAACTTTAATATATCTCTGAATTTTTGAGATGAAGTATTATTATTATTTCTATTGATATTCAGACCATCCTCATCTTGGTTGTTTTTCATACAACGTTTCGGCCGTTGTACTCTACGGCCTTCATCAGGTATCATCTGGTAGGTGTGGGGAAGTAACGGAATGAACCCTTTATTTATCCACTATGTCCACATGGACACATAGCGCAGTGGTTACAGCATCAGACAAATTACTGTTAAGTAATCTGATGGTTCTAGGTTTGATCCTAGTGTGAGACAGTATAACAATACTACTAATGCTAAGAGGGGAGTACGGTCAATATACCCCCGTCGGATAAATAAAGGGTTCGGTTCGTTACTTCCCCAAATCTACCAGATGATACCTGACGAAGGCCGTAGAGTGCAACGGCCGAAATGTTGTATGAAAAACAACCAAGATGAGGATGGTCCGAATATCGATAGAAATAAATGAGAACTTTAAGACGAAAATTCTTCACCTAGAAGCAAACAGGTGGACAGAAGGTTGACAGCCACATTACTCAACTCCAACACTGAGCATCGAATGCGAATTTGGAGATATTTTCGATAATCTTATCAAAGACATTTTGATACGTGGTATCTCTGATTTATGCCTAAGAGAATGTTTTCTGAGGGTACTTGAACTAATCCTAGACAAGACTATACATGCCTCAGTGGAAAATCAAAATACAGATATAGCTGCTATAAATTGTCAATTCAGGCAGACGCTAAAAATTTTTAAAAACATCAATCCAACCAACACTAACTCCAGTAAATTTTGTGTAGGCAGTCACCAAAGAAATAATTGTTCATAAAATCATAAAATATGAAGTAAATGTGACAAAAAAAGGACATTACTCCAAGTTGTGTAAATCAAAAAGTTTGGTACATAGAATATAAATTTCCTCAGACAGTGAATCTGATACTGCAAGCATATCTCATCTCTTATTGATTGCCCACCTTTAATCAGATCACAACTTGTCCATGCACTGTCCATCAACATACAAAAGTTACTTTTGTGCATATTTTCCGTATTCTTCTCTGTATTTCCTCTGATATCAAATGGTAACAAGGTTGCTTTAAAAATGCATGTCTAAAATGTAAAAACTATAAATGAAATATTTAATTTTCAAAATACATTTTCCTTTGACTTTTTAGAATATCCAACTTCAAGTAATTATCAAACTTGAAATTTTACGTTAGGAAATAAAAAAATTAAACTCAGTAGTTCGTAAATATGAATGTATGACTCTCAAAAAAGATTTGATAAACAAGGGGTAAATTTTTTTTCCTCAACATTATCACTATACACTAATTTGAGCCAAAAACATTATTAAGACTGACTTGAGTCAATCAATTAAGCAGTATATTAAAATTTTTATGCACCTTGCACCAAAGAAAAAAAAAAGATTTTAGACTATATAAATCTGTCATTATTTATTTAATAAACAAATGATAACTTCGTTAATATGAAACACACTTTCTAAAATCCTCATGTTTATAACTCCTTTTCAAATGATTTCGTCACAGTCTAACGATTTGTAAATAAAACAATCGAATTTTGTCACCAAGTATTTTATTTTATCTATTTTCCTTTAATATTTTCCTTCGTGTCATGAGAAAAAAAAAGATAAGAAAACCACAATATCGATACAAGGGAAATAACTCATGCTAAATTATATAAAATATGGATTTTTTTGCCCATTATTCCCCTTGGGTTAAATTATTCGTGTGTGTACTAAATCGCTTTTTATGGATTTTTAGTTTTCCTTATTATTTTTTTTTTCATCATATTCATGTAAAAGCGATATCTTAAAGGATAATTAGACAAGATTAAAAGTTTCTAATACTTTCGTCATCATTATGTTTGCAGAAAAATTAGCAATATATGGTAGTTTTTGTTTTCCTCAGGGATTCACAGCCCTGAGGTAATACTATATTGAGGTATTACTAGATGTATTTCAAAGTGTTTTTTTTTTTTTAATTATAGCACACAGGATACAAGAGTAATAAACCTGCCTGCAATATCCTTCACAAAATAGACACTGCTGTATTAGTATTTTAGATATATCAAAAATTTCTACAACAAGAACGAAGTTGAAGATATTTCTTTTATTTTTATTCCATAATCCATAAGGTAACCATATCCATTGTAGGATATGGTTTTGGGCTTATATAAGTGTAAGGTACATGATGTTACATGGGATATATATATATTTATATATATATATATATATATATATATATATATATATATATATATATATATATATTGGGATTTTCCAACTTTTAGCAACTACAAAAAACATAACAAAACGAAAAATGTGAACTAAGTGGGACACACAAAACACATGTGATTTCAAGATAAACAGATTGTTGCAAAGTATTGGAAGTTTTCCCAGGTATTGAAAGTATTGGAAATCAATCAATACCTGCTGGGTTTGGGGAATTATTTCGTAAATTTAACCTATGTATATAAAGACATGCAGTGGACAGATTTATTAAAATCATAGCTGAAAAGGAGATGGTGTTTAATCAACACTGCCAGGGTACCATGTTCATATAACTGTTTTGCTTTTGAAATTCCCGAAACAGTTATATGTTAAATAATTGATTTCAACAAAAGGAAATTTACACATTTTACCATAATAACAGAGTATATTTAAAAAAGGAAAAAAAACGCTGAAGAAAATTTTAAGCTGTAAAGCTTTCTAGACTATATATATATATATATATATATATATATATATATATATATATATATATATATATATATATATATATATATATCACATATATATATATATACACATACATATATATATATATACACATACATGTATATATATATATATATATATATCACATACATACATATACACGTACACACACACACATATATATATGTATATATCACATACATGTATATATACACATACATACATACACACATACATATATACACATACATACATATATACACATACATACATACATACATATATACACATACATACATACATACATATATATATATATATATATATATATATATATATATATATATATATATATATATATATATATATATATATATGCACCCTGTGAAAGTTGCCAATGGGTTTAACAATTTTTTTCATATTTATTACAGCAGAGACCATTATGGGAGAGTGGTTTCACCAAAAACAAGACATTTTTGTCAAGATATCCTACTATGAGACAGAATGCAGGGAGAACCTATCTCAAGAGAATTAGTACATAGTAAATGTAAGCAAACTTGGACCAAATTTGAACTTGTTTTGCTGATTCCATCTTCCCTACCAATAACCTCAATTAAATTACCACCCAATCCACTGCAAGATTAAGAAGACCCAGGACAAAGAGATCTCTCACGATACATCTGATCAGCTTCCCTGAAACAAAGAGATTTTCTAAAAGATATCTTGTCAACCACTCCCAAGTGGTTGAAATTAACTTTTTTCTTTAATCCCCACCTTTATCTCTCTCTTGATAAAGCAAAGAAGCAATTACCATTCATAGTCCTGTATGGCTTACCATCCATGATACATTCTCTGTAATAAGATATTATGCGATTTGGACGTTGTGTGAACACCATATTACATATGTATATAGGTTAATATCCAATTTGTATGTCCACTATGTCCTGATCTCTCATCAGGATTTTTGAACACCATAATAACCTTATGGGACTATGGACATATATGCAGATGGATATTATCTGGAAAAATATTAAGCGATGCAGTATTGTATATTTTTGAGCATCCCCAGAGCTTCAAATAAGACAAATTTATAAAGCAAAAATTATATGAGAGGAAGGTGGTGCATGCTGCCTCTATAATGATTCGCTGCAAAAGAAACGCTGAAAGCAAAGATAGCAATCAGCATTTGTTTTTGAATAATAGTGAAAAAGTGGTGTAAATTGAACTTTCAAAAATTGGGGTACACCTGTATAATTATGTTTGGATTTAGAAGATAAATATCATTATGTCAATCAGAGTCGGGCTGTGATAGTGTTGTCAATAGAATGTCTTTTGAATATAAATTGTTGGAGTGCAGAGGATGGTTAAGGATGTAAAGCTGAGGGGTACCATAAATGTTTGGGGGGCTGGGGTCCCCCAAGAAGGATTTAAGAGACTGGCAGAGAAAAGCAAGATGAGCTAACAGGGTAAAAACAAGAACAGACTCCTTTCAAAAACCTTGTGACACTGTCTCAGAAATTAGAAAAACAAATAGCTTTACTACAGGAACAAATGTTGCCAAATGCTGACGGTGGTTATCAAAAGGGGAAAATATAAATGCTTTCAACCTTTTTCAATTCGGTTTGAAAGAAATTGAATTTGGCTCTCATAGACCTGGCAACTTTCTTCCTTCTGATTCCCTCTCACTTCGCAAGCCACGAGTAGGTTTTTTTTTATCCCCATTCTATTATTAAAGGACCTAACCCGTCTTTTCAAGCAGCGGACAGCTTCAAACATTTTTCGATTAGTTTTGAAAGAAAGTGAATTTGGCTCTCCTAGACCAAGCAACTTTTCTCCTTCCACACTCTCCTTCCTCCTTCTTATTCCTTTTTGCTTCGGAAGTAGCTTCTTTCTTTTACCACTCTGTCATGTAAGTACCTAAGCAATCTTAGCAAGCAGCAAGCAATTTCAACTTTTTTCAATTTTGTCTAAAAAAATGTGAATTTGGCACTCATAGACCAGTATCTCCATCTAGCCCTCCCTCTCTCTCTATGGATGCATTCAACCTTTTCCTAATTGGTCTATAAGAAAATTTGGCTCTCATAGACCTGGCAATATTCATTGGAAGTAAAAGATAGAGCCTTCGGAGTAATGCAAGATTATTGAGTTGCAGAACGAGTTAGCAATCAGAGGCTTTGGATCATGTTTTGTGGAATGGATTGCCATGTGTGAAAGAGAGTGCCATAGGGTCAAGATATAGTTAGTTTTAGAAGCATCAAGACAGATCTTCATTATGACCCACACAAGGTAGTGAGTGAGTGCAAAAAAGTGGAAATTTCCACTGCCTGTTGAAATAAAAATTTGGACCCTAAACATTACAGACTTATGGGCTCATATAGCTGAATCAGAGTTTTCCAGTAAGTTTGCCTTCTTTTTTTTCCGCAATAAAAAGAGAAGGTCCCTATCACCTTACTTTTTCTGTTATGTGCTCTCATTTATTTAAGCTATTCAAAATTTAAGATTTCTTTTAAAAAAATATTCCTTTCATCTTTTTTTAGGCCCAAAAACTCACGGCACAACAATATGTTAGTTAATGAAAGATTCTGCAACAAACATAGCTGGTCTGAAACCCAAAATTCAAACAACTTCAATTGCGGAGAGTCAGACGGATTGGTTTTTGAGCACTCTGTCCTCTCTCCAATACCGTCTTCAGTCAGATGCTAATTTGTCTTCCATTTTGGGGTCTGACAAAAATTATGTAAATAACCTTGGACATTTTTTAAACAGTTGGAAATGAGAACTATGACAGCTCAACACTGTTGATGTGCTGCAGTGTAGAAGACGTGTTGCCAATATGCCTGGGGGGCTCACTTCGCCTAAATTCTCTTTTTCAATCTACAATATTCTTCTTTTGGGGAAATTTGGAAATGGCCACTCTGCTTCCATGATTATCAAATCGATCTATTAGACTTCAAAATTTGTAGCAAAATGTATCGAATAGAATAAAGCATTTTCTCCCAACATAAAGTAGGAATCAGTTTGTCAAGGTCTTCAACTGAATGTTCACATAAAGAGAAAGGAAAATATAAATACCTCTGCCAATAACTTTGTAAGAGGAGGTAATTATCCATGGATCCGCCTCAAAGTTCAATCAGTTCTTTTATCGGCCATTGATAGCCTTCCCACAACATTTCATAGAAATCCATAGAGAACTTTAGGAGATATGTGGACAGACATGAAATTTTGGTGATATTAAGAGGAATCTGTTCTAAAATCTAATTACTGCTCTTGTAGCTTATTGTCCATCCTTCAACAAAATATTATTGAAATTCTTTATGAACCTACGGACATGTTGAGTATACAGACATAAAATTTTGGTGATATTATGTGGTGTAGGCATATTAACTTTGACATAGGGGAAGTAATTGCGCATGGATCAGCCCCAAATTTTAATCACTTCTTCCTTAGTCTATTATTCACCATTTTACAAAATTTAATTGAAATCCATGGGGAATCTTTGGAGATATGCGGATAGGCATGAACATGTATATAAACGTATGGGAAAAAAAAAAATGAATAAAATCTGTCAATGAAAAGTATGATTCCTGGATCTGATCCAAAATTTAACCACTTCTTACCAAATTGCCCAGGGCTCTATAACTTCATTGTGATCTATTGGGTACTTTCGAGATATTCTGTGGACGAACAGACAGACAGACGGATGAAAGGATAGAAGGATGGAAAGGATGGATGGAAAGACGGACAGAAAGACATGACTGAACGCATACACCACTGAGGTAATAACTCACCATGCTGAATTCCAGCTCCCTCACTGTGATATTACTGCAGTGAACGTTGGTCTCATGACCAGGACAATCTCCTGAAGCTTTATTTGCTGACAACCTGTCCTTGTCATGTCTGTGAAGTTTTTCTTTCTTCTTCCTTTCCTTTATAGCCTTCATCATCTGAAGGTTAAAGATGGGAACAAAGATAAATATGCTATCTAGATTATAATCTATAAGCAATATCACAAAATGCTTGCAAATATATTACGATTTATCTATGTGTGTAAATACATTACAATCTAGAATATATTAATACTATCTGTAAGTTGCTGATTTATCCAATTCTGACAAATTTACCAAATGTAGAGCATGTCCATTCAAAAGGTGAGTATTTGTTGTGCAGAGCAGCCTGCCGTAACTGTCATGAAAACTAATTTTCTGTCAGTCATATGAAACTAATGCTTTGAAGTATCTCAGATACTTCTCTTTAGTGATGTCAATTTAAGTATTTCACATCTACATTTAGATGTATGATTATAAAGTGGTAAAACTCTTATCTAAATATTATTCCACATTGATGAAAGAGTTATTTCTCGTACCTCCTTTTCCGATGATTAAATGAATTGTAAAATAATCAGTTGAAAAAGTGAAAACGGGAGGATATGATCCCACAATCCTGGTTTGATGAAACAAGAAAAGCAAAAGGAATAGCCACAATATTTCTGTTTTTATTCTTCAACCGGTTTCGTGAAAATCTTCAAGAGGTTTAAACTCTAAATAATGAGACACAGTTCTTTGTTTATGATGTTGTTAATAGCAACAATCAAAACAGAATTTTTTTAAAATGCTGCAAATGTAACTACAATTTAATATAATCTTGTTCTATAGGAAAACTCTCTTTCACTATCCCTCCCATACTAAATATTTTAAATCTATAAACCTACGCTTTTGAATGCTGGTGACATAGTATATTTGAGCAAAAAAAATATATCCATTCCAAGATGAATTTTGATTGTAAATCGACCCCCTCCCCCAAATCAAGAACAGTAAATCCAAACAGCTTTAAACTCAACACTGCAATGTCCGGTGCACGGACCGATATATCTAGCAAATATCATCTTCGTTCAATGGACAGTTGTCAAGTCATCTTGATGCATACACACACATAGAGATTTCCTAAATTATAGTGAGATGCTGTTGATATCATTTAATATAATCATGGATAATGATATCAAACAATTATTGTTATCAAAATCAATCATTCCTAAACCTTTATTTAATTCATATTCATTCTTTATAATGTAAAGTTGTTTATATCAATGAATTTAATAACTATGAATACACATGTATAGCAATGAATGTAATTGTTCCAGTTTTTATATTCTTTGCTCAATGTTATCAGCCAGTTATTGTTATCTAAAAGACCCATTCCCAAAATGATCACTGTAAGCAGGCATCTCTGTAGTAACTAAACATAGGTGCACATCTTCTATGAAATAGTTACTCAAGGTTCAAAATATTTGAGGTAACTTATTAAAATGCTTACGTTAGTGACATTAGGTCCAACTACTGAAGTTGCTTTGGATAGATCTCTTTCTCCATTTCTTAGAACCAATAATCGAAGAGGAGTGACTGAAATTGAAATAAATGTATGGGTAATATATAAGCCATACACATACGTTATACACATATTCACATTGTACACAAGCATACACATATACGTACATGATACCTTTGAAAGAGTACGAGGAAGAAAATAAACTAGGAGAATTGCAAATCCCTCAAGCTCTGATTTTATAATCAAATTTCAAGTTTGTTGAGATGAAAAATGGTTTATATATATATATATATATATATATATAAAAAAAAAAAGTGAATGGAAGCCTGTAAAAATTTAAATTTGATTTTTCAAAATCCTTCCCTCTTTGCCTGTGAGCCTCATAGCATATCTACCAGATTAGGGCTACCATACATCCTCAATTCAAGCCTCAAAATATCTATGCAAAAAGAATTATTAAAATTCTCCAAAAGCTTGTAAAACTAATCATAATGGATGCTTTAAGGTTACATCGTGCTAAAGTGTGTGCCTTGTGTGGGTGGAACGTCTTCTTTTTTTAATGTTCAGATATGGCAACCATTTCCTAGATCAATGAAAGAAAGCAGTCAATCTAAGTTGAAGAGAAAATTGCAGACTGACTATTGTTTGAATCATCAAAATTTCACCTGAGGATGGTTGGAAAATGAGCTAAAAAAACAGATAAGATTAGGATACTACCACCCTTAAGTTATGACTCTTTCGCTTGTTACTAACAAATAAGATAGCATAAGTTCAACTTGTTACAGAAAGAATTTTGATTTTGAATAAATTATACCAATACAATGTCACTGGTTACAAGACAATTTGTTGTGTTAACAAGAACAGATTTAGTCCTGGTCAACTAACAGAGTGGCACTATTGACACCAGACATTTTTTAAACAAAATGTCATTGGCCAAACACTTCTATGTGCGGAACACCAATATAAATCCAACCAGGTTTCAAGGTTATTCCAGAGTGATTACAGAACATTGATAGCCAATAGGTGATAACTCACAATTGATAGCGATACACATTTCATAGTGAACTATTAATAGTCGGATAGTTCATAGCTGGGTAAATTTTCATCGCTAAATCTTGGAATCTGATGTCGCTAAATTAAAGAAACTTATGAAGTGATGCTTATTCTTATTTATTCTCATTGTTTGAGGATCTGGTGTCACTAAATTGGAGAAGCAAAGTCAAATCTAACAGTAGACTGTAACCAAAAGAAATACAAACAAGACAGATGTTTTAACAGAAAATATGAATATTTAATCATGAACAAAAGATCATAAATTAGAAATGCGATGAGAGAGAAATCCACATTAAGATAAAATACAAAAAACTCCTTGGTTAGATTAAAACATGACAAATCTTATAGTAATTGGTGACAATGTAAATGTTTTTAACATATTATTAAGGCTTTCTTCTGCATCCATTTAGAAAATTTAAAAATCAACCACATGGTATCAAATTTTCTTTGGTCAACTTTTTAGTTTAGTTATGAAAGTCGTTATATTTTATCTTTCAAAATTGTTAGGATAAAATTTCATTTGGTATATTTGAATGACTAAAGGTGTTTCAATTTCATTATCGCGTTATCATTAATGCGCGTCTGATGAATAAGTTGTTCAATTTTACTTTTTGATTAAAAATCATTAATTAAGTTCATAACGTACACAAAGCAAATAAAGATTTTAAGGATAGTTTTTTTTAGGTTACAATTAAGTATAAATGTTGTGAGGACCGTACAAACAAAATGGAGAATTCCAATAAATATTACTAAAACACATTACAGATAATACAAAGCGAATAAAAACTTTACTAGAATGGGAGTTTTTTTACGAATAAATTTACACAATGTAAAATTAGCAGTGGGTCGTATGGGAGGAATCAAAATCTCATTTATCAATGTCATCCAAGATCTGAAGTCTTTGGAGGTAATTATGTCTGTTGTCTCTGCAGAGTCTGGAACCAAAATTTTTGTCCAATGCTTTTTTTTGAGGACCTTGGTTAGCAATATTGGTTCAGTGAAATCTAGCCATTAATTGTAAGCAGTTATCAATTGTAACAGTGATGCACAGTTGTTATCAATTTGCTTCAGCTATCAATTGTTGACTGAAAATTGTAGCTAAGAATTGTTGCTAAAAATTGCAGGCAAACAATTCACCAGATACTATTCCAGAGGACCAAAGTTGATTTTTTCCTCCTCGCATTATCTTTAAATGGGAAACCTGTTCCATTGAACTCTGTCCTAAATCAGTGATCTCAGAGAAAATCAGGGGTCAGTCTCTTATCTTAGTGGTCAGAGCCAATAATAGTCCAAAAATAGGGTAACCAGTGATAAGCACAGACGCTTCAATAATTAAAGTTCGGAACCGATTTGTAACAATGAAAGTCAAGTCTCAGCACAGGGATATCCACATGATCAACGTCTAAAATTATGGTGACTTCCCTTCATGATAACTGAAGTCTCCAGGAAAATCTTTTAACTCATTTTATGGACACTTAACAATTCATTAAAGAGAAGGTGAAGGTTTTATGACCCCCTACTTAAGCCACTAGTGGCCAGCACATCTATATGCTGCCTGATCTCCTTCCCCAAAAAGTCATTGTTGTATCACAAACTTAAAAAGAAAAGATACAGGCTGTTGTTGAAGCCAACAGTAAGCTTTTGAGTTCATCTTCTACATAATAATCAGTCACTTTGAAGGAAGAAAATCAAAACAGAATGAATTAGAGCAGCCATTACTTTGCCCAAACAACATATTCAAGAAGCAGCTCTAAACACTGGAAATAAAAGGCTGGCTTTGATAGCTGACTCTATAACTTTCTACTTAGAAAAAAAGAAAATACATACATATACAAGCAAAACCTATTTTCCAGCAGCTAATGTTTTCCTGATGAGCTGAGTTTCTCAAGGCCCTCACACTATTTAACTGAGTGGCCCCGGGTGGTATTGTGTAGGGGGGGGGGACATCTCTTGATTGTTTGTAGTGTAGTTATTGTTACTGCTCCATTGATTTGGGGAAATTCCTAGCCTAATTTGCTCACATTTATAACTAGTAATAGCTTCCAAGCAAAGTGCAGTTGTCGGTGATGGTGTAAAGTGTAAACACAAGTCCATATCAATGCAAGGGAAGGTAGAAGGGTTGAGAAAACCTGACCCTGGTGTTGCAGTACGGAAGCTGTGTGATATGTACGCTTTTAACTCATCAACTGTAAGTAATATTTGTATTTGTTTAATCAATATACTTGCATGTGTTTCATGTGTATTGATAAACTGTATCATTTATATTAATTAATTACCATTCAATCAATGTTCAATATTTGTTTATATCAAGTTTCTAACAGTTCTAATGCTTTGAGGATATGAAACATGCATATTTTGTGGGTCATTTAGTGTATTATAGGATTATTATTACATGACCTCAGTTAGTTTTACAAAATGGATATTCCAGCTTGAATCTGGAACCAAGGGTACCAGAAAATCAGTTTTTCACTGAATGTCTCACAAGGACATAGAGTATCATATTATCCATGCTAGAATTCCATATAGATAAAAGTAGCCAATATTCATCAAAAAGAGGAGTCAATAAATAAAAAAGTTTTTTTTTTACTTACTACCAGATAAAATATTTTTGCTACCACTCTTGGATAAAGGAGGTGCATTTGGTATGAAATAGCCTTCCATTGGCCAATCATATTTCTGGAAAAGAAAGAAAGCAAAGAACAGACTTTGAAATGCAACACAGTAACTAATGATCAGCTATCAGACTTTTTTTTCTCCGATGGATGTTCCACTGAAAATGAGTTGGCCGTCAAACATTTTACCGAGTGGACATTTTGCCAAAAACCTTTTTACTGAATTGATGTCTGAGCTTTTGCCGACAGACATTTCATCAAAAATTTTTCGTTCGAAGGATATAGACGGATGTTTTATATTTTACATCATTTGTCAACAAATTTATTACTTCCATTAACCAAATTAATCAATTAAACTTAATCATGAACTAGGTTTTAGATGTTTTAAATTCAAAATATGATTGTAAAACAGATTTTAAATTCAAATTTTATATTATCTGTCAAGTAATGTATTACTCTGGTTAACCAAATTTAGTTTAAATCAACAAATGTCTGAGTAAGTTTATTCATTTTTCGTAAAATGAATTGAAATATTTTTAGACAAGAAACATGCAGATTCATAAGTAAAAAAAAAAACAAAATAAAAATATATTTCCAACAAAAAAGTTTTTGGTGAAATGGCCATCAGTAAAATGTCTAATTTGCAAAACATGAATTTGACAAAAAAGGTCTTCAACGAAACGTGTGTTGGTGGAACTTCATTCAAAGAAACCTCTGCATACACTACAGAGCTAATTAGGCAGTATGTTCAACCGGCAATAGGAATCTTTATTCATCCAATATAAAAAATAGGGAGGAATTTTAATCCTTTTTCTTTGATGAAAACTTTTCATAAGACTAAAAAGTATAGGCTGAGTAAGTAACACCCTTTTTTTTAGGGTCCAAACAAAACAATCCATGGACAAAAACCCCCTGGGACAAAAGTAAGAATAATAACTGAGTCAGTTGAGGAAAATGTTTATCTGATCACATCTTATAATCATGCATTTTTAAAACTTTATATTTTCAAAAATCAAAGAATAATACCACCACAATGAATTTTCATGACGTCAGAAAACAACTGTGATCATTGATCAGGACTTTTATCCTCAGCATTATTCAAAACCATTTTTTCGTATAAATAATAAGAACAAAAAATATAATTAAAACAATGGAAAAAACAATTTAAAAAAATATAATTAGATCAATGGAAATTGCAGTTCAAACAATTTTCTTCAAAACTTCCACTTTCAATTTTTCAAAATAAAACTTTCCCACCTTTCATCTTTTCTTTCGACACAAGACTGGGGGGAATTTGTCCCAGGGTTGTTTTTTTGTCTTACACATTTTTTCTTTGATGTTCTTGCAAAGAAAGAATCCATAATTTTCAATGAATTGATTTTATATGCTATTTTGATATTCATAGTTTGCTGTTGTCAGTTGGGCGACTAATACTTAATGTAATGTTTCTTAAAAAGATGAACAATTTAACTATTTGTTGCAAAAACGTTTCTTTACTGTTTCTTCAAGGGAACACCAGGGTTGATATGAACCCACCAATGACGTTTTGGCAATCAGTCAAATAGTGTCATTCAGCCAATGCAAATAATGGATTTTTACACCCTTATAAATCTCCATTGTACCTACTATGCTATCTATGTGTGGATTCCCATAGAAACAAAAATGGAATTTTGAATACAAGAGAAAAATAAAAAGCAAATGAACTGTATTTAGAGAAAAAATAAGATATCACAAGTTAATTCTATGTAATAGAAGGTATGACTTTTCCTTTTTCTCTGTCTGTAACTACAGATTAAACCGTGTGCTAAGTAATAGAGTTAGGGGCTAACACCCACTTTTATTAGTATATAATATAAGCACAGCTAATCTGTTCCAGATAAGAGGTACAAAGTAAATTATTAGAGCTTTACATTTCTGATGTGTACTAACAATGATTTACAATTATAAAACCTGCACATAGCTATACAGCAATCCATCTATATAATGAACAGTGTGACTTCATCTGTTTGTCCGTCCGTGATCTAAATAATAATAAAAGTTTGATTCTGCTTATCTGGTACTCCTTATTATGTCAGAGAACATTTTTTTTGTTTTTTAAATTCCTTTATCCACTTAAGGTTCTTAGTAGAGGGTTCAATTTACTATGTGAGTTTATGCTAAATTGGTCCCTTAGTTTGTATCAGGAAACATTGACACTTGTTTTCGTTTTTTTTCAATTCAGACTTTGCTAGTGATTACTGCCCAACAAAAGGCATCAGAAGTAACTAATTCATTGATCACCACATTTTCCAATTTTTCAATTGTTAACCCCCAACATGGCATGCTGCCAAAAGATGTTGGTCATATGACAGTCTCTATCAACCAGACCTCTATTTTTTCAGATCAGTATTTCAATATTTACTCCTTATTATGTCAAGGGAAAACACTTTTTAAAAAATCCCTTGTTTAATGGGTGGTTCAATTTGCACTGTAAGTTTATGCTAAAATTAACCCTTAGTTTGTTTCCAGCAGCATTCACACTAGTGAAAATGTAGCTTTTTGCAAGTGCCCAACAAAAGGCAAAAGAAGTAACATTTATTGATCACCCCCTTTTTCGAATTTTTAATTGATCACCCAAAGAAAGACATGCTGCCAAAAGACATTGATTACCTGATGGTTTCTAATGAGTGACTAACTAGGCCTATGTCTCATTTTTGTAAAGGCAAGGAAAAAAACAAGATCATTAATTTGCCTTAAAGTATTAAGAAAAGGTTAAAATTCATATTCTGGAACCTCATTCTGATTGAATAAAAAGAAAATCATTGGTACCAGAGGAGAGCAAGAATACTTGACTGTAAGGTAAAATGCATAAAGATATCAAATTTGCTAGCGTTAGTATAAAGAATATCAATAACTGTTTTATAACAATTAAATCAATACAAACTCTGCACAAGGATTTGAAGCAGTTGGAGTTGAAATTTCTCCCAGATTCATGGAATTCTAATCAAGTGATAGATATTCTGTTTATGTACATTACTGACTTTAGAAGGATAGCAATAATGAGAGATTCAAAGGCAGGATAGCAGGAGTGAAAAGTAAAGAGATCCCATCAGATCAGTTGAACTCACAATCTTTTTCTATGTAAACTTTTGCTGATCACTAGAAACAATAAAATATTTTCAAAGAGAAATTATTGTCTGACATGATTAGGCACACATGCATAAAATGTTTTCTTTTATTGATAAAAATGTTTACAATTCATTCGTCATCCCATAAGTTTGAATATGACTCTTAGTCATTTTAGTGGGGTTCCAACACACTTTTTGTGAAATAGGTGGTTCAGAGATTGTTCAGTTCCCTCAGCTTTTGCCAAAGGCATCAGGGTGTGTCACTAACCCTACCTCTTTTTGTGAAGTGGGGAGGTGCCGCCTGTCAAATGGTCCAAGGGCACAAGGTTTCAATTGAACGGCTGTAGCCACCAAAGGTGGCTAAGTGTTCTAACTTTTTTTATATGTACATTTGTTTGCGTGTTCCTGCACTTACGGCCATATTGTCTTATCCACAGACTTGAAAATTGGCATCAGTTCTCCACTACACCCGTTCTAAAAATTTCGCTTTTGATTGGGGGGGGGATTATTTTGACAGGTATAATAATAATAACAATGAACGGTCACTATTACAGTAAAAAAACTCCAAAAAAAAATGCATGCGGAATTTTTTTTAATGATGCTGAAAAACCCCCATCACAAATGGCCACAGGTTGTAACCCAAATATTTCTCATACATTCAACATTTTCGACATTCCAACCTTACTTGACTCTCAAGTTGGGCTACCATGACCCAAGTACAGGAAGAAGAGAGAACTCTTTGATACAGAAGAAGGCAGTTGAAAGAAAGGAGAATAAAAGGCAAATTGGGCGGGGGGGGGGGTCAGAGTTAAAAGGTTATTAATTAATATATCAGGTAGCTAAATCCTCACTTCTTACTTCAGGCAAACTACTACGGAGTGATTATTTATGCTTGATAAAGAGAGTACTGTTGAAGGTAAATAGGTGTCTTACAATAAAAAACAATAAACAAAAAGTAAAACCTAGAATTTTCTCAGGCAGAAAATCTATGAACACTTTGTTGAATGGGCTCAGTACAAACATGAAGGACACATCCACAAACGTTTTTTAGAGTATATAGATATATATCTATACATATATGAATGCACAAATGGAGAAAAAAAAGAGTCATAGTAAAAGTCATAATTTTGATTTCTGGCTAGGAAAAGAGTAGAAGTTGATGATAAAAGTCACATTCAACTTGTAGCAGCAGTATTTTTTGTCCATGCCACTCCCTGTCACACATTAATGAAATATTTTAATGCCAAACCATCCCTGCCACACAATACTGAAATATTCCTGCCACTTCTTGATATCACTAATTCTCAAAATGTTAACGAAACATGTGGCAGGGAATGACAGGCAGTTTGTTTATGTTTGAGAACTAGTAGTATTAAGAAGTGGCAGGGGGAAGGCAAGGATAAAAGTGCCGCCCAATACATACATAACCAGCCAGAACAACTCGAAAACTAGAGAAACCTATGTTGACAGTTTTGGTTGAGGGTTTCTAATAAAGATAATAATGGATTCCGAGAAATAAGACAACTTATTCCTTTTATTTCACTAGAGGGGTTAAAACAACAAGATAAGTAACAACTTGAAGATAAGCGTCAACAAAATAGTTCATTTGTAGATGAGTATCACTGACTGATGTTAACATTAGTCAATTAGGTCATGATATACAGATTTGTAAATTTAGTCATTTTCTAAAGGAAACAGCTAGCAGTTGAGAGGAAAATAAATATTATAGTAACAGGAATAGTGCTTAGAATTGGGGACAGATTGTTTGGTAGTTTACAGAAATCAGTGTCCAAGTTCAAGAAAAAGCCAAGATTTTAAATGCTGATTCTCTAAATAGGCCCTTCTCACTTGCAAGATTGGCCTAACACAAACTTCCTACACCTATTTGGCATCAATAGAATTTAGAATCATGATAATTACTAATAAAGATAATAGTACTTAGAATAATGGTAAGAACCAGCTGGGTCAGTAGAAATTCCATCAGGTGGGGGGAATTATAGATATCTTTGTAGATATTTTTATTATTCATGAATATATATTTCTACAATTAAGGTTTATAAATTTGTTAAAGTACTTTATTACCTATAGAATGTATCTTTTTTCAACTATAATAACATGTGAAGACAAAAAAAATCAATACATCTGTTGTTATCATTATAGATTATTTTGGTATTAGTCAAAGTTTCTGTGGTCTGCTACTGATATAAGTTGATTTTTTGGCTTCAGACTTGTAAGGAAAGAGTAATGAATAAGTGATAAATACTGTCAGCACAGACAAAAAAAAGAATTTTCTTAAAAATACTGCTGTAACAAAGTCAAAATGACTCAAAATTTAAAAAAGGCAAAATGAAAAAGTTCATGGCCAAATGTTTTATTAAAGAGGTCAGATTTGTCAAATTTTTTCCCATTTAAAAAAAAAATAAAATGATATTCAACTTCATTTTGTAATGAAAGAAGTTTCATTTTCAATAAGATAAGTTTCTTCCCATGACTTTTTTCCATACCGCACAATATCAGTGGTAACTCCCCTCGTATGACACTTTATCTTATGAAACAGCTTGAGTTGAGTTGTGACTTCAAATAAAAATTAAAATTAAGATACTTGAATTATTAAAAACAATTACTGAATAAGATAGCTTTATGCTCATTAGAGTCAATCCATACATAAATAACCCTGTCATCTATTTAGCTTGTAGTGTAATAATTCTTATAGAAGTTATAGTAAGAGTCAGAACTTCAAGTTAATGGATAAGTAAATCAAGTTTATTAATAATTCTGAGTTGAAAGGCTGTTTGGGTAACGGCTTTTTTGTTTCTTTTCAAGTAGCAACAGTAGGGAGAGGTCCACCGAGACATTCTATAAAAACAATCACACATTATCAACTTTTTTTGGCAGCATGCCATGTTCGGGTGATCAATTACAAATTGGAAAAAAGAGGTGATCAATGAATAAGTTACTTCTCCCGACTTTTGTTAAGGAGTGATCACTAATAACATCTGAATTTTTAAAAAAACAAAAAAACAAGCATGATTGCTGCTGAACACAAACTACTGGATCAATTTAGAATAAACTTACATTGTAAATTAAACCCATCTCCACAAGAAATCTGTTTAAAAAAAATGTTTTTTGTAGACATGATAATGAATAAACGTTCAAATTTTCTGCCCTGTAATTCTATTGGTGCAGCCTGTACATTTGATACATACATACATACATTCATACATACATAACCAGCCAGACCCACTTAAAAATTGGAAAACCTATGGTGACAGTTTTGGTTGTCAGTGTCTAATAGTGGTAGAAGTGATATAATGATAGCATCCACTTCTATTTTGACATAGCTGAATTGAAATTTCTAGTACAACCATAACCAATAGGGCACCAGATGTAGAGTGTTGGTTATTAAGCTAGTTATTCGATCTATTCCTCATGAGAGTGATCTTCACTAAGCTCTCAATGACGCTGGCCTTGTGCCAGACTAGGCTAAGTCTCTCGAATATTTTCATCTTTTCTACTTAGTGGTAACTTTCCTGAAAATCAACAGCAACAAATGTCTATCGAAGCTGAATACCTCAGTCATGGATTATCTAATAATTACCATAATTATTCATATACCAAGTGATCTTACGTATAATCAACCTCCCATTTAAAAAAAGAATGAATATATTTTATTTTTCTCTGCATGGAAGGTGTGAAACAATTAGATATCAGTTTGCGCAATGCATTGTCTTATCTCCAAGTCTATTTTAGAATCAAGTTTCGAAGCTTGACTTGGATATCTGTGGCAGCTTACGAGTGAGCAGAGACGACGGTTTCAGTCAAGAAAAGTAATCTGCTGGCTGTATATGCAGGATGGCTCTTCATGTGGTGTAAATTGATATTGCACGTCATTTTAGCCAAGAAAAAGCTTGTATATGTAACTTGACTATTTATGAGAGGAATCATTTTCGAGTGAGACCACTGCTTGTAATGGTTGCTTCTTTGATACTAATAAACAAAATTGACCAAATACCACAGTATAATGTCAAACTGCTCCACTTTGACTTTTGATTCTGACACAAAATTTCTTGATTTGTACACAAATAATTATGGTAACAGAAATAGGAACAAGTGTTAAAATATACCAGTAACAATATTGATAGCTTATAAATGTACTCTTCAATTAATACTTCTTTCCCATTTTTTAATCATCACGATCTTGTTATCAAATGTAGAGCTTCGGTATGAGACATTGAATGAACTTTAGGTTTGTAATAGAATATCAAATCCTGCAACGTCTCTCAAAGGTGAACTCGTTTTCGCAAGTGGATAATATTGTATTTCTGTTTTAAAGAAAGATATACAATATTATTTAGGCCTGCCAATATCTTTATACCGAGCAACCACTACAGCAGAAAAATAATAGTACTCAGGTTTTAAGCATATCATTGTTTACGGTTGCATCTCTTTATATTGGCATAAATACTGTATTTCTTTCCAAACATGTCATGTTATGAGAGAATAATCATCTTTCTGTTTTGCTAGCTGGCGGTGTAACCTTCTCAGCCTTCTTGTGCTCAACCGGATCTTTCTAGAACCATGCTGATCGAGATCAATGTCTGAAGGTTGGTGCCAGTCTGGATGTCATCAACCGCTGGTAAGTGATGCCAGCGTTTGACTGAGACCATTAGCAATGTAATGTTTAACAACAGGGTTTCTCAAACTATTTTCCTCTATCGCCCGTCTTGGGTTATTTTTCAAATTTATCACCCCCCCCCCTGCTCAGCTCGATTCTCGCCCCTTAAGGAGTGATATCCCGCCTTGAGAAAGATTCCTCTACATTATCAAGTGCCTTTGTCCAAATAGATACTCGCGTGAAACAGCTTGACTGCACATCTTCCCCAAGGAACGTTGCTTTCCATTATGTAATGCCCTTTCTTGGCTGAGTCAAGTTAATTCCACATTAAATATTTTATAACGGATATTTGAAGCTTCCGGGTGCCCTACACGCTTGCATAATGAATAACATGATAATGGTAACAGAAATTAATGATTAAAAAAATTTTTTTTTAAATTCATATCTTGTAATTTACCAAGTGGGAGTAGCTTCTCCATATTTCTTGACTTTACCAACTAAAAAAACAAATGATCGCGATCAACCTTTTTTTTTTTGTTTCAAGAAACATCTATTTTATTGTGATAATCCATCTCCTCACTCAGCTCAGCTTTTGCCCCTTTGGGTGTGATATCCCCACCCTTCAAGAATGACTATTTTATGCTTATTCCCCTTAATAAAAATCTGGTTAGTTTCGTGGTTTATAATTTAGATACTACCAGTTATGAAGATGGGTTTTGGGAAATAGGTATATGGTAAGACTGGGTTTTTAGAAACTAAGTACATGATAATGTCTCCTGTTGTAGACATTGAACATACAAAAAACTGGAAATTGAAAAGTAGGTATATGCCGTACACTAACATGCCCCATCATTTCCATCAATGAATTCTATTACTAGATTTCAAACACATTTTTGTATGAATTTGGGTTTCATTCTATTTTTCCTTCATTCCCTTCTATTCTTTTTGTAGTAAATTTTCTGATAATATAATTTTGCTAATCAAGTGTGTGAGATTCCTTTTAAAATATGGTATGATACCAGTGTGGATTTAGTTTTTTATACAAAGGAGAACTAAAATACTGACCCTTTATGTTCCTAACAGAATGCTTTCCAAGATTTCTACTCATTTCACTGTTTTTGTATGAAGTAGTGTACATTCAGCTTAAATTATAATGAAGTTATTAAGAAAATAATGATGCAACCATAAGATATTTCTGAAAGTTTCAAGATGAAGCACTCCAATTACTACAATTATTTAGTTACCAATTTTATTCCATCTTATTATCATTGCTTTTCATCACAACATTCTGGGTTGACACAGTCTTTGACCACAAGAGTAAACACTGTAAGAATCAGAATAAAGCAGCAGCTTCTGACAAGACTTTAACTTGTAGGCATACACCTTGGGAGCCAATCATAAATGGATATTACCTTCATGAAAAAACAGTAATAAGATAATAGTGAAAGCTAGAAGCTTGTTCAACATTAGCAAAAGCAATTTATCAAAGATGTCATCTCTATCAATATCAATGACAAAACCCATTGAGAGACTAATTTTTTTTGATGCTCTGTTGGAAAAAGTCTAGTTTTGAACAAAAAGAATTCCAATAATGCTGAATTTTATTTTTCCTATTGTGTAAGCAGACCCAACCTGACACATAAACCAGGCAGCTGCTAAGGAGCCTGTTGCTACCCGAGTTCCCTCAAATGAGGTTTGTTTTACTCACTGGATCTTCCCATCTCATGCAGCAGAATGATAGCCTCCTTTAGAGCAAAGATGGATGACATTTTTTGCAAAAATCTCCATTCACTCAAAGTTGACAATGAAGATTTGCAGTAATAGATTTGCTTTGTTCAAGAAGCTTTTATGGGTACACAATCTCTCATCCAAAGACCTAGTGACCAGACACTTTTCAGATTTCAGAATTTTTTTGATTTCAGAATGGTAGTGTATACATACCATATATGCTGGAAGTAGCCATTACTAGAAACAAAGTTTTCAAGAGGATCTTCATTCGTTGACCTATGTAATATTTTCCTATGATCCATCAGTTTCTAGTCATCACTATCATTGTAAATCTTCAGCAACATACCTTTTTATTTCTTCAAGTCATATATGGTAGTAGTTCCGACACCATAATCTACTAAGACACTGCACAGATACACCATGATCAAGCTTCTGCTAAAACTTTATTTTCTTAAGATGGATAATGACAGGCACTTCCTGTTTTGCTTCTTACTGTTACTTATAAGGGCTATTTTTGACAAATTCACTGTCGTCAGTGTCACAAGACAATAAAAAAAAAAATATCAGTGAACAACAAGGGCGTGTCTGACTTATACTACTTTGAATAAGAGACTGTATCTGTAGTAAGAAAAAAAAACTAGTACATCCAATCTAATGCGTAAGACCTTAGAAGACCTTCTTTAAATTCAGTTAAGGTTGCCAATGAGTGTAATAGCTTCACACTTTTACTGCCTCATCCATTCTATTCTCCATCAACCATCGTGGCTTGCCTGATGACATTTTGTTGAGATATCTGTTGATGGGAGGGAGTGCAGGGAGAAGTGGACTCACGCCTTTCAAAAGGACATTAATGAAAACTAAACATCACTAGCTTCAGCTAGAATTTTAACTCAGTCCACCAATTCCATTTTCTGTGCCGGTAACCTTTACACCAACTCTGCACCTCAACCTACATATATGCAAACTAGTTGATAGGTGGATCAGCTTTCTGAATCAAAACAATCTCCAACGGAAAACAGTAGAGAAAGAGTTTTTTTTTCTACATTAATGCAAAGTTTGTTTTTTTTTGTTTTTGATTTCTCCAAAAGAAGTTTTAGCATTTTCTGGGATATTCAAGACTAAAAAAAAAAAAAAAAAAAAAAAAACAAGAAAAGAATCAATCGAAGAAGGGAGAGAAAGAATCCAAAGTTGTCACCTCATTCAGCTTGCCGGAGTCAGAGCACACAGGCCATGAATAAGCCAATTTATTCCAATCTGTGTTTGACACTTGGGTATACTTCCACTGACCCAAATTGTCAAATCTTTCCTGCTTCACTGCCCATCTGAAAAATAAAGAATAACAAAGACAGCATTAATGCCGCCTATTACCTTCCTTTGAAATTCATACATAATATGCATAATGTGAAGTAGTTCAATGGTAAGAGTATCAGACTGCAAATCAAAAGATACTGGGTTCAATCAACAGGGTAGGATAGATAAACACTGTTTGAGAGGAACAACATTTGTTGAGACTCAATATAAGAGTTGGGAAGCAAGGTGACTCAGTGAAACTTCTTCTAGCTAACAACAAGGAAAATGTCCAAATGTGATATTTCAAAATAATATATCTTGAATTTTCATTCGATGAAGCAGTCAACCATCATTGATTTTCAACTAACTGAGATGCATGCAATGCACGCATGAGAGAATCATGCTCAAACTCACATGGAGAGATCACAAGACTGTACAGTATATCAGGGAGAAAACAGGAATCTGAGACATCATAGAATCAATTAAAAAACTTAAATGGCAATAGGCAGGCTATGTTGCAAGAATGACAGACAACTGATGGACATCATGAATCTCAACATAGATCCCCAGAAATCACATATAAAACCAAGGCCTATAGAATACAAGATGGAGGGATGAACTAGACGATCTCAGAAAATGCTAGCTCTGAGACGCCCATGATAGAGAATTATGGCGGATCCTAGGGAAAGTCTATGTCCAACGATGGACATTAAAAGACTGATGATGATGATTGATTTCCTTTATCTTAATCTTAGTTGCTTTTTATCGCAACCACTCAGACCATCAAACTACAGCTATCGGTAAGCAGTGTGGATCAGACATAGAGAATAAGCTCTAGGCGAGACTCAAACTCACAGCCCTTCTGCCTTAGGAAGCCTGTCTATTTACGACAGCTGCTCTATCGATTGAGATATCAGAGCTTTAGGGTTGGCAAGCGATCAAATCTAACACTTGAATTTACTTCTTATTTTTCTCCTTTTCGCTTGCCTCCATATCAGATGCAATTGTTTTTTTTATTATTTATACTAGTAGTATTATTGGCAGTATTATTGATTTTTATCAGATGAAGAATTATCAACCATCATCAATTCTTGACTGGTATTTCTTTCATCATAATTTTAGTTGCTTTTTATCGCAACCATCAGTTTACGACCATTGGTGAACAGCATGGATCAGACATAAAATTCATAGTTCTATGTTGTGTAGTTTGCTCTGGCAGTCGAACAGTATATCGATCTGGATTGTAATAAAAAGCAACAATACTAAGATTGAGCAAAACTAGTATTGAATTAATAATTGTACTATAAAAACTAGTGTGTATGTCAAGAGATCTAATGCCGTGACAAAATTAACAGGGAATAACCGGAAATACACTAAGAAAAAAAGATATTCATATTGAATAGCATATGGGCATCACGTGGCTTAAAGTAGCCAGGAATGAGCTAAAAGAAGAAGTTACTGGTCTAAGGACCAGGGTTTCTCTATCAGCACAAGCTGAGAAATGGATACAGTAGGAGCAGAAGTAAGGCCTTTAATAGCTAGAGGATGACGTCAGTAGATGTGGGTCAACTTTAGTATTTTCATGTTTAGATCTGTTTATTTAGTTGATTTTGTATTTAGTTTCGTAAATATTTTAGCTAAATGGAGGTGAGGCACTACACTAGTCATAAAATAATAGTAGAAATGGAGATTTTATTGACCTCGAGTGTTGAGATGAAAAAGAACTGGTCTGGTTAGTGGTTAGTCACTGGATAGAAACCAGCATCTTTTTGCAGTATGCCGTGTTGGGGGTAATGAATTAAAGAAATTGGTTAAGGAGGTGATCAATGAATAAGTTACTTCACATGTCTTTTGATGGGCAGTGATCACTAAAACAGCCTAGATTTTCAGGAAACAAATTGTATAAAGCCAAGAGATCAATTCATAAATTTACATTGCAAACTGACCCCCCCATCTGAAGAAGTATTTGAGGGGGGAATTTCGGAAAAAAAAAAGATTTTTTTCCAGACATAATAAGGAGTAAATGTGTAAGTTTTCAGCCCTCTAGCTCCACGGGTATGGTCTGAACACGTGATAGATACATACATAGCCAGTTGGGACAACTTGAAAAATTCTATCCTTTTCTTCCTTATATTATGTTATGATCTTCCTTACACAAAGTGAGTTTGTCAAATTGTTTTTTTATTCATGGAAAATTCCTTCTTACCTAAGGTAAACAAAAGAAATTTCCATGCAGCTACAATTAATAACCCAGGCAGATAAACAAGTAGATAACAAAAGAGAAAAAAATATTCTAAAATTAATTCCAGTTTACATGAAGCATTACACATAATTCACTCACTGATCATACATGGAGGCACACTCACATATACATGCAATAGATACTCAATCATCTCTCTGGCTTCTTTTCAAACCAATTGATTATACTCTCTTCTAACTTGTATGTATTATACATAGACACGCACATTCACGCAGACATTTAACTAGCTATTAGGGTGTATTAATCATTGTATATGATATGGACTATTTTCCTTGGACTATTTTTCTTGTCTTTATATTCATTTATTCACAACATTCCAGCCGTGTACCCTCCGGCCTTTGTGGGTATTCCTGGTTCTAGAATGTGGAATCACTTCCCAGAACACATGCTCGTATTGGACTAGACATGTCACATCTGTTTTTACTTATAAGTATTCCTATACATCACTGTTATGGTGCCAAATTCAATGTTGCATCCCCTTGATTAGGTGATCTGTTTACTTTTTCAGAAATGGCTTTTTCATAAGGGGTTTCCAGACACTAGTTATCAATCCTCACTCAGCTGATTGATTTGACTGGAAATAGTATGTGTGCTGCTGTGAATAAATGAACAGGAAAATAGTCCATATCATACACTATGAAGATATAAATTGGTTTATGCATGTGTCTGTGTGTGTGTGCATGTGAATACATACATCAATATTTACTAAGTGAAAATAAAGTCTGCCACAGAGTAGTAATTAGAGTGGTACCCAGTGTGGGCCGAATTCACTAATCTACCAATGGTTGGTATAAAAAAAAACTAGATATATGAGTGGGGGTGGTATCTGCAGAAAAGCTAGTTTTTGTGTAATAACCATTGCTAGATTAGTTCAATCATCAGTGAGTATTCTACTATTTGTAGTCCTGGGGCGGACTCCACCTTTGCAAATACCAATGTGTATACACATATACTTATGCAAATGATTATGAAAATTAGTTATTAAAAAAAAACACATCTGCATTCTTGAAGCAGATTTTTTGACTATTTTCAAGGTCAACTTTTTTCATTCTGAATTAATTTTGATTAAGCCATGATTGACATCCAGAAATAAAGAAGCTTTTATAGAAATATAGGATTCAACCAAAATTAGTTAATTCAATGATTACTTGGCTGGATTTTGAAAGAATGTTATTTACTTCTTATTCAAAATATAGTGGAAAAATACATTTTTGTACAGCAGGTGTCTGGTACCTGTCAACTCAGTTCAAGATTCAAGACAGTATTGAGTCAGTTTTTCTCAGCTACAATTGATGAAAGTCTGCCTCAATTTACAAATGTTTCCTGGGACAGCTGAAGTATGTATGACCAAAAATGACCAAAAAAATTGAAAATTATCAATCACAAAAATAATGAACAACCACCAAGTAGGAGCTTTTCAACCATGATTTAAAAATAAGATTATTCTTTTTAAACTATCATCTTTCTTTTCCATTCTTTTTTTGCATAAAATGATTTTAATCAAAACAGTGACAATATAATTTACTTTGTTTTATTGTGAATAGCTGCCTGGCGTAGGTGATGCATTCTCTTCAATAATTGGATTTGTCTGGATATCGAAATAATCAGATGCTTTAAATAGATAAGTAAATTCAAATGTATTGCCACTGTTTTGATTAAATTCATTTTGTGTGAAAAAAAAGAAGAAAGGAAAAGAGAAAAGATTAAAAAGAAAAATATTTTGAAAAGAATTCCTTTGACAAAAATCATGTTGAATAATCCAATTGTTTACATCACCTGACACCAACTGAAGTTATAGGAAAGTGTTTCTTTGAGTTGAGTCAAATTTTTGATCAACAAAAATATGTGCCAAAAATGCAGACAAAAAAATATTAAGTTATGACAATATGTGAAGAAAGATGCAGAAAGACAAAAGATTGGAGGGCAAAATCTGCTATGAAAATATAGCTTTAGACTGAGGCTGCAGGAACTGACCATTGAATATTCAAAGCTATCAGTGCTCAGAAAGTAACCATAACTTGAACTAAATGATACGATTGGGCATATTGCTAAGTTAGTTACAAAAATTAAAAATTACTATTGTGTACTTAAAGCAGGTTTTAGACTATTTTCAATTTTTCTCTCATTTAAGGGGTGTCTATTTCGACTGATGTTATCACCATTTCATGATGTTCTGGGGGAGTGTATGTTGATTTCATTGGTTATGAAGCCTTCCTCTTTCCCAATTCTATCCAAAAATACTTTTAAAAAAATCATTATATTACCATGAAAGTGTATTTAAACAGGAGGCAAGAAATGAGACTGAAGACTGTGTTTTCATTGTACTGACATAATCATCATCAGTCTTTTATCATCCGTTGTTGGACTTAGACCTTCCCCGGGATCCACCACATTTCTTTTTCATGGGCATCGTGGAGCCAGTATTTTCTGAATTCGTCTAGTTCATCTCTCCATCTTGTATTCTGTCAGCCTCGGTTTTGCATGTGATCTCTGGGGATCCATGTTGTAAGTCATGATGTCCATCAGTTGTCTACCATTCCTGCAACATGACCAGCCCATTGCCATATAAGTTTTCTAGTAGATTCTATGATGTCACGGACTCCTGTTTTCTTCCTTATATACTGTGCTGTCTTGTGATCTCTCCATGTGAGGTTGAGCATGATTCTCTCATGCACGCGTTGCATGCTTCTCAGTTTGTGAGTCTGTCTCTTGGTTAGGTTCCATGTTTCAGCTCTATAAGTGACTATTGGGAGGATGCATCGGTTGTATACTCTTCTATTTAGGGTTATTGGGATCCACTTGTTTTTGAAGGTTGAGCTTGCTTTGCGAAAGGCTTTCCATCCGAGAGTGATTCTTTGCTTGATTTCTTCTTCTTTTGTGGGTTTCATGGAGATTCGTTGTCCTAGGTAGATGTAGAGGTCTACTTTCCCAAGTTTTGCATCTTCAATTTTGACAGTTGTGTTCATATTCTTGATGCGGTTGTTACACATGACATTTGTTTTACTAAAGTTCATGTGTACACCGACTTTCTTGCTGTCTTCGTTTAGTTCAGGTTTTATGCAGGTTTTCTGTGAAAAGGACGATGTCGTCTGCAAATCTGAGGTTGCTCAGATATTCACTGTCTATATTGATTCCCCTATTCTCCAAGTCCAGTTCTGAAGATCATATTGAGGCAGGCTGTGAAGAGTCTGTTTGAGCTGGTATCACCTTATCTTACTTCTTTTTGGGGCTGGAAGGGTTCAGAGACTTTACGTAGCCTGATAAAGGAGTCACTGTGACTGTGTATACGTTGCAGTACTCTGACATATATAAGAGCGATGGCCTTCATGACCATGGTAATTTCCACAGAGTTGAAGTCTATAATGCTACATCGAGTGGCATTTTGTATCCTGCTGTTTTTTTTCTTTTAGCTGATTTATTGGATGGAGATGGTCCATGGTCAAGTAACTTCTTCTAAATCCAGCCTGTCCCCATGGTTGATTTTCATCTAGTGTTCTAGTGATCCGGTTGGTGATGATTTTTGTGAAAAGTTTGTAGATGCAGTTGAGTAAGTTGATAGGCCTGTAGTTGTTGAGGTCTTTGGGGTTTCCTTTCTTACGTAGAAGCATTATGATTGCCGTGTTCCTATCTTTCAGGATTTTACTCTGTTTTAGACACAAGTTGAATAGAATAGCGAGTTTCTTATTAATGATCTTACCAGCTGTCGTGAATAGATTGATGGTGATGTTATCTGGTCCAGGGGCATTTCCTTTTTTTGCTTGTTTGATTGCTTGTTTTAACTCCCATGGTGTAAATTCTGGAAAGTCCTCGAACTGATTGTCAGCGTCTTGTGTATCCTGTTCATTGTTTTGTTGTCCCTGTCTTGAAGAGTAAAGTTCTTGGTAAAATTCTTGGGTGCATTCGACAAGTCTGTCTCTGTCTGTTGTTATGGCTCCATTTTCTTTGAGTATGCTAGTTATTTGTTTCTGTCCTATAGTGAGAGCTTTGTTTAATGTTCTGAAGCCCCAACCTTTTTTGAGAGTGGTTTGGATGATTGCTGTCGTATACCTTCTTTTGTCTTCTCTTACTAATTCATTGTAGCCTTGAAGGCTGACTGCATTGTTCAGCATGCTGATCTCACAAGACATTAGCAGTAAATTAAATCTAAAAATGAGTTTTAGAAGTGAAATATCTCTATTAAAAAAATTGGTGTTTGTACATACTGTATTTTCAAGGATGCATCAATTCAACAAAAAAGCAGTAACTAAAGTACAAAGATGGAAAAAAAGGTATTGAAGACTGTATATACATATGTTGCTAGGTATATATATATATATATATATATATATATGTGTGCGTGTGTGCGTGTGTGTGTGTGTGTGTGTGTGTAAATATTTACTAAACTTAGCTTAGTTTTATACAAGGCCATGAAAACCTATTGAAGAGTAATCATTCCCAAAGATTAGACTTGTTTGTCACAAGGCCCCAGTAGTGGAACATGCAGACTTGAAACAAAATAATTACATGGGTGGAGTTGTCTACAAAACCTATTGAAACAAGATAGCAGTAATGCAGGGCACCCAGTGAGAATCACTACACGAGCAATGATCTACCAGACTAGCTTGCTCATCATTGCACTACGGTAAGACACTCATAAATACATAGATGCATCAATAAGTCTGTAGGCTAATGTTGTAAAAAAACAAACAAGAGAGAGCATTTATTTCACGCAACAAATATTTTTCAACATAACTCCTTTCTTTCATCACTGCACCTGATCCGATGCTTCCCCACTGATCACAAAGATTAAACGTTGCACAGGGAAATTTCAGGTGAAAATTCAGCTAAAAATTATGTCAGGCTATGGACTCATTGATCCAACCTGGTACAGAATCATCAATAGGTAAATACGCTAGTGATTTTTTCAACATAATCTCTTTACTTGTAAATGCACTTGACTCGATGCTTCTTCTCATAAATTTCAAAAGAAAATTCAGTGAAAGTGTCCGGCTGGAGACTCATTGGCTCACCCTTGTATGTGTGTATTGTGATACCAAGCTTGAAAACAGTCAGAAGACATGTTCTTTTGTGTGTCTTATATATAGTAGGTCAGCATGGTGAACATTTTTTATATGCTCTGCTTCTATTCTTTACAAAAAATAAGCTATTAAAAGTAGATATCTAACAGGTGAATATGAATATTTATGGAGTGATTCTTCTCTCTTTACTCATCTGTGTGTCTCTGTATTTCTGGGTACTCCTGATTAAATTTTCATGATATGCATAGGCTCACCACTAAGCACCATCTAAAACATTTTGTTTTTTTGTTTCTTCTAATGAGTGTTGTTGTTTTTGGTCACAATGGTCATTGCGGAATCTTGTGCTGTTATTTTTTTCAAAGATAATTTCAGGTAAAAAATCTTTTCTTTAGATAAGTTTTCATACATGCATTGGCTAACATGATTCATTTATGTGAGGTACAGAAATATTTGTAAATGTTTTTATACTAGAAGTATTAGTAGCAGAAATATTATCTTTATTTTATTTTTTTATTTTTTTTTTTATTTAATACCATTATTATCATCAATTTCTTACTAATATTTTACTTCATCCTAAAAGCATTTCTTTCATCTTGATTTTTGTTGCTTTTCATTGCAACTTCAAGATTGTCATTCTACACTCATTAGTAAGTAGCATGGATTGGAAATATAGAATAAGTCTCTGGTAAGACAAAAATTCACATCCCCTATCTTTGGAAGCCTGCCTTTCAAATTGGGCTACAAAGACCAGAAACAAAAATCATCCAAATCTGGCCACATAGCTATGTTCCTTCCAAAAGTCCTGCTGGTTGGTTTTTGTAGCCTTAACAGTAAGGCGGTTGCGATGGATGTGTACTTGATTGGTCATGCAATTCCAGGACATGTATTTAGTCATAGGATCAACGACATGTTGTGTCTTCATTTAATAATAGCATGTTACTGAATAGGAGAGACTAGTTCTTTGATCACACTAGCCATGACCCTCTTTATTCAAGTCCTATTGATGAATATATTATAACATCATTAGGAAGTCAAAATAAAAACCTTGGCTGGAAGAGAAGTCGAAATAACAGGGTTAGGATTGCAATGACCAACTAAAAGAGAAAGGAGTCTGGCTATTGACAATTGATACACATAAAAGCATAAAGGAACAGTATCAAGGGCTGGTTAGTCACTCAATAGAAACTGTCATGTGACAAATGTCTTTTGACAGCATTTGGTCTTGGGCAAACAATTAAAAAAATTGAAAATGAGGTGATCATTGAGTAAGTTACTTCTCTTGCCTTTTGTTGGGCAGGGATCACTAAAAATGTCTAAATGTTCAAAAAACAAGCATGAATGCTGCTGGACACATATCAAGGGACCAAAATTGGCATAAACTTACTTTAGATTAAACCCCCACTAAAAACCTATCTAAGAAGGGAATATTCAAAAAACAAAAAAAGTTTTGAGTGAATGTTTAAATTTTCAGTCCTCCGGGTCCATTGGTGTGGCTGGTACTCGTGGTACATACCTAACAGCAAAGCCAGCCAAACCAACTTGAAAAGTGAAGAAACCTATGCTGACGGTTCTGGTTGATGCTTTCTAATGGAGAACAGATTGAAAGCGAGCAGGAAGATGTGTAATCATTTGAAAAGATAATGCCTTACCTCTGGAGAGCAGCTTCTTTTTTTGGCAGTCGCTCAGCTGCAACCAGGAAGACTTTGTGGCCCTCTTTGATTCCTTCAACCTCAATCTCGTCCAAAAACTTATTGCCAACCCATGTTAGGTAGAAATCAGGATGCTCCTTGTAAGAGATTTAAAGCATTTAGAAAAAGTCAAGGTCTGAATTGAAGAAAACAAAGAGATCATATTGAATCAACAAATCAGAATAAATATAAAGTGTGAAAAATCTAACCAAGATTTACATGGCTATATATATTACTCCCCTTAATAAGGAATATTAATGAAGATCAAATTTTATTCAAAAATATTTTTCCAATAAAAGTTCGAAAAAACTGTTTTAGCTAAAAAAAAATCTCAAGTCTCTCCGAGTTAAAAAAAAGAGGTTTTTTTGTCTATACAACTTAATTCAAACCTATTTTAATTTGCTTACTTAAAGGTCCAAGAGAAGAAGGTAGTTTTGTGTCATTAAAATGTTAATTACTATTACTGTCAGAAAAATCATATCATCATAACTAGTAAGGATACCCGGCATTACCCAAAGGAGAAATAACTTAAAATATAACCAAACAGTAAGAATATCTTACACAACACAACCAATGAAAATCGATTATTCACATTTTACACGCCATGGAAAGATGTACCTGTATACCAAATTTCGCTATCATAGGTGCTAGACTGTGGCCCAAAACTTGTTTTGTTTGAAAATGACCATAAATGACTTCTGGTGACCTTGAATGACCCCAGAAGTCAATGTCACATTGATCACAATATTTGTTGTGAAAAGATGTATATATATGCTGAATCTCAGCATCCTTGGTGCAAAATTACAACCAACAACTCTGAAAATTGGCTAGAAATGACCAGAGAATGACCTCTGGTGACCCTGAATGATCTCCAAAGTCAACCTTACATAGCTTATGTTTTAAGTTGACCTCTTCTCAGTCTACATACAAAATATTGAGTCGATAGGCTTTGTAGTTTTTGTGGAGAAGAGACACAAATAAACGGACAAACAAACAAAAGGTTCATATATTAGTATAGATGATATAATGACCCATTCTACTTACTCAATACTTAAAAATGCTTTCCAACAATAATTAGTTGAAAAAAATGAACTCTTTATTTGCTTTGATGTTATTGTGAACTCAACAAAATAATGATGTTGGGAAAGACCAGTAAAAAAACAAGTAGAAAGAAAAAGCAAGATTGAAGTTGTGTATTGAAAAATATCATTGGACTGTTATGTCCAATGTAGAGAGAATTGCCACGTAATTTCCCTAAATACTCTCAGTTAAAAGGGACCCCCCCCCCAACCCACCTTCACAATTGACTATATCATTTTCTTTCCCCACCCAAATTTGTCAAATAAACATGATCTTGGTTTTGTAAATACATGTGGTCCCTTATCTACCAGCAGATGATATGAAGTTGAGAATTGTAAGTAGGATTGGCATTACAACTACAATCTTAGCTGCAAGGAAAGTGGAAAGCATTAGATTCAAATCACTGGATGGAATGGAAGCTTCGACTGAGGAACAAAAGAATGTAGAGGACACTTTAGGAATCAGTGCATCCTTGCGGCTCAAGCCTCATGATGAACAACCAATGAAGTTGATAGATAACAGCAGGTGGCCTAACGACATTACCTGCTCAGTAAATGTTTCATAAAAATATACATGCTTGGAGATGTATAACCACATACGAGAGCGGACATGTAGTTGTAAAAAGATGGGTATGTCAGTGAGAAAAGGCAAAGGAAGAATAAATGATGATGATGATGATGATGATGATGATGATGATGATGATGATGACACCGATGATGATTATGATTGTTACGACCATGATGATGATGATGATGATGACGACGATGACGATGACGACGATGATGATGATGTTAAACTCCCACAGTTGACTTTAATATTGTGAATTTGTCAGACTTCAGAATTTCAGACTTTGGAATATAAGATTTTCGAATTCAAGACATGAATAAGAGAGAGAGGGAAACAGAAAGAGTGATATCATGATGTCATGTCATATTATGTTCTCCGTATTTTTTTTACCAACTTTGGATTTCTGTTATGAAGAAATTAATCCTTGTACAATAACAAGTGTACATATTTTATTCATTTTCTGAGGGGGGTGAAAAAAGCATGCTTTAACAATAGAACCATTAAACAATATTAAAACAGGAATTTCAAAAAGAAAAAGAAAAAGAAAAAAAATGATCATAAATAAATCCAATTACTTCCCGTGGTGTTTCCGTAGCTCAATGGTCTCAATAGGTTCAGCTAATCACCAGTAGATCAACGGATCAAATCCTACTGGAAGCAACACATTTTTTTTCCTCGGTGGCAAATTAACCTATTTGGTTAAGAGAGCCCTCCATTTTTTCTTCCTTGGTTTTGAGGCAAAATAGGCTGAGAAGGTGTTCTCTTTCTTCTATCAAACTCCCACTATCGAGTTTTGACTTTACTTTTGTACGTAACAACAATAATAGATGACAAGACCTAAAACCAGTGACATCATGCACAAATAACAGTGATACAGTGATATACATAAAAACTGCTGACGAACTCACTCCAACTCCTGAAGCCCAATCCAGGTCGATATTTTATGGAAATATCGACAAATATGATGTGAAGTTGAGAATTGACACTTTAGGAATATCAAAGTTTACAAATCACATTCGCAAGAACAACCTACAGAGAAGTTTAAATGAGACACATAGTTTTGGAATAGTACTGCATTGAGAAATTATCACTATTTTGTTTACCTTTCAGATTTTAATGAAACAAGTGAGTTTAACCCTAGAACAGCCAAACTTGATTATATTAAAAATCTCTACATAATGCACCAAATGTCCATCAATCTGTATGTACTTCCCTAATGCAAAAACCAGACAACATAAACCTATGAAATTTTATGTAGGTACTACTGGGAGCCTGGGTAGGTTTTTAGTGAGTTTGTTTTTGAAAATCCTCCCCCAAAATATGTATTTAGAAATATGTTTGAATTTCCAAGTCAATTTATCCTGAAACGAACAAACAGAAAACTTGAAACATACAGATTTACAGAAAATTTAAAATACACTGAAAACTAAGCTTTTTATTGCAGAGAAGTCTGCTGCATTTCAAATTTTCAGTGTTCATGTCTTGAACGTAATTCTAGATTATTTTGGTCGCATCTGGAAGTTAGACATATTGGCTGCTGAGTGTAAGTAGTAAGAACTCAAGAACTGATTTTTTTTCAATCTTTATTACATTTTTAAAATGAGGTGTCAATGTTTACTGGATTATTTCTCTAGTCATTCGCAAAAATTCCTTTTATAATATTATATGCGGTTTATTATCCTGTTCTTCCAATGTTATAATTTGAGAAGTAAAATAAGATTATTTTTTCAGAAATTTCACTGTGTCTCTTCAACTGTATCTTTTTCAACCTTCAAATTGTTAGAGAAGAGAATCCAATAAAACAGCAGTTGGTAAAGAGCCAAGTCAGCGAAACATTACTTTTTGTCAAAATAGTTGTCTACAAAGAGTCTGGATGACAAAACTGCTGTTGGCTAGATGTAGCCAATACATCATTAGACAAAATGACCAAGAACGGGCTCCATCCAAGCAGAAAATATAAGTCCATTTCAAAATAAATCTACATCATAGTTCAATCATACCCCAAATACATATTTTGTAGGCTGATTTTCAAAATCCTGTTCTGGGGCCCCACAGAGAATTTCATTGGCTCATGTTAAGAAAAAAGGTTTTCTACAAAGCAAAGTGTCCACGTGACAAAACCACTGTCAGCTGACTTGAAACGACCGGACATGATCAAGTGATGTATTTATGACAAGGTCTGTGTGTCCCTTCATTTCAATGTGGTTTTGAAATAGAACTGAGAGAAAGCGAATGAGGCAGCGGAGGGGGGGGATAGAGAGAAAGAATGTTTACCTTTTACAATGGAGAAGTGGATAGAGAGAGAATGAATATTTATCTTTTTATGATAGAGAGGGGGATAGAGTGAATGAATGTTTACCCCTCCCCATTTTTTATCTTCCTCCCCCCTCAAGTTTATTGGTCCTCCCCAATTTTTTTTTACCTCCCTCAAAATCTTTTTGGCCCTCCCCATAATTTCATTTTTAAACACACATCCAATTTCTTTAACCGAACCCCCAAATACTTTTTGATTATCCCCTCACTTTTTTGACCCCCACCCTCCAGAAATCAATTTTTGGAACCACCCAATTTTTTCAATAGTGCAAAGAAAAAAAAATTAATTCTCTTTTCCGACAGCAATTTATATTCACAAGCTGGAAAATAATGCCTATCAGGGCGGTTATTCAGCTAGGAATGAAAATTCTTTTCTGTTTTTGTGATCTGTGGAGTAGTAAGAGGTAGCATATCACTGATACTAGTAAGTCAGCTAGCAACTAGCTCATGACTTTTACTTGACCATGGAAGTTGAAATGGCTGACCAATTACTTGTAATAGATAAAGAATCTAGATTTTGCAGCATATTTGGCTCCTCTGTGTATTTTCTGTCTAAAGCAATTTTTTTCTCATTGATTCTGTTAGAATACTGAGGTATACGAAAAACATGTTCAGCATTCTTTCTTCAATCTGTTTACCATATTTGGGCATTAATTAAAATTCAGCTCCAGGTTTCCATAGGAAAAAAATTTGATAACACCAAACATTGTCAAGTTCTACATCATTGGTATTGATGGGCAGATCATTTTTTTTTACAAAAGGTCAAGGGTCCAAAGTCAACAGAAATCATGTTATATGCATTTATCATTCTTATACATATCTCTTCCACTAGCCGACCAAGCGCAAAATCAAGATAAATGAATTATACGGGAAGCCAGGAGCCTACCATGCATCTCCTGGTGTCCTCTATCATATGATTTTTCTGATAGGTACATGACTGTATTTTATAGTTTAGATAATTAATCAAAAGATCTTGAGAAGAACTATGATTTTAGTGGGTATTCTTAGGGGGTACTATTGTCTCAAAAATTTAGGAATTGAAAATGCTGATAATCTGGAAATGTTCCTTTTGACACAAAATTGTACCACAATGGGGGCAGAGGTGGAGATTTAGTTGCCTGGGGGTTGGCTCTTAGCAACATAATTTTCTGTGTGAACATACGTGACCCAACAGATTAGTTTTTGAAAATCATCTGTAATAGTATTTTTCTGAGACCCCACCACCAAAAAAACCCTCTAAAAGTCACAAATTTATTCATTTTCTGTTGAGCATACATACCAAGATCATAAAAAAAAATCTGTTTTTAAAAACAAATTAAATTAAACACTGATTTCCACAAGACTGTTTATGTTTCCTTTTAACTCAAGTCTTGGAAAAGTTATGATTCCACTTCTCCCTCTACTCTGTCTCACTCTCAGATATCTTAGTGAAATGCCTCATCACTGGCATGGTACGATAGTTGATGGAAAAAAGAGTTGGCCTATACGCACTTTGGCAAATCATTCTCACAGAAGTAACTCACTTGCCCGAGCAATTGTAACAGTAAATATCTGTTACACTTATTGTCAACCTTGGAAGAATTCAATCATGTGACGTTATGACTATGATGATGATGGTGACAGGAGATCATGAATTGAAACATGTCCTGACTTGGTCTAAACACTTGTGTAATCTGATACTTCTACTTGAAGGGGAGAGTATCAAGTAGTTCCAAATAGAGGATAGACACATGGATTAAAATTACTGCATGATGCACACTCATTCACCACGGCATATATTCACACACATATTCATACACATGTATTCATATATGCAAACAAACATACACACACTCATCCACTAACATAGATATATACCCTTACATGAATACACACACACACACACACACACACACACTGGTATACATTCACTAATATATTAGTAAATGCACATTCATATGGATGTATACATGAACTTTCTCTCACTAGAAATTCAATTTTTGGTGTAAGTTGTGTACAGATATATCATGAGATCCATTAAGAGAAGAAAAATGGCAATTGGAAGGATATGCTGCAAGAAAGTCAGACAACCGCTGGGCATAATGACTCTCAATGTGGATCCCCAGGGATCATAAACAAAATTTTGACCGGTGGACAGGTTCTGGAGATATTAGCACTGCGTTGCCCACAATTGAAAGGTCTGGTGTATCTTGGGAAAGGTCTTTGTTCAACACAAACTTTGAGATCAACTCAGAATAAACTTACATTGCAAATCTAACCCCCACTAAAAATTTATTCATTGGGGGAATTTAAAAAAAAAAAAAAATATATTTATTCTTGACATAATAAGGAGTTTAAATTTTCAGCCCTATAGCTCCATTGGCGTGGCCAGTACACGTGATACATATATACATAGCCAGCC
This sequence comes from Thysanoteuthis rhombus, assembly GCA_963457665.1. NCBI lineage: Eukaryota > Metazoa > Mollusca > Cephalopoda > Oegopsida > Thysanoteuthidae > Thysanoteuthis > Thysanoteuthis major. The sequence continues at coordinate 44,839,583 of OY735202.1, forward strand.
AACCCACCTGTAGAAACCTATGTTGACAGTTTTTTTTATTCATAAATAGAGGTTCTTATTAAACATAATGATATTTAATCATTAGTAAGTGGCATGGATCAGGAAGAAATGAAGAATCTTTACTCCTTAGGAAACCTACCTTTCTGGGGTTGCTGCTTTACTAATTAGGCTAGGAAGACCACCGGCTGCAGAAGCTCAAATCTAACATTAAGGCTTTTATTCTTTATTTTTCCACGAACACATCTTTGTTTACACCCACCAGTCATATTACAAGTAATGTTATTTTAATTTATAAGACAGAGCATTAGCAATTATCATTAATTTTCTGTCTAATATTTCTCTAGAAACTTCTACGCAATTCTACAGAGTTGATCAAACTGCCCCCCTTTTACTCCCACCACATGATTGGGTTGGCCGAGGGTCATTCCATAGAAAATAAACGTTAAAATCAATCATTCAATAAAATAACAGAAACCTTATACTATTGCTCTTCAATACATACAAATAGCAATAAAAAATATTGGAACATGTTTGAAAGTTTTATTTTCATAAATCTTGGTAAATTTTTTGTGTTTGCTGATAGAAATTATTTTCAAAATAGCTTACTATTATGGCATTGTGGCAAACCCTATATTATCAGTCAGGAATTAGATACGAAGCCTTCTTTTAGCTCAGCATCTAAAACATCACTTCCTATGATGACTCCTTATAAAAACCCTGAATTCACATAGTCAATCGTTTATTTGGCTCCTGCTTTCAAGCCAATTACCTTCTTCCTTTACCTCTCTCTCTCACTTATTTGGCCCCAGTTTTCAAACCAGTTCGCTTATCTTCCTTTAACTCTCTCTCTAAACTCAGTGCCGGCATAGTTTTTATTCGTTGACCGTGACTATATATATATATTGTCTCGTCAATTATTTTTCTCAATGTAAGTATTCGTAAGAACTTTATAGCTACTAAATGCAAATACTGCAACTACTATTTTTGGCAACCACTCAAACGCTGCATTCATTATTTTGCCCCTTTTAGCTCTTTCTTGCATCTATTCTCTCTTTTTATAATCTAGCTTGGTCAACTATACCACTCATTATAACAGGCACAACTCATCAGGTTCCATTTAATAGATAAACAAAACGACATTAGACCCTTTATGCCGCGTGTCCCGTAAATTATTATTCTTCCTTATATTTCATTTTTACGCATAGGAAAGACTTCAGCCTAACAGGCTTCTACTCTTCACTTCTCAACACAATTGAATGTATTAATGTTTCTATTCCATTTATTTCATTTACATTCTTTATTTATGCATTAAATTCATCCCTCATTTTCCACATCCTAATACTTGTATGTGTCTTTTTTACCCAGTTTAATGTCTGCGTCCACATTTGAACTTGGTGCACATGTTCTCTTTACATCTACTTTCCTTCTTCAACTTCTTTCTGCTGATGTCCACATGGGCCCGCTAATACAGCGGATGCCCATTCTTTGACGAGAACTACTAGAACTATCCAGAACCAAATTTCTACAAACTGTTGACCTTCTGACATGGAATAATTCTTACAGCATGTCTTTTTGTCTTTATACTAGCCAAGACATATATTCAGATGCTGATGTGGACAAAACTAGGAAAACTGACGAGACAGGAGACAAATACTAGCAAATACAATGTATATTCACTTGCGAATGGGGGGATGACTGAAAGAAAAACAACAATGACAAATTTAAAGGACAAACAAAGTCAGCTCAAATTAGATGAACATGAATCTACATACATTTATGTACAACAAGACAATGTGGCATTGCACAAGGAAGAAGAGAAAAAGTTCTCTTTTTTTCTTCAAAGAAGTCACTGGACAAAGAGCTGTAACTTATGTTTCACGGGGAAAGAAGAATCATTTTTGTTTCTTCTCATCCTGTCATTTTCAACTTTAACGTATTCATTGCAGGCACGAACAAGAACTTCTCTTGCGTATTTCATCCACACTTGAGCTTTCAACTTTTGAGCCCAGCTAAAATGACTATATCACTACTACTTGAGGGAAGAGACCAAAAAATTGATCTACTTGCCTCTAGTAAGCAACTCATCCTATTGTTAATTTTCAGACTACTCCTCATTAACTTTCTGAGCTTCTACCTCTGATTTTTTGCATGTCTGTCACTGATTCATTCACACTTGGTAGGTTCCACACCCAACTGCCCAATCCAAGTATGCAATACACTCTTATGGGTTTTTACACCAGGGTCCTATTTTTTGCTCCCTCTAGGAGGAGTGGTGGACTACCATTCTTACCTTACGTGATTGTTTTGATAAGGGAGATTATATTTGGTAACATAACCAAAAGAGGCAGAAGAGTTTCCAATTTGTTTTTTACAGACAAAATTTGAAATTCATTTCTCAAAGTTTAAATAACAAGCATAGTTACTTGCTCAAATCATTTTTAAATAAAATGTTGGAATCTCTCTTCAGGCTCCCAGATTTTATCTAGAGAACTTATTTTATTTTTGTTTTCTATAAGGTTGAAAAGTCACAGACTTTATCAAAAAAAGGCATCTTTTATTGCTATTGACAAAAAAAATATATTCTTCTAGATGTAAGCTATTAGTTTTTTACATCTTATCATGAATTTTTTTAAAGTAATGTTCCTTGAGGGATTCCATTCCAAAAATATTTGAAAAATAAGACTGCAACAACACAAATAAGCTTAGCAATTAATGACCTTCCATTTAATTCTTTGATTGCAGGGTTTCTTAACCTGTGAGCAATTGTGTGGAAAATTTATTTATCTTTTTTAAAAATATTTTCTGTTTTTCAATAGTTTTAAAACAATAAGATAACATGATTGAGTAAAATAACCAATTTCTTTTTCAATATGAGAAAAATATTCATGAAATATCAGAGATGCCAACATTTAGTGGAATGTTTTTGCTGTGTTATCATCAGCAGTAATAGAAGTAATAGTGATGTAGATCCAAAAAAACAAAAAACAGACACTAGAGCCTTGCTTTACCCTGTTCCTATCTTTCTGATTGCTTTAGCATGAAGGAAACCAACCAACAAGCAAACAGACAAAAAAGTGACGTGAACTTTTATATCATAAGATTTTATCATGAATAAAGCTATAAAGTGAAGAGCTGAATACAAATTAAGCTGGACTTGAAGTTTTGAATTGTAGTCCCATTTTTACTTACATTGTTAAATTTTTTTATATAGCTGATGTATGAACATGATAAAAAACAATCAAGTTCTTTACATAAACTTCATCTCAAAAAAAAAAAAAATGATTCTATCATATCTTACCAGGGTTGATAAGGTTCCATCCTGATAAAATGTCCACATCTGTGCTTGATTGGAAACTTCTTTTTGTTGTAAGGCTACAATATAGCCTGAGATAGAAGTAGAGCTGGGTTTTAGTTTGGTTGTCACAAAGATGTCCGTGCAAATCGTTAAGCACAACTGGGGCATTGCCTTACTGTAGATAATACCATTCTGGAAAAAAGAGGAGTATTTCGTAATATTCTGGATTGACTTGCTTTCAATTCTTTAGAATTATAAATAAACAAATAAGACTGAGAAACAAGGAAATATCATTATATTTTTAAAACCCTTTTCAAAATTTCCAGTCACTTCATACACATGCATACATGAATTTATGTATCTTTAATCTAGGTTTAAACACACGAATACACACGTACACTTACAGAGTCTTGATGTAAAAAGATGTCGATTATTTACAACTGACCCAGCTGCATAAAAAAAAGAAGGTTTTATGAATTCTAAATAGTCCACAGAAGCACAAAAATATAAACAAATAAAAGCTGCTTGAGTCAGATCCAACCAAGAGCACTGATAACAATTATCAACAGCAAAACTGTTTCAATTTGAAAGTCCAGCAATTCAGAATTCATTTCCTTTTGTTTTCAGCTGACTGCTCGTAACCAGTGAGGAAGTTGGTTTAAAGTTACAACTTGAAAAACATGAACTGACTTAATAAGTAGCAATATCATATCTCTCAAGCAACCACAGGACAGTTTGCCATAAATGGCTAGCAAGCTAGTCACACAGACCATTATCACTGTAGTGAGTTGGATTCCAACTAGGTGCCCTAAACTTACGACCTTCTGCCAGACTAAGCTAAGTCTAAAAGTGTCTTACAGCCATTTTGTCCTCCTCTATAAATCCATTGGCTTACAGTCATATAGTAATTGTCAATTTCCCAGGGCTAGACTGACCACTGAGAGCAAAGATACTTGTCGAGGTTTGAAACCATATTTTTTCTGTAACTTGATTTTTGACATTGGAGAAATTATTGATTGTAGTAAGTCAACTTTCACTAGAAATGATGCCTCAGACCTCTAAGTTCATTACTATACCATTCACTCATCAGCCACATAATCTCTAGGATTATTCTAAATGGAACGCATTTTGTGCTTTGAATTGTAACCGTATAAACAAAACCCCAGGATGAAATAAATAAGAGCATGGTAGTATGTTATGCTACATTTTAGAGACCTGTCATTTGAAAAATATAAATATCTGAATAAAAACAATCCAGCAAACAGACTATGTATCTTAGTAGATCTATTCCCTGCTCTACAAAGATATTTCAAGTAAATATTAATTATATATCCACCATAATGACAAGAAGTAAGAGAAATACATGTGGATAGAGACTAAAAGGAGAGAAAAGAAAAGCTGTGTTCACATAGATTATAACGATTGTCAATAGTCAAAAAATACAAAAGAATGTATTTATAGTAAGTACATTTGGTTGCACAGAGGGAGACACTAGTTATAGAAAATTTGCAGAGAAAAGTGAGAGAGAGAAAATAGAAAAGGTACAACTCTGTGGTGATTGTGCGAAGACAGAACAATTTTAACAGATATAGGAGAGAGATAGAAATAGTTATACCTTTTTGGTCTGGCAATCTTTGGACCTGGCCATTGCCAAACCACAGAAATTACTAGAAATTAGGATTTTTTCTAATAGTGTGGAAAATAGAATGATATATTGTTAATGCAATCAATATGATATAAATTATACAAAAATAAAAAATGATTTGTATCTGTTCATGCTTTTTAATGAGTAGCCTTAAATATAATTTGTTAGATTCAGAAAAAATCAATAGATATAGGTTTAATTTTTAAGCTAGAATAAACCTCAAAAGTTGTTAAATTTAGACTTCTTTAAGTTGGTTTTGAAATACGGTTAGGTTTTCATACATTTGGTTAAACAATTTTGGTATATAAATTCAAAATTACAGTTCAAACTATGGTTTGAAACCGTATCAAAGAACTCTGGAGGCAGATCCACAAGCTAATGGTCACAAATTCAAAACATACTGGACCATGGAAATTGCTGGATCACAGAACATGGATGAGAGAGGAACAACCTGTACTATAAAATACACTGACCAAGAGAAAGACTGCAGAGAGAGGAAGGATGACAGAGAAAATAGTGAAAGACTATGATTGAGAGTAGAGAGAAAAGGTTTTGTATGTACAGTGCCAGAAACCGTGAAAGGAGAACATAGAAAGTGAATTTTAAAAAATCTATTTACAGATAAAATGACAGAAAACATATTTTTTCCAAATGTTTACAGAATTATTTAAAGAATAGAACTACAAAAAATAGCAATGTGATTTGAAATGAATCATTAAATAATGAAATGTACTATGTTTAGAGAGACAGAAAAAGATGCTGCCTACTTAAAGATGAGTCTCATGAAAAATGACCACATATCAAATAGACAGCTGCTGGCCGGAGCAATGTTGTTGAAATCAGTCGCTATGCCCATTCTCCAAGCTAATCTAAACTTCAAAATTGTCCAACCAAACAGAAAGAAGAGAAAGCTTATACACTGCCAAGGTCAAAAGAGACCAAGGATTAATTCTCCCTTTGTTTCATACTGTTTTTTCTATCCGTTAGCATATTTCATCATCATCATTATCAGTCTTTTAACATCTGCCGTTGGACATAGACCTTCCTCAGGATTCACCACAATTCTCTATCATGGACGTCGTGGAGCCAGTATTTTCTAAATTTGTCCAGTTCATCTATCCATCTATTATTTTGTCGGCCTCAGTTTTGCATGTGATCTCTGGAGATCCATGTTGTGAGTCGTGATGTCCATCGGTTGTCTGTCATTCTTGCAACATGGCCTGCCCATTGCCATTTAAGTTTTCTATGATGTCTCTGACTCCCGTTTTCTTCCTTATATACTGTGCTGTCTTGTGATCCCTCCATAAGAAGTTGAGCATGAATCTCCAATGTGCTTGTTGCATGCTTCTCAGTTTGCGGGTTTGATCCCTTATACCTAGAAGTTGATATAAGTGTGGATAGCCTAATGGTTAGCGGCACTGAAAATAGAATCAGCAAACTGAGTTCAAAGTCTCTTCTCCTCCAGCTAAAAATAAAATAGCAAGGTAGACTGGGCTCTTTAGCCTCGGTTGACAACCAGTCTCGGAGACAGGTAACTTTAAATTCAAGACCCAGGAAAGTCCAACTCCTTGACTAGCATTGTGGAACATGGAAACATGCCAGCAGAATGTACAGTAACTGGAGTCTGGTAGAACTTTAATAGAAGTGGATTATGATAAATTGTTCCAGTATAAAGGAGAATCAAAATGGATGGACAGAATAATATGACTACTACTTTTGTCTCACCACAACTTTTCAATTACAAGTAGAAATTTTTGAAAGAAAAAAGCCAAAAATGAGGTTTAGTTTCTAAAACATTGGATTACAGACGATGGAGTTTTGAGGTTAGTTACTGGATATCCAAGGTACAAGGCAAATAAGAATTATGAATATAAAATCAACTTGGAGAAAGAATAATTAAACTTGAGAAATGGACAAAAAACTCTTTCGGAATCAGTAAGCAACAATTGAGTTTACATTATCAAATTACTTGTTAACAATAACTCAACTTGACAATAGACTCTAAGTTTTATATAAGTTATCCCCCAGCAGATACTGTCAACCAAAACTGTCAACATTGGTTTCTTTAGTTTTTTAGTTGGTCTGGATTGCTATGTATGTATGTATGTATGTATGTATGTATGTATATATCGCTCTTAAATATTGCACCAATGGAGTTTGAGGGCTGAAAATTTAAACATTTACCCCTTATTATGTCTAAAGAGGGTTTTTTCATAGTATTTTGAAAATCCCATCCTCAACTGGTTGTTGTAGAGGGTTCAATTTGCAATGTAAGTTTACGGTAAATTGGCTCCTAATTTTTTGAGAATGCAGACTTTTTTTAGTGATCAGCCCTTTCCCAATTTTTTTAAATTGATCACCCCAAATTTGGCATGCTGCAAAAAGACATAGGTCACACGACAGTCCCTATTGAGTGACTAACCTTGTTTCTATTGTCTAATCATCCATCAAAATTGGCAGTATTTTAATTTCATTTTTGTGTTCATCAGTTTTTTTAATTAAATTTTCCTAATTGAAAACAAAAAAACGAAAGAGAATGATGCAGTCCATAACCCTAGAGCAAACTCTTAAGATTTGATAGAATGATAATTGAAGCCACAGTCATATAAATATTGGCTAATTCTTATTTTGACTTCTTGGGAATTGATGCTTTAAAGCAGCGGTTCTTGTCAATGATACCTTCTTCCCATCTAACTTTGAAATAAACATCACCATCATCGTCATCATCATCATCATCGTTCATCAAAAACACAAAAAAAGAAAACAAATGAATAAATACAGCAAAACAAACAAAACCAAAAAAAACTTATTTCTCTCAAGTTTACGCCTACTTCACTTTTGATTTGTAGGAGTTTTGATTTTGTTTCTCCGTAGTCAAAATATGGAATTGTGGGTAACTCTAACTAGAAATACATTCAGTATTAACATTACGTATGTCTGTTTCATTACAATGATAATTTTTCAATTTTCTCCCATGGTGTCCCATACCCCTAGAATTTGCTTCCCTTGCCCCCCAGGGGGTATGGACACCCCAGATCAAGAACCCCTGCTTCAAATCATTCAATATCTGCCCCTATGCTACTGCATACAAAACATGTACAAGCCAACTTTATCATTGATACAACATATCCTTTCAGTGATAACTGATGTGCTTCCAAGGGAGAATATCTTTTCTTTCGAAGACAAAAAAAAAAACATTTCCACTATTTTCTTTCCTTGTTTATAATGTAACATAAAACAAATAATAACATGATTAACAACTATAAATTATTGCGTAGCAAACTTGAAAAAAAAATATCGACAGTTCAGTAATGCTTCCACATTTTGTAGGTTTTCTGGTCCAGCAACAAAGGCCATTTGAGATAACATGCCAACCAATGAGAATGAATTACTCCAAGGCCTAAAACTTAACAGTTGCCTCCAACCATTAAACAAACAGAATTATTTTGAGTGGTGCTCAAGTAAACTTTTCTCTAAATCCTTCATCTTGCATCCTATTCATGAAGAGAACTCTCTAACCTGGAGGCAATATTTGTGTTCTTCATATCAATGATCTATCTACAGAACTAAGGCAGCATGAATACAACGTGGATACAGACGCATAATGGAGAACAAGAGAGAAGTTAGAGCAGAAATGTTTATATTGACTGGTGGTATTGACGGGGGGGGGGGTAGCCGAGATTGTGAGTAGGAAAAAATTGTCAAATTCCTTGGTTGGATATGTTTGTAGAAAATCGACTTGAAGAAGTTTTGCTGCGTAATTAGTATTCTGGAAGATGATATCATAAGTTAGTTTGAATGCAGTCTGAGATTAAAAAACCACACAACTGATCTAATATTCGCATGGGTGGACACACAATAGAAATGACACAAACATCGAGTCACGTCTGTTGTTATACCTATCAATCTCTCGTTTCTTTGGGTAACCTACATAAGTATGCCCTGTTTCAAAAGATTAAATGATATTTAGTATAAAATAACATCCATATACAATACATTATCATAATACTCTATATAAGATAACAAACTACATGTATGACATAAGGTATATATTAAAATCATTGCTGAAAGGGAGGTGGTGTTTGATCAAAACTGCTAGGACGCCATGTTAAAATACCTATTTTGTTTCTAAAATCCCAGAAACTGTTACATGGTAAACAGCTGATGATCCCAACCAGAGAAAAATTTTCACATAATACTATAATATCAAAATATACATAAAACAGAAAAATACACTGAAGAAAATCACATTGATTACAGTAACAGATATTGGGAAATAAGTGACTGAGGGGACTGGAAAATTTCTTTTTAATGTTTAGTGTTTAACACTGTAAAGCTTTCTAGACTATATATATATATATATATATATATATATATATATATATGAGTGTATGTGTGAGACTATAAAAATAGATGGAAAACAGTTTAAGGTTTCAGTTGCAAAAAGGAGCAGCAATATCAAAAAGAAATAACAGTAAAACGCTTGAGTAAAATATGAAAATAGAAAATCGGAAAAATTGGATATAATAAAGAAAAATATGGCAATGCCTACAAGAGAAAATGTTGTGGACAACATCTTTTTTTGTTTTGTTTTTCATATCTTTTTTTTTTCCACTAAGGTTTTCAATAGATAAAAAATATCAACCAATTATTTCTTCCTTTTCCTCCTGATACAATGAGAATTTCGACTTTTAGTCTACAACACTTTTTTTTCATGTAACATTCATAATAAATAAAGAAGCTCAGGATATACCTTATTGATCATCCAAATTTGGGATTGACTGAATCCTAAGGAAGAACTTCCTCTTGGTAACTTCTGGCTGATGACAATCTCTGGAAACAAGATCTCACCAAGTTTCTCCTGCAAAATTTACAGAAAAAAGTATCATCACTACTACTTCTACTACTACTACTACTACTAATACTACTACTAATACTACTACTACTTGATAAGATTTTATTTTAGCTTGATTTATACTCAAGTATAAGATAAGGTGTATTTCTTGTCTCTGTCATTCAACAATGTTTTTTCTTAAACATCTTAAAGATTTTATTCCAGGATTCGTGATGGTGGTTGGAAAAGTAACTCTAATGATAAAATATATCGAAATGAGGAACACAAGAAATTACTGTGTGGGCCAGTATATAGGACGGACATTCAATTTTAATCACCCACTAAAAAATTATGCAAATATTACACTGCATTCAATGCACTGGTATTATGACTGGGGGACTGAAGCTGGATATAGACAGTTATTTGGCTTGGATGAGTTGCAGTGAGCAGTAGTCCTTTCGATACCCTTGTAAACCATTTGTCTTACAGTCTGGCATGTATGTATAAGGCATATTGTTGCAGTATTAAAAACCATTCATCAAAACTGTCAAAATAGTTTATTTCAGTTTTCAAGTCTGTCTGTCTGGTGAGCTATGCATCATACATACAGGCCACTACAGGTCGGAAATTTTCAACATTTACAATTTATTATGTCTAAGGAAAAAATTTTCTTTGTTTTTTTTTAATCCCCCCCCCAATAGGTTTTTAGTGGAGGTTTCAGTTTGCACAGTAAGTTTCAACATCATCAGTCTTTTATCATCCTTCATTGAATGTAGGCCTTCGCCAGACCTCTCTATCATGGGCGTAGCAGAGCCAATACTTTCTGAACTTGTCTAGTTCATCTCTCTCCATCTTGTATTCTCCCAGCCTCAGTTAGGCATGTGATCTTTACAGATCCATGTTGTAAGTGATGATGTCTATCGGTTGTCCATCATTGCAACATGACCTGCCCATTGCCATTTGAGTTTTCTATTGGATTCTATGATTTCTCAGACTCTAGTTTTTTTTCCCTGATATATTTTGCTGCCATGTGATCTCTCCATGTGAGGTTGAGCATGATTCTTTCATGTGCATGTTGCATGATACTCAGTTCAAAAGTCAGTCTCTTGATTAGGTTCCATGTTTCAGCTTAATAGGTGACTATTAGGAGGATGCATTGGTTGTATACTTTCCTTTTTAGGACATATGGGAATCTCTTGATCTTGAAGGTTGAGCTTGCTCTGTTGAAGGTTTGTCATCTTGGAGTGATTCTTCACTTGATTTCTTCTTCTTTTGAGGATTTTATGGAAATTCATCGTCCCAAGTAGATGAATTGGTCTACTTTTTTCACTTCTGCATTAACTTTTTTGAATAATGTGTATTTATTTCCAACATGATTGTTGCACATGACTTTTTTCCTGCTGAAGTTCATGTAAAGGCTGACATCTCTACTTCCTTTATTCAATTCATGTAGCATTAGTTGGAGGTCATGGAGGTTCTCTACAAAAAGGACAATGTTGTCTGCAAATCTGAAGTGGCTCAGATATTTGCCATTTATTCTGATTCCTTTATTTTCCCAGTCTAGGTTTCGGAAGATCATCTCAAGGCAGGCTGTGAAGTGTTTGGGTGAGCTTGTATCACCTTGTCTTACTCCTTTTTGGAGCTGAAAGGGCTCCAAGTCTTCATGTAGCCTGATAAGCAGCTGCTGTAACTGTATGAATGTTGCAGTACTCTAACATATATGGGATCTACACCTTGTAGAGTGATAAACTCAATGACCATGGGAATTCCCACCTAGTCGAAGGCCTTCTTGAAATTGACAAATGCTACAGCGGGTGGCATTTTATATTCTGCTGCTTTCACTTTTAGTTGATCTATCGAATGAAGATGGTCCATAGTCGAGTAACTTCTTCAAAAGCCAGCTTGTTCATGCTACTGTAATTTTAGTTAGTGTCCAATAGCATTCACATTTGTTTTTTGAAAATTCAGGTGTTTTTATAATGATCACAACCTAACAATAGGTAAGAGAAATAATTATCCCTTGATCACACCCCCTTTTTCCAATTTTTCAATTGATCACCCCTAACACAGCTTGCTGCCATAAGACAATGGTCGTGTTACGGTTTCTTTTGCATGACTAACCAAATCTGTTCTTATATTATTTATGAATAAAACTGTTGATAGAATCTCAAACCTAATGAGAGAAAAAAGAATTGTGTGTTAAGGTGACAGAATAAAGTGAACACCTGCTCAGAGTGAAAAGTAAAGCATAGTTCTTTCATGGGCCAGTGATTTTAAAAAACAAAGAAGATGTAAACAAACAGAAAATATTTTCCAATCACAGTTCATATGATCAGACAATTTTCTGCTCTATTCAACAATTTGCCTTGTAAAAGCCTCCCACGAATTGAAATACTCAAATGAAAAAAAATCTTAAAAAAAACCTGATTTCAAACACAAAGATTGAAATGAATATTATCAGCAAAATCTTTTTAAGATCACATTTACTAAATTTTTATTCAAAGTCATCAGTTTTATAATTGCAGTTGAAGAGGTCTTACATAAGCTTGTTTTTTTCAATTAACACTGAGAATGATACAGTTAAGCTGGTGCAAGTTAACAGTTATAAAAACCCAAGTTGAAAATAAGAAACGAATGACATATTCTAGAGGGTCTCTCCTAACTCCATAATGACTGTATGGTTATATTGTATCCGGGAAGGCAAGTGGCTAATCCAGCTCACCATCACTGTTTTCTAGTGAGCTGGTTTTGACATCAGTGTCATTCTTCTCCAAGACTGTTCACGTCCAAAGGCTAGAAAGTCCAGTCTGCCTGGCTATTTTACCCATACTCGGGGTGGGAAGTGCAAGAAGAGATGGATTCATGACTTTCCTAATGATATGTACAAAGTGAACATTAACAGTCTTGGACAGAATGTGAATTCAGGTTGCTGATTCCATTGTCTGCGCCAAAACTGTTACGCCCCTTCCACCTTCATATTCATTGATCACCCCTTTTTTCAATTTTCCAATTGATTACCCTGACAAGGCTTGCAGTCAAAAGATATTTGTTATTTGCTGGTTTCTATTGAGTGACCAACCAGACCTGTGTATATATATATATATATATATATATATGATTATAAATTGCATTACATTATATGGAATCTTATTTGAGATGATCTCCTGTCATAATGTGATTAATGTATCACTTGTCCTAGACACTGTAAATGGAATGAACTATTGAAGAAAATGGAGCTGCTGTAGGGGAAGGACTTGCAACCGATAAGGGTAGCTGCTTCAATGTAGTGGTGATCATACCATTGAGGTAAATAGTTGCCAGTAATGCAAAGGCCCACATAACTGCTTTCACACCTGCAGCAACCCCATTTTTTTCAATTGTTTATTCTATTTACATTGTCTAGGGTGAGTGATACATTAACCGTGTATTGACAGGAGATCATCTCCATAAGTTTCCGTATAATATAATGCAATTTATAATCATTCTATCAGATCATATACATCCATTTCTTAATATATATATATATATATATATATATATATATATATATATATATATAGTTCCATGATTTCAAACTTTGTGTAAAGAGATTCAATAAAAAAGTTCCCGCCATTGCTGACCTTATGTTGCAATAAGTGCCAAGATTCTTCTACTTCTGATTTTTTCAAATCTTCCAAGCTAAAAGCTGTGTCTTGGGAACTATAAAGATCTGTTGGAAAGGTTTGGATTATTTTCCATTGGTTGCTACTGAAATAAAAACGTGTAAATAAGAAACATATAGTTCAGTACTTGAAATATGAAGCAAAAATATGAATTTATTTTGACTTCACTCTTGTCATAGATATTATGAACATAAAAATGTGAGTCACATTAGTTACAAGCACTGAATAAAAATGTCTGACAACATTCCAATAATTAGCTCAGTGTCTTGTAGACGAATTATCACCAATATTTTGAGGCTTATTTACTCTAATTTTTTGACATTTATCAATCGTGTACAAAGCAAGAAGATCAGTAGAAGATGATAGTTGAAATCAAGAAGTCAATGTTGAAAAAATCATGGTTATCAACATTCAACTAGCAAACCAGAAGAGTGTATATCCAGACATTTTATGAACAGACATTTTGCAGATGGACTTTCATCGGAAAAATGTTTTGCTGACAGGGCTTTGACAGATTTTTGCATTAATATTCTGGTGCATGGGATTTAGCTCATTCCAGAAGATCATTTTTTAAGACACTGGTGACATCACTACATCATCCTGAATTGGTCCCAAACAAGCAGATCAAAAGGAAAATTACTTATTTACGGACTTTGTTTCAATATCTACTTATGGTGGTCAACATTTTGAATTAAAGTTGGAAAAAAAGCATAAAAGCAGAACCTTCTTAATTAGCATAAAAACAAATGAAAACCCCATCACTGACTGTAAATATCTGCTCTATCTATTTTTTCATCAGTCCAATTGGAATCAGTATTTTTTTTAAAGGTTATTTCAGACAGATAAAAACAATATCAAAAACTATAAAGCACATCTATTATCGGGATTCAATTTTGTATAGAAAAATGAAGTTTCTTATTCATAACAATAAATTTTACATCTCCAAATGAATCGATTCTTTGAACTGATTATTTCTACATTGATCAGTACTAAGGAGTCTAATGTTGATTTATTGGGTAACTTATTTCTAATAATCAAATATTCTAATTTTAAGCCTTTTTTAAAGTCTCAACTCAACACAGGCTGTTTTAAATGGTGATAGAACATAGTCTTAGGACAAAATGTCATGTAAGAAAAAAAATCACTATCCATACCATGCAACATTAAAAAAAAGTCATAGGAATAATCTTATTTTATTAAAGATATGACTTATTTCATTGCAAAATAAAGTTGAATATCACTTTTTCTAGAAAAATTAGGAAAAAAGTATGGCTAAATTTGACAAATCAAACATTTTTAAGAAGCATTTAACTATGAAATTTTTGGTTTGGTAATATTTAAATTTTGAGCAATTCTGACTTTGTTGCAGTGATATTTATAATGATCTTTTTTGTGCGTGCTGAGAGTATTGCAATGTTTTATGAGCAATCATTCTTATTATCTTTACATTTGACCATTTGTGGCCAATTTTGCTAGTTCTTGGTCAGAAACTTATTTAAATCTAGCAACTCAGTTTCCCTCTTTCTCATTGTCTGCAATGTCATTACAAAGTAGGTTAAGTCTGAAGAATATTTAAAAAAAAGGGAAGGAAAAAAGAGACTCAATGAATAACTTTTCTCTTCCCTTAACCCACTTACTCAATAAATCACTCTTTCTTCATCTTGCTCACTCACTCTCTGACTTAATGACTCTCTTTTTCCTTTCAGTCACTCATGCACTTACTCTTCCTTCCTTTTATTTTATCCTAATTTCAAACTATCAGTATTTCCGTGACATATTTGTCATATTCTCCATTTTAATGGTAAAAGACTATCTGATTTTACAATTCTTTTATTGTTTTTATTAGCTCTGTTGATATATTTCACATAGACCAATCCATTATAACTTTTAGGATATAACAAGACTCTGACCAGAAAGACAACCAACCTAACATACTAATTCACATTTTTTGCTTTTATATAAAATTGTTTTAAAACAAAATCCATAAATAAGGAATTCATTTTGTTCTCTTTTGAGGCGTATGTATTTATATATTGAAAAAATATTTTTCATTGTTTTGTTTTCAATTAGGAATTAAATTACTCTGGTTTGAAAAAATATTTCTCAAACCATTTGTAGTTATCAAAACAAAATCCATAAGTAAGTAATTGATATTTTCATTGTTTTAAAATAAATCAATAAATGAGTAATTTGTCAGAAATCTTGAACCAAAACTGTCTAGACAGGTTTCTTCAGTTTTCATGTTGGTCTGGCTAGCTATGTATGTATGAATATAGGGCTCTATCTGGAGCTAAAAGCCTGAAAATTCAAACATTTACTCCAAATTATCTCTGGAAAAAACTTTTTTTTTTTAACCTCCACCTCAAATAGGTTTTTAGTATGGGGGTGTCAGTTTACGATGTTAGTTTATGCTAAATTGGTCCATAGGTTGTGCCCGGTTGATTTTTTTGAAAATTTTTTCTTTTCAGTGATTACTATCCAACAAGAGGCGACAGAAGTAATTTATTCATTGATCACCCCTAGTAATTTTTTAATTGATCATCCTAGATACGGCATGCTGCCAAAAAACACTGGTCATGTGACTGGTTTTGTTTAGTTTTGCTTGTTTTAGACAGAGTCAGCATGACGTGGTAGTGATGTCAACTGTGTCTCAAAAGAAAAAAATTGACTTTCTGTAATGAGCCAAATCTTAGTTCAAAATGAGTCACAAGCACCAACATTCCAAACATTTTAATTTATTTGTTCAGAAGAAACATTCATCAAGCTGAAACTGAAGTGATCTATCAACAAATGTAAATTTTGAAACATCTAAAACCTGCTAAGTACACAAAGGTATTTTTCCTTTTTTTTTTTTTTTTCAACATAATGCTATTTTCTTGTCAATAAAACCAAAATCAAAACTTCAGGGAAAATATCTAAATTATTGCCAAATGTTTTAAAATTTAAAAATAAAAAACACCCACTGAATGTATGTAGTGTGGTGTTTTGGATTTATGTTCCAATTCTTTTAATTTTTTACTGTTTTTGCTCATATTCAGAATTAAACTCACTAAAATTTTTTTAAATCTGAAAATCAAAATGCCCTAATGTCTGCCTGGTGAAAAGAAAAGTTCTATCAAAAAAAGGACCTGCTACCATTCTTTTAAATGAAATAATGTTAAAAATTAGAATGAAATTATAATATTTTTTTTTAACTAATAAACAAACATACAATTAAACTTAATTAATCTATGCTTATATAACATAGGAATAGAAATTTTTTAGCAGGAAATTGGCACCTGAAGGGGAAACGAACTTCTATATAAAAGTTTTATTCACCAACTTATCAAATAACTGTCAACTATAATGTATTGATATTCTGCCAATAATGGAAGTAAGCATTTAAACACTCACTTTGAAACAACCAAATCCTTTTTGATAATTAATAAAAATTTGTTGTTTTTTTTTGTTCCTTTAGACAGAAGTTTTTGCTTTTTTCTTTCTAGCTAAGCCAAGGGAAAACTGCAGAACAAATTAAAAAAAATTTTAATCAATTAGGTTTTCAAAGTATAGTGTCAATCTCTAATCATTCGTAAAATTCTGTTTTATAAGATTTGTTTCATATCATACTGATTAAATGTTGTATAAGAAGTTGAATGAAATTATTTTTGAGAAATTTCAGTATTTTTATATAGTCAAAGGATAAAGACAACAAAATTTGTTGAGAAAAGAAAACCGAAATGAAAAAAACAAAACATGAAATCTACTTTACAGGAACAAATGTTAAAGAAAGTCTAATTTCTTTTAGTAATATGAAGTATAATTATTTTGAAACAAAATGCATATCCATAAGTAAAATCAGAAAAAAAAATCTCTCCTTGAAAAAGTTTTTTTTTTGTTCGCAAAATGAGTTTTCGGTGAAAATGTCCACCTAATGAAATATATGCCAGCAAACAGTCTGTCAATGAAATATCCATCGGCAAAAGGTCTAAGAGTAAAAGTGATTGATTTAATCAAATATAAACAGTATATTCTATTGTAATATTAAAAAGTTTATTACTTTTCATTATTATTGATAATAATAATAATGATAGTTTTATATGATCATAACTCATAGTAATTATTAATGAATTGTAATATATTACAATCTCATCACCAATTATCATCATTGATTAATATAACAACTGTTAGACTTAATTTTTGCAAATAGTATAATCATATTACAATGGTAATATACTATTACTATTCAGATTATTAATACTGACAAGTTTTTAATTGACCAATTGAGCACCATGGATTGGAAAGAAAGAAGTAGCTTCTGATGAGATTTGAACTTGCATCCCATATTCTGACAAGGAGAATGTCTGATTGATTTGGCTTCAGAGAGCCATCAGCAGTTGAAATTCAAACTTAGTCAAATGGATGCATTCTTCTTTATCTGATTTTTTTTCATATTATCCACCTATTCATACAATGTAAAACAACCTGAACATTGCAATAAAAAGCTTCAATTAAAATGAAAGAAAAACTAGTAAAAACTATTGATGTCAATGCTTCAATGAGTCAATTCGGATAACTTGAAACTAATACAGGTACACTATCTCTTCTCTGAAACCCTAGGAACCAGACACTTCTGGGAATTTGGAAATTTATGTATTTAAAAATGGTTGCATAGAAACCATATGAACAATAATAGATTCCTTTTCACTGTTACCATTGGGGGAATCTGGAGCTCTTTTTGACATTTTTGCAGTCTTGAAAGTAAAAAAAAAATAACTAGAAGATAAATGAAATATCCATGAGCAGCAGAGGCATATCTGACTATTAGGAGCACTGAACTCCAACTGTGTGGTGCAAGTTAAGCCAGGGCCATCTCAAAATGATAACTTCCGCTCTGCTCTACAAAGCGTGATAAAGCACAGTGGTAGTAAACAAGATGACCTTAGCTGAGGGTGGGGTCACGTTGGATAATATTTGGCAGCAAATATCAGCTTCGCCATGCAGAAGACATCTATGTTAAAGATGTTCAGTTTTCAGAGCTTTTCCATTTTCAGGATTTTGAATAAGAGTTTGTGCACCTGTATTTAAGCATTGAATATTTAAATATTTAATTAATATTTTCATATTAAAAACTAAACTTGTTATTTGGTAATCAAATATTGATTAATTCAAAGGATATTTGTTGGAATTACCCTAATCTTTTATAATATTAATCTGCTTGCGGCCACTCTAATTTCCTATTACAATCCAGGTGTCCAAGACAACAAAATCTTCAGTTTTTTTTTAATGTAAAACACGAAAATTTATTGAATGTTGCAATGACAGAATCTTTGTTAAACAAGAAAAAAAAGATAGAATGAAGTCGGTCTTTACCTCTCTTCATAATTGTATTTATAAGTTGTTTGTTTTCGAATGACAGCAGTATGTTCTTCGAAATGCTGTACACCGATTCCATCAAATACTGCCTGCATACAATAGGCTGAGAATAAAAAGCAGTAAAGTATAGAAAATCTATTCACATGTATTTCTGCTTGATATTGCATACACAAATCCACAAAACTTATGCCATGACTAATTCTATTTGAGTCGGATTACTGAAAAATAACAAAAAAATGATTCTGTCGTCTTTTTTTTCTTCCATAGCTTTTATTCCAAATAAAAAAGAAGTTCACGTCTAGGTCTACTGACAATTGCTGTGTCGTACTTTAGATAAGAGAAGACTTCTCTGGAATGTGCCATTGTGTCTAAATAGTAGAGACAAGAGTCAAGTTAAACATTATTATTAGAGTGATCCTTGTGCCCATCTTTAGATTCCCGGTAAAATAACCTCATAAAATATAGAACAAGAAATATTAGTGGAATATCATTTGAAACAAACAAGACTAAAAACACTAAGATAACTTTCAGCTACAAACAGTGCTGCAAATAAATGTTTATTCCTGTTGACTCCTTCTGGAGCAAGGATCACTCTGTTGTTCTGGTAGCAAGTAGGTTTGAGGTGGTTGAGTTGCGAGCCCCATGCCAAACCTGTAGCTTTTTCTATCAGAGTAACTTTCTCTAAGATGAACTGCCTTACAAGACTGAAAGCCTCAAACTGCCCTGCTATTTACACACACACATTTATACACACACAAGCAGACATTTGGTGGCAACTCAAATAGTCCCATATCTTCCTCTGGCACTCGTAATGAAAATTCAAGTTCAGGTAAAGAACAATTCATTTTGAATGCTGATTTCAAAGCCCTCCTCACCTGGAAAATTAGCACAGCACAATCTTCCTCCCAACACAGCTCTTTAGTAAAACCTGATATGCCTATAGAGTATCTGTTTACATATGAAAATTTTTTCTCTGTTGTTGTCTTAAGTGAAATATGAAACACTAAATTATTATTGATTCCAACTACTACACAACTGTTGTTGTTGATATAACTATTCTCCTGTCATTTTTTCTCATTATTGTTGCTTATTACCCAAGAAATCTGATCTCATAAATTAGTATCATTAATTGTCTCTGAAATATCATCCTGTGAACAATTATTTTGGAGAGTAATAATTTCTTTTTTTTTGTATTATTTATGGCTTTAATTCATCCAGTTTTGATGCATAATGGATTGAGTTTCTTTATATTTTCCCAGCTGTGTTGCTCACCATCCCCAGCATCCAATGATCTGAGCCATTTAGGCAGAACATGATTGATCCAATCTATCATGTCAAAGGCAGAGCTGCAAGATGCAAATTCCACAGAATTATTTATCGACTGATGTACGAAATAGAGCAGTTACATTAGCAAGAATAAATGGCCGCTCAGAAAATGTGGTTTGTGATGGGCAGACGATTTTATCCAGTCATTTTCAAGTCGCTAGTCCATTGGCCAAAGTGAGTCATCCATCGTTTTCATTTCTATTTTTAAGGATCATGCCTTTGCTGGTCAGGGTCCATGGTTTTCTACCATGTTATAAGTGAGAACATGCTGCAACGACATTCCCATTTTTACAAACCTTAATCGTAGTCCAGACCACCTACCCCATCTCAACTTGGTGGGGAGTAGGGCAAGGCTAGTCTGGCAGGAAGACAAAAATAGATATAAAAAATTTTCAAGTCTTGACACCTCACCAGAGGATTACCTGGGGATAAGTCAACCTAAAGTTATTGCTGATATCAGGTAAGTGGTTGTAGCTGATATCAGGTAGGTGGGAGGGTGTCAACAGTCGCTGTTGTCTACATCTAAAGAAGATGAAAGAAATGAGAGAAGTCTTTTTTTTCTGTTTACTTTTTTTGTTTTGACTTGAAACTGAATATATAATGTACATCACAATTCAAATATGATTACAGAAATATTTTTGTCTTATTCATGTCTTTTTTACAGTTTGTGTTGACCTAATTGAGTAGTGGTCAATCTATTTTTGTATTTAGCTATTATCATGAGAGCCAAATTTAACATTTCCGAAATTGGGGTCCACGCTCAAACTTCGTTATAAGCGATGCCATGTTACAACAGGTCTACAGTGTATATTCTTATGTTTTTCCTCAATGTTTTCAAACATCTTTATTTTGAGGCTATTTTTTTTTTCAATCCGTTCATCATAATCTCTTCTTACTAGATGTATAAACCAGTGGAATGATGGTCACTTCAAAATTTGACCAACCCTTGGCCTTGTACTACACAAAGCTAAGCTTGATAAATAATGATTTAGATATTCAGTTAGTTGACATAAGAGTCTATATAAAGAATTCAAGAGGTTTTTCAATCCTGTCAAGAACTTACATGTCATGGTGCAAATATTCAAGCTTTCATAAAGTAAGGACAACTTAACTAAGTAAAGTATATCCAGAGGCAGTTTATCTTTCAGATAAGCATATAACGAATTAGCTCAGTCCTTGAGAAGTGGACTCTGCTGCAGTTCACCCCAAACAAATTCCTTGTAAGTGAGATTGTTCACAGCAATAATGATAAACTTGCCTTTTAAACTACCCAGACAGAACCCTCTGCCTACTCCCATTGCCTCCTTGTAAGAAAGGCAGATTTTCTCTGTTCAACCTTATTTTACAGTAACAAATTGTGGCTAAGTTGCAAGCATCATCTCAGGCAAGATAAGTCACAAAAGTGATAATGTTTTTTTTGTCTCGTACACAAGTATAAATTCAGCTTTATAAGGTACCTGCCAAGGAATAATATTAGTGAGCTGGTCTCACTGGCAAGTTTGTTCCTCATTACTCACTTCACAAGCATGGCCTTGTGCCAGACTAAGCTAAGTTTAGGAACTATCTATAAACAGCTAAACAGATCATTTCACTCAATCTGTTAAGTGACTGCCATTTGTTTTTGCATAAAGAATTGCTTGTTTAGTAGTGAGGGAGGTAGTATAAGATACCTGGCCAAAAAGAACTTGGCAAAATCAACTTCTCAGTAGTCATCATCATCAGTCTTTTAACGTCCATCGTTGGACATAGACCTTCCCCAGGATTTGCCACACTTCTCTATCATGGGCGTCGCGGAGACAGTACTTTCTGAATTTGTCTAGCTCGTCTCTCCATCAAATATTCTGCCGGCCTCGGTTGTGCATGTGATCTCGGGGTATCCATGTCGTGAGTCGTGATGTCCATCGGTTGTCAACCATTCGTGTAACATGGCCAACCCACCGCCATTTGAGATTTTCAATGGATTCTATGATGTCCCTGACTCTTGTCTTTTCTTTGATGTACTGTGCTGTCTTGTGGTCTCTCCAAGTGACGCCCCAAAACTTACTAGACTCCAAAGGATAGTTAATATTAAGGCTACATATGTCTTGTGATTGTATTAAAAAGTATATCAATATTAGAAATTAAATAAAAAAGGTTTATGTTGCTAAGTGAATTGTCCTGTACTTTTGAGGTTTTTGTGTATGGGTGTTCAAGAGCATGTGTATGCATATACGTGTGTGTGTGCAATGGAGGCAAAGATGGAGAGGTAGGGTTCTATATCATGCTGTTCTCCTGAAGTCATCTAAGATGTTCAAAAAAATTATTTTCGAGAAATTTCATGCTGCTCACTTTCTCAAATACGTACAAATAAAAGATGTAAGAAGCAGTCCTAACTTACAATGCTTATTGTTTTCGAATTTTTTCCAGGAAAAATGTTGTTTAGCTTCAGCATGTGCTCCAGTTGTCAACCATAAAAAGTGATTTGAATATGTATGCACACTTATGCATGAGAGTGCTGACAGGTAGATAGAGATGAAGAGAATGAGACGGATAGATAGATCGATCCATTATGTGCAAAACTGGCCGGCAAAAAATAAGATTGCTTGACAAACTAGACAAGTTCAGAAAGTACTGGCTCTGGAACACTCATGATAGAGAGGTTGGACAAATCTCGGTGAAGGTCTATGTCTAACAATAGATATTAAAATGCTGATGATGATAACTATGATGATTGAAGGCTAATAGAATCTTAGATTCTGTTTCCCGTGCTTGGTAGATAACACTTGTTGCCAATTCAATTCTTCAGAAGGAACAAAATAACTTTGAATCTGGACCATAAAAATCAGTCTAGTTCTCATGAAATCACAATATCTTCATGATGCAAATATCCATTAAACACAATCAGGAAAAATCCACAAAGCCGCATAAGATGCGATTGGCTCCTGTAATAGTTGGCAAGGGTGGCCAAAATTGTGGGCAGATGAGGTAGTTATGAAAGAATGGTTCTCCCAAGTGTTCATGGACCGACTCCTTTCTTTGGTAGTCATTGCGGCATGCCAGTGAGAAGACATTTTATCAAGATACCTGCCGATAGAACAGAGTGCAGGAATAAGAGAATTCATGTCTTTCTCAAGGACATTAGTACAAAGTGAACATAAAGGGCCTTAGGTAGAATTCAGACATTTTCTGTGTCAATAACCATTACTCCACTGCATACCTCTTTTATAGAGGTACAGATTTATAAAGCCTGCATGTCCATCCATACAGAACAGATTGTAAAATAGAAACTTGTCTGTGTTTTATGATTCTGGAAGTCATGTACACAGCTGAAGTGTAAGTAAGGAAGGGAATAGGAATGGTTCCAAATGAGTCTTTTACAGTCAAAGAATGATTAATGAACCAAAAACAATTTCTAAGAGCTTTTGCTTTTTGTTGACAAGAATTCAATGGTGTGCATACACACACACCTGCATGAATATACGCGCACATACAAACACCCACACAAATATGCATGCACATAAACATGTGCACTCATATGCAATCAAAAGCAGACTCATCCAGGCACTGACACATATGCGCTCGTAGATACATACACACACAAGTACAAACATAGAAACACGCATACACACACACACACACACACACATCCACTCACACACAGAAAAACATATGTACATAGATACGTATGCACACAGAAACATGCATATAGCCACACAAAGACATATGCACACATAGATACAAATATGCACAAACATACGGACACACGTAAACATACAGCCATATACATACATTCACAGACGAAATGTGCATATACGTACAGATAAACACATATACACATAAACGCAGACATACACATGCACATACAAAGATGCCTGTACATAAATATGCACATTTATAAACATTCACCTACACATATACAGACATACAGGTGCATACACACACAGGCATACATATGCACCTACATCCATGCACATATACACACAGGTATGTACACACATATACACATGCACAAAGCTACCTCTTACCAGACATACCGCTTTATTTTACATAGATATTTCTCTCGCAGTATCTTCACCTCTCTCCTGTTTAATTTTCATCTCTCATTTTTCTTTTATTCCTTCTTTCTTTGTTGTTTTATTTTTTTTAATTCCTACTCATTTTTTAAAACTTTTTTCCCACAATTATCTTCTTTATGTCTTCATTCTTTTTCTCTTTCTTTCTCTCTCCTTATTCTGCAATTTCACTCGTCTTCCTCATTTATTTCGCCTTCTTTCCTCTTTTATTCTTCCTTTCCTTTTTCATTCATTATTTCGTAATTTTTCTTCATTCATTCCTTTTACTTTTTTGTTTTCTTTCTATAGAAAAGCCTCTCTTTGAATCTTTTTTTTTCCCCCCGTTTTCCCAAACTATTTCTTCTTTTTTCATGATTACTCTAGAAAAAAAAAAGCTTTTCTAAATAGCCAGTCACTCAAGTCCCAACAGGAATTACCCCCTACCACAGCCAAAAAAAAGAAGAAGAAGAAGAAGGAGAAGAAAAGAAAAATACATAGCATCAACTCAAACCAATCATATAAAAGAAGAAAAAAAAAGCAGGTTTAGGAGAGATGGGACAATGCTGCTTGCACAAAACCCAATTTTCCAACGCAGAGATCAACCAGCAACATCTCACTCCATCTCTTACACATGGGAGATGGTATGGGCAGCTGTTCTTGATTTTGTTACAACAGCTGACCACCGCATTCAATACACCTCCCTCTAGCAACTGGCAACGGCCAAGAAAAAACAAAATCACATCCATCTAATTTCATTAGTAAAAAAAATTATATATAACTCAGTGGGTATCATTCCTTTGCTTTCAGAGAACAGCTTTCTGTAAAAATGTGTATTGAGCATACATCAAAAATGAATTGCTCAGACTTGATATTTTTAAACAATCCAATCAACATATTATGCATATAATAACCCTATTCTGTTAGTAATACTTGTCTTAATTCTTGATCACTGACAAATCCTTTTTCACCCTCATTTCCAATACCAAATATACAGAGTGAGTGTCAAAACTTGCTAAAGTAATTATTAGGTTTTAAAAAAATGCAAATTCAATGTTTAATAATCAATTTTTTTATTTTACCCTGAAATAAAAATGTTTTGTTCACTAGTGCAGAAAATTATTCAAGCAAAGCTGGAAAGTGGTGAAATAGAGGCAAAGTCAGTAAATACTGAGGAATAGAAACCTTGCCTATGTATATACTGGGTTCATATACAGTCAGCACTAAAATACAGCGGTGATAATTGTTTGACTTTTCGTGCTACTGCCAGATTATGCTGTATCACTGTATATGTAATTATTAGAGTGAATGAAAGATTTAATATATTTGTGGTATCACAAGTTAGATAAATAGCTAATAATAATAATATAAAGACCAGCTCCGTCACTAAAAATTAATGTTTCTTAAGAATGTTAAATTTTAGCCACACAGTTAGATAAATAACTAATAATAATAATATAAAGACCAGCTCCGTCACTAAAAATTAATGTTTCTTAGGAATGTTAAATTTTAGCCACACATAATGATCATCTACTCTGTATCAATACTGTCTGAATAATTCACTAACCTTCAATTGTTAAATGTATTTTAGGTTGTTTAAAATAGGAGGAAGCCCCAAATTTTCCATTTTGACTTTCATAGATAGAAGTGATAGTGCAGAATATTCGTGTTCAAAATATTGCTCCAGCATTAATATCATCATGTTACAAGCAATATCACACTGGAATATAAAAGCACATGTATGGGAGATGTGGAAAACCATACAAAAAATTTCTTTAACAATTTACAGACCAGAATTTATGACGTTGAAAAAATAGGCAACATATTTTTTCACATCTCCTATATACGTACATTGATATTTCAGTGAGATAATGTTTGTGCATAAGGCTCTTTGCTATGAATCATAATTAGGATTTTTGTAGTATGGGAATGCATCGATATAAATCCATTTACTTATTCATATCTACTAAAAAAATAGCTATTTATAAGGAACTCCAGGCATCAAAGATGAAAGAGTTAATTTCAAATTATATCATGAAAAAGTTTTCCATGTTCAATTTTCATGTGAGCATTTATCTTATTTCCCAAATTTATTTCTGTGGTCTCAGAATGAATCAATACAAACTAATTACATTTTAACCTCTTAGATAACCTTCTAATCATAATAAATTTGAAAGAGAAAAGGGGGAAAAAAAGCATCAAAATAGAAGAAAGCACAAACCTTATCACTTTAATATCAGTGTGGAATGAATGAAGACATATTATGGTCAGGATATTGTGTGAATATAAAAACTGGTAAGTTGAATTCTAATGACATTTCCAGGTTATCATCTTTTATTATTATCTTTCAACAAGGAAAGATTATTTCTGAGATTGCAAGGAAACTTGTTTCTTTTTTATATCAAAATTGAAAACTTTCCCAATATTTCAGCTAGAAAAATATATTTTTGCATGATATAAATCATGGTAACCCTGGATTTCAGAGAAAAAAATGAACTAGAAAAATACATTATGTGTAAAATTGAAATCACACACATGTATGTGATTATATATATATATATATATATATATATATACAAGCATACAATATATATTTTACATATACAAGCATACATATATACCTGTATCCATAGTAACATATGCACATATGACTCATATAACTACACAATTACCAACAGATGCATACATTCATACACACGCACTTATACAGGGTATATCTGGAAAGTATTCAGCCATATAATATTCGCAAAGAATAGCCTACGTAGGGTAATGTTACTTTAGTCCAATTAAAAGTACACCAATTGGGACCTCACACACCCTGCATCCCTTCCACTTTTCAAAACAGCCTACAGTCCTCTTTCAGGATCGCCATCAGCTGCCTTGCCACGTTCTCCTTAATCTAGTCCAATCTGGAATCTCTTGTGGAAAAAAGCATAAGTCCCAGGAAGGCAAATCTGTACTATAAGGATAGGGGAGAGGGCAGATCCAGCTAAAAAAAACCAGTACAACATTCGATTATTGTAAATACAACAATCACATAGCACATAAGCTCACTCAGTGGTATCTCGCTATCAACTGAGTATTCCCATGGGAGAGTCTCTGTTACATCAAGACCATGTAACCGGTCTTGAGGTATTCAAAATTGCTAGATACTCCTCGGAAACCTTGTACATACCTTTACATATACATACCTACATGCACACACTCTAGAATACACACATATAACATCACTCACAAACACATACAAAATACATTATGAATACACATACCAACACAGTACCTGCCATAGATTGATGGTTAGTATATTGATATTACAAGCCATTGAAAGTCAGTTTGTTCCTTACAGGATAGTCAGTGAATCTGGGCTTGAACAAAAGTTTGCTTAGTCTAAAAAATATCTCAATATTACTAGCATTAACAAAAAAAAAAATACTTACTATAATTTTTCTACCTATTTCTCTGCTATTAGAAACACTCCAAAATAAACTTTAATGCATGTTTTAAAATAAAATGACCATTGTTTTGAACTTATTTTTTCTGCCTATAATCCATAGCCCCCACTTCTTGACCGGCAAGTCTTAACGGCATCCTTATATCATGCATAATCGTGTGATGGGAAAATGGCCAGCTTGGTAGGTGAAGCAGTTGTGTATTTGCCACTGGCACTAGTGACAAGTGTTCAAATGATGATAAAATGTGAGATTTTGAATAAAGATTTTCAGTTAGGCAGACAAGCTCTTCCCTCTTGGAATATTGGCTCAACACTATTTTTATACCCCATTTCCTTTCATTTGACCTTGGGTCATACTAGACTAATTTCAGTAAATGTCATTGATATTGTCTCGGCTTGTTTGATACGTAATTAAAGGCAGGCTCTCCCCTCTTGGAATATTGGTGCAGACAATCTTCAAGACCTATTTTTTCCTATTCAACCTTGTGCTATAATCAGCTGGATACTTCACATATACATATATGCCAGTAAAACAACACAATCAAGTTTGTCATGGAAGGAGATGGAAAATACCTTTGCCCAGCAGTGGGCTTATAATGGCAGATGATGATGATACATATATATATATATATATATATATATATATATATATATATATATATATAAAACCTATTACATGTAGACTTACTGTAAGGATCAATGAATGGCTCTCCATATGACAACCATATTTCATCATCATTTTGCAGTGAAAGGATATTTTTTATTTCTTCTCCAGTTCGAGTGTACAGTTTCTGAACGACAGGTGCTAATTTTGGTTTCTGGGTGTTTGTCAGTCTCTGACTCATCGATAAGTCATCTAGCAGCTACAAAAGATGGAAAAGTTAAACCTTCATAGCAAATGAGGAATACAAATATTTTCTGTCTGAATCTCTGAGATGAGGAATTATCATCATCATTTAGTTGTTACAGTCAAAACATTTCAGCCATTTAACCCTTGGTAATATGACAAGCACCTGAAACATTGTAACTATAATGACCGAGATGAGGACACGTTTGGAAAAATCAGTGAATAAATTAGGAATTTGAATGCATGTAAAGTTGAGTGCTATGCATTTTTTAAAAATGTTGAAAAATTAATTAAATATTAAGAACATTCAAAACATCAAACTTTATGGACAAATTATAACATTTTACTTTTTTCTGGACATTAATTTTTGAGTTGAAAAACAAGATCATCTTGAAAGTATTATTATGTCTACCTTCCTCCATATCAGCAGCACCAACCTGAGGGAGATTGTCTCAACATGTTATAGAATGAACTCTGGTATTTCAACCAAAGTGATAATCACATATAAAGACAGTACGCTATTCCTTAAGAATAGAAAGTTTAAGGATTAAAATAGCCCATTAACTACACGTATCTGCATTTGTTGTTGATGCTGGCTTATTCTCCGCTTGCGAGGATCAGGGAATTACACTCCTCCCACCTTTGCTGGGTGTTTTTATATTCTGGACATCAACTTGCGCACACTGAGTCCTCTCTTTAGGCTGGATGCCCTTTCTTTGTAGCTTGGCAGACCAAGAAAGCCAAGGCAAATGCCATGCTATCATTTTTTTTTTTAAGAGTAACCTTCTCTTCGATGAACTGCCTTACTAGGCTCTATCTTCACTGCTATTTTACCCATTGTTGGGGAATGGGAACTGAATTCATGTCTTTTCCAAGGACATTAGTGGAAAATGATCACAAACTACCCAAACTGCAATTTGAAGGTAGTTCACCAATTCCATTTCCCATGCTGTTAGGTCACTCCTCACCACCATTTGAAAATGCATTTGTACTGATCTACAATTGAGAATTTTAAGGATGTGAACTAGTTATGGTTTTAGTATTTTGCTAACAAGTTTCAAATGAAAAGTGAAGCAACATTGGACTAATCTATCAAGTAAGTTGCTGGAAAGTACTCGTAAAGTACAAACAAATTTTATACTTGATAAACTTACCTAACCAGTAGCAAATTATACAAATCTTTACGCATAACTAATGTCATTTCCTAAATCTTGCAAGGTGGTTGTTGAGACCAAGAATAAATTATAAAAACAGAATAATATAATCCAATTTATCCTGAACCAACAGATGCTGTGGATCACAGACTCAATTTACTACAGATAATCTAGGAACCAGAAATCTAAAGAAAAATGCTTTTGGAAAAACTACCTTCTATCAATGGACAACATTAGGAAGAAACACATATGAGCATTGGAATTCATTGGGGGGCAAACAAGGTATTGCCCCCCTCTCATCCTCAGCAAATAAAGGATAATGGAGTGGTACAGTTGTTTTATGTAACCCAACTGTAGCCATCTAAAAAGATTGTATTATTTCTTAATAGGTAACAGGGTTGTTGCTCAGATATATTCCGAATATATCCTCGCGCCACAACCGATTCTGGAGATATAATCTTTGGCTCTACCCTAAAGAAGTAGAAGTTGCCCATGTATATGATGTGCTGCCCAAAAGTATGGGGACTTTGAACGAATTCAAAATCAATTTGTTCATCAGTCAAGTTACACATCTCTTGAAATTACTTCACCAGGAATGAAAAGCTTTCAATTAATTTTTCTCTTCTATGAGGAAGCTATTTTGCTCCTTATGCCCCTCCAAACTTTTGGATAGCACTCAGAACGTAAATAAAATGCGCCAAGGTATTTTACTAAGTGATAGCTTCATAAAGCAAAAAAAAAAAAGAAAAAAAAAAGGGATGATGATCATCAAGCTGGTCAGCTGAGGCATGTCAACTTCAACTAATTACAATTCAATATATTCAGCAGCCAAGAGGGCATTCAGCTGCAAAAATACACTAGCCAAAAGCAGTTGGCTCTCTGGAGCAATGCCATACTGCTGTGAATGAGTGAAGCATACTCTAAGTACAATTGAAGAAAAGTATGTGTGTGTGTGAGTCTGTATATACTGCAATTACTCAACTATGGGCCATTGTATTAAGCTGACTATCACCAGATATATTAGTTAGAACACAAGCTAGTACAGTGTCAAGTTTTTTGAGAACTGCTAATCCAATAAAAATCAATAAAACTTTTAGAACTATCTAAATTTAGTAATAAGAATATCTAAATTGGCAATGACCAAGACAAGTAACCAAAATACTTTGGATCTCTAGTCTTGTACAATGGAGGGAAAATTATTTTACATGACAATTATGGCAGGCTACACCACACATCATAAAGTCTAGCCCCTTTAAAACATGGGTTGACTTAATAACCTATTTTTCTATATTTACTTCTGAGAGAAAAGACAGCAAAAAAATTGTATAAATGAGTATAGTGAATACATTGTTATGGGATGATTTCATTTTTAAATACTTACTCTTTGTTTTAGTTTAATGTAGTTCCCCTCAGTTCCTTTCAAAGCTTCTCTCAAGTTGAAATAGAAGATCTTTGCAGATTCATTCAAACCATTTTCATACACCTGGAAAGCAGATTGAGAATGATTCAAATGTGTTATATGTACTTAAAACTTAAAAATACTGAAAACCCTTCCAGCTAGTTCTTGTGGAAGGACTAAATGAGGCCTCTGATCTTAGTGAGACATAAAAATTCTAATTTCATCATTTTTTTGTTTGTTATCGTTTTTAGAAAAGACTAATAAAAACATTTAACAAATTGGGTTTTAAAATAGAAATTAACAGCCAATTAGAAGAAAAAACTTCTTAGATCTAAACCTAAATAATTCCAAACGATTCACTTCTATGCAGGTTCAAATCATCAAACTAATATCATGATAAAATATCAACATCCATAACAAAAAGGCTCTCAAACTATTCTGGAAATGAACAAATATTTAATAAAATCGTACAGCTATACAAAAACGCCCCAAAACAAAGTAAATCAAATCCAGAATTAGAATACCAACCATAGAATACAAAAAACAAACAAAATAGAAAGATAAACTGCTTTAACCTATCACTCAATTTAAACACAGAAATATTGTTAAAACATTTCTAAACCTAATAACGAAACACTCCCCAAAAGAAAACATATTACAGAAAACCTTCAACAAAAACACCCTTAAAATGAGCAGCACATGCATAAACATAACCAAAATAATTAAAAAAAACACAACAGCAAAATAATCATGAATAAACAAAACAAAAACAACAAAAAATTGCAACTGCAGAAACACTGATGAATGCCCAACAAAGCAAAACAATTGTTCCCAAAATAAAGTAATTTACAAAGAAACCGTAAACTCCATTGAAGAACCAGATATCAAATTTTTTATAGGAGTCTTAAACACTAGTTTCAAAATCAGGTTGAGCAATTACAAAAAATCATTCAACAATGAAAGATACCGAGGAGACACAGCATTGTCCAAGTATGTATGAAATAAGAATTTAAAAAAAATAAAATACTCATAATAAAATGGGAATTTTTTGAGTCAACAACATGCAAAAACAACATACGTTCCTCTTCAGCTGAGAAGTAAAACTATATATAATAGAATAGAAAAATCACCATCAAACAAAAAAATGAACTCAGTGAGGAAACGCATTGTAAATGATTTTAGAATAGAAATGCACTGGAATTCAGCAAGAAGGGAATCGCCAGTGGTCAGGAATTAAGAAAAGTATTACTGACGGATAGAAGAGCTCACTCACAATTATTAAGTTTTCAGTTTTCAAAATATTTTTTGTCAAGCTTGATGCTAATTAAATATTTGCTTTCCTTTTACTTGCAGTATTCCTTTGCCATTTACAGGTTTTCCATTCATGGTTTCTATAATTCACGGTTCAGTCTTGAATAATTCATTGGGAATATTTTGGTGAGTTTTGAGGCATATTGTCCAAAAAACATATTACAGAAAATACGCTGTACAATAGGAACAAAACGTGGAAAGTTTAGGAAATCAAAGATGCATCGAAATAATCTTCATGTTATTGATAAAAAGAGAGATTGTAGAAAATTATCAACTAAAAATATTCATGTAGTCAGTATGAACTCTACTGAAAATTCATTGAGCTTGTTTACACCCAGTAACCAGTTAGTCAAATGTTATTTTAGACACTGAATTACATTTTCAAATTCACTGTACTGTAAACAAATTTATACATTCTATTTTTAGTAAATGAAGTATTGTAAATCTTATCACCAATTTCTTCTATTTATGTGCTACTATTTACCTTCATCCTAATAATATATTTGTTACCTACTATCGTAACTTTTTTGGTATTTTCTGTGCATTTTTTACACTTAAAATGTATTGCTATAATCATGTATCTTCTCTGAAAGTTCAATTTTGATAATAACTATAAGAAAATAGCAATTAGTTGTAGAAAAAACTTTTCATACTAACAGATGATTTCTGAGCAGATAAAGGCCGTATTTAGACTAAAAAGATATCAATGCCGCCATAATTGACGAATCTGTCACCAGAAAAATGAAGTTGAGTTTTAAGATTAGAATTTTCCACTGTATGCCTTACTGTATTCATTTATCTATCTGTAAGTTTACAATTCCGGAATAGTAAGGTATTTTTTTTATCAAAAGGTTTATGGTACAAGATTTATGAGTTTAGGGACCACAAGGGTTTAGGGGGCTAGCAAAATTCATTTGCTAATTTAGCATATTCACAGTCCCCAGATGCCCCTTGAATAGCAAGGGATAACTGTAGTAATTTTAAAGACTTGTCATTTTTTTCACTTTCTTAATAGTACTTCCATCATTACATACTCCCAACAACAACATTTGTTTTAAGGCTCCAAAAATTGATTGTATTCCAAATGGCTATCTTTGCCGCTGAGTTGATAAAGTATTTCCTTCTAAAAACACTGGGTGTGCACATGTTTCTCCAGACAAAGAACTATTTTTCATCATCTCTGGCAGCGTTCATTTCTTATTATTAAATTCTTACAGTCGACTTCATTATTGTGAATTCATTCAAGTTTTGGAATCTAGAACTTTATGATTTAAGACATGAATAAGAGAGAGAGAGGGGAAACAGAAAGGATGAAACCATGATATCATATCATGTCACTTCGTTCCCTCTTTCTTTCTTCCTCATTTGGCCAGTGGCAGGTTGACCATTAGGTAGGCTTTTTTCCCATTTTTTCTCTCTGTCAAACTCTAATGACTTTTGATACACCAGTGATGTCAAGCCAAAATAATAGTGACACAGTGACGTGTGCAAAAACTGATGACGAATTCACCCCCATTTCTAAAGCCAAACTCAGGTCGACTTGTTCAGCTGGAGTCTGCAAATCCCGTTTATAGAAACTACTAATAAAGAATTGAAATGGGTTATGTATTTTTGGAATAATATTGCATTGAGAAATCAATTCTTTTTTTGTTGACCTTTTAGATTTTAATGACACAAGGGAGCTTAACCCTACTGCAGACAAACTTTATTCCTCTGGTTAAGAAAAAAACTTGGAAAATAGAGTTTCATTCTGCTTGAGATAGCTTGTGTCACTTTTGTACACATACCCTTGGGAAAGGCATGGATCCATCTAACCCTACATTTTATCCTATCCAGTTATCTTGATAATGGCCTTGTCACTGGCATGCCACAAAAAAGAACAAAGAAAAAGTTGAGTAAGTGATTACATATGCAATCTACTCACCCATAACTACTGTAGCAGCAAAATAGCTGCTACATTCATTGTCAGTATTGACAGATGGAAGCTGGTTGGAAAAATGTGAAAAGCTATGCATTTAAGTGTATGAAACAGAGAGCAAATGGACTGAGCAAAATTAATAACAACTGCCAAATAATGATGAAGGAGTTTATCGAAAGACGATCTTGTTTCAGAAATGGAGTTATCCACATTTTATGAAGATATTCATGAGTTTCAAAATTTCATTTAGATATATCAATCATTCATGATAATTCTTTTAGATGGAAAAAGGAACCATGATTTCCACTATAAATGCATATCAATTTTTTTTTTATACTAGCTCATTTCATCCTATCTTCACAAGAGCTTGTAGATCATCAAGGCTTTCCTTGGGGATATTGGGAATTACACAGCAACAGCAGTGGGGAGTTATCCATGATCTTACCTAATGTGAGAATGTTGAATTCATGCCTTTTCCAAGAAGCATTAATGTTAACTGAATACAAAGTACTTCAACCAGAATTTGAACTTGGTTCGATGATCTCATTTTCTGCGCAGTTAACCATTAGGCGAACTCAGCGCCACAAAAACTCATCCAAACAGAGTTATTTAACTCATTCAGTCCTTTTTTTTCAAGGATTACAAAGCAAGGACATAATGGATGGATTCAAGTTTTCTCATTTTCAAAGAAATTCTGGTAAGCCATACATCATTTTGAAGGTTATAAGATATAAATTTCATTTATGGCAAAAAATAATGATCAGGTCACCACATTATGCTTTCAAAATGGCTGTGAAATTCTAAGTGCGCCTACATGCACTCTCTGCCTTAATGAGGTAATGTTATCTACTAAAAGTATTGATCAGTCAGCTCCACCTACAGCCCAAAGTCATTGTGCATCCCATTGAGCTATTTTCATGTAATAATTCATAGATAAGACAAAAAAGATGCATTATCTTTCAAGATTTAGTCAGAAAAATGATACCTAATTAAGTTTAAATTAAAGTGTTTGGAGTAGAGTTGAAAATCTTTCTTTGCAACCTATATCTTTCCAGCTAAAATTAGAGTGTAGAGTTCTCCTTTAATCATAAAAAAATAAGGACACCTTTATTTATTCCAGATGAATTGGTATATATATATATATATATATATATATATAGTACCAGTCAAAATATGAGAACAATTTATTCAAATATATTTCTTATTAATACTAATTGTCACAGGATTTAGAAATGGATAAAAATTGTAGCTCTTGGTATATACTTCATGTATGAAGCAGTTAAAATATGTATATATTATGGTAGGATAATTTAACTTAAAACTATTAGTATGAAGTATAGAGACCTTCATTGACTATAACTTCAGCACATTGATACCAACAGGACATGATGAGTTTCTTGTGCGGTCTGTTGTATTCTTCCAGTTTTTCTCATACATCGGTTACAGAACCTGGGTTTCATTTTCTAAGTTTGTCTCTTATTGTCTTCCATAAGTTCTCAATGGGATTCGTTGCAACTTGGAGCTGGCCGTCTCATGACTTCTATGCTCTCTTCTTCAAAAAAAGTCTTCCACTTGTTAAGTAGTGTAACACTGAACTGTGTAAAAATAGCTGGTTGTTTGGGAGATGCTTGTAAAGAAGGAATGGCATGTTGCTCTACTAAGTATAGATACATATCAGCATTTATTGTTCCATCAATTCTCAAAATGGGTCCATCACCTTCAGAAAAGATGACATTACCATGATATTTTCCTCTGTGAACGTAGTACATACACTTTAGTTCAAGTCTGTTGCCTGTACAACATCAAACAACTGTCTGCCGTCAGATCCAACTAGGTTCATCGCTGAAATGAACTTTCGACCGATTCTCATCCTTTCAAACAATGTGTTCTTCTGCATGTTCAAGTCCAGCCATCTTATTCTTTTTATTTATGATAGGTTCAATAGCTGAAGAACAAGCTTTCAATCAAAATTTGTTCAATCATCGGGACACTGTATGGCAGCTCAACTTCTTGTTGAGATCAGCTTTGATTTGCTCTGAAATTCCTGCTGCAGTGTTGAAGGTATCATTCATGACATGTCTTCTAATTACTCTGCTCTCCTCAAAGCATGGTTGACTGCCTTTTTTTGTGCAACAAATGTTTTTGTTCTATCATACAATTTCAAAACTCTTGAAACTACACTCTTGGGCCAGCCTGGTACTCTTGAAATTGCAAAGAGAGACATGCCATGAATCTTCACTTTGATAATTTGTTGTCGAAGGTCTGCAGACACTTTGACCCATTCCGGTATGTCAGGCAGCTGTTGCAAGACTAAGAACCTTGCTGATTATCATTTAGTGAGGTCAATATTGCCATATGTCTGGGAGAAATTTCCGGAACATGACAAAAACAGAAACTATTCTCTTGTTTTGTCCACTGTATTTTTTTTCTCCAAATAATCACTTTTGATACAAGCTATTTTGTACATGAAGCTGTGATTTTTTTAACTTTCAAGATCCTCTGGCAATACTGTTAATAGAAATTACATTTGAATAAATCAACATTTGAATAAATCATTCTCCTATTTTGACCTGTATCGTATGTGAGTGTGAGGGTGTAGGCCTGGCATGCTGTCAAATTTTAAAAAGAAATTTAGTGTCATTGTTATGGATGAAATAAAAAAAAGCTTTTATTCTAATCCTCCATCTGAAATTCTAAATAATCTGATTTTTAAAACATTGGAAAAAAACAGGTGAACGTACTCAGCTAATATATATATATATATATATATATATATATATATATAGCAGAGACAAATACATATTCTCTTCTATCAAAAAAAAATCATTAGATTTTCAAAAGTTTTTATTTTTGAGATCTCCATCCACATGATGGGAAAATTTATCAGTACAAAAATTAATTTAGTTATCGATATTCACTTGCGGTGCATAATGAATGCGTATCTATTATACACTGCTCAGATTCATCTTTCACATCAGTGCCTGGAGGAATGAATTTTGAGCAATCATTTCAGGCTAGATATATTTTCAGAAAAACTATATTTTGAGAAAAAGTAAAATTTTTCGAACTTTCACTTATTATCTTTTCATCAATTTCTCATAGAAATAATGGTCTTCATGAATATTATGGGGGATTATTAAGTCTGTGGCCTGACATTTAGTTATTAGCTGAATTTTGACCTGAAATTTTCACTGTATAATGTTCAATATATGTGAATAATAGAAAGATTAACTTGAATTTTTCTTCAATTGTCAATGATTATTGATTATTTTCCAACTAGTATTTCTTTCATCTAAATTTTAGTTCCTGGTTTTCTGTTCATAAAAATAAAAATCATAACAAGTAAATATGGTGCCAGGTGATCAGAAGAATGAATAGTAAGTTTAATGGTTAGATTTGATCTTCTGCCAGTCATAGGGCTCTCATAGCTTAAAGATTAGAGCAGCTGGTATGGAACACCAGGCTTCCCAAGGCAAAACTGTTGTGAGTCTTGCCAAGAGCTTCTCCTTTATTTCTAATCTGCACTGTTTGCTCACTACCATAGACTGATGGTCAGGGTAGTTGCTGTGTAAAGGAACTAAAATTTGTATAAAATAAAAACCAGCCAAAAAATTAATAATGGTTGCTTAATTTTTACCACTGAATTAAGTGGATTGACATAGAAGGAGATTATGTTGAAAAATGATGCCTTTTTCCATCATTAAGCTATCGATGTACCTATGTACTTCAAAACCATTTTAATATGCCAAAAATGTTACAGTAAGTCATTGAATTGAAACCAGAAATTACTGAAAAATGAATTTCAAATATAATAATTCTGATACATTAATTGAATAGATTCTAAATTTGATATATCTTTAATACTGCTTGATTTAAATATCGAAGACAAAGTTAACTTGGTATATATTCAATATATATATATATATATATATATATATATATATATATATATATATGTATATTTTTTCAAGTGAAATATGTCTCTGATGTTAATATTTGAGACAAACACCAACACTAGAAAATTTATTCTGTCTAACAAATGTTTTCTTGATTCTATTATGAAAATATTGAAATGTGCTTCTCCCATCTAACCCAACATTCATCTTGAATTTCTAACCTTCGTTGAATATTGCTCTATTTGTGTAGATTATGCTTTTCTTTAAGATCTTTCATATCTATAAGATAAATGATTTTATAAAAGAAGCATTATAAAAAAAAATGTTTTCTGTCGTTCTTCTTTTTCCTTTTTCAAAATCTTTGGGCCCCTAACAAGGAGGCCAACATATTTATGCTAGAATCTTTTTCAACATTGTCATGATTTGTGTTGTGAGATTAGAAAAACTGGATTTATATAATTTCATGAATTATTTGGACCACCATATTCATCATTCTTGTTTCAATACTGGGCTGAATAAATCATGGAATGCTGATATTAAGTCATATCAGAATTTTAGAAAAGACAGACAACGATTCAAATTTTCTTGGAAATATATTTTGTCTTTTCTGCAATATTGATTTGAGATTTTAATGGATTTAGAGTTCAAATCTTCCAAGAATTTTTTTTTTCTTTAAGTAATCCATAAAAAATTCCTTATCCAGTCAACCTGAATAATCTGTAGATAAGGCGTAAAGTTTGATTGAAATTAGTCCAAATAGTTGAAAGAGAAAATGTAACTTCACACATTTGGTCTTAGTGAATTGATATCGTTCTAAAGGTTCCCTTTTCAAGCTGTTCTACAAACATATAAATAAAAAAAACTATCTATGAAGAATGTATATCTTCAATGGATTTATGAACAGCAAAAAGTTTTGATTATGACAATTACTTGAATTGGTATGCAGTTCACTCTCCTGTATTTGGTACTCATAAGACACCTTGATTCAAAATCTGAATTATGTTGACACAATGAAAAATAAAACTTCAACTGAGACAATGAAATGAAGTCATCATTTGACAATGACTTTTAGACACAAAGAAAGGAAGATTTACCTTCAAGCGCAAACCTTTTGTTCCAATGAGACGGTGATTGTTTTTCAACTTCTGGATATGTTGCATCACATATTCTGAGCCCTGGATCTGGTAAAAGCAAATACATGCAAATCAAGGAAAACAGAGGATTTGAAAGCAATATACCGAACAAAGATTTAAAAGAATGATACATCCCAGTAACATAGTTATCAATTAATCTTTAAAATTCACATAAAGATACATTGAGCATTAGATCTTTTTTCTCACTAACTGCTGCTAAAAATGTCCAGGTCATCAATAGAGCCACAGCAATATTGCACTTTTAGGTACATACCTAATCTCAATGGTGTATCATTTAGGCACAAAAATACACACGAATAGTTTTTGTTCTATCATTTTTTATCAAATGTTTGACTTGTTTTAACCATTTTCGGAAAAGATGTGATTATCCTTCTTTTGATTAAGTTATAACTAAGTTTTTATTTTATTATCATTCAAAAAAAGATAGAGCTAAAAATTTCAAGCTGAATTTGTTTACTTTTC
Source organism: Thysanoteuthis rhombus (assembly GCA_963457665.1). Taxonomy (NCBI): domain Eukaryota; kingdom Metazoa; phylum Mollusca; class Cephalopoda; order Oegopsida; family Thysanoteuthidae; genus Thysanoteuthis; species Thysanoteuthis major. Next base: position 44,879,320 of record OY735202.1, read on the forward strand.
TGTAAAAATGTTGACATACCAGGTCAGGTCAGGTCAGAATTTGATCTTAAACCAATTCTACTAACAAATGGGCAACAAAAATCTCAAACTGAGAACCATGAAATGTGCACATGAGAGAATCATGCTCAACCTTACGTAGAGAGATCATGACAATACAGTACATTAGAGAAAAGACAGGAGTCCGAGATATCATAGAAACTGTTAGAAAACTCAAATGGCAATGAGTTGTACATGTTGCAAAAATGTCAGACAACCACTGGACATCACAGTTCACAACATGGGCACCCAGAGATCATAAGTGAAATTGTGTCCAACAGAAAGTAAGATGGCATGACAATCTAGGTAAATTTTAAAAGTACTGGCTCCACAATGCCTTTGATAGAGAGGTCTGGTAAATCTTGGGGAAGGTCTATGTCCAACAATGGAGGCTAACATGATGATGATGAAGAAGAAGAAGAAAAGAAAAGAAAAGATGGCACAGAAATTGGAGAGGAAAAGAATGTAGAGTGACTACAAATTGTGCTCCCTTTAATCATCAAGGCTTCTGTTAGCAAAGTGGTCAAGGAGCCGTCGATGAAAGGGATGCTGAAGTGTGTAATGCAAGTTCAAGCTTTGTCAGAGACTGATAATTTGGTCTTTTTACTTGTTCACTGTATTTTCCCAACAAATGGTCCAAAAGTTGAATATTACTTTCACTGTCTAGCCCAATATACTACTTGAGGAGGATTCATAAAACTGGGTCATAAATGAGAGAAAATCAGGGAAAAGATTTTCCCCTCAAAAATGCTGAAATGAGAGGGCAACTTATACGCCATTTATAACATTTTTTTTATTTATCCTTCAGTTCTTGTTGTTTAAAGAGGCAGTAGATGTTATTCTAAAGGCAACAGAATCAGAATCAGCTGCATACACAAATACTTTTGTTAATGCCTGAGTCTTTATAAGTATTCAGTAAGTCATGAACAAGAAGTGATGTCGCAGCTGCCACATACACATGAATTAATCCTGGAGATGGAATTGATCTGAATATTTCTGGATGGATAAATGATGAAAGATTTCTGTACAGAGGTAGATTGTACTGAAAAAAATATAACACCTTCAAACTAGTAAAAATTTGGGGTAAGAAGAAAAAGTTGGAATACAAAAAGGAATGGAAAGACAGAGAAGGAGAATAAATACCAAATAATCCGGACAATAAAAAAATTGTTTACAAGGGTATTTGGATGACTACACTCAGTATATCTCATCCAAGCCCCATAACTATCAAAATCGAGCTTTGGTAGACAGCCCTCTAGACATAATACCAGAGCATTGGATGCAGAGTAATATTTGCATATTTAAAAAAGATAATCAAACATCTGTCTCACATACCAGCGTATATGGTAATATCTTCAAGATATCTGGTTTATATGATTTTCTCACTAGTTATACTCCATCTTATTATCAAAGTGGGGTTTTTTTGTACACATTGAAAGGAGTGTGCCAGCAAAATTTCAAGTTTCTTCTATGAACGGTTAGGTCTGTACACGTGACTCAGATCTTCTCAGTTTTTAGTCTCAACCTTTTTGGTCTGACTCTGAATGAATGTCATTGTTGTTAGATAGGAAAATAAAGTCAACTCCAATAGTAAAAATTTAAAAAAAAATAAAAATAAAAGCATTTATGAAAATCAATGATGAAAATTAAAAAAAGAATGATAGGAGCTGAAAGAAAAAAAGGGAAAAATATTAGTTCACATAAAGGTAAACTTATAAATTAATTAATAATCATTTTTTGACCACTATTTCAAAATATTCATACGTTCAACAAATCCTCCAAGAAAATAGATTTGTAATTATCCCAACAACTTGAAAAACAATATATTCTAAAAACTATCCGCAGTGCAAAACTCTAATGCAAAAAATCTTACAACCTAATGATTGGAAAGAGCTCATTAAATTTATAGGTGGCTCCATCAAAATTTCATGTTGGATACTAATTATGCGGATGCATAGAATTTGCATAAAACTGTATGCATAAATAGGATATAAAAATCTCATCAAAGGAGTTTCCATGTGCTTATGCAGTGTACACTATACTGTCAGTTGTCAGAAGCCCATAATAAGAGATCTGTCTAGAAAGTATCAAGCTATTTGACATTAATGGAAAAATAGTCAACCAAAGGCAATGGCACCTTGGTTCACTTCAAAATACTGCCCTTAGAACCTCGCATTTCTTATCTCTGTATCCTCTTTCGGGATCACCATCAGCTTCTTACTCACATTCTCCTTAGTATCGTTCGAAGCCCCAAATCTCCTTTTCAACAGCAAAGATGTTTTGCCAAAAAACACTGCATGAGATATGAAGAATGGGTAGGCACAATTATTATGAATTATTCAGTCACACAATACACAAGCTCACTCAATGACATCTCAAAGCTGACTGAGTAACCTCACAGGAGAATTCTTTCCATTCATACACAGTAAGGTCCCTTCTGATTGGTTCCCAAGTGACATCAAGGCAGCACAACTAGTTCCTGAGATATTCAATATGACAGGATAATTTTAAGACAGACCTTGTATATCTATTAGTGTCATTCAAAGAAATATAGATGGAGATAATAGAGGGAAAGGCTGCTTTTACAAACCAACTCCACATTCTTTTGTTCATCCAGATTCTGCAGTTTGCTTTTGAGAGACTCCAGTGTTCCTTTCATCTCTGAAATTTCCTCAGATGCCTGTTAAATAGAGAATTATAGTCAGTCACTAATAAAACTCATTCAACTTCATTCAAGAAAGATGAAAAGGTTTTCTAAAGCCTAACAAAAGTGAAAGTAAAGAAATCAATCCTACCTAACTTCATAAAACTAATTGCAAATCTTTGTGACAGAAAGTTGTTTTAAAATTCAAGTGAACAAGATGAATGTGTTCACGGAAAGGAGTTTCATTATGTTCCGATCTATAATTGAAAATTCTTTTTCAAAATCTAGATCCACTAAGAAGGAGACTGTTGACACGAATGTAATATAGGACAGTTAAATTTTGTGAAGACAAAATTTTAAAAAATTTTAAAATCATTCATTGAAATAGAGACAAAATTTTAAATTTCAATGAAAAAGTATTGAATGGAATTCCCAGGTTCCAATTCTAAAATTGCATGCTTGTATCAATGATAATAAGGGTCATCTCAAGATGCATCGAGCCCTGAGGAATATTGCTGTGAAGATCCTGATCTTACTGAGAATATCCTTACATCTTCTTCTCAAATGCTATCTTCTTTACTGTCATTAATAGAATTGATGAAAGCAGACAATAAGATAGAGAAGATGGAAAATCTTGAGAAGAGGCATACAAATAATAGACAATGTAATACTTGATAACCAAAATAAAATCTAAAACATTAGAAAACTTTAGTTTACCTTTGCAATTACTTGGCTCAGTTCATCTTCTTTCATGGACAGGACTTCTGTTCGAGACACATTTGATTTATCTCCCATTTTAGCAGCAACCAGCTAAGAAGAGGTGATGAGAAAATCAAAGTGAAATCTTTAAAAAATCTTTCTTATTACTGCAGGCATCAAGGAATGCCTTGATATCTCCTTTTAGTTCACTAAAAAGTACAATTTTCTGGTGAGTATCCCTAATGCTGAAATTACTTTAATAATGAAACAGTAGGTTTTCACCCAGAAGTGATGGCTGAAGTGTGAGATGTGTTTGTCTTAAATGCTAATTAAAAGCTTCTTGTCATAGGGTAAATAGTACAAAATAAAGATCTTAAACATGATACATATTCAATGCAAAAACATTGTAGCTATTCATGGTGATTTTTTGATGATGTTTCAATAATACAACTGCAATGCTAGAAAATATTTGAGGATATCATTAGAAGATGTTAATTTAAAAAGAAAAAGAGTAATCTGAACAAAAAAATGTATTTCTGCAAGAATCATGTACGAAAAAAACAGTTTTCTTCTGAGAGTTTTCATTAATTCAACTACAAAGCTTGAAAACATGTTTGGGGATATCAATGGATGTTGTTTTAAAAAAGATTAATTTTGTCAAAAAGATGCAATGCTGCTAGCATCAGTGATGAAAATCAGCTGGTATTCTTCTGAGAGTTTTCATGAATTCATATTAAGATGATATAGCAGAGATTTATTGACAATTCATTCACTTATAAAAAACATACATAATCAAGTTTCGTTTTGAAGTCTTGAAAGTCATTCAGTCTCTGGAAATCATGATTTCATCATACCAGATGAAAATGTAAATGAAGCCTAATCATTGATTAAATAGCAGAGCATTGTGCTTGAACACAAAAACTCAAGTCAATTTTATCTATTTTACTTGATTGGACCTTTATCTAAGAATTATTTCAATTGGGATCATTAGGAACCAAAGGTAATCTAAAACCCTTTATCTTATAATATGAAAACCTATGTTACTTTTTTGTCTGTTTGTTTGTTAGTTGTTTTTTTGTCATGCTAAAGCAAACAGAAAGAAAGAAAGGGTGTAAAGCAAGGCTCTTCTGTATCTGTTTTTCATGTCAGTATCACTACTACAACTACTACTGCTGATGTCATATTAGTAGAATGGAAGACAATTTTACTCAATATAGACACTGATTTTTCATGAATAAAACTGATATTTTCTGCCTTATCATTTTGAAATTATCAAAAACCAGACAAGTTTTAGAAAATCGACAGAAAAATAAATTGTTTGAGACATTCAATTTTTTAGTTTGCAATAAATACTTTCATACTAAAATGTATACTTGTATAATTTACCCTTAAGTAAATAATCCTCCAATTTTTCATGGGTACGATGCTAGTTTTTACATGATATTAGAAATTGTTGCCCCATGCAATGGATCAGCTGAACAGCATTAGCAATTCATGAATTATTCACCAAGTTTACTTCTCATAGCAGAAAGATAAAGCATGTGCATACACACACACACACACACACAATATTTGGGGGAAAGAAGAACTTACTTCATTGTAATATAACTGCATTTCTTTTAGTTTCTTTATTATTAGCTTTTTCAAACCAGTTATAAAATCTGCTGTTCCTGATGGACGGAAGACTTCTCCTGTGGACACCCAAAGTGGACCAAATACCAGATTGCCTGCTTGTTGGAAGCAGTCATCTAAAAAGGGAGCTGCAACATTAGATATGAATAATATTGTAACGCAACTAGAGTAATGGTGTTTTTATTTTTTCAGAACCAAAGAGCCATTTGTTGGACTAAACAAAATTTAGCTGACTATACACTAAATAAAAATTGAATGGAAATCAGTTCATATATAACAATGATGCATGGGGTGTAACTGTGTAATTTTGATTTTCCATAATTCAAACTATTGTCTTAATATACGAAAAAATCTCTCTTAATCAAAAATAATTTCCTGGATCCACCCCAAAATTTAATCAATACTTCCTTAGACCATAGACCACTCTCTCACGAAATAATATTAAAATTCGTTGGGAGCTCTTAGCTATATAGTGTTGACAAACAGACAAACATGAGTTTATTGCCTGGATGCATCTCTCCAACTTGAAGCCATGGTTCAGTGATGAAGCTGAAGAACCGAGTTTCTATCCCAGATTGATAAAGCTACTAGGAAAACCTAGAGTTTGATTTCAAATGAAAGAAAAAAAATTACTTGATGATTGAGTTTACAACAATAAAATCTATAAAACTGAAATGTCAAGAACATGTACTCCATATTTCTGTCAGTTCATTGTGTTTTGATTGATAAACTGTGAGGGCCTGCCTGATCTGGCCCTCCCAGTAGAAACCCATGTACACAAGTACCAAATGTTTACATCAAAATTTGGTGAGTGAGAAAAAGCAGTGCATATCGTGCCTAGCTGTCAATATCAAAGTTTGGAAATTATACAAATAATAGCCCTTAGAGGTCACTGGGGTAGGTAAAAAGGAGGATGTTTTCATTTTTAGGATCCTCATGGTGCCAACAGACTGGCCTTCGAATTCTATTTACTTTAATTCCCAGTGAGGTTCAGCTTTGCCATAACCATCAACAAGGAACAAAGACAATCTCTCAAGATTCTTGGCTTCAACCTGACTTTGCCATGCTTTTCCCATAGCCAGCTCTCTTTTGGTCATTCTGAGGTTTTCAAATGGAAATAAGGTAAATAATATTTTCTTCATTTGTTTTGCTGTGCAAGATCAAATATACTAACTCTTAAATTCATTCTGGGGAATTCAAAAAGTAATTCAATGTGAATAAGTTCTGATTAAAGTTACTTCCCAACAACTTTTTGGTAATTCAAATTTTTTTCTTAAACCCAATTCACAAAAGAGTTCCATATGTTGAAGTATTACTCAATGAAGAGTTCCACAGCGGTTACACTCCATCTATGAATCCAATTGGTAAAAAACATTTTTTTTTTCATCCTGTGTTATTACATCTAAAGTTATCCCCCTCCATCCCGAGTAATGCAGAAGATTCCTGCTACTTTGGTTTATAGATCCTACCTGTGATATCACTCATTAGATGAACAACTAGTTTTATATCAGCTGCCAAAGAAATAAGGAAGTATTTATTTGCTATGCAGGCTTGAATTGATTGACCAATTAAAATAGATATCAGAAAATGATAATAAAGAAAAGTAGAAAATATAGCACGAAGATAATTGCTTTCATATCAGATTATTTGATTTGCAGAAATAGTTTTAATTGATGGCAACTTAACCACTTTAGAGGAATTAAAATGAATTACATTGCCATATACACAGGAATACCTTGAATAGTGCGGCTTTTGATGCTGGATGGCTAAGGCATTACAGTGAAAATTAATGTAACTAAATATAAGCTGATAACCAAAATATATCAAATCATATTAAGACCTTGAACAGTGTGGTTTTGAACAGCACAGCAAATTTTAGAACCAATTAATTGTATAAATCAAGATATACCTGTAAGGTACAAATCAAGAGATGTCCTGTAAGTTTTATCTCCTCTTACATGTTCAGAGTAATGTTTTATAAATTTCATCTCCAGTCAACTTCTGGTTTGTTTAAAATACATCATTCGACATGAGCATATTATATAATTTTAACACAAAGTTGTGAGGTACAAGAGTCTTTAAAAAGTTCTTCAGGTAATTAAAAAGTTTTTTTGAACACTCACTGTCTGCCAGATTGGTTATCTGTTGTCCTTCCCAGTCGTACACCATACGGGCAAAGCTGCCCAGGCCAAGTTTGGCTGTACAAGCAACCAAGAACTGAAAACAAAGAAAACTAGTTTTGAATAAGGAAACAAGAATGCTCAGTAAAAAGTTTATATTCCTTCGATCATATTTTGAGAAATTGTCTACTTCTGGATATTTCTTGACATCAATAGCCATCATTATATATGATATGGTCGGACAATTTTCCTTGTCTATGTACTCTGCAGCATTGGTAAGATGCTGTTGGTTCTAGAATGTGGAAACATTTCTCAGAGCATATGGTCAATCGAAATGGACAAGTCACATCTGTTTTTTGTATATCTGGGTTGTGTTTTCGTAGTCAAATCCCGAGTATTGGATTCTCTTGCATTGGATTCTTTGTTTGCATTTTCCAAGAACGGATATGACATATCCAGTTTAATCAGCATGCACTCAGAGACATTCTTCCACAAGATCCATCAAAGACTGGAGGGTACATGTCCAAAATATAGTGGAAAAACAAACTCGAGGAAAATAGTCCGACAATATCATACATAATGATTATTACATCCCGTCTAACAAAATTCAGGCAAGAATTAGTAGCCATGTCATCAAATTATATATCAGCCAGCTTAATTTTTCTGAAGAAATGATCAAACTTGCAACAGCTGTCAGAAAAATATGACAGTAATTTAAGAATACATTGAATAAAACAGCAAAAAAAAAAATGAATGGTACATTATATGCCAGACTATGAAACAAATCATTCACAAGGTTATTTGGAGGACTTCACTGCAACTCATCCCAGTATCTTAACTTTACTCATTCATATTGATTCAAAAAGGAGTCAAACAAGTATAGTAGAAAAACTGACCTCATCCATTTTGGAAAGGTCCGCAACAATTTCAACAGGCTCCGTGCTGAAACCATTTCGATAGACTATTATTCTTACTTTCTTTTTGGTTGTCAGAGCCCTAAAAAATAAGAACGGTGCAATGTTTATCAGAAAGAGTTGGATTCTCATTCTAAAAATTTGCTTTGGTTTGATGATGATGAGGATGATGATAGATTTTGATGTGAAATCATTACATGATGATGATGATGATCATGATCATGATCATGAATTCATTGTGATATGAGATTATCAGATGATCTTCAGCACATTTTCCAAGAGCAAACAAAATTCTAAAAAAAGCAAAAAAATCGATCTTAAATAATGAAAAACAAAATAGATGCATTAATTTTTTCATCCCAAGGCTAATCTTTCGTAAATGCATATCTTTCTTTAATCTAATGTACACTTCCTTCTGGACCGAAGTAGTTTTATAGTCGTGAGTCTATATAGATGGATGTCTATTTTGATGTTTAGATTGGAAAATATTTATTAATTCTTTCTAATTGTCTGTTTCAAACTTACTCAACATGTATCATCATCAGCCTTTTAGTGTTCGTTGTTGGACATAAACTTTCCCCAAGATTTGCCAGACCTTGCAGAGCTGATACTCTCTGAACTTGTCTCGTTTGTCATACCATCTTATTCTTTGCTGGCCACAGTTTTGCCTATGATCTCAGGGGATCCACATTGTGAGTTGCGATGTCCAGCAGTTGTCAGACATTCTTGCCACATGACTAGCCCATTGCCATTTAAGTTTTCTAATGGATTCTTTAATATTTCTGATTCTTGTTTTTTGACTAATATACTGTGCCGTCTTGTGATCTCTCCACGTGATGTTGACAGTGATGGGCACAGCTAATGAAAATGCTAAACTGATAAACCATTAAAATTTCATTGAAGCAAAGGTAACTGCTACCTTTTTTATGAAATGAATTTAGATTTGATTATTATTTTGCTCTAGAATCCCTAAAGACTAGAGAGCTGGAATTTCAATTTGCTGTAGCTTAGACATAGAGCTTTCCAAAAAAGTATAGCGTGCCAATATCAAGGTGTATATAAGAAGGTCTGTTTTTTAGGGTTTTAAAGTGAAAAAAAATGAACCAAAGCTATATTCATGTGATAAAAGATAGTAGTTATCTTTGCTTCCAATAAATTTTTAGCGGTGTATCAATTTAGCGTTTTTGTTGGCTGTGCCCACTTCTGGATGATTCTCTCCTGAGCATGTTGCATTGTTCTCAATTTGAGGGTCAATCTTTAGGTTAGATTCCATGTTTCAACTCCTTAGATGACCATCGGAAGGATGCATTGATTCTATACCCTTCTTTCTTGGACTAATAGCATTTTCTTGTTCTTGAATGTTGTGCTCACTCTACTGAGAGCTTGATTCTTTGTTTGATTTCTCCTTTTTGGGGATTTCATGGAGATTCGTTGTTCTTGTATTGTACTGATTATAACACTGAATTTAGATAAGAACTCTGACTCAGTGACATTCATCTTCAAAACTTTCTTTTTCTCTGCACATTGACTTTGAGAATTTACTTCAGACCCTTCCATATTCAAAGACAAACTATTTTATTTCCAGCTTTTTATTAGAAAGTTTCAAGTTTTTCTCTTGAATTTATCAGCATCTTCTATTCTATTCAAAGCAAAAAAGATGAAGGGAATACCCCAATTAATCTATATTGTAATGAACTGATTTCTGTATTTTTGTTACCATAGCACAGTGAACACGACACGGCAAAGTGAGATTTTTATGAACACAATACCGTTAAAATTCTTTAACTAGGAAAATAAAGCAATTTCAAATTCAATTTGCGACTTAATAATAGTGTGTGGTCAGTGTTCGTGCTCACCCTCATGATCTGTATTATAATGATCTGATTTCTCAAGGGAGATAACTCTAGATACATTGAATGCTATTTGAAGATATTTCCTTTATCTATCAATACAATCATTCACAAAGTAACATATTTGATATCCCATAAAATGCATTTAAAAAATCTATCATATACAGGTACACCACAAATTTTCTGACGACTCAAGTTCCAGAATCAAGCGTGGCTTATCCATTTTGTTGTATCAACAGTCACATAATGATTCAATGATACATCTCTGACCTACTAATTATTCACATCTCTTATCTTCAAATCAGTAGGATTGTTAGAAACTTGAATCAAACAAATAGAGAATATGAATTAAATAGTTAAATGCGATGCATTAATATAAATGACACAGATTCTCAGAATCACTTGCTGCAAAGAATTGCAATATTTTCTACCTTTACTAGTTTCTGTCACATGCAGTTGATGAGCTAATAGCATACATCTCACACACCTGCTGTTCCGAAACACAATGGCTGTGTTTTCTCAACACTCCAAGCTTTCCTCACATTGATATGGACTTGTATTCATTCTTTATACCGCCACTGACACTAGCACTTTGCTTGGAAGCCACTACTGGGGTAAATGTAAGCAAATTAGGCTAAGAATTTTACAAAATTGTTGGAGCAGTAACAACCGCTGCAGTAAAAACCAGATGGCTCCATACATGAGAAATTCAAATACCCACTCATGATTTTGTCCAGGATTAAAAGAGATGCTAGACCATCACTTGCTGGAAAATCATTGGTGTACTTATATTACATTGTACCCACTTTCCTGATATTATGAATAGTGGGGCAGGGGGACAAACACCAAATGCTCAAGCAAATCAGCTCAGAAAACAGTTGCAGTGAGCATTTATAAAAAGAAAATGCCCTTTGTTTATATTCACCTTTTAAGCTAAAAAATATGGTCTGCATTAGAATGATTTTTTTTTCTAGATTTTTGGTTTTTTCTAGTGAAGAAGGATTTAGAGTGGCTCTTACTTCATTCTCTTGGAAAGAAGACTCCTCCTCTTCTTTTTATCTCGTGGAGGCAAAGTAATTCCTGAAAGAGTCCATGTGAGATTTTTCTGTTCATGTAGAGTTTCTGGAAAGAGAATAAAAACAAAACCATTATTTCTTAAACTTAGAATTATTTTTGAAAACTGCTTTAGCTAAAAACAAAAAAAAAGAAGGCTGATATTGGGCAGTGGTGTATGGTGGTTTGTATCATGGGTACGCTCTGAGCTATGGCTGCACAAAAATTCAAAAATTTTTTAGCATCTCTAAAAAGCAATGGACACCAAAAATGACCAGTTATAAGCCATTTGGATATACCTAGTGGAAACAATTTGAACTTCAAAAGATGAGGTTTAAAATGACGTTTTTGAAGTTGTTCAAATTATTTCCACACAGTGTATCCAAATGTTTCCTGATGGATCATCCTCTGATTAGAGTGTCGGTCAAAAAATGTTTTTAAAGATTAATTCTAAAGAACAGATTTAAGACTTATTTTCTCCTCCTCTTTTAAGTTTTAATATGCATCGGGTAATTAGAGGAATTTAAAAAATTTTCACCACTGAAAAATTTTTCATTAATTCCCTTATTTCTGTTTATATGTTCGTTGTTTGTAATATTGAATGAGCAAGGGAGTGAAACTTTACAATTCATAATAGAGAGGAGGTGGTCCCCACATTGTATCAAAAAGTCTTTTACTGTCAATTGCTTTTATGGACACTGAAATATTTTATCTTTTTTGCGCATTAGCTTAGAGCACACCCATAATGCAAACCAACATACGCCACTGATATTAGGTTAAATGAATGAACAAATCATAAATTTTTCTCAAAATTGATTACCAAAGAGAATATGAAGGTTGCATTGCTTCCAAATAGCAAAAAAAAAATATTTTATCATTTTTGAATTGAAGTTTTTCTCAAATCAATAAGTTATCCGAACTATAATAATTCAGCGTATTACATATACTATGTACCAGTTGGACAGGCGAGAGGCTGTTTTACACAGCTTTTGTTTACAAGCCAAGAAGTGAAAAATATACTTTGAACTTTCCATCATCCTTACTAACTTACTTTTTGTATTTTTAAATGGGTCTTTATAGGGCTCTCCCATGGACACATAGATGGAAGCTCCATAGGGGATCTCGTCAGGAGTGTTAACCTTGGTGCCACCTTCCAGATACACACAACGGGCAGCAAATGGCAATTGCAGTTTCTCTGTGCATTGTTCCAATAGCTGGAGCAAAAGAAAGAAAAGAATTAGTGTATTATGATTGTAGAAAAAAATCTTTCCCTGTAAAACCTGAAAAGTGTTTATGGAGAAATGTTTTCACAGTAAATAGGATGTCGCAGTGAGAGTTATTTTTTTTTTTTTCAAAATTTCTTTTTAGGCTGATTAATCTTCATTCACTTTCTATACAACATAAAAAATGTAATCATTATGATACATGAAAAAAATCATGACATTAGTATCATCATCAGCAACATTTAAACAAAATCTTAAATTTTCTTCGTATTCCTAGTGGTTCGATCAAAGCATCCCACTCATGAATACACAGTCTGTCCCACGCACACACACACACACACACAGAGACACACCTAACCTTGTTAGAACCAACATCACTAATCTTAAAGTGGAAACACTCACAAAGTTTACAGAACTACTGAACATTATATATATATATATATATATATATATATATATATATATATATATATATATATATATATATATATTAGCTGGGGTACTGTCCCGTCCTGCATGCAATTTGGGCAGAAGAGAGCTAATTCAATCCTTTCCTTGTAGTGGAAAAAAAAAAAGAGTTGTGGAGTTGTCTCCCTTTGATTTGTCTTATTAAACAGTAGTACTTTGGGCCAAAAATTGCCCTGACCCTAAAATATCCTATAGGGACCTTGAATATCAGCAAACCCCTATCCTACATTAATCCCTGAGTAAAGTTAGCTTTCTAGACAAATTTGCAGCCACACAGTGCAGCCATTTAGCTGGCTATAAAAACATTGAGGCAAACAAGCGAGCAAACAAAATAACATTCATCTTTATAGCATTAGAAATGTCAAGTAGGTGAGGTTTGTTACTAAACATTCACTAAATGCAATATATGATATTTAGCACAAGTCACAAGTTCAGCTTATCTCTTCCTCACCTTAGTTATCTACGCTGAGTAGATTAGGTCACATGGATCTTAATAAGTGATGAAAAAGACTCTTTCCTATCCCATATCGATTGTGGAAAGGCTTATAAATTAATTTTTAATGAACTCTGCTCACTTCAAAGTTTCCTGTGTTTTTTTTTGTTTTTTTTCTGACAGGTCAATACAAACATACATTCAGGAATAGAGTGAAGCGCGGAATTAAAATTTCACAGATGTTCTATGTGGCCGGAAAGTGAGACATAATTAATTTCTATTCAGATTCTGGGTTATTGCATTTCCACTCTCATAATCACTCAACATATCTCATTCTAAGTCATATAATTCATTTACTATCTGATTTGAAAAAAAAATTAAAAAATTGATTTATCAACAGAGTTTTTATGCTGGATATGATTATAGATAGGACAGGTTGCCGGGTCGAAAAATGCCCAAGTTCATCAAAAATAATTTATAAGCCTTCCCTCGATCAATAAATGGGATGAGGGAGGATCTTTTTCCATCACTTATCAAGATCATGATGAGCAACCATCTTTCATTACGCCAATGACCCATTTTGGTCTGACCAACTAACAGAAATTTTGCCTGAGATGTGGAATTATCTTTGTTATACATCAATTTACGCTTGGTTGTTTTAGAGACAACGTTTTGGCCATTGTACCTTATGGCTTTCTTCAGAGGTTATAACAGCCAAAACATAGTGACTACAAGATCCATGGTGAGGGCACTAGTCCAAATTAATCAGTGTGTAATAATAAACAGAATTTTTTTTTGTCATTATAAGACAAGGTTACAAAGGTCCATGATTTAGTAGGTTGCTTTTTTGCCTTGGCTTAAAATCAAAATTATCAACATAATTTACATAGTATTGAGTATCATTTCAACTTTCCTCAGAGTATATGTAGATAAATAGAAATTCTAAAAATAGCAGTTATTAAATATGATCAGAATATTGTGAAAAAGGTTGAAATCTGTGAGGAGAGTAGATGCCACTTGACCTTCAACAACATCCATCAAATATAATCATTATTGCAAAATTTGTTCTGGTGAAAATGATAATAAAAACGGTGCTAGAACTACTAAAAAACAAAACAAAATGGTGACAACAATCTTGCAATTGTGCTTATTCAGTAAATCATAGAATAAAGAATGAAATCACAGATTCCACTTAGATGTAAATCTTTCTAAATGACGGAATAATCCTGAATGAAATAAAAAATTTTTTTTTTAACAGAAGATTATCTATGACATGGAGAAAAATATCACTTCATCCCATCGGTAAATACTCGGAACAAAAGATTTATAAAAGAAAAACACTATTCCTACTGATTTCAACTGAAGATAATCACTGCAACTTATCAGTTCAGCTCAGATGGTTAGGGAGCTGCCTTCCAATCACATGGTCATGATTTCAAATCACTGTAGGGATATGTCAATTTTATGCATAAGTTTCGTTTATCTTAACATGATTGACGAACAGTCAAAAGTTTACTCCCCTACATTTGGTGAGAATTGTTCTTCTTGTTGTTAAGCAGAATACAAAGTCAACTCTAACTTGGACTGGAGTTAAGTAATAAAAAAAAATTGGGAAAGGAAAAAAAAAAATTTATTTTTTATTTCTATTATTATTCAGACCATCCTCATCTTGGTTGTTTTTCATACAACGTTTCGGCCGTTGTACTCTGCGGCCTTCATCAGGTATTATCTGGTAGGTGTGGGGAAGTAACAAACCATCTGATGGTTCTAGGTTCAATCCCAGTGTGAGACAATAATAATACTACTAATGCTAAGAGAGGAGTGCGGTCAATATACCCCCGTCGGTTAAATAAAGGGTTCGGTTCATAACTTCCCCACACCTACCAGATGATACCTGATGAAGGCCGTAGAGTACAACGGCCGAAACGTTGCATGAAAAACATTCAAGATGAGGATGGTCCGAATAATAATAGAAATAATGATAATACCTCATCTCAACAATTCAGAGATACACGAAAAAAAATAAGGGAATTAGAAACAATAAACATTGAATGGAAAAGACTACGGTGCATCAGGATGCAGTGCGATCTTGAGCATAAAAAAAGGTTAAATCTAAGCCAATCAAGATTGAACAGAATCTCCTGTGCACTGCGTTGAAATCTGATTGATTAATTATCACTGGAGCATCTACAGGTTAGCCAGCACCTTTCATAAAAAATGGCCTGTGTTTGCCAGTGGTGAGAGAAAAGAAAAAGGAGGGTCGGGGCTTTGTTAGTACAGCTGGTTTATTTTATTGGTAAGTGAGCTTTTGGCCTTTTAGCTTTCATTTTGTTGGGGGACTTGATAAAGCATCCAATCAGGGTGTATCTTTTAGGAGACCACAATGGCAACAATAGATCACAAGCACCAGAAATGTAAAAATGTGATTAGAAGCAATGCTCGTGACAAAACAGAAAAGAAACTGAAAATGATGGGAAAATGAATAAACAAGTGATGATGGAAATTATAGAGGAAAAATTACTCGATAACTTTTGAAATGGAAAAATGAAATTTAAAAAGTTTTCTCTACTGATTTTCCATTAAACTTTTAAATATTCACAAAATTGCTCAACTGAAAAAAGTGTGTTTATGCGGATACTGAGAATTAGCGCAACCAGCGATTCAATTGTATATGTAAAACTGTGGAACTGATCAACTGAATTATGTTCAACAGTAGCTCATATGAACAAGCATGTTGGTGAGAATTGGCAAGTTTAAATATATCGTATACACATCACTAGTTTTCTTGGCAGACCATTAGAGAAAATTTCCTGTAATGGGATAATGGAGTAAGTATTTGTAACCTGTGGGTATCATTGATTTTGCAAGTAAAATTTAGGTTCTAAATATTTCATTTTAGTTTGAAATCAAAATTTCTTACGTAGAGGAATGCGTAACATTCACTCACAGTAGAGAGAGAGGAAGTTCTAAAATTCTCAGTTACTTAGTGAGAAATAAGAAAAATTCAATTTTTATGCAACTGAACTTGATATGAGTATAACTATGAACTAAAAGGTTGAAAAAAAAAGCAAATGAATCAATGTATTCAAATTGATTTTGGTTCAGTCAAATGCCAATATAAAAATGTCCCAATTAGCATTTCAGAAATGAAATCAGGCTGAAACTTACCATTCTTAAATCCGGAGCAGCAACTCTGGTAGAAATATCACAGTAACCATTTTTGTAAACGGTGGCCACAATAGTGTGTGGGGGATGTCTTATTGTGTATGGCAAAGGAGGTCGAGTTTCTTTGAGACAAAAATAAAACAAGGAAATTATTAATCTCTGATACTGCAAAGAGATAATGAAGACTATTTCATTCTAATTTCCTTAATACATCATATTCTATCATTGACTCCAGGGATTTTGAATGTGGTTAGCTTTGGTCAATTATATCTTTTCCTGATAGGTGTGGCTTGGGCAAGAGGCCACCAAGTTTTAATCTTTAAC
The DNA here is from genome assembly GCA_963457665.1 of Thysanoteuthis rhombus. Lineage (NCBI taxonomy): Eukaryota > Metazoa > Mollusca > Cephalopoda > Oegopsida > Thysanoteuthidae > Thysanoteuthis > Thysanoteuthis major. The sequence continues at coordinate 44,895,881 of OY735202.1, forward strand.
AGCCAGGGGCAGATAGATATTCACAGCCATGACAACAAAGATACACAAAAATTCACAAACACATGAAAAAAATTGAACTGACATAATAAGAAACTGAGTTCTTTGAAATCGAGTCCTGCATAATTTGGAAAAGATTATCTTAAAACATAGACCAAAAACAGACCAATTAAATGATAAAACAAGGAAGACAAATAGATTTTGATATGCATATTTAATATGTATACTACTTTTAAATAATGATCAACTTATACAATAACTATTCTTATGATTATTGATATTCACTAAGGTTACCTCAGGACAGCATGAGACAATTAGAAAGGGGTTCTCATGAGAACTGTACTCACTACAGTAGTAATAGTCGGCAAGACTAGCATGCTAACCGTTGCTTTACTGAGAAGTGCCCCTCTTATCATTATTTATCAAAATACAAAATGCTCGTAATAAAAATATTTTCATTCGTTGATGAGGTAATTTGCCTTTATCTTCAGTTTGCTGGTACCATAAAATAATCATACTTATTATTATTTGTCAAAATGCAAAAAGGCAGCGTCCATGATAAAAATATCGTTAATTACTTTTAATTGGAGATCATTTCAAAGTTTAATTAATGAAAAAAATACTTGATATCAGAGCATTGGTAAGAACAATGATTAAGAGATTAATGAAAGTGGGCTTATTGAATCTGGCAATTAATTAATTAGGCACAAGGAAATCAATGATTACTTTAAAAAATTTTCAATCATTTTATATATATTTTGAAAATTCAAATAAAGGTTGAAAAAATACTAATGTCACACTATCAAATAGTATGTTTGATAGAATATAAGTGAGTGATTAGTAGGGTTCTTAAATGATATAAAAAATGATACCTGACTTGGTATACATCAAATACAAGCAGTTATCAAAATGTCTGTTATTCCATGAAATCATACAGTGCACCACAAATCTTTAAAGTCGAGTGAAAATTTTGGATAATTTTATCATTATTTGGAATAAATTCATAAATATTTGTGGTTATATAGTTAACCATTGTACAAACACTGTTCAACAGTAGAAAGTTGAGCAGGAATTATTAGTAGATTTTGTGGAATTTTGATTATCCAAAATTTTTGTTGCAACTAAACTTTAAACTCATTGACAATTGACATGATATAAAGAGTTCAAATTTCAATTCATCACTTTTCTGTTGTTTTAAATAAAGGGTTTCAGATTCATTGATTTTGATAATATTAACCGTTTGATAACATTATCCATGAGTATAATGAACAGCTTCCTGTTTATTCATATCCTTGTTATAGTGTGTAGAATTTTTTTTAAGATGCATCTAACAAATCTCAATAAGACACTCTTTGCTTGGTTGGTCCCTAATATGTTAAATATCAATTATCATGTTGGATTGATATGTAACTTGGGGCAGACCTTTGGGTGAACCATCCTCATCTTCCTCTCCCTCTTCCCCTTGATACTACTACAACACATTGAATTGATATGAAACTTGATTCAAACCTTCCACATGCTGCTACTATCTCAACTAGCAATGTTAAATATCAATTTTCTCAACTGTATTGTGTTGGTTAGATGGGTCAGTTGATCTAAACCTTTGGGTGAACCATCCTCAACTTCTTTTTCCCCATCTTCACCTGCAACTACAATCACAACTAGTAATTTCAAACATCAATTTTTCAGCAGTACCATGCTGGATTAATATGGAACTTGGTCAAGACCTTCAGGTGAACCGTCCTCATCTTCCTCTTCCTCCTCCTCCTCCTGCTACTACTATCACAACTAGTGATGTTAAATATCAATTTTCACAGCCATATCTGATTGATAAGATACTTGGTCCAGATCTTTGGGTGAACCATCCTCATCTCTCTCTCTCTCTTCCTTTTCCTTCTACTACTACCACAACTTTAAATGTTGAATATCAATTTTCCTAGCCATATCATGTTGGATTGATATCAAACCTGGTGCAGACCTTTCAATGAACAATCCTAATTCTCCTCTTCCTCCTACCTCCCCCCATGCTACTACTACCATTGATGGTAGATGTATCATTCAACTTATGGTCCTTGTTTTACTATTAATTTATACGGGTATGAAATAATTCACATGAATTCAAGCAATGAAAAGACATTATTCATGTAGTTTTTTTTATTGCAAGTATATCTATATATAGTTTGCTTTAGTTATAGATGTCCATTTGCAAGTTTTGAACTTGAATAAACTGTTTTATACAAACAATGATCAATAAAGAACTTCTTCAATAGATGAGCTATGACATACTCAGAGAAAAAGACAATTTAACTGTTTTAAAAATCAAGAATTGATTTATACTTTCAGTGGGACATGAAGGTTATGATTAGTTTTTTACTTGAAAATCGAGCCAACACCAGAAATTGGTAAAAACCCATAAGTTTAAATAGATGAAAGCACACTCGCAATGTCATATCATTTTCAAATAGTGAATGAAAAAAAAAAAGAAATTACCATAACTGTGTCTTTGATTCCTCCTGCCAAGTACATCATTACTGCTTTGGGATGACATTACAGATGTGGATCTGACAATATCAAAAATTTCATTTTAGAAGAACTGCATTTCTAACTTATCAGAATTACTACACTGAGACTCTCATATGAATATCTAGAACAAAGGCATAATATCTAAATAGGCCTAGGAGGACTTCATCAAATAAATATCTGGAATAAAGGTAATCCAGCATTGTGTGGTCCGGCAACTCCAACAGTCCAGCATGTTTTGAATCTGATGCCATTAGTTTGTGAATCTGCCACCAGGTTGGTGTTGTTAACAGAGCTAAGGTGCTGAACTTGGTTTACACTGCAGTTAAGGGTTTTGGTGAAACAGCCCTGTTAATTACATGTACTCAGATTTATTTTAACCTGTCATGCAAGAGACCAAGAGGTACAGAAGATGGTGCTAATGCCAAAAATTGTAAGCACAAAACATTATCTCTCTTGAAAAGGTAGAGTTACTGAACAAATTAGCCAAAGGAACTTATATGAAGAGTTTATGTGAGTTTATGGGGTAGAATCATAAATCATATTGTTTACTGTATATGATTTAAAGAAACAAAAAGAGCAATTTTTTAAGTTTTGTGTTGAATTTCTATTGCCTGGCGATGATTAGAATGCCATTTTAAATCTAAATAGATCTAAATATTAGTTTCAAATTCAAAGAAATGAATATATCTAAGCAATACCTAATACTTTTTGCTGGAGCACTGGCAGGGCGACGCCTTCTTTTCAAGTTCACTGATGTTGCATCACTAGATCCACTATCTGTGATGGTTTTTGAAAGGCTGGGGGAAGCAAGACACTGACTGTAAGGAGAATTTTCGATGATCCATTCACGCGCTTTCCTCCTGAAAAAAAAATGAAATACAGGTACAACAAAGTTGAATCAAACCTCCATTTTCAAAGAGCAGCCAAGCCTATACTCAATAATCGAAAACTACTTAACGATATTATACAAACTCACTGAAAGGTCGCCGACAGCATCTGTGAAGTTTGATGTAAAGTCATTTCCAATTTGTAGAATTTATATTTCCCTCTAATTCTGGAGACATTTAGCCCTTTCCTTATCTGTTGTTTTTTATCTTCTTTCTTGGCCCTTTCCTCTTATTTTGGACATGTGCAGCTCTTTCTTCATTTGTATCTTCTCCCTTCCTCTTTATTGTCACTCTCTCACATCATTCCATAGTAGTTGAATGATGGACAGAAATTAAGGGTACAGTTCAGCATTTTAGCTACATTGTGAATAAATTCCCCTCACTTTTGACTCCTGAAAGTGAAAGAAAAAAAAATTTTCCCTCACTTTTGACTCCTGAAAAGAAAATAAAGTTTACCCTCATTTTTTATCCCTAAAAAGGAGTAAGAAAGTTTCCCCTCACTTTTGAATCATAAAAAGGGGAAAAAAAGTTTCCCCTTACTTCTGATAGTAAAAAGGACAAAAAAATGTTTCTACTTACTTATGAACCCTCAAAAGGAAAAGAAATTTCCCCTCATTTTTGACTGTTAAAAAGAAATAAGAAAGTTTCCCCTCTCTTTGACCCTAAAAAGGAACAAAAGTTTCCCTTTACCAAAAGGAAGAAAAACGTTTTTCCTCACTTTTCCCTCTATGAAAGAATGTTATCAGAATATGATACCAGGTGAAAAACAACTTTCCAAAAAAGTGCGATGAGAAAATAAGTCCAGGTGGAAAACCAACTTTTACAAAAAAATATGTGATGAAAAAAAACATTTTCTCATGATGTCAGGAATACATCACAGTTGTCTGACACAAAACAAAGGTCTAGTTCAGCATTATAGTTACATTGCCAATTGAACCCCACTCTCAAATTATACTGTAACGATTGCAAATCACATGGATTTTCAAAATTCTTTGAATCAGAAAATTTTGAAGGTGTAATGCTGAGCTATGCCTACAATGTGCCTTTTTTTGCTGTGTTATGGTAGCATACATACAAGCAGAAATCCTATTATTATGATATAGATGAAAATTTAGTGGACTTGCCATAAGCTGATTTTAGTATGTTTATAAACATCAAATCCATAAGAGCTGCTATCTTCTGTTGTGGGATATCTGACCAGGCTGCATTGAAAATGTAAAACATATTCTTTATAGAAGGTTTTCCTAACATAATCTTTATTTCATGATCACAAACATCTCTAATCAGATTTATGTCAGGAGACTGACTTAGCTATGAGAGGCAGTGAAAACATTTTTTAGGGAACTGCCATAGTTGAGTCTTCTTGCTGTGGGGCTTGGAGCACAATCCTGCTTGAAAAGGATGCTGTTTTTGTCTAAATCCCATCAATAAATATTGGGAGAAAGTCCTCATACAGGATCGATGTATATTCTTTTTTCTGAGTTGTTATTTTCCATACGTTGCAGGAGCTTTGATTTTTCTCCAAATTTCTAATCTCATTGCACAAATACACCTTTCTGATGGATCCGGTACACCTCTATTAGAAGCAGTGAGTTTTTTCCAACATTAGAAAATTGTATGATTATAGTTCATAGCTGAAGGGGGATTGCCAAATTTTCATGGTATTTGATGCAAGATCATTCTATCTTCAGATAAAATTATCCTGCATCAAAAACCATGGAAATACCATTTTGTCTTCAGATGGACCAATAATAAGCCTATTTTCAAAATAAAGCAATTTCCATGCTCATGGAATACAAGATGTTATGTAATATTTTCTCTTGCCTTTTTATAGTAAATTGAATAATTATCAATAATTATCAATTCATCAATTATCGGATCCAAGTGAAATAATGGCCACTTGTATCATATACATATTTAAGTGAAGTGAAAACTACTTTTTACCAATTAATATTGTTTCTTTTTCTCATTCTGATATGCTTAATCTTTTCGATGCTACACAGTCGTACCAGTGTCATATTTAGAAAGTAAAACATTTTTAGATTTTTTAATGATCATACCCAACACTATGCAAAATATTATCTTGGATTGGTTTTCGTTACTTTATGTAATTAAAACCTGAATGAGAATCTAACATAAGTTTATCTATAACTTCTCCATCATTTCATGTTTTGGAATGCTGCCATTATAGTAATGTTCAATTTCAAAACTGATGATAACTCGTGAAAGCTCAACTATGACTTATATGACTTGTTATGACTTGAGAAAAAAAAGATGTGAATAATAATCAGACCGGTATACAGCTAACAGAAAAGTGTTCAGTTGGAAATATGGATTACTTATAGTTTTTAGCAACACTCTAAGCAAATAACTGTATTTCCCAGCTTTGAGGATGCTGTGGCGTAAAAGAAAGACCTCAATTGAGACAAAATTTTGAAAAAAAAAAAGAAAATGAGTGGCAGTGTTTCTTTTATCCTTTTGAGCTGAAACCCTATTTACATATTGTATTTTTTTTGTTTTATGGTGTTATAATGTTCCTGCAATATCAAGTTCTATGTTTTAAACTGTGAAAACCAATTGCCACCATTGCCTGGTATTGCTGACTGAATGCAACACATTTCATCATGCAACAACTGAACATGACCAAAACAGATGGTGGGTGAGTGTTTGATTACGATAGTTTTGTTATTATAAGATTGAGTGGTAAACCCTTTCAACAGATTGCAGTTTTACTTCTTCTGTCACTCAATAATGTTCCCTTAATGTCAAAGTCATCTGAAGAGAGTAGAAATACTAGTAATATTGAAATACAACATCAAAATCACACTAAGTAGCCAGTTGGCTCTTCTGCAATAGTACACCAATACGGGAATTAATTTTTGTGATTAGATATATTTTTTTAATTACGTATGGTCATCATCATCATCATCATCAGTCTTTTAACATCCGTCGTTGGACATAGACCTTCCCCAGGATTCGCCACAATTCTCTATCGTGAGCGTTGCAAAGCCAGTATTTCCTATAGTTATCTAGTTTATTTCTCCATCTTGTGTTCTGTCGGTCTCAGTTTCTCTCTGATCTCTGGGGATCCATGTTGTGAGACGTGATGTCCATCAGTTGTCTTTCATTCTTGCAACATGGCCTGCCCATTGCTATTTGAGTTTTTTAATAGTTTCTATGAGGTCACGGACACCCGTTCTCTTCCTTTCATTCAGTGCTGTCTCGTGATCTCTCCATGTGAGGTTTAGCATGATTCTCTCATGCGCACGTTGTATGCTTCTCAGTTTGTAGGTCTGTCTCTTGGTTAGATTCCATGTTTCAGCTCCATAAGTGACTATCGGGAGAATGCATTGGTTGTATACTTTTCTTTTAAGGATTATTGGAATCATCTGGTTTTTGAAAGTTGAGCTTGCTCTGCCGAAGGCTTGCCATCGCAGAGTGATTCTTCACTAGATTTCTTCCTCTTTTGAGGATCTCATGAAGATTCATTGTTCTAGGTAGATGTAGTGGTCTACCTTGCCGAGTTTTGTATCTTCTGTCTTGACAGTTATGTTCTTATTCTCAACATGATTATTGCACATGATTTTCGTTTTACTGAAGTTCATGTGTAGGCCAACTTTTTTGCTTTCTTCATCTAGCATTAGTTGGAGATTTACAATTTCATACCAAGTTTAATCTATACACTTCATTCAGTGGTTATATAAAGGAGCTCAAATTAGCATCCAACATAAATTACCCTCCTCTTGGGTGAAAATAGCCTTATGAAAAGAGTGACCTTCAGCAGGATGCAGGTTGAACTCGATAGGCTTATATTGGGGAAAAATGGCATCTTCAAAGCTGCGGAAGTAAGGTAATTAGAATATTTTTACAAGACTGCAGTCGAAATATGGTCGCTTACATCTTGTAGAGACCACCCAAATTCTTGGTCTCACAGATTTCTCTTCAAAATCTCAAGAGAAAATATTCAAAAATTTAAATGAATAAAAAATTCACAAATTAATGATCAATCAATCACAAGCTAGCTTGATAGCAGGCAAATTGGGGCTCACTGGAGCCTCCCCCTGAAAAATATACAAGGGAGCCGATGTAACTTTCAGACATATAAACTCGAGTTTTTTGGTTCAGTCAAGTCCAGACTAGTTTCCTGTGTTGTCTTTACATCAAGCATTGTTGTGTCAGTACAGCTCAAATCGTATGTAATCAGCTATAATCTCACTGGGGATATATTTTCACTTTACATACACTTACATACACATATTTCCCCAATTTCACCTCACACTGACTTTTTCATACTGGATGATATAACCACTACGATCCACACACGCATTTTCATAACTCTACAAGTTACACTCACCATTATATACATTTACTTTTTTAAACAAAAACAATTCATAAAACTCGAATCCCCCATGGACTCTATTTTGAAACAAACATAGCTGCATTCCCGAACAAAAGACAAACTGTTTTTATTGTTATATTTGTTGGATAAAAGAATACATTTATCATATTCACCTCATTGTCAAATGATTTATTGAACATGCTTTTTGAATTGAATTTTGTATGTTGAGTATGTAACCCTCACATATTAGATCCACAATGTAATTCAACTTGAGCCACATTCACATTCAATGAAAGGGCTAGAAAATTATGGCATTATTTGTACAATCAATCAATATCAAAAATTGAAAAAGATGACACCATGAATTATCCCCTGCTCATATTTAGTATAAAATTTATAACTTTGTGGAAAAGAAGGAAAGCTTCAAGAATATTTTTCCGGTCTCATGATGTACAAAATTGGATGAGTCAAGTATTACTATAGTAGAGAAAACTTTAAATGTACACAAAATTTACTAGATAGACAAATCAGGATTTAATTTCTGAAATGATTGCTTTTATCATTTGGTGAAGACATCTGGTTTCCCATTGAAAATGCACCCAAAGTTTAAATGATCTTCACTGATCCAACCAAGATAGTTCTTTCTTTCGTACTATGAAAGCAGATGCGAGCATCATAGACAGAATGTAATAAACTGACCAAAACATATTAGCAAATTTATAAATTGGCTGTTCCAATAAGGCTGCTTGAAAAGGAGTCAACCAGAAAATTGATGTGTGTGAAAGTTTCAATCTAATAGACTGTAAGTAGAAGATGTGAAAGCTGTGCTATGTGAATGAAAACATTAGAGAAATCTACATGGAAGGACTCCAGAGGAAAAAAAACAAACAAAAGCTCTTGCATAATGGGGGGTAAATTAAGATTGCTGCTTGTATAATAAAAGCCATAATTAGAAACTATCAACTAAAACTGTCAACAAAGGTTTCTTCAGTTTTTAAGCAGGTATAGCTGGCTGGCTGGCTGGCTATCTATGTATGTATCATGCATGCAGACTGCACCAATTGAGCTAGAGGGATCAAATTTGAACAGTCACTCCTTATCATGCCTAGAATTAAAGGTTTTTTTTTTTTTTATTCTCTCTAAAATAGGTTTTTAGTGGGTGGAGATTCAATTTGTTGGGTAGTTTTATGGTAAATTGGTCCCTTAGTTTATGTCTGGCAATGCTCACACTTATTTCTTGGAAATTCAGACACTTTAAGTAACGTCTCTCGCAAGATCTCTTGTTAGCATATGGTACCCTTTGCACATTCATTGAATCAATTATTAGAAAATTAGGATTGTCTCCATCTTTATTACTCAAATACATATCTGGATTTGTTTTTCTGTTATTTCCATAATTCTACAATATCAGCCTATAACTGGCTAATATCATCTCCCCCTCATTAAGAAGAAGAAGCTGATGTTATTCCCAAAAATTAAGAACAACTTATAATGTTTTCACAAGGTCTTTGAGAAATATCAGCTTTGACTCATCTACTTGAGAGTTCTTGACTTTAACCACTAATCAATCTAGGCATAATCAAGTTAAACTAGTTAGATTTATGTTAGAAATATGCATGGACTTATTGTATTTTGATGAACGAATACAAGTATAAAATTAACATTTCTCTACAGCGATTTGAAATCACAACTCTTACTGAGAGAGCAAAAACTGAAAAGTCTTACATATCTACAGCATTTCAACATGATGAATAAATATGTTTATACAAAAAATTATACGTTTTTATCATTTTCTATTAACTATATATACAACACAAAATCCTCATTAATCATCTTCAGTCAGAATAGAAGTACGATTGAAGTTTGACTTTGCAGCAACCAGGCTTGTGTTTATATTGGGCAGTCTCATTTAGCTCTTAGAATGAGTAAGTAGAGTTCTTACACACATTGATGGCTTAAATTTTCAAAGATTTGTACAACTCAACGAATTTTGAAGAAATTTATGTCACCTTGTAGAGACATTTATTGTGAATAACTTTTTTGATTAGAAAGACTCACAGAAATTGTACTGATAAACACTAAATATAAACTTATAGGATATTTTTGCTCCAAATTTGATAAAACACAATGTAAGACTGAACTGTAGGGATGAATTACACCAAATATTTCATATATTCCAAATTTGACCCATCAAATTGAAAAAAAAACAAAAAAACAAGGATCCACCAATTTATAACCTTATAACGAGAGTTTCATTGTTGGAAATGAGGAAGATTTTGAAAGTTAAGCATAAAAGATTTATATTCTTAAATAGATTATTTTTAGTACATATGTCTCCATGGCACAGTTGGTTAGTGTGTTCATTTTGTGATCGAGAGAATGGGGATTTGAATCCAACCGGGAATCACTTTTTAAAAAAAAACAATAGTAGTAATAGTTGAGGACATTGTGTGTACTAATTATCATTAAAGAAAACAGAACCAGTAAGAAAAATGCAAACCTGCATAATGTGGTAATACAGGATAAACTTTAAAAATACTAAACAAGAATATTTCAATATGAAATAGATAAAAAAAAATCTGTGGTAAAATGAACAATTTTCTTTTATAAAGTTCAGTCAGATATGGGTACATGCCACTTTAAATAGCTATTTTGTGACACTGCATTAATATTTTTTCAGCTAATTTATGTTAAAATATTCTTGTTCAGCGTTTTTAAAGTTTTTACTACTAGATTAACACATTGTGCAGGTCTTACTTTTATGTATGTATATATATATATATATATATATATATATATATATATATATATATATATATATGTTTAGCAACAACTGCGGTAATAATAATTATGATGATAATTCATTCAAAAATTTCCATTCAATGCCATTAATGTTAACTGAATTCAAATGTACTCCATTTGAAAATTCACACTTAAAAAGTATCTATACAATCAAATCCATATGTATATAGATAAAACTACACAAACCCAACAACAGAAACAGCCCAATAAATAAACATGTAAGTTTAAATCCAATCTATAATCTTATCCATAAACTCACTCCCACCACTAACCTCCTTATAAACCACACTAATATACACTTACTGTAAATGTTCCTCTGTACTTCAATAAACCTGTGATTTGTTATCAAGTTTCGAAACATGTTTCTACCACTTGAATAAGTACATGCTTCAATGTTAACAAATACCTAATGTAAATAGCATATTAAAGTAACCAGGAAAGCATCTATTTGATAATAATATTAATAATAATGATAATAAGGATTTATAAAGACAAAAAAAATTTTAGATTTTAACCAATCATGAACTTTACTGAAAATTCACTTGCAAAACACATCTATACATTCAAACATGTAGATAAACAGAAACCCAACAACAAAAACAGCTCAATAACTAGAATAATTCTAAATTCAATCAATTTCATTTCATCCATGAATTCATCTTTAACTCTAACCTCCATGTAAACCACTAAAACTCATATCAATAAATTCTCCCTCATCTCTAACTTTCATGTAAACCAACCATATACATAGACCAACAGTAAATGTGCTTCAGTACTAATAAGCCTGTAATTTGTTATTAAGCTTCCATACACATTTCTACCATTTAAATAAATACATACTTCAATGTTGAACGAGTAATTGATGTAAAATATGTATGAGAATAACCATAGAAATATTTATTTATCAATCTCAATAACAATAATGATAATAATGATAGTACCTTTTGGATGTGGACAAGAGAAAGAGAACCCATCAAATAGTAGACAAGGCTGAGTCTGCATATGACAGAGTAAATATGAATGGGAGTCAAATATATATATATATATATATATATATATATATATATCTTTATATATATATATATATCTTTATATATATATATATATATATATATATATATATCTTTATATATATATATATATATATATATATATATATATATATATACATCTTTATATATATATATACATATACATCTTTATATATATATACATATACATCTTTATATATATATATATATATCTTTATATATATATATATATCTTTATATATATATATATGTATATACATACATCTTTATATATATATATATCTTTATATATATATATCTTTATATATATATATCTTTATATATATATATATATATATCTTTATATATATATATGTATATACATACATCTTTATATATATATATATATATATATATATATACATCTTTATATATATATATATATGTGTATATACATCTTTATATATATATATATGTATATATATATATACATCTTTATATATATATATATATGTATATACATTTTTATATATATACATATATATATACATCTTTATATATATATATATATATATATATACATCTTTATATATATATATATATATATACATCTTTATATATATATATGTATATACATTTTTATATATATACATATATATATACATCTTTATATATATATATATATACATCTTTATATATATATATATATATATACATCTTTATATATATATATATATATATATATACATTTTTATATATATATACATCTTTATATATATATATATATATATATACATCTTTATATATATATATATATATATACATCTTTATATATATATATATATATACATCTTTATATATATATATATATATACATCTTTATATATATATATATATATATATATACACACACACATACATTTATATATAAAGAGGGAGAGGGAGAGAGGGAGAGGGAGAGAGGGAGAGGGAGAGAGAGAGAGATAGAGATAACAACAAAAATCCAATGATAAAAACAGTTCAATAACTAAATGAGTAATTTCAAATTCAATTTTATTTTATATCAACCATAAATTAATCCTCCCTAATCTTCACATAAACTACCCAAATACACACTAATGGTAAATGTTCTTATGTACTAATAAACATATAATTTTTAATAACTTTCCACACATATATCTATCACTTGAATTCATGCACAATCCAATGTTGAATAAATACTTAATGTAAATAGCACATGGAAATAACCACAGAGGCATTTATTTAATAATGATAATAATAGTTTTCTTTTATGTATGTATCGTCATCTGTCTCTTAATGTTCGTTGTTGGACATAGATCTTCCCCAGGATCCGCCACAATTCACTACCATGGGGGTCATGGAGCCAGTACTTTCTGAATTTATCTAGTTTGTCTATCCATCTTGTATTCTGCTAATCTCAGTTGCACATGTGATCTCTGGGGATCCATGGTGTGAGTTGTGATTTCCATTGGTTGTCTGCCATTCTTGCAACATGGCAAGCCTATTGCGATTTGATTTATTAAATGGATTCTATGATGTCTTGGACTCCTATTTTCTCTCGGATATATTGTACAGTCTTGTGATCTCTCCATGTGAGGGTGAACATGATTTTTGCATACGCGCATTGCATGCTTCTTAGTTTGCAGGTCTGTCTCTTGGTTAGGTTCCATGTTTCAGCTCCATAGAGGCAATCAGAAGGATGCATTTGTTGTATACCTTTCTTTTTTAGGATTAATGGGATCTTGTTTTTGAAGGTTGAGCTTGTCCAGCCACAGGCTTGCCATCTTAGAGTGATTCTTCACTTGATTTCTTCTTCATTTGAGAGTTTCATGGAGATTTGTTGTCCTAGGTAAATGTAGTCGTCTACTTTCTCCAGTTCTGCATCTTCGATTTTAATCTTTGTGTTTTTATTTCCGACATGATTGTTGCATATGATCTTTGTTCTGTTGGAATTCATGTCTAGGCCGACTTTCTTGCTTTCTTCATTTAGTTCATCAAGCATTTGATGGAGTTGTGTAGATTCTCTGCAAAAAGGGCAAGGTTGTCTGCAAATCTGAAGTGGCTCAGATATTTGCCATTTATTCTGATTCCTTTATTTTCTCAGTCTAGGTTTCGGAAGATCATCTCAAGGCAGGCTGTGAAGTGTTTGGGTAAGCTGATATCACCTAGTCTTACTCCTTTATGGAGCTGGAAGGGGTCCGAGTCTTTATATAGCCTGATGAAGGTGGTGCTGTGACAGTATATATATGCAGTAATCTGGTGTATACAGGGTCTACACTTTGTAGAGCGATGGCCTTAATGACCATAGAAATTTTTACAGAATCAAAGGCTTTTTTGAAGTCAATAAATGCTACGGCAAGTGGCATCTTGTATTCTGCTGCTTCTTCTTTCAGCTGATTTATCGAATGCAAGTGGTCTATGGTCAAATAGCTTCTTCTAAAACCAGCTTGCTCTAAAAACAGCAAAAACAGTGCATGGTATGCAGAATCAATTAAGTCTTGCATCATCAGTGTGCTCGAACTTGAAGAAAAAATAATTCCAGTTAGTTTTCTCCCATTACATTATGTTTTAGTAAGGGGTGTTCAATTTACCATACTATTACAATGGGTACTGGACCCTGTGTTTATGTTGTATGAATTATTATTTGAATTTGGAATTTTTTTACACCTTTCTTTCCCTACCTGCCTTTTAATTTTCTCCTCTTTTTCTCTGGATATCCAGCCAGCGAACCTCTTTATATAGAGTGAATGCAAATAGTATCAAATGCATTTCAAAAAGTTTAGTTTCACACATTTGAACATCTTCAAAATTGATAGAATTTTCATCAAAGATTTATGATTTTTGTACAGAACTTTTTTCAAGTTCAATCTGGTTTTCATATTTGTTTTGTATTTTTTAATCTGTGGTTCAGATTCTGTCAATTTTGAAGCTGTATAGGGATAGTGAAATGGGCTTTTTGGAATGTATTGGATACATATTGCACTCACTTCGCATTCATATTTTTACCTCCTCTTTCCCCCCCATTTTCATCTGCCACACTCCTTGCTTAATGTTATTATGGAGGTTTCTCTGTCAGGAAGCGCTACAGCTAAGAAAGGCTGAGAATTGGTGCAGGTATTACACTGATTCTAGGAAGAAAAATATAATGATTGTACATGAATTTTTTCTAGAAAGAAAATTATAATGATTGTACAAATAAATAACCAGAATAATAGTATAGATCAAGCCTGCACAACATATGGCTTGAAGGCCCCAAATTGTGCAGGATTGCTCTTGTTGCATTTTGTGAGAGCTTTTCAAAGTAGTAAAACCTTCATGCTTTTTCTGACCCTACATGGGCCAATTCTACTTATTGTGTTGATGCCAAAATGCTGATCCCATCTAAGGTTACCAGATGTGTGCAATTTTGGACATTGTGTCTGTTTTTAGCCTTATATATCAGATTAATTCAATTGAATCGGATACCAAGAATTGCCCAAATCATGTCCGATTTAAGGCTTCACATAGATTCAGATAAATATTTCCAGGACCCCATTGCTGCAATAGTGAAAATCTGGCCTGAACTTGAATGTGTTCCCCAACAAGAAACTTTTTGTCAATCACTTTTTGGAAGTTTCCGCAAGGGAACCAAGTGCTACAGAAATGCCTTTAACAGTAAAAGTAAGAGTTGAATAAGTGATTACTTTTTGTTCATAACTTTTATTTTTTCTTCAATTTTTAAAAAAACTAATCTGCTTATTTTTGTATCACAGTACAAATTTTAATAAAATGTTTGGTACTAATCTATTTGAGGACAACATTTATTCATGAAGCTTCCATTGCAAATTTCAAAGAATTTTTTTTAGATGTGATAATGCCTCCTTTATTAATTTGACGATTCCTTCACCTCTATCAACAGAGTTGAAAAAAGGTACATGTTTTTGGTCATGTCTATTAGTTTATTTGTTCATCTGACTACATGATATCTACAAAAGTAATAAATGAATTTCAATGATTTTTTTTTTTTAGAAGGGTGTGCAATGCAACAAAAAAGAGGTTGTACAATTAGGCGGGAGGGATTCAGGAATTTCTTTCTGATTTAGAGATATTTTCCCAGATTTTTTTCAATTAAATTTATGTGTATGATCGAGACGGTCTCCATGATATCTTAAAATTTCTCAATAAATTCCAATGAAATTCAATGAAAGGGTGGACAATAGGCTATGGGAGACCTGTCTAAATTTTGGTATGGACCCTAGCAAAATTATCCCCCCTAAATCGTAGTTATATGTCTAAACTGCATAACATTGTCATAATTTTCATGTCTGTCCACACGATATTTCCAAAAGTTACAGATGAATATCTCTTACATTTCATGGAAGGGTAAACAATGAGCTATGGAACAACTGATTAAATTTTGGAGCAAATCCTTGCATAATTATCTCCCCTGATAATATTGCCGATCTTTTCCTGTCCACAAGACATTTCTGTAAGTTCAATCAGATTTGTTGGGAAGGTGAACAATGAACTATGACAGAACTGACTAAATTTTGGGATGGATCCATGCACAATTATCTCCTCTTTGTCCTAATTATATGTTCAAAGTACATATTATCTATCCAATGAATATCGCCGAAAGTAACTGGTGAATTTCTATGAAATTTTGAGGAAATGTGGTTAGAAAGAGATGGTGAAATTTTCTGTTCTTTTTTCAATTACATTTATGTATATATATTCATGATTTTCCACACGAGAAGTGATTAAGTTTTGGTGCAGGTCCATGCACAATTATCTCCCATACAATGTAGTCATGTGTCTAAACCATGTGATATTGGCAAATTTCATGTTTGTCCACACAATATCTCCAAAAGTTCTCAATGAATTCAAATGATAACAAAACTGTTTAAGTTTTGAAATGGATCCATGCACAATTACTCTCTGACATTGTTTTTAGCAAAGGTATGTACTCTCTATGTGCTTCCTAGTTTTAGTTATTGCAATTATGCCTTCATTGAATCCTACACAATTTAAAGACAAGTCCCTGGATAAATAAATTTTGCTAACCTTAAAAAAGTACTGGAGTATGAATGCCTTACTTTGTAATTGAAAAAAGAATCTGGGATATTAAGTAAAATATTAATCTCAACAACTTTTTAGTTTCATCTGATTCTGTGAAAAAAAAAAATCTCTATTTTTTTAAAAGATTTTTCATGCAGTATTTCAACTAATTTGATCTTTAAAATTTTTGTTTCATTCTCCCTCTTTCCTGGGTCGACTGAAATCATGTTAATAAAAACATAACAATACAGAATAATTGATATTCTTTCATGATGAAAAATATGAACCGAGGTAATTTTTAAAATATATTTTTCATTTTTTGTTGTTGCCAACTTAAAACCATACATAGAATCCAGTGAGCCTCAAAGTTATTTTCCTTTCACATAATTATCAGAGTAATTATTCTCCCCGTATTCATCTTTGTTTGATGATTATTTTACTTTGGATAAATTTTTAAGTAAAGACTTCAAAAAATTTTAATTCCCAAGTAGTTGCCATCAATTACGGCTTACTGTAGGATTCATAGCCGATTAAAATAAACATTGATATTAAGTTCAACTCTACGTTAGAATCAGTGAAAAATCTTTTAAATGAAAAATTTGCTACATTGATTTAAGCAAATTTAAACAAATTTTAAATAGATTATTGATTTCCCGTCAAATATTTTTGTCCATTCCAATTATAGAGAACTCCAATAAGCCTAAGCTAGGTTTATGTATACACCAAGTCAGGCCTACTGGGCTTACCAATGTGACTAATTCCTTGATTAAGATATAACAAACACAATTTTTACTCAAAGAAAATGTAAAAATTTACTCATGCAGCCTGTGGCTAATTTTCTATGATCAATGTGGACCTTGCCGATATTGAGTTGTGCAGGCCTTGTATAGATAATTAATGGCAAAAATATATATTCCTAAACTGAGCTTCATTACTAAAACAAGGCAATTAACTTGAACCTCAAAATAAATTCAGACACTTTTTTCTAGATCTCAACTAATCATGGCATCCGTGGATATTGCAATTAAAGAACACAATTATGCTGAACTAAAAAAATGGTTGAATTTTCAAAGTGTTTCTTTTCCCCATGAAAATTGTCTGATATCATTTCATTGGGATAAAGGAGATATGTCAATAATGGCTGCAGCTGAACCATCAGATAGAAAGAAAACAGTTCTGGTCAGTGATTAAATAAGAACCATCACTCGATGAATATTTTATGGCAGCATGCTATGTTGGGAATGATCAAATAAAAGATTGAAAAAAAGGATGGTCAATCGATAAGTTACTTCTCTTTCATTTTATTGGGCAGTGACCGCTAAAGAAGTCTGAATTTTCAAAAAATGAGCATGAATGCTGCTGGACACAAACTAAGAGGAGAATTTGGCAAAAACTTACATTGAAAATTGACCCTGTAAAATGTTTTCATTGACTTTCTAAAAATACAAAAATTACAAACACAGGCTTGAAAATTTTAACAAACAGTTACTGTTATTGAAATCAGTCCGTCTCAAACACTTTATGTAACTATTAAATTCATTTGAAAGAAAAAAATATTAATATCAAGAGGAATAAAACTGACCAAAGTTACTTCCCCACCACTTTTAACTTAATTTTTTAATTTCTTTTTTATTGAATTGAATTCACCGGAGAATTCCATAATTTTTTATTCTTTTCATAGGAGAGTCCCACAGTCAGTTAGAAGCAGTATCAAGTGGTTCATGACATTAATAGTTAAAATGAATTATAAACTGTATACTGATTTTTATAATATAAATTTGTTTATAACAATGAATTTAATAACATAACAATGAATGGTCATTGTTCAGTCTCTACAGACAATGGAACGACGGTGGAGTGTACTCTAAAGGATGTTCCATTCCTTGGTTTGGAATCAGAGTTGTTCCTCTCCTAGACTGGTTGCCTTCCCAAGGTTACCAAGTCTAATGTGCCCTGCCATTTTATCCATAGTTGGGGTGGGGAAGAGGTGGATTCATGCCTTTCCTGAGGGCATTAATGTGTTGAGCATAAACAGCTCCAACCAGAGTTTGAACTTGGGTCATCGATTCCACTATCTGTGCCATTACTGCTATGCCAATCACACCTCCTAACATAATAATGAATGTAAATTGCTACGATGAGAAACCGTCAACCAAAACTGTCACCAAACTTATATGTATCACACGTACAGACTGCACCAATGGAGCTACAGGGCTATAAGTTTGAATATCTACTTCTTATGTCTAGAAAAAACATCTTCGTTTTTTTTTAAATTTCCCCTGTTTATAGATTTTTAGTGGGGAGGTTCAATTTACAATGTAGGTTTATGCTAAATTGATCTGTTAGTTTGTGTCTGCCAATTTTTTGAAAATTGAGACTTTTTTTAGTGATCACCACGCAAAAAAGCAAGAGAATTCATTGATCATCGATTTCACCAAAATTTTTAATTGATCACTCCCAACATGCTGCTAAAAGATATTGGTTGCATGACTGTTTCTATTGAGTGACTAACTAGGCCTGTTTTAACATTCTTTGCATATTGTTATCAACCGGTTATCATTATAAAAAAAATAACCCATCCCAGAGTGATCACTATAAGTGGCTCCCTCTGTATTCTAAAATTATTTGAGAGTACACCTGATCAGATTGAAATATGAGTGACTTTTTGGATGACTGTTTTTAAGCAAAAATTCAAAGTGGGCGGTTAGAGCCAATAGGAGATTTTATACAACCCGCCAACAGAACTGTGCATCTACCCTGCAAATCATTTGAATAAACATACTACCCACAAACAGGTTTCTCCAGTTTTTAAGTGATTCTATCTATCTGTGTCTCACATGTAATGTAGCTAGAGGGCTGAAAATTTAAACATTTTCTTCTTAATATGTCTGGAAAAAACTTTTTTTTCTCAAACCCTGCTCAGTTTATAGTGTGTGATGAGTCAATTTACAATGTAAGTTTATGCTAAATTGGTCCCTTATTTAGTGTACTGTAGCATTCACACTTGTTTTTTTCCTTTCGAGTTCTGACTTTTCAGTGATGTAACATGACTGCTGGTAAGAAAAGTAGCTAATCCATTGATCATCCCTTTTTCCAATTTTTTAATTGATCGCCCCCACCCTCAAAACTGCCATGCTGCCAAAAAATGTTGGTCACATGATGGTTTCTGCTGAGTAACTAACCAGACCTATTTTGATTGATTTTTTTTTTTTTTTCCAATTGAGAACTGCCGATTACCTTGGAGGAAATTAATGAAACACCCACACATACATTTTTAATTTCTTCTACGCGAATATCTGGTTTGCACAAGATAGAATCAATTTTTAAAGATTTTTTCTCTAGTTTCTTCTTTACTTTATGTGATTTTACTTATCATTAACACTGGAGAAGTTTATTCCTAAGTTCAAATGTGATTATTTTTCTCAAAGAATAAGTCAGCTCAAATGTAAGACAAAACACAGCAAAGAAAATGAGAATAGCAAAAAAAAAACAACAAAAAACAAACTTTACTGAATCTGAAAAACTCTTGAAGTCTCAGACGAAAGATCTTATACTTTTAAAATCAAGTAGTGACTGGTATTTTCAAAGGAAGCCTAAGACTTTATATGCTTCTTCCTTTTTTGGCAGATGCCAAAATACACATTTCATTTAGTCTCTAGTTTTCTTGAAACCCTTCATTTTGAAATGGATTTCATTTATTTTTGTCAATACACTTTTCTTTATTTATTGCACGTGTAAAGAACATTGTCACATTTGTAAATCAGTTCTATCTAAGAGCTCTAATTCCATTTACAACATGACCTCAAGGGAACCATAGATATAGAAGATGTCATCAGTGTATGAATCCTCAAAATATTTTTCTTAGTTCCTTTAAAAAAAAGAAAAAAAGCTTCTTTCATCACATTGCCCTTCTGATTTTTTTGTTCCTGATTTTCAAAACGTATAAATCATTTTTTTTCGGTACTTGAGTAATTTATTGAACTTAATCTTAACTCAGTTCTAAAGCTCACATTGATCTGTCACATTGGACAACACCAGCCATTACCAATGATGCATTTAACAATGTTTCCTTGCATATTTCCCAATGGTACAAAACAAACCAAATGGTTTATTTTCATTTCAAGAAATGATTCTTAAATTAAACCTCCAACCAAATGTTGTATTTGTTGTTTGTCCATGCGCATTTTAGCAATAAATTTCTCAAAAAATTATGATAAAAATAAACTCATAATTAATTCAGATTGATTTGAAATAAGATCTTTTATTAGAAAAAATCATTTCTTTAAATTAATTTAAAACAAATTAAGATATCAAATTACATCGACTCGGAAAAAAATCAAAATTACTTGCTTATTGGATCGTGCTTAAATATCTTGTGAATATAATTTTGGTATTATATTCTTTGTAATAATCAGAATGACTGTTACACCCCTGTAAATAAATGTAAGTAATTTACTTTGTTGCTATTTTTCTAGTGTGATCAAAAATCACAGCATATATGAAATATATGGATGTGCTCATTGTATTTTTATCAGAGGCGATGCTTGGTCTGGCTGCGGCCCCACTACACATCTTTTTTAGATTATTTTTTTTACTTTTTAAATTATTTTTCCGATATTTCAGGGTTCCCCAGATATATTGCAGCCGGAGCTTTGGCACTCTCCCCCCCAGTTGCTGGATATGTTGGTCCTAAGTGCCACCATCAATTTTATATAAGTAGATAATAGAGAATTGCAAAGAAGTGAGCTTAGAGAATATAGTTCTGTTGATCACAAACGGATTTTTATATAATTCTTTAAATTCAGCGTTTTTATTACATCATTAAAACACAAACGAATTCCTATTTTACTACATCAGTTACACCCCTTAGCATGACAGAAGACATCTGCACAGTGCCAATAATTATAAGTGTGGATTGTTTTGTTTCAAGTTACATATGTATTTATTAAGTTTAATTACTAAGTATTTATCAAACTCCACAAATAAATGTGATTTATATTGGTACCGTTTTCTTTATTGGAACAAAATTCATTGATATTCAAATTATTTAGAATGACGTAATAGCTGAAGTCATCAGATGTTACAAAAAAATTAGAACTTTTGAAACGAGTCAAATTTGGGTCCTATAAATTACTCAAACATCCTAATATTAATTTTGAGGAAATTTCACCAGAATGATACAGGTATAAACATTACGATGGTTGGCCTTTATTTGGTAAATAAAAAATAAATTCAATCGTTCACTGCATGCATTTAACGAACACGAACACCATTCAGTAAATCCAAAGGCAGCACAGTCGCTTTTAGATCTTTAGAAATACTGGAAATGGCAGAAATAAGATAAAATATTTTCTAAAATCCACTGTGATATCAATTTATTTGTTCTTGTATTATTTTTTCAGCTTGTTTGAGATTCGAAAGTAAAATGAACGTTTTTTTATTGTTTACAAATGACACTTTTCACCCTCTTAATCTTCTGAAAGATCTTCAGTTTTATAGATTTTTCGCACAGAAAGGTTACATCGATTTTTCCAATCTTTCTTTGTGACACAAAGATTTATTTGAAAATAATATTTTATGCAAGTTGAGGCTTTTTTTGTTTTCTTGGGTGTCAAGTTCCCAGTGAAAATATTTGACGATGCTTATAGATTAGGCAATTAAAATGTTACTTTTTTTACTCAATTACAACTCAGTTTATTCTGCATTTCCAATAATTTTACAAAAAATTATTGACAAATTCTAATTTACTTTACTTTTTACGTATTTTAATAGATCCGACAAACTGGGTTTCGGCATGAAGGTCCAGACCAGTGGTCTTCAAACTTCAATTTCTACTCAGGGAACCCATATCAATAATCACATTTTCTAGGGAACCCCTTCAAGACAACATTCTCTCCTGCAAATATGTATTTACATATGTTATTAATTATTGCATTTTGGTCTTATTAATGGAATTATCCAAATTTGTATAAATAGAAAAGACACTCTCAATTGGAAAGTAAGTACGAAACTTACTGGAGAAAAATAGACATATGAATGACATCTGGCTGAACAGCGTCCGCATCACGTAAATAACCAAGATGTTTTTCATTAAAAGGGCTTAATATTGTTAAATTTTTCTCATGTAAAAAGTACTGTACATGTAAAAGAAATAAAATATATACAAGCTGTATGTGGAGGAATCGTTAATATAATGAAAAATTATTAAGTATATTGCGAAAATGTCACTATGTTTCGCGGAACCACTAGCTGTATTCAAACTATCTGAGTTCAAGACAGTGATAACGGTCAACATCAGTTTTGATCTCTCAGAAAACAATTTATTTGTAAACGAAGAAAATTAATAGGAACTAAGTATTCGAAGAAACTCGAAAAAGTGTGTCTATGTCAACTTTCCGTTGGAATTAAAGTGATGTAGTTCTTTCCGACTTCAACTTTCCTCTTTTAAAAAAACAAAGTATGTCAGTGAATAAGAAGTTTGTTATTGTCAACTTGTTCGTTAAAGCCGAAATTCGTTTTATCGAGGTTCATTATAGCAAAGGTCAGCTACAATGATATGGATCCTGTTAACACAGAGAACAAACTAATAACACAAGATAATATCTTAGATTAGATTAAGAAAGCAAACTTTCACTTTCACGAACTAATAAGGGGGGAGGGTGAATCTTGAAGTTAAATCCGCCATTTGGTGAATTAGAAGCATTTAGATCACAGAGCTGAAGAAAGTAGACGACTACATCTATCTAGGACAACGAACTTCCATGAAATCCCCAAAAGTAAACGAACTAATGCGAGGACTCACACAAGGTTGGCAAGCTTTTGGTAGAGCAAGAACATGAAAATACCTCTGGTTCTAGAAAGAGAGGTATACTACCAATGCATCCGCCCGATAGACACCTATGGAGCTGAAACATCGCACCAAACCAAAAGATTGACCCTCGAATTTTGATCCATGCAACGTGCACATGAGAGAATTATGCTAGTCCGAGATATCATAGAAACAATTAAAAACTCAAATGGCATTGGGCTGGCCATGTTGCAAGAATGTCAAACAACTGCTTGACATCAAGACTCACAACGTGGATCCCAGAGATCATATGCAAAATTGTGTCCAATAGAATGTAAGATGGTGTAACGAGCGAAATACATTCAGAAATACTGGCTCAGCGATGCCCATGATAAAGAGGTCTGGCAAATCATGGGGAAAGTCCCTGTCGAACGACGGACGCTAAAAGGCTATTGCTACTGCTGCTGCTGATTAATGAACATCGTTCGGTTAATCCAAAGATAGTCTGTTGTTGCCCCTCGTTCTATTTTCGACGGCCTCTAACAACTTCCAGAAAAGCGACATGTGTCGATTAACGTCTGTCTGTAGCTTGAAATCTATCAATTACATCGTTGTAACCTTTGTGTTTATAAATAGAATAAAGATTGCAGAAAATCATCAGTTATATTTTTTTTTTACTTTTGATAATATGAAGCCGGAGATAACTGGGTTTGAAAACTTGTCTACATTCGTGACCGGATAATTAGTAGAAATTGCGTTGGGAAATTTCAGCCCGATTTATACACACATTTTAAAGTTATACCAAAAATATGCTAAGGGGCCGATTTCAATAAAAAGAAATAGGGATGGAGTAATGAATTTTCGTGTGAGAGGGGTATTTTGAAAGAAAATTTTCTGGATTTTTTCCAAGTCTTCCCTACCTAATTTAATATTATAACAACTGAAATATACTGTTATCCAAACCATATTACACCTATATGAAGATAATAAACTAGAGAAACTAAATCTGTTGAAATTTTATTCGATCGTGCGGCCTACTTTTTTTAATCGAAAAAAAAAAACAAATGCTCAATATTTTAGCTACTGCGAGGATTATGAAATTTTATCATTAGATAGAATAATCTTCCACTTATCGATAAATATAAAGTTTTACAAATTCTGAGAGGCCTACTTTTTTTAAATAGAATTTTAATTAGTTGTGTTTTAATTGCAGACGTTACCATTATTTGTGTATCGTAGCTAGTAACTGATTAATTTTTCTCCGCTTAAAACCTTGTTCAACATGTTATACTTGGCAATTCTAGTCATCCGTATTTATCACAAGCTAGTCAATACCTTTGTGGTAGCGGGAAGTTCAAATTACATTAAATTACATAAGATCAAAGCTGACCTCTGAACTTGTTTACCACCCGATCTGGTTTACAAATGCATTTATCACTATATTTCCAGAAATAGGTAAGCGATATTTTTATATAATCCAGTCAATTAATCATTAAATTAACTCATTTTCTTCGATTCAAATTTCTCTGTTGTAAATTCTGTTTTTGAAAGATTTTTTTTTTAAAACTGAGTTCCATATCGCAATTCACACATGTAACAAAACTTCGAAAATGCCTGAATTTTTAGTAAAATTACACAATCACAGTTTAAACTCGCCTAGAAATCCCCTGTAGATACACAAAATTATTTTTACTCTCTAAGAAGAAGCTATTCACATTTTGTTGTACTTTTTAAAAGAGCATTCAAAAGTCCGTGATAGTTAGTCTTCACACCTAAGACTAATGTTACGCGCGGCTGCAGAAAATATCAAGAGAAAACAATCGTACACACCTTTCCTTGTTCATATTGTGAGGATTTAGGGAAGAGATGCTTTTGATGTCATTTGCACTGTACACAACCAGGGTATTAAAAAAGTTGAAAATTTCTGACAAGCGCTAATTTTCACTTGGAAATTTCCAAAGCTTCATACGTAAATATCTCCGTCATTTTAGGTGGGTTCTATGTTAGCAAGGCTGTCAGCGCATGGTTTTAAAAAAATAGTGTTTTCGATACCTGTAGTGTCAGGGTTACTGTTCGTTTGAAGAAAAAAAAATTTTTAATTGACAAAATTTAATGACGTCAAGGTTATGCATATGTACCTTTCAGTTTCTTATTTTTTCATCTCTGGAATCTCTAGAGAAACCAACGTATGCTTCATTTCCTTTCAGGTTATGAAACAAACTATCAAATTCGTGTTTGGATTTCCTGAAAACCGTACACAGGGCGAGGGATAAGTGAATCATACAATACGACAAAATGTTTCAATCGATAAGTTACGTATTCTATTGTAGACAGCCCAGAGTTGCTGATTTTTCCTCAAATTTAGCTGGAAAAAAATCTACAATAGCCGAAAATAACATGCAGTACATTTGGCACTTGAATAATTTAGAAAAGATTTTATTTTGTCGTGGAAATGTTGAAGCAGTTGTGAAGAAATTTTTCATTTTAGAAAAGAAAAAAAAATGATTCAGTTTGTCGGATGCTTTCTTTCCTTTATGAAACAACAAATAAACAAAACTTCTTGAAAATGGGTTGTGCCATGAAGAGTTGGAAGCATCAACGATGATATAATGTTCAAAAGTTTGTAATTTCTTTCATTTTTTAAAAATTACAAACTTTGGAAATAATATTTTTTGTTACTTCATTACTTTTTACTATTCTCAAAGTTCAGCATCTTTATTGCGTCATCAGAGGATAAAATTGAATATCATATAGAAAACAACCCTGATTTTAAAAAGTAAAGACATTCCCTCTGAGGGTTCTGGTGTAATACAATTCTATAATCAAATAGTTTTCATTCATCAAAGGACAAATAAACTTATAAAAACAAGTCAGTCTGGCACCATTGTGCCGAAATTTGAATAAGATGATATCAACTTCATTTGTAAGATTTACTGAAGGAAATAAACATTTCTTGAGCAAAGAAAAAAAGTAGAAAATTAATTGCTTGGTTGTGAAAACATTAATGAGCAAATGGAACACAAAGTGGAAAATAAAAAGCCTACAAGGTTGATGTTGGGTGTTGCCTATTTGATAGTTTTTTTTAACCAAATTGACAATATTCTTTTTATTCAAAACTTTGCAGTAATAATGACTATTGTAATAATAGTGGTAATGATGATGTTGAGAAGAAGAAGAAGAAGAAAACCGAAGAAGCAGAGAAGGGAGGGGAGGATGATATAGAGAAAGAAGATGAGAAAACTGCATAACCAAAAAACAAAAACACAATTTACTTAATCCAATCCAAGATATTTACTAGTGGTCATTAGTTTGTTAGGATCCATATTACATTAAATACAAACCACAATGATTATAATTGCATCGTTCAAGTGAAATTTTGTCAAAATAATAGAAAAAACTCGGTTTTCAAAATCAGAAAGCTAATGGAAGGCAAAAAGATTGTGTTAAGTTCCTTTCTGAATAAACTACGAAAAATATTTTGAGGATTCATATACTGATAACAGAGGTCTAAATTTGCGTATCATTTACTGGCATGGAAAACAGAATTTGCACACCAAGTTTTGGGTTTTGTCTGAGGTTGTTCACATTGATTTCGCTCTAATACTCTTTGGAAAAAAGGTGAATCCTTTTTGTACCTCAACAATGAGTAAAATAACAAGGCAGCTAGAGCTCTTTATTCCTGTAAATCAGTCCATCTAAGAGAAGGTTATTCTGATAGAAAAAAAAACAAACTGCAGCTTGGCAGTTGCCATAGCTGGTCTGAAGCTTGGGCAAAGAGCTTGGTTTGGGGCAAGCAACTCCACCCTATGAAAACCTACTTGCCACTGAAATTGTATCAGAGCGGTTGTGGCCCTATGTTCCAAAAAGAGTTTACAGGAATAAACAGAAAATGCTGATAAAAACTTAAGTATCCATGGTTCCCTTGAGATCATGTTGTAAATGGAATTAGAAATCTCAAACAGAAGAAATCTACAATTGTGACAATGCATTTTACAAGTGCAATAAAAAAGAAAAGTAAATGAATGAAAAAGACTCTTCTATGAAATCCATTTTCAAATGAAAGGTGGCAAGGAAACTTGAAACTAAGTGAAATGTGTATCTTGATGTGTGCAAAAAAATTAATAAAAACAAGTAAGTCTCAGGCTTACTTCGACAATACCAAAAACATTTTTTTCATCTAAGACTTTATGATGAGTTGTTCATATTCTGTAGAATTTTTTTTTTTTTTTCCCTCATCCCTATCCTCATTTTCTTTGCTGTCTTCTGTTTTACATTTCAGCTAGCTCATTCTTTGGACACCTTCAGGTGGAATTTTTATCCAGTGTTATGCGCATTGCATGTTCTTTATCTTGAATTCAGTGAAAAACACAACAATGAAAATTAAAAGTAAAATCCTTGGTTGGCCAAAATGTTCAACATGTTCAAACGTTCCTGGTACACTCTCCATTGACTACTCGAATCAATTCTTGCAGTTCAGTCGCTTTTTTATTTTTTCTTCAAATGAAAAGGTTTGATATGCTGAGAAAGTTGCTCATTTTTTTCCGTCTCCAATGTTAGAATCAATAAATGAAAATACAAATTCCTTTTTAATACAGACTGATATGACTGATGTCACACTATATTCAAAAGCAATTTTTAAAAAAAATAAGTTAAAAATAATGCTATCTAGTGACGAAAATAGAATGAACTTTTGGCGCATCCAGTATAAGTAGAAATCAGCATTCTGAAAGCCTGACTCATTATAAGTTTCATATGGTATGCAATGATGATTGATAAAATATGTGCAAACCACTCTCTTATAATGATCTAACCTATACAGGCTGTTACCCCCATAGTCAACCATGACAAGGTCCAATAACAATAAAATGAACTTGTCAGACACATGTACCACTGCACATGGATTTTGAAGCACCTGTCATTAAACGGTGGTTGGCAAGCTAGTATGACAAGTGATTCAATTGTGTATTGAATTCAATCCTCACTGAATGACCCACTACCATGGCCCTGTACAAGCCTAAGCTAAGCTCAGTAATATATTCACTTGTCCATTGATATATATATATATGTATATATATATATATGGGGGAATGATGCTAGATTGACTCCTTTTACTCACAAATAAGAACGAAAATTGAAATACATACCTTGTTTTCTTTCGAGGCTGTTTATTTTGAAATTGCTCCAAGTATTCTGCCACTAACAAATCCTCGTAACTGACCATGTTTGAGTTAAGCATTTTCTTCTGCTTTAGAAACTCCTTCACTTGAGTTGTTGAAGGACTTTTACTTTGAGACAGCATGCCTACAACATGATAGAGTGAAAAGGTCAATGTAATAAATGCTATTCTCAAAAGCAAATCTTTCAGGATAAACACGTACAGAAGAGTATTTGTCTGTCTAACATGATTACATCTATATACATCATGGTTGGAAAAGATAATTCTTGTTGTAGAAAAACACATATAGAAGAGTATTTGTTTACCTATCATGAATACATCTATATCCATTATAATTGTAAAATAATTCTTGTAGATAAAAACATATAGAAGAGTTTTTGTTTTCCTTACAAGAATATATTTATATCCATCATGATTGTAAAATAAACATATATAAAGGAGTATTTGTTAACCTATTGTGAATACATCTACTTCATTGGAATTGTGAAATAAATCTTCTTGAGAATAAATACATATAGAAGAGTATTTGTTTGCCTATTCTGAATACATCTATATCCATCATGATTGTAAAATAAATCTTCTTGTAAATAAAGACACTGAGAAGAGTATTTGTTTACCTATCATAAATATATCTATAAACATTGTAATTGTGAAATAATTCTTGTGGAGAACTGTAATTCAGAAAATTTAGCAAATGAGCTGTTCAACTGAATGCTAGATTACGACTCCTCAGCCTAAATTTCATCATTCTTTTAACACCTGTCATTGGAAATGGACCTTCCCCAGGATTCGCAACATTTCTCTGTCGTGGGCGTTGGAGAGCCAGTATTTTCTGAATTTGTCCAGTTCAGCTCTCCATCTTGTGTTCTGTCGGCCTCGGTTTTGCATGTGATCTCTGGGGATCCACGTTGTGAGTCGCGATATCCATTGGTTGTCTGCCATCCATAAGTGACTATCAGGTGGATACATTGGTTGTATACTCTTCCTTTTAGGATTATTGAGATTGTCTTGTTTTTGAAGGTTGAGCTTCCTCTGCCAAAGGCTTGCCATCCTAGAGTGATTCTTTGATTGATCTCATGGGTTTCATAGAGATTCATTATCCTAGGTAGATGTAGCGGTCTACTTTCTTCAGTTTTGCATCTTTGATTTTGACAGTTATGTCCTTATTCTCGATGTGATTCTTACACATGACTTTCATTTTATGGAAGTTCATGTGTAAGCCGACTTTTTTGTTTTCTTTGTTTTGTTGCATTAGCATTAGTTGGAGTTTGTGTAGGTTTTCTGCAAAAAAGACGATGTCGTCTGCAAATCTGAAGTCGCTCTATTTTGATTCCTCTATTTTCCCAGTCTAGGTTTTGGAAGATAATCTCGAGGTAAACTGTGAAGAGTTAGGGTGAGCTGGTATCACCTTGCCTCACTCCTTCTTGGAGCTGGAAGGGTTCAGAGTCTTTATGTAGCCTGATAAAGAAGTTGCTGTGGTTGTATATATGTTGCAGTACTTTGATGTATATGGGATCTACACCTTGTAGAGTGATGGCCAGAAATATTTAGCTTTTTAATGTTGAAAATAGCTAAAGCAATGCAAGAGACTAGTGGAATAGAGGTAAATTTAATGGGCAGCAATGAAAGTAGCTGAAATCTCATTTACATACAAATGTAATACTCAAAACAGTGTATGCAAACCAAATATAGTATAAGCTTCTGATACAACCTTATGTGAACAGCATCCTTTGTGAGTCTGTGTGTTGGCTCTCAAGCAGACTACTTCAAAGTAGAGAGTAGGAATTAGATGTTAGGTAAGGTAAATTTTTTCTCAGCCAAATTTGATACACTTTAGTGAAGTACCTCATGTACGAGCTTCAAATGAACTCCCGGCAAAAATATAATACTGGGCACTCATAGCTCAGTCAGTAAGAGCAGCTATCATGGTATGATTGGCTTCCTGGAGTTTGCATCTAGCTGAGAGCTTATTCTTCATTCTTCGAATCTGCAATGTTCATTGATAGCCACAGATTCACATTTTGAGTGGTTACAATGAAAAGCAACTAAAATTGACACAAAAGAAATGATAGTCAAAACTCAATAATAGTATAGATCAGCCTTTCTCAGAGGGTTCCATGAAACTAAGGGATTCTGCAGAAATTTTATGAATGCATGGAAAAGTGCTTGACTTCAGCTTTATTTGAGTTAGTTTTTCATATAACCAGTGTATATTAATCAAGACTCTTCAGAAAACTATTTTTTTCTTAGTATTGTACCAGTGATTTGATAATTTTGTTATGTGTTTGCCTTCTGAGATTTTTATATTTTTATATGAATATAAAATGTTCCGGAAAAACATTAATTCTAGGTATGAAAGGTAAGCTGAGTTTATCAATATTTTCAAGAAAACTGACTCCCATTTTATATTTATTATAATAAATGTATTTTGGGTGAGAGGGAACAGAAAAAAAATTAAGTATCTTGGAATTTTCCCCAACGAAGTGATTGAAAATTATCTTCCTGTACACAGTAGAACACTGATAATTACATTTAGATTATAATACATATAAATTTTATGAACATGTCAATGTGTAGTTAGTTGTACATATTTTCAGGCAGAGGTTTCTTGAGATATAAAAGTCATTTCAAGAAAAAAAGTTGAGAAAGGTAGGTACAGGTATTACCTACCATATGAACTATACCTATTCCTTTACAAGTAATTCATTGTTAGGTAGAAAGGAAATATTCTTAGCCCAATTTGTATGTTTGGTTTTGAACTTGAAAAAAAAAATATAACATTGAGTTTTATCATTTGATCTTTCATGATTACAGATGTTACTTGCACATTATTTATCTTTGAATGTCTTTCTAACAGGTTCTCCACTGGTTGCTTAGTGCTCTGAACCGGGGGTTCCTTCATAGTTTTACTTGATATAAAGAGTAAAACATATTGATTACTTCTCTTCAGAAGTAAGTAACTAATGAACCACCCAAATACCAGCGTTCTTTTCTTTTGGACATGACATATAAGTCAAGCAGTGCATTTGTAATTGAACAGTCTGAGATTCCACCCAAGTACCTGATTGATCAAGTTTATCTCTCAAAAACTTACCAATCAGAAAAAAGTGATTTTGAAACAAGACAGTAAAGAAAATTCTGTTGAAAAGCAGTCTGTATAGAATCTTGTACAGTTTTTTTTTTCTTTGCAAAACATTACATCACCCAGGTCTGTCAGCTTCCCTACAGTCCAGATATGGCACCCTGGGACTTCTGGCTTTCCTCAAAGACATTTCAGACCATGGATGAGATTTAGAAAAAAAAAAAAAGAAAAAAAAAAGCAGGAGTAAGCAGCTGATGGTGATCCCAGAAGGGGAATTTGCAGACTGTTTTGAAAAGTTGAAGGGATGATGGAATTAGTGAGTAAGGTCCCAAGAGGAGTAATTTGATGTCTATAATGTATGAGCATTCATGGATTCTATTAATGAAAATACCAAGTGCAAGTATGGATGTACACAAAGATTATCAATAGCTGTTAATATAAACAGTGATGTACTAAATTAATGCAGATATACAAACACTGACTAATCTTCATGTGCTATCAACATGTACTCTTGAGGGCCAAATAAACATCAATGCATACTAATTTTTTCATTATTTTCCTACCAATCTATCACTGCCGCACCTTTCCCCCCATGTTTATTAGATTTCTTATGTTCAGCTTCTCGGTAAATATTTTTTGATGTTGAGATTAAAATATGTTTTTTTTTATATATATATATATATATATATATATATATATAACAAATGATTTTATACCATTTTCTTTTTCCTCGTGTCAATTTTCTTAGCAAATCCCGTCAGATCAGGCTCAAATTTTCTCAAGAATTCCCCATCTAATCTCATCTGATCAGTCTGATTTTTCTCACAATGAGCATAATGTTTGTCAGTTGGCTGATAAATGATTTCTCAGCAGGAAAGAAATTACAAATTTGATTATTTAATCATTAACCAGCAAATTAGTCATATGTGATTTTCTGACCCCTATAAAGACCCCCCCCATCGCTGTTTATTTGGCACCTGAGTGTATGTACAGTAATAACTATTCAAATTTACAAGTACCATGTTGGTTTCTACTCGATTGCTTGAGTGAAATGATTTTGTTCCTGGTGAGAACTTAAAAAAGTAACCATTCAATCATACAAGGCTTCATGAGTAAAAATAAAATTCTCAGTATCTGAACTATCTTCTATAGATAGGCAGACAAGCAGACGGATTTGAATATAGGTATTAACAGGCTGAGATAGACAGATATGAAAAGAATGAGTTACATAGATCATTATAAATGATACAGACAGGACAAGACTGATTTACACATGGAAGCAGATGTCTTATACATTTAGATATAAATACTACTTGCCATTACAGTCAATAAATGAACAACTGTAGAGTCAAAATTCCAAGCCATGTAAGTAAGTTCCATTGAAGAATAAATATGGTCAGAATAAATTCTATTTATGACATCACTGGCATTTTCCATCAGAAAACATCAAAAATTGAGTGAAAGAACACCGAGAAACATCTTGATTTTGGAGAATTTAGATGTTATTTATAAACCCAGGTCTAGTGAATTACTGATGCCAATTTTCAGGTCTGCAGACAAAACAGCATGGCCAGGAGCACCCGAACATGCAAATACACAGACGTATAAAAATTAAAAAGAAGGATAGAACCCTTCACCATATTTGGTGGCACTGGTTGTTCAGTGGTACATAAATACCAATATTTTCAGAATTTTTCAGAAAAATACAAGGTGCTGTCAGGTTACCCAGTGTTTGTAGTGTCTTAACAAACATTTCATCTATCTTAGTGAACTCATTTTGGTTGCTATTGTTACAAATTTTCTGCCCATTGTACCGACTGGTCTGCTTCAGGAGACCTTTCATAATTGGTAATCTTCTGCAAATTTAGACTCAAGCCCTTTATTTAATCCACAAGGGTAGATTGTTCTCTTTCCATGCCAGAGGATATTTCGTTTTTGTTAATGCTTCCTAGTTAATTTATCTTTGCCTTCCTTCAGATACTTGAAGAAGGCTGGAGGGTAAAACAATCAAAAAGTTGTGATATAACAACCAGGACGAAGACACGAGTCCAAGCAAATAATGATAATTCCCCATCAGAAATTCAGAAAAAGTTCACGCATCTCTTGAAATCAATCCGCCAGGAAATAAAGAAAGTGGTTTACTATCAATTTTTGAAATTTCTTCTTTTTTTTTTTCTTGCTTAAATTTGGGTGGCATCATAGCAGACAACATTATGTAATCTTTGGTTTGAGCATTAAAAAGAGGATATCAGCCTATATAAGAACATTTGTGTCTCAATGCTGGATAGATCTTAGCAAATGC
This sequence comes from Thysanoteuthis rhombus, assembly GCA_963457665.1. NCBI lineage: Eukaryota > Metazoa > Mollusca > Cephalopoda > Oegopsida > Thysanoteuthidae > Thysanoteuthis > Thysanoteuthis major. The sequence goes on from OY735202.1 coordinate 44,929,844, forward strand.
ATGCAAAACAAGGATCACAGCTTTCAGGAATGTCTGGATTCCAACATTCAGCTTTTCTTACCTATCAAAAAAATACATGACTATCCAATTAATTGACAGCACATCAAAATCATCTGTAGATGTTTACCAGAAAAGCATATGTAGACAAATCCCCACAAAAATCTCAGTAATCAGCTTGTCTTCATAAGATATGGTATTCTGTGTATTCTATCGAAATCACTCACTTTTTCGCCACTAATCTTTGTTGCTGAGATAAATATCTACCTTGATTCTAGCATCAATCCTTTTGAATGTATTATCCTGTTCTTGATAAGAACATCTGTCTTTTAAATCTGTCTTGCTTAGGACAAACCTTAAGTTGTTGAAGCGACAGTTCAGTCAGAGGTCTATTCATGCAAGGTCGGTTTTTCTCACTGCTGCTGTGTGTTACATGTACAAACACATAAATAATGATCTCACACACATCACTCACACATACGTAGCAAGAATGGCTGCTTTGTTACATTCTAACAAACATTTATTACAGTTTAATCTGTTGACTTATTTGCATTCAATTCATTTATAATTTTAATACCTATGGAAACAAAACTCAAGAACTTTGAACTTAGCTCTTAGTTTCATGCTGTTGATTGAATGCACAAATACATATCAACCATCAGAATATACTCCTATATATATGCTCAAAATAAAATGAATATATCTCTGTCCATACCATTTCAAATATTATCTATCTAAAAGTATACGATGTGTATAAATGCATAGGTACCTACAAATTTTCATAAAAATATAAATGTGCTATGTGTACACCAATAGGAAATAGTCATATATCTAAACTAATCTGAAATCTAAAATTTTTCATTGGACATAGCCATCAAGTGGATTTACTTTCACAGTAATGCACAATACATAACTAGATTTTCTTTTGTTTTGCCTATTTTTCTTATTTTTTTCACTGATCTGTCAGATTCAATGAAATCACTTTAACACACAACAGCAGGTGAAAAGATTGCTTCTTGATACCAGTATTTTTTTTTTTGCAGGCTTTTCATAAAATGGATTCTGTTATCTTTCAATGGATGAAACTTCAGCTTCAATACTCTGTAAATGTGGTCCAATTCTGATTCAGACATTGCTTAAGAGTAAATTGAACTCACTTCATTGAATAGATTCCTGTTTTCCTTTCAGATTTGTAAGAATCAAATCAATTAATAGTCAAATCCAAAAAAATACATAATTTTCTTCAACAGTTTTGCATTTAATTTGTAAGAGTGAATTTGAAACGTTTTAAAAAATGATTTCTACTGATTTGTTTCCAAGGGGCAATGCAAAATAATCTTTTGGTAATCATTTGGATTGCCAGCCACATAACAAGCACATTGACCTTAATAAAAAAAATAAAAATAAAAAATTGATTTGAGAAATTCTTACTGACAAGTTGAGTGATTTAGATTTGACATGTGCAAATGTTATCAATGATGACAGAACAAATCTTCAAACAATGAAGAAAAAACAACAGTTAACTACAGAAAAACAGAAGCTTGCATGAAGTGGGGAAAAAAAACCAACACAGAACAAGCCACGTGACCGATCAATCTCACTCTTTGTACGTGTTACCCACTAATATATTCAGCACAATATAATATACTGTTCTAGAATTTTCAATCTATCAATATAATGAACCATGTGACTTTTTCTGTTTGTTTCTTTGTTTCTCTATGTATAACTTCCATTGGATAACAGATACTACACTTGATACTAGGCAAAGAGCCGGGGAACTACACTCTGATCTTATGCATTCTAGATTCTTGCCAGGAGTAATGATCCATGCATAAATAATCTTGTGTTTCTTTATGGGTACTATGCTAGTTTAAGAGAAAAAATTAGTTGTCATTCAGTAGCACAACCAAAGAATAAACATTATTCTGTTCAGTTTTACTCCTAATCTTCTTTTAATGCAATGATAAAAATAGACCACTGAAAAAGACTGAAATCTTATTCCTTAATTACAAAATACAGATACTCCAAGTGAAAAGCAGCTTGTATTTAAAAAGTATAAATATTGTGACAGAATTTTGTATTTACTTAGATACATTATCATAATTGCAAGTCAAAGCCTGGCTTGGATTGATTGTTACATTAAGCTCACTATTTTTACTTCAGCTGAAACATTATAGTAGCATCAGAAACAAAAAAAGAAAAGTAAATCAAGAATTTATTCATTAATATAATTCTGAGGAAGCAAGAAAATTTTCATTAATCTATTCTAATTCTTTCCACAAAATCTATAATGGCTACATCGTAAATCTGCTGTTGAACAAGATTGATTTATATAGTCTTTGATCATCTTCAAATCATCAGATTGAAGTTATCTTTCTAACATGTTAGTATTCCAAGAACACATTGTATTATGTACTAAGTTATAAGAATGTTATGATGATAATAATGCTGATAGACAGACTATTGGAATTTTAGCATGTTATCATCTTTTCAGATTAATCATTTGGTGAATTTTCTCCCATTAAGACCCAATATTCAATGATGGCCATTCAGACAAAGGCACTGTTCGATTCATGGAAGGTGGAATTCCGAGACATACAGAAAAAAAGACTCAAGAATAAATTGTCTACAAAAAGAAGATTTGCTTTGTTTTTTCAATACAGTCTACTTGGACATCTCACAAGAGAAGAAAACGGATCTAATGAATTTAATGACTGAAAGGGGAAAAGTTGCTTATTGCACATCCATTCAATTTTTAATTTGCATAATAAAATATCCTTGAATTGTTTACATCATTGAATTAAGGTCATTGGTTGATGATATATTTATTCAATTGTGTCATGTCTCTTTGTGTACATACACACAAATGCATGTATACTAGTATTTAACATTTTTTTTGTAAATTTGTTGTTTTTATCCCAAAATTTTGGCTAATTTATTCTTCAGCCATTATCAGGTGAAATTTTTACACATCTATAATAGAATAACAAAGATAATAATGGGTCAAATACATGTTTATCTCCATTTTTCTCCTTATCTCTAAACTCTCTATTTGTAATGAAAATGCAATACTCATAAAATCACACAACTCACTAATCTGTACCATTTTACATTCAAACGAATTTAAAGAGAAGAACTTGTTAAATCATGCAACCCTGTATGCAATGGATATAATAAAACTAAAAGCATAGTTGAACTTTGTCAGACAACTCCAAGAACAAACTGTTTCCTATTTGGACAATGAAAAGAATCAGGAAAAAAAGAATACAAGTCTACTTACGCATTCAACAGAAATCGGTACATGACCAATATCTTGGTTGGTGATCAATTAAATGTTGGCAAAAGGGGTGATCAATAAATAAGTTTTGTCTCTAGCCTTTCGCTGATGATAACTAAAATAATCTGAATTTTCCTGAAACAAGTGTGAACACAGCTAGACACAAGATATGGGACCAATTTAGCATAAATTTACATTGCAAATTGAACCCCACTAAAAACCCATTTCAGGGGTGAATTTTGGAAAAAAAACAAAAAAGCATTTTTTCTAAACATCATAATGAGTGAATGTTCAAATTTTCAGACCTTCAACTCCATTGGTGCTGCCTGTATGCATGATACATACATGCATAGCCAGACCTATTTGAAAAGTGAAGAAATCTAAGTTGACATTTTTGGTGACAGTTTTAGCTGACGTTTTCTAAAAGAGAGAAATAGCAGGGGCATTGATTAATATACCAGAGAGTAATGTAATGATTAGCTTTTAAAGACCTAAGATAATGTTTGTGACAAAATCAGTTCTATTTTTTCTGCATTTATTGATCTGTGAGCGGCAAAGACTGTTATTATGCATGTCTCTCAGCGGCAGAGTTTGGATTTATAGTTGTAGAAGTGGACAGATGTTCAGTACGCATCTGTAATCAAACTCTAATGTTACAAAGACTAGCTAAGAAAGTGGCTAAATTGCCAAGTACAAGATGGATCTCCCTGCTTCACTTGATGAATTTCACCTCTGAAATCCACAGAAACACCCTCCTGAAATTTTATTACACTTCCTTCCATAAAAACAGGAGCTTTGAATTGGAAGAAGAGGATTTTATTCAATTGCAATTTCTAAAATTAAAATTAAAAGGAATTTCAAATAGATCGAATAGTTGCGATATTATCTCAATTTGATATCTTTATCAGATGAAGCATTATCTAATATTAATTGGATTTCTGCTTGGAATAAAACATTTGATAGTTGGAAGGTGAAAATCTTGGGAATATGTTATATGTAGAGGAACTTCCTATCCAAGCTCCATGGTTTGCAACAAGAGGACAGAGCGGATAAAATCACTTGACAATTTTCTTGTTCAGCAAAAGCTCTTTTCCATTGTATTATCCATACAAGCCAGACTAGCATTGTGCAGGACCACTTTGCTTAGGTTCCAGCAATTTATGATGAAGAATTCCCTTACAATTACAGAGAATTTTTTCCTCAGTAGATTCTGTTTAGGCTGAGATGTTGGAGGCTTTCCTGATTCTAGTATAGGTATGATAGTTCCTATACAGTGTAAGGGACAGTAGAAATGGCAGTTGGTTGTGTATAATGAGATGTTGTAGTTGCTGAGGACAAAGGAATTTGCCTCCACGTGATTTGGTTTTTCGTTGATGTCACTGGAAATACGGAAGGAGGAGAGGAGAACGATAGTCACCATGACAGCATGGAGAATATGTGTGCCAAGTTTGAGTGTGGATGCCGAGATTAAACAAAGTACGAAGGATTGTAAAGGAAACACCTACAAGTATTTTAATGAACAAATATAACATATGTTTGTAACAATACAGGACTGAGAAGGGAATACCTGTAAGAGAAGATTGATACGATTGTGAAGAAAAGAGGAAGTTCTGTGCCAAGAAGTAGTCACAGCAATCCTGTGTTAATGAAACATAGGTAACTGAAATGCTATGAATCCATAAGGCTTGGAAAGGACCAAGGAATGGTTATGGAGACCGCTTATTAATATATATGCCTAACAGCCAGATTGTGGGCAATGTATTTGCAGTCACATCTGAACAACTTGGGGGCCATTCTCAGAGGCTGACAAACACACAATGGACAAACTATTCAAGACACAGAAAACACATGGAGTTTAGCTCATGTATGCTTCCTGAAGAGAGGAGAATTAAAAGACAGTTAATCCTGACTGTTGTGTAGTGAATGCATTTCCATTTCATTGACGAGAGACAGAGGTGTATACATGTTTTAAGCCAGTGATGAGTATACAAGTAACTGAGTGTATGTGGAATGCCTTGATATCTGGTTTGTAAGGTTGATTGGACATGAATTATTAAGATGAAATATAATGTAAGGAAAATAACCATTATCATTAGGTATGAAAAAAAGTACTAAAAAAAAGTTAAAATGTTAAAAGTATAACTCAATTCAATATGAAAAAAGTTGTAATAGTTTATGTAGAAAGATAATGATGTAAGACACTTCAGTAATTCTCTTGAATAGGTTCATTAAAACATTATGCAGATGTTTTCCCAAAGAGACAACTGCTCCTCAGATGTGATTAGCTGCCACTACTGTTCAACAGTTATATGAAGAATAAAAGAAAAGTCTAAACATTTGAAACAAAGGATATAATCTAGGGTTACTGTGTAGTATCTAGGGTTAGTGTTAGGGTTGGAATTGCAATCAACAACAGAAAAAATCAAATATTTTTGGATATCCTTGCATCAGCTTTTGAAATGACTAAAAATGGCTTGATATTTTTAAATGGCCGTTGGGTAGATTTAATTCACCAGTAACGAAACACCTATAAATAATTAGGAAATTAGAAACACTACAAACCTATATACTAATTCTAACCTTAGACCTACCTTCTAACCTTGAACCCATCTACTAACCCTAAACTTAAACCTACCAACAAAATCTTAACCACAATCCTACCTACTACCCTAAACCTACTAACTTAACCTAACTTTAAACCTATCTAACAACTATTAATGCTAACACTAACATTACATACTGAGCTGACTATCCTTGCAAAGAAGCATCATGTAGCCATTTTGATAAAGGGACATTTTTATATTGGCAATTCTAAATGGCTAAAAGTGGCTAGATTTTCACCATTGTTTAAAAATATACATGTGTATTATAAATGTGACCCTTACATGATTTTATTGGTCACTTTTAAAATTCAAAATTAACATTAATGCAGAGGAAATATGATATAATTTCCCAAGTGCTATGTGCTACGGATGAGTTATTACATCTATTCTATCAAGAAGACACATACACTGCTTGGATATTTCACAGAGTTCCCCAGCTGTGCACTGACTAGAGAGGATAATACATGTACACATATGTCATACAGTAAAATATGGCCAGATTTATCATTAATCACAACAGTGAAGGTTGGCAGAGATAAGAAAAACGTTTTATTAATACAAATGACTGTTGAAAATACCAGTATACATACGGTTGTATGCTATACTAAGCTAAGCCTAGTAAAAAAATTGAAAAAGATGTTTGTTTAGCTTTCCAAAAGCTAATGGAATAGGAGTTCCGATAAAAAAAAATTTGAGATGGTCTGAGATAAAAAATATAGCAATGGCCAATCATACAACTTTAATGCTGAGAGAATGGTGTGAGGAGTAGAGCCTATGCCAAACATGAAAGAAAAAAAAAGAATGAAATCAAATATCTTGAAGCCTATAATCAAAAGCAAGTGAGCAATTCCATAGTTGTGGCTACCAAGCTCATCTCACAGATAATGGCTAGTGTTGCAAGTTTGATTCTCATGAGCCCTTCAATTGAGGCCTTCTGTCAGACTGAGCTGAACGTATTATCAATCTATATAAAAGAAAGTTTTGTAACTGCTTGTTTATTTTGGATTAGAGTCCAATTGGTGATAAAAACACTAAGATCGAAATCGAGAACACAGAACTTGAGAAAGTAGACCACTACATCTACCTAGGGCAACGAATCTCCATGAGACCCTCAAAAGAAGGAGAAATCAAGCGAAGAATCACACTTGGATGGCAAGCCTTTGGCAGAGCTAGCTTAACCTTCAAAAATAATAAGATCCCATTAATCCTAAAGAGAAGGGTGTACAACCAATGCATCCTCCCATAGTCACTTATGGAGCTGAAACATGGAACTTAACTAAGAGACAGACCCGTAAGCTGAGAACCATGCAACGTGCACATGAAAGAATAATGCTGGGCCTCACATGGAGAGACCACAAAACAGCACAGCACATCCGGGAAAAGACAAGAGTTAGAGACATCATAGAATCCATAAAAAATCTCAAATGGCGGTGGGCTGGCCATGTTGCAAGAATGGCTGACAATCGATGGACATCACGACTCACAACATGGATTCCCCGAGACCACATGCGCAACCGAGGCCGGCAAAATGTTAGATGGAGAGACAAGCTAGACAAGTTCAGGAAGTACTGGCTCCGTGACGCCCATGATAGAGAAGTGTGGCAAATCCTGGGGAAGGTCTATGTCCAACAACGGACACTAAAAGACTGATGATGATGATGATGATGACAAGTGACAAAATTGGTGAATGTCCATTTTGTGATGTATGTATTCATGTGGATAAAAACAAGTTGTTACAAAATGATAATTTGATTTCTGTACTTGTTCAGCATTTATTAATCAAATTCTGACGATTCTAAAGAAAAAAAATCCATTACGACATGTGTCAGTTGAATGATAAGATATGTTGTGATTGCATTGGAATCTCTGATTATCCTTGGAGACGAAGAAATAAAGGCAGAAAAATAACAAGAAACGAGATATCAGACTTAATCAAGAACAAACTTAGTTTTAATTGATACGTAGAGTTGTGCAACAAATCTGCCACCACAGTATGTCATTGCAACTTGTTGGAGTCAACAACATTTGTCTGATGAATTAAAATCACAGAATCTTATAAAGAATCTGCTGGAATCATGTGACTTTCATCAGAAGTCATACTCCTCCTGCCTTACCAGCAAAGTAGGGGTGACAGGCATTTGATATGTCCCAAAATAAGTTCTGCTTATTGAAGTTCTTGCTTTTAGTTGCAAAAAGCATTTTACAATCTGTCACAAAAGAAATTCATTTTTACAACATTTTCCTTACAATTTGTAAAATATCATGCACAGCCAGACTATGTATAGAAAACGTAAAACTGAAAAGTAGAAATTTGTCTACTCTTCCATTTTAGAGTACAACAGGTCTTCTTAATCTTAATAGGAACTGTTATATGACCAACCTCTTTTGGCAGCATGCTTTGTTGAGGCTGATCAATCAAAACATTGTAAAAAGAGGCAATCAATGAATGAGAAGCATTTTGCAGGGCAGTGATCACTAAAAAGTCAGAACTTCAAAAAAAAAACAAGCAGATACAAACTAAAGAATCAATTTAGCATAAAGTTACATTGCAAATTGACCCCCCCTAACTAAAAACCTATTAACTGGGGATATTAAAAGACAAAACGAAAAAAAAACATTTTTTCCAGACATAAGAAGGAGTGAATGTTTACATTTACAACTCTCTTGCTCCATGTGATACATACACAATTCATAGCCGGTCAGCCAGATGAAGTAGAAAACTGAAGAAACCTATATTGACATTTTGGTTGATGGTTTCTTATAAGGACGTTTATTTGAACAAACAGAAAAAGTGGTTGTTTTTTATTAAAGATCTGAATTACATTCCCAGATGGATCCATAAGATCAAAAGTAATTTTTGTTATCTCGTTTCTCTCTGCAATCTCACCTTGACCATTTTTTTCTTTCTTTTTTTTTTTTTCGTTATTAAGGAAGCAACCGTCAAGATTCTGTTTTGTTCCCTCTCATCAATAATGAAATCAATAATGAAGTGTTGGTTTCAATCAAGGGTGTGAAAATACAAAAATAGGAATGAATTGATAAATGAAAATAATGGGAGGCTAACTCAAATGAATACATGAAATCCTGATAATCCCAATATACAACAAAACATTCAATTCAATAAAAATTAAGAGCGATATTAAAAAAAAAAGAAAATATATAAAACTAACCTAAATAATGATTTCCCTCGATTGAAGAATGCTAGAATTTTAAAATGATTGTTAATGGGAATTGGGAATTTGAAATTCCAATAAATGAAGTCATCAGTGTAAGATAGAGTCCGCTGCTAAATTGGTAAGGTATTGAATGGTATCCGTTCTCTCCCTGTGGACAATGGAACGCCCCCTCCAGGATCCTACTCTCGGCTATGCTTATGTAGGCCAGTCGAAAGCAGAGAGTGATACATCTGACATAAGTGTGGCACCAGGAGCTGTCAGAAGGATATCAAATTGGGTGTCAAACCGCCCTGAGGGAGCTCTGTTTCCTGGTTTGGAATCAGAATAATCCTTCTCTTAGACTGGTTTTGTTCCCAAGGCTAGAGAACCAAATCTGCCTTACTATTTTATCCATAGTTAGTTGGAAAAGAGATGAATTCATGCCTTTCCCAATGACATTAGTGTTAAGTGATGATAAACAGCCCTGACCAGAGTTTGAACTTGGGTTGCCAGTCCCATTGACTGCACCAAAATAGCACCTCCTATTGGCAAGGTATGACTGCTGAAACCGTCTACCGCAGTCTATTAATCTATCTCTCTATCTGTACTTGATGATGTTTGCCTCAAGTGCCCTTGGTCAATGTTCAATCTCAAGTAAAGTTGGAATTTCAAATGCTGATTTTCAAAGCAGATAGCTTTCCGCACTGTGAAGATGAGTGCAATGCAATCTTCATTCTCCTATCTATATACTCGTTAAATCTGTGATGCCGACATGGTATAAATACATATTTAGCTCAATACATTTGGACGTATCTCCATTTGTTTCATTTTATCGATCTATACCTACCTATCTATCCCGGTTTGCAATGTATGTGATATTTTACTGCAAGCTAATCAGCTGCAAAATCAAAAGTGAAGAAGAAAGGAAAATCATAAAACAAAAATGAAATAACCAACACAAAAAACCTATTAAGCAGGTCGAACCAGCACAAATGTCAATTGATGTACATACATACTAACATTGTACGCATTAAAAATGATTGAATGACTTATGGCTCTGTAAATTATACAAATAGTATAAGCATATTTATTGCAAACAAATAAACTCATACCTCAAAAGAAATTTATTTTTCTGTTGATTTTCTATAACTTTTCATATTTTCTATTTTTCAATTGAAAAACAACTAGGCAACAGAAATGGGCGAGAAATGAAATTGAGACACTATCATTAGCAACAGTAGTAGTAGTTGTAGTTATATTATCAGCAGGAGGTACCTGCCTAAATCTGCAGAGCTTAACTTACCAGCATGTTTGCAGTACCCCTCTGCTCCTCCTGTCTGCTTTAGCATGACAGCAAGCCAACAGACAAACGAAGACATTGACTATGGCTTTTATATTTCAAGATTAAATATGTACATATAATTTTATTAGAAATTTCGAGTAAGGTAATGCTATTAATCTTATTTGATTAGATATAATCAGTTTATGTTATAAATTACATCAATGTTAAATGATTGATATGTCACCATGAAAATGAATTGATATAAAATAAATTGAAAGCTAATTTGTTTTGGTTATTATTTCAATTGTAGAAATAATCTATTTAAAATTTTTCACAGTATGAATGGTATTGTCATCCATACTATCATCCTGCTTGTCACCATATCCATCTGTTATGCTCCCATTATGAATTCGATAAAAACTAACCAATCATAAGAGAGCTATTTCTGGAATGAGGAAATTTGAATGAAGCTATCAACTGTCATCAAGACTGTTTTGTGAATGAAGCGGATTCTCTCTTGGTTAAGATTCGCTTTTACAAACCAGAGCTATTTTTCATGAGAATATATCACTTATTCTTTTACTACAATTCAAATGAATAAAGATATTATTAATTTTATTAGAAGTATTACTATATTACTATGAAATATATAAATCGAAATATTGTTTATTTTATTTAAAATTACTTATTTCACTACTCTGAATTAGATAGATTAAAATAATCCTGATTTTATTTAAAATATTACTTATTTCATTTTTATAAAGAGGGGAGAAAAGGAAATTAGGTAGTTTACTCTGCGGGTAGGAAGACATTGAGGGGAGAAAAGAAAGTTGAGTTTGATGAGAGAGTGGGAAGAGAGAAGAAAGAAAACGAAGTTAAGTAGTTTAGTGGAGGGGTAGGAAAATTTTTGCCCATGAAACTAATTCATATTTGTGTAACATTTGAATAAAATCATGGACCAGCAATAAAGATTAGAAGGGATAAGGGAGGGAATGAGAAGATACAGGCAGAGACTGAGAGGAGAGCAAAGGTATGTGATAATCAGGAAGCTTAATCTTTGATTGGTCAATTAAAATAAAATTAAAAATTAAGATGAATGTAAATATTAGTAAAAAATTATTAGAAATGAAAAATCAAAAACAAAGATGAAGGTAAATAGAAATTAATAATAATGATTTGCTTTTATTTGTCAAGAACATATTCATTATTATCAGTAATTACAAGAGCCCAAGCCAGAAGTAATTCTTTTAATCCTTCTTGAAAGAATCTGGGGTCCTGGATTAAAAGATTATTGTAATGTTGGATTTATCTCTTCTCTACTTGTAAAGTTTTTGCCACTAAGAAAGAATCATAGTAAATTGAATAAATGAAAATTTGAAAGTGTTAAATCCCATGAATAGGGGCTCAAAGAAAGAACCTCCCAACTTGGGGGTTTGATCTCTCCTGAATTTATTTCACTGGGCATTGCCTTGCCCTTACAGTCTATTGAATGACATTCTTTCTGTAAACCAAATCAGGGGTACTCATTTTTTATGACTATTTGCTGTAAGTGTCTTTTCTTATTCTAAGAGCTCATTATAGACAAAATGTAATACAATGCATTGGCTGCTTACCACCACCTTACATGTCTGTAGGGTGAGGCTTTGTTTTAGATGCTGACAAAATCCCAAATTCTTTTGACAAGGAATGGAAGAATTAATTCCTTACCGGGCTTTTGTTATTGCAAACAATGATGATTATGTCCTTGACATAACATTTGGATGGGTTTTTATTTTTTATTTTTCTCTTTTTATCCTGTCTCCCCAAAAGTGACGTTACTTTCCAAGCTTATATTTGAAGACAAAAAGATGAAGCATCCTCCCTTTCAAGAGACAACTCTATTGAGTATGGAGGCTGGTGAAGAAGTCCCGTTCTCTATTGCATGCATCAGCTTAGTGATACTTACAATTCTACAGACTGGTCGAGACCAGGAGTTTATTCTGACAAGTTTTCATGACCACCACCTCGGTAGGATGCAAGTTTACCAACGGGATACCTCCACCCTAAACACACAGCTTAGAGTGTACTCAATTAGCTGCTGAATGCAGAGGGGAATTTATGCTATTGGAAAGTTTTCCATACTGTTCACTCATACTAGGAATCAAACCCAGGACCTTTTGCACTTGAGGAAGATTTGCCAACCATTATTCTATCCAAGCAGAAAGATTAGATTAATTATATTGCTGATGTAAACAATATCAGCAATTGATACAAAATTCAGAAAATCATTCAGTAATGCAGAAAAATGTTGGTTGCTTGGCTGTTCAAATATCTACAATGGTAGATGACAAGAGTACCAAAATATTTAAATACTGTTTACTTGACTGGTATGGTTGGGGTCCTGCCATTTCTTTAGCTCCTTAATTCAATTTGAAGCATCCATGTTGCACAAAAGCTTCTTCATACTTCATATCCACAACTGCCAGTCTATTCATAAGCATTTATAACTTATGATATCATGAGATTATAAAGATCTTTAATCAATAGTTTGGTAGTCTTTTTACATTATCCCAAAGTCAGTAAAACTCTTCCTTGCAGACTAAATGGTTTACTGTTTTGCTAAGATGAGCTGCATATCTCTCCAGCCACATCCCGTTGCTGAGTTTAATGTGCATACAAAAACACCAAGTGGGGCGACAGGGTGAAGTAGAGTTAAATAAAGATGAACACAGATATTGTTTTCCAGTCTGCACACCAGCTGTGCATACCATCTGCAACTTATTGAAGTAGATGAACAAAAGAAGAGAACAGAATGCATTGAATATTACATTATTTAGAGCAGCAAAATGCAAAAACCCAGAACTCCCTACAACCCTGCTTGGTGAATCTATTGAGGAAAAGAATAGTTATATTCAAATTTACAGTTTTATTTCACGTCCTAATGAATACGGACTTGAATTCAGGCACTACTTTTTGAGTATGAGGAAAATATCTCTTTAACTGCTTTGAGTTTTGACAAGAAGAAAAAATATATGATTAAAACAAGGGTTTGATAAATGAAGACTCTAATCTGAAACACTTTTCTTCAATATTATCAACTAGCTGAAGAACCCATCTATGTTGGGTTGAATATTCAAAGAGCAAAAAAAAGACGACACCATATTATATCACTTGACTTTACTTGGAGTATTATGATTGCCTTGCCCAGTTTGCCTTACTATTTTACCTATAACCAGGGGATTTTTTCTTGTTTACATATGCAAGTTTGTAACATAGATGTTTGACATTATAGCATATTCATATGAAAAAAGCAAATCCAACCAGGTGTGAGTATAAATTCAAACAAGCAAGTTTGTGGTGTGAATGTTCAGTTTCATTGCATATTCATGGAAAAAATGTCTGACCAAGTGTTGGTATAAATTAAAACAGGCAATTTTGTTATATGAACTCTACAGCATTGGAACTGTGTTACCAAAAATATGAATATGTTGCCATCTAAAAACGAGTACATCCCTACAAGAAAAGTTAATCTAAAATCAATATTTAGTGTGACTGCCTTTATTTTCTTTCAGTGTCTTGACAACATTAACTTCACGGGATTTGCAGAAATAGTTACTGAAATGTTCACCACTCTGACAGTATGCATTCTTTCAAATCTTTCTTCTAGGATGGTCGCCGTTTTTCTGCTTATCTTTTCAGCTACATTCTTATAGTGCTAAATTGGATTTAAACCTGACAACATACTAGGCCAATAGAGTGCTTTTATCTTTTGCTTCTTCAGAGACTCTGTTGTTCTTTTAACAGTTTTTTGGATCATTGATATGCTAAAACACAGCACTTCATCCCAAACATTTTAGTGAAAGCAACATGTTTTCTTTCATTGTATTGATATAACCTTTAACATTCATGATTCCATTGTAGAAATATAGCTCACCAGTGCCATTATAGCTCCAGACCACCACCAAATAACACAGGAATGGAAACATCATTGGTAAACCAGTTATAAAAGTTCAAACAGACACTATTAAATGCATGGCATCTAACTTTGAGAGTCTTATAAAATAGATAAGGGAATTAAAACTATGCATGAAAGAAATTGAACTGGACATTATACTTGGAACGGAAATGTGTCTAAAGAATAATATGGACGATCAAATCATAAATGTGCCTGGGTTCAAAATATATATAGAAATGATATGACTGAATTAAGCAGTGGCGTAATGATACTGGTAAGAGATCATATTGACATTGAATATTGTAAGGAAATGAATGATTTGAATGTTAAGGATACTTTATGGATGTGGATAAAAAAAATATTACAGGGAATAACGATTTAGTTGGTGCAGAATATAGAAAAAGTGATGCTGGTATTGAATACAATGAAAAATTATTTTAACATTTTGAGATAGCTAGTAAAATTTGTAAGGGTAAAATATCAATAAATGGTGATTTTAACTTACTGAATATAGTTCGGGGAAAATTGTATGGTTAAGGATAGTGAAAAAGTTTTGATGGTGAATTGTGCTGTCTATTTTTTTCACAGCACTAAGAAGAACTGACTCGTTAGAGATGTCATGACATGCTGGGCTGTCTTGACTTCGTTATCTCTTCTAGTGAGCTGGATATAAGTGGTGCTGAAATATTGTGCCCCATAGGTAAATAGTATAATAATATGGAAATTCCGCACAAGTTTAATTCACCTTGTTTAGAAGACATTTATAGATATGACTAGAATAAGGCCAACTATGATAGATTATGTACCCTCTTGAGAGACAAAGACTGATCCCCGGTGGTGAATGCTACCAATGTGAATACTGTGTGGGAGTTTTTTCGAAGGTACTTCAACTTAGTTATGATTACAAATCATAAAAAAATGAATCCACGGTGGTTCAATACAAAAATTTAGCATTGTGTGAAAAGGAAATATCATATATGAAAGAGGTATCTAGAATGTAAAACATATATCAGGCATCAATAGTATGTGAAAAGAAGGAATGCAGCAAATGGGAAATTAAAAAATGCCATGAGAGAGTATGAGAAAAATCTTTGTGAAAGAGTTAAGAAAAATCCAAAGGTTTTCTTCAAGTATGTAAACAGTGAGACAAAGTCAAGGGGAAGAATGTTCAAACTTGAAGCGGACGATGGTTGTGATATAAAAGATGACAAAGAGATAGTAAGAGAACTAAATCGCTTCTTTCAATCCGTATTTATCAAGGAAGATGAAAAAATTAAGATCTGGTTCAATAACTTCATGCAATGTACTTATAACAAAGACAGAGCAGATCTGTTTGAATTTAATGAACGGGTGGGGAGTACTACTTTTGAAAATATTTTCTTCACGCCTACAAATTTACAAAAGCTACAATAAACCCAAATAAGGCAATGGGACCTGATGAATTCCATCCATGAGTGCTTGAAGGACCAGAGGATATTTTATATCTTCCACTAAACTGTATTTTGAAGAAAAATCTCTAGACCAAGGTAAACTTCCTGAAACATGAAAAGTTGCAAATGAAAGACCTATATTTAAAAAGGGTGACAAAGCCTTAACTGGTAATTATAGACCGGTAAACATGTAAAATCTGTGATGAACTTGTCAAGAAAGGAATTGTTAATTTCATTGAAGATAAAGGTATATTGCATGATGAACAACATAGCTTTAAAGGAAGTGGATCCTGTCTAAGTAATCTGCTTGCTACACTCAAGGAAATGACAAAATTGTACAATGAGGGTATGCCTTTTGATGCATTGTATCTAGATTTCAAAGAAGCCTTTGTTTCCATTCCCCATTGCAAACTCATTTACAAACTGCAAAGATATGGCATAACTGGTAATTTACATTGTTGGTTATAAGACTTCCTATATGTCAGAAAACAGAGTCTGATGTGGGAGAAGTGGTGTGCCACAGGGATCAGTGCTTCAACCAGTATTATTTTCATCATTTATTAATGATCAACCAGAAAACATTTCCATAAATTATAAAATTTTTGCAGATGATACAAAGTAGTACCATCCAATCTTATTCTGAACTGATTGAGCAAGATAGTTTGGTATCAAAGTCAAGTGAATGGTTGTTAGCTTTTAATGTAGATAAATGTAAGGTGTGACATATAAGAAATACATAATGTCATGATTACTGTACGAATGAAAATATACTAGATAATGTAAATGACGGAAAGGATCTTTGTATCATAGTAACTGATTAACAATCATTTTCAAAATATATCGCCAGTGTTGTTATAAAGGTAAGCAGAGTCCTGGGACTGATTAAGCATACTTCCTCTTATATGGACAAGTAATCGTTCCTTGTATGATATAAGACTTATGTCCACCTGCACCTTGAATACTGGGTACAAGCCTGGTCATTGTATTTGGAAAAGGTTAAGAATTATTATAGAAAAAGTCCAGAGACAAGCAACCCAATTGATACCAGAATGAAAAAGTATGAGCTATGAGGATAAGTCAGAGGTGTTCAGGTTGACATCGTTAAAAAAAAAAAAGGAGGGATTGAAGAGACCTAAAAGAAATGTCCAAGATTATGCATGGTATGGAATTAATAGACCCAAACGTATTTTTTTTTACCAAAAGGGAGTAAAAGGGACTGAGAGGTCATGCATATATAGTGGAAGTGAATAGGAGCAGATTGATAATAAAAAAATTCTCTTTTACCAAGAGAATGGTAGGTATATGGAATAGATTACTGGAACGTGTAGTGCTATTAACAAATGCAAATGAGTTTAAAAAGAATTATGATGTTTATTACACCAATGCTAATGCTAATGTTTAATGACACAGAAATTGTGTAAATATGATTATTGGATGAGTGCTTTTATGTACAAATTGGATACTTTTCTTTCATACTAAAATAGATGTTTCAGACACATTTCCTTGTATGCCTTGCCATGACCACGCTAAATTTGTCAGTTGCCATCAAAACCATAGAGATTCATTTTTGCTCCATATGATCATGGTACATTGTCCCAAAATATTGAATTTTCATGCATACACACATGCTCACACCCTCTTTCCAGTTCTCCAGCAGGCAAAATCAGGTAAAAAAGTTGAATAATTTTTTACTATTTATTTTTTATTAAATGAAATATTGTCAATCAAAGCTTCTTCAAAGTCAGGGTTAGGACACTCCCAGAGCCCTATGAAGATTATTGGGGTCACAGGAATATTTGGAAAACTTTTTTTCAACAAATAATATTTTTTCTAAAAAAACAAAAAAAACTTGGGGGAGTCTTTTTTTATATTCTTGCACGCAGAATAATATGATAGATTCTATCTGGACCAAAAGTTATGATTTCCACAGGAACTAGCTGAAAATCCTAGCCTACAGGAGAAGGGGGGGCAGCTTGTATATGTATATATTCTCACCAACCAGTTTCCACTGTGTTTAGCCTTGTCTGGGATCCACTTTTCCATTATAAAAATGGTACCAAAATTGATGGACATATTAGTTCTACAGGGAACACACACAAGCAAACATCTCTGCTATGTATGCACTGACCGGAAGGACCAATGAATGAGATTACCACAACCACTTATCAAGTCATAGTATTAAACAGGGGAACAAACATAATAGTATTATTCTGCTTCTTTGTACATTATGCTTTCTGATTATCATTCCTTCTCTTCATATATTTCATCCTTCTCTTCTTCCTCCTCACCCACAGCAATGTAATTAACAAGGATGAAAATGGAAGGGGGTGCTTATGCTTGAATGGGAGCAAAAAATATTCAACCTCCATTATAACTGACATTCATTCATAACCCCTCCCTCATAAGTCTGAAACCTAAAAATGAACTTATAGTAGGAGTAGACCACAGAATATAGGCCAATAGCAAAAGTAATCAATGATAATAATTATAGATATATTAGATTCATTCACCTTCACAGGTTATTATTGTTAATTCATATAGATACATTTCATTGGTGAACTTATTACTTTAACAAAAGTATACTTCTTTCCAACTTTGACTGAAGTAATTATAAACATTAATTGCAGAAATATAGATGTAGGAATAATGATATCTCAGTTGTCAACACCCTATGGATTTCCATGAGTCCAGCTCTGTTTTATTGTCAACTTGCAGAAATGCACTACAGAATTCCAAGTAAGGGATTATAATACTCAAATACACTCTGATTGGTATTTGATGAAAATCAGAAAATGGGCATCCTTCTTGGGCTTTGACAAGAATTATGTAATTTAGCTATTAAAAGCATCCAGCATGAAAAAATTGATAGATTTTCCATTTTCATTTATGAAAGTTGGTAACAGCCCTCTTTGCCTCTGCCCTAAAGTGTTGATGAAATCCCAGAAAGAATCAGGTAATCTTTGGCTGTTGCATGTCTCCCAATAGTCACTTATGGAGCTGAAACATGGGACTTAACCAAGAGACAGACCCGTAAATTGAGAACCATGCAACGTGCACATGAAAGAATAATGCTGGGCCTCACATGGAGAGATCACAAAACAGCACAGCACATCCGAGAAAAGACAAGAGTTAGAGACACCATAGAATCCATAAAAAATCTCAAATGGCGGTGGGCTGGCCATGTTGCAAGAATGGCAGACAATCGATGGACATCACGACTCACAACATGGATTCCCTGAGACCACATGCGCAACCGAGGCTGGCAAAATGTTAGATGGAGAGACGAGCTAGACAAGTTCAGGAAGTACTGGCTCCGTGATGCCCATGATAGAGAAGTGTGGCAAATCCTGGGGAAGGTCTATGTCCAACGACGGACACTAAAAGACTGATGGTGATGATGATGATGTCTGAGTACATACTAACAGCATACAGGGTTACTAATAGTACCATAGATGGTACACTTCCTATTCTGTGGGACTGTTTTTTAACTTCTTGGACTTCTACTGCTGGGAGAAACATTGCAAAAAAAAAAAAAAAGAATATTTGTCCAAATGTCAATATTGCCTTGTTTTACAACTCATGATGCAGCACAGATTTTATAATAATTTACAAATGAGAAAAACTGGACTCGAGTTTCAATACTCAAATAAAGACGTATTTACTAATAGAAAGCAAAATTATGGATGTTTATGATTTCAGGTCTCAAATCTTCGATACTCTTAGCTGATTCTTTACTCACAAAATATGTTATAGTTTTTGAGAAACCGTCAACCAAAAGTGTCGATGTAGGTCTCCACAGGTTTTTCAAGTTGGTCTGGCTGGCCATGGATGTATATATGACACTTACAGGCAGAAGTGATGGAGCTAGAGGGCTGAAAATTCAAACACTTACTCCTTATCATGTCAAGAAAAAACTGTCTTGTTTCTTTAACCCATTTCCCCTATAGGTTTTTTTTTAGTGAGGTGTCGATTTGCAATGTAAGTTTATGCTAAATTGGTCCCTAGTTTGTGTCCAGTAGCATTTATGCTTGTTTTTTTTGAAAATTCAGACTTTTCAGTGATCACTGTTCCATGAATGGCAAGGGAGGTAACTTATTCATTGATCACCATTTTTTCCAATTTTTAAATTGATTATCCCCAACATAGCATACATACAAAAGACGACTGTATGATGGTTCCTACCTAGTGATTTACCAGACCTGTTCTTGTTTTGTTTTTTGACCAACTTTAGGTGTATCAAATAGACATTTATAAAATGAGTGGCTTGTACCAGAGTAAGAACAATACTTACAGGTTCAAATGTTCATACATGAACTAAATGATACATAAACAAAATAATGAAATTATCATCGAAGATATACAACTGCTGCCTTCAGCAGTCATTAAGCTCAATTTCAACTCACTTCCTAATAATAGAATTCATATCATAATCAGATAGAGGAGTCAAAATGCACAGAATTTGAATGCTGAGAAGAGAAGCTATATGCTGAAATTCCATCTTTAACTAAGCAGCTACACCTTCAGCTACCACCCTTCCAGCACGTGGCCCCACCCCTAATATTCAAGATCTGCGCATTTTGACACCTGCATCTGGTTTAGATGTCTTTTATTTCCTCTCGATTGTTGAATGGTGGATATGAACAAAGCAGTAAAGGTAACTATTTAGTATTTTGCTTTGTGATAAATCTAATTTTCATAAATAACAAGTAATTGCTTTTTGTGAACTACATAAGTGTAAATGATACTTGCATTTTAAATTACAAATGATGGACGTTAAAAGACTGATGATGACGATGATTGGACTAGACCCCTCCCAGGATTTGCCAGACCTCTCTATCATGGGTATGTGGAGCCAATACTTTTTGAACTTGTCTCTTCATCTTGTATTCTGCAGGCCCAAGTTTTGTAGATAATCTCTGGGGATCTATGATGTGAATCATGATGTCCATCAGCTGTTTGCCATTCTTACAACATGACCAGCCCATTGCTTAATGGATTCTATGATGTCTCCTTAAGTAGCCTGATAAAGAAGTTGCTGTGATGGTATATATGTTGCAGTACTCTGACGTAAACAGGGTCTATACTTTGTAGAGTGATAGTCCAAGTTGAAGTTGAAGGCCTTTTTGAAGTTGATCAATGCTGCAGCGAGTAGTATTTTATATTTTGCTGCTTTCTCTCTTAATTGATTTATCAAACAGAGATGGTCCATGGTTGAGTAGCTTCATCTAAAGCCAGATTGTTCCCATGGTTGGTTCTCATCAAGTGTTTTGGTGATTCAGTTAGTGATAACTTTAGTGAAATGTTCGAAGATAAACTGTTTATGGCTATTGAAATTTTCAAACTTTCATGAATGTTACTTTGTTTTCTCCATGTATAGAAGAAGCACAATAGAAAAGCATTTGAATGAATAAAAAAATAATTAGAAGAAGAAAAACATCATTTGGAAGAAGAAAGAAAAAACTTCATGCTAAAGGTATGATCTCAATTATGAGCTCAATAAGATAAGTAATATTTCAATTTACATAATTTATAGCAAGATAATATTTTAAGTAAAATAAGTAATATCTTAATTTGTTTATTTGATTTATTGTAGGAAAAATAGTAATACATTTTCACAAAAAATTACTCTGGTTTGCTCAACCAATTCTTAAGCCAGATTTTTTACAAAGTTGTGATACCATAATGTAACAAAGAAACAAACTTGTCTGCTTTATTTTTTACAAAATTCTATATACTTTGCATCAATGAGACTGATTTAATGCAGTAAAAGGTTTGTTATAAAATTCCACACTATTTTACCCCTACATAGTAAAAATATATAACCCTATTGTGAGAGAACCTTAAGAAAGAAAATGATTGTTCTGTTGTAATATGGGGTCTTATTACCTTCCCCCGATTATTTCCACATAAATAAAGGAAACTGCTCTATAATTAGCATTCAATATACCTGGAGTTATCTCCCTTGAGAAATTGGATTATTATGATATAGATTATTGAGGTGAATATGAATGCAGACCACGCACTATTATTATTAAGTTGCAAATTGGACTGGAAATGGTTCTATTCTCCAAACTAGAGCATTTCAACAGTAATATGCTAACAAAAATCCTGCTACGATGTGTCGTTTTTTTCTCTGTTGTGGTAACAAACACATGGATATCAGATCCTCATAAAATAGATTGTTTGAGTTACAAGGCTATAACACTATGATAAACAAATTTCCAATGATTACAAACCAATAGTGAGGAAATCAGAACATTCAAAGAAATGAAATAGAGGGGAGACTGACTTGTGGAGCCTGAATAAGCAGTATTGCCACTTATGATTTGGGAGTCAAATTTCAGGGGTTATAAAATTATTTAGAGAGAGTTTTTGAAATCGTGTTCTATGGATGATTCTTTTGAATTTTTCAGATAGCAATTGGAATGTTTTTTTAGTTTTATTTGGAAATTTTATGAAGCCAATGCTGAGGTCATCATTAGCAAAGTTGGGTAATGTTGCTCATACTAAATAGAAAACTTTAGTATGGAACTGTGTGTCACACTCAAAAGAAATTCGACATTTATTCAATTAGCATCATTGCATATTGTCATCAATCATTTTAGTAATTAGCTGAGTCTTTGAGCCTGACTAGCTTAATCAAATTTAGTTTCTCTAAACACAAGTGGTTATAGTGTAAGTCGCTCCAATGATTAAATACCTACCAGAATTGATTTTGCTCTTTGTAGTTTCTGATCATTGCCAGAGTTGATTCTAATTATTTTCATGATTACATGAATAAAAGAGATTCTGTTAGGTAAAAAGATCATGATACAATTGATAGCAGTGGTGAAGATAATAGTAACCGTTATTGAAAGAGTAATAATATATTTCATAACATCACTAGATGGAATGGTTGTATAAATATAATAGGTGATTATTGCAATGAAAGTGGAGAGTTTGGGAATAGTAACAATGGTATGATAGTGTCTTAATGATTGCCTTTACAGTACCAATAGTAATTTCTATGACAAAGAAATGGTGAGAAATTTAATAGTAGCATGAGCATAGTGGAAGTAATAACTAGTAGTTGTGGAGTTGATGATCAATCAATGTATATATCTACCTACCAAGTTTTCTCTTACTAATTTTCCTAGTTGGTTTTTATCCATCCCAGTCTGTTTGAGTTTAGCTATTTCTCCATCTGTCTGTCTGTCTCTTTTTATATGTATATATATATACATATACATATATATATGTATAGAAATCTCAAAATATATATCTCAAAAAGGCTTTCATGCATTTTGTTGGTTCCTACCAACTTCAAGATAAAAAGACCTGCAGGGATTGCTGAGAATATAAACAGCATACAGTTTCTCTGCAACCATTGCAGGTGCTTTTAGAAAAAGTTGGAAGAAACCAATGAAATGCATAGAAGCCTGTCCACGTGATAACAAATTTTCTTTTTTAGATGTAAGACCTGGTTTTCTCTTGGATTTCTTTTCACCTTCCAATTGCCAAATTACCACCATTTTGTCAGATTACCTCAGATACGCACAACAAACATACATATATATATGCATACATCTATATATTTATGATTGTGTTATATCATTTGAAACACTATTTGAAATGAACTCCTGTTGTTACACAGAGAATAAGTCACTAAGCCTCTCCATACCTATTCCTCTCTTTCTCTTCATTCTCACTGTCCATGACTGCACTGCTCTGTTTCTAACACCAACAATTATATTATCAAGAAATAGGTACATAATCTGACAGAATATTTATGAATGCATTATATTATTAGATAATATATTCATAGATGTTCAGTTGGATTATGCATCCAGGACTGGGTATGAGGCGATTATTTGGACCGTCACCTTTCCATAGGGCTGTTTACCTTAATGGTTAAGAATGACGCTATGTTAAAGCAGCTAGCTTATCAGCCAGGTTCAGTTCCTGAAGCAGCCCTATTTTTCTTCAATTGCTTATTTCTATTTATGCTGTCTAGGCTGAGTGTCTCATTCTTTGAGTAACAATGGGAAGTCATTTCAAATAGAGGTTCAAATAATATAACGTGTTCATAAAAATTCTGTCCAATTATGTATCCATTTCTTCATAATATATATATATATATATATATACTATAGATGCATTATATTACTTTGGAACTCTATTTGAAATGACTTCACGTTATTACACATTGAATGTATCAAATGGCCTTGACAGCATAGCTAGAATAAACAATTGAAGAAAATGGGCCTGCAGCAGGTGTCGAACCTGTGAATGATGAGTAGCCGCTTTAATGTAGCGTTGCTCTTACCATTCAACTAAGCAGCTGGCAGTAATGTGAGGGCCAAAATAACTAACCTCCCGCTATTACACTGTGAATGTATCATGTGGCTTAGACAGTGAAAATAGGATAAACCATTAAAGAAAATAGGGATGCAGCATGAATCAAACCCGCGATTGCTATTGTATATATATATATATGCGTATATCTATATATTATTGGGAAATGGATATATCATCCAGCAGAATGATTATAAATTGCGTTATATTGAAACTCTTTTTGAAATGATCTCCTGTTATAAAACAGTGAATGCATCAATTGGCCAAGACAACATAAATAAAATAAACAATTAAAGAATGGTGCTGCTGTAGGAGTCAAAAGGTATGACTTGAACCTGTATTCCACACCGCTATACCGTCTGGTCACTACCTTTAGGGGAAGCAGACCTCTATAGTCAGCGCACATCTGCTATGTTGGAGCATTTGGGATCTCTCCCTAAAATTACAGGCAGCTGTACTATCTGGTGTATCTTTGCCTAAAAATACAGAGCCTCACTATCCAGAGGCTCTGTGCTTAAAGTAGATGACAGCCATACTGTCGCAGTCCTCTTCTAAAGAGAAGACTTGGACAGTATAGCCAGCACAACATCTACCAACTGCAGACTGTCCCCATACTGTGGTACAACCACAGGTCAGCCTTACTGTTGAAAAGGGGCAGCAGATCCCCAAAGCTAGCTCGCATCTGTCAGGAAAAGGATACTCCTGTCAAACCTACAACGTTTGAATCTGGCTTCTATCCATGCCATCTTTAAAGGGTGAGGTTGGCCCTGGGCAAGCTGCCCCCCCCCCCCCTGAAATTCCATTGCTCTGGCTTGAGAGATATCCTGCACGCAGGCTCTGTCATCTTTAGTCCTACAGAGATGGATATCATCTCCAAACAATCTTCATTCGCAAAGCTAAGCCATTCATATATATATATATAAACCACGATTATAATATTAGTTTTGATTTATATACATTTTTTATGCAATATTCAATACTATGGATAATCACCTTCATCCACTCCTCAGATGTCCAGTGTTGTTGGACCTTCACCCAAGCCAGTCTGTTTTTCTTAATTGCCTCTATTAGTCTAGGCACCTTCAGAGGTCTGCAAGCATGAAAACCCCGCAGACAAAGCCTTGTTCTTACAGTCTTGGACTGCACTGCCTACCACAGGCCTTGTATAGATTTGCCAAGTCTTTAGATGATGCTGATCGTTATTTTTTGCCAAGTGCAACCAACATCCTTTCTTGTCTTCTAATCAAAACATGCTCTCGTCCACACTTTCTTACATGTTAATGAGACAAATTTCACTATTTTTCAGTTTCTTCCTAATGTTGAATACATTTTTCCTTGATATCACCACTTCTTTTTGCAATTTTATAGCAAGTTGAAGAGATATCTTTCAGATAAACTTCCACTTGGCACCTTTTCCTTGGGCTCAAATCATTACCAGGATGACAATACTGGACAAACAAGCATAATAATCAAAACTACAAGAGTAACATGTTTGTTTTGAGACCTATTTCTCCAATAAATGAGGTTAAATGGACACTCAGTAGGAAACAGGAAGTCTTTAAAGGGTATGCTAGTTTATGAGGTAAAACTGCCATCTTTGGGTAGGATGAGGTCAAGTTTGCTTGAGGTCAACCTAAGGTTACATGTGGTCAACAATGGTTTGAATTCTCCTTGTACAGAATACTGTAATGAATGAAAAATTCAAAATTCATAAGAACATGTATCACTGTTTACATCTTTGAAGTTTAAGTAGGGGTTAAAAATGAAGTAGGGCAATTTTGAAAAGAGTTCACAATAATTTTGACAGTGCTGTATATAATGATAAGTGTGATTTTTTTTTCTGTTTCTCTCTTCATAACAATGGGCTCTCCCACTTAAAGGCAACAATTTTTCTGATAAAAAATCTCCTATCCAACATTTGAAACAATGAACTCTTCCACTTATAAATGAGTTCAGTAGTTTCTTTTTCCTTTTAAAAACAACTAGACAAAAAATCCATGGTGGTAGATGTTATCTTCATACCTTGCGTAATCCTCTTTTAATATTAGACGTGCTCTAAAATAATGTTTTGATGGCAACAGCCGCAAACAGTCATTAAATGAATTCACTGCTTTTCTTATTTTTAACAAAATGGGGGGATCCTTTTTTTCATGTGGTCTATGACATTTGTTGGATTGCGTTATTTTTGCATGAATATTTTTTTTTCAAATTCCAGTCATACAGTTTAGGTGTGCATGGGCTTGTAACTGACGTCATTTCCACATAGATAGGTATAGGCCTTGAGCCACACCCGAGCATTACTCGTTTTGATACAAAAAATGTTTGATTACATTCAAACACTAACCACAGACATCAGGGATTATCCTCATTCTTTTCACTTTTTCATTAGAGAACTACCATTCAATACATGGACCACTATTACTCAGGTGATTGCTTTTTACTTATCAAAGTGAAAAGACAATAATGTGCTCAAACTATTTGGGTATATTTGTGTTGGGATGTAAAAAAAAATAGTTTCATGCACATACATACTTATCTATATATATAAGAATACATGAGATCCCAAATAAAAAGAATCCAGGTAGGGTAGGTTGGTTATTAAGGTCTAGGGTAGAAGAGAGATAAAATCTGTAGCAGACTATTTTTGGTGCGGTATTCAAGGAGCAGGGTTACCAAATCAGCCATTTCTTGGCTAGATCTGGCAAATTTTTTCACAATTTAGTCAATAAAAATTATGGATTGTATAACTAATTCTGGTTGTCTTAATCTTTGTTATTTCTTCCTTCTATTCTCCCAATCCACTAAATAAATAATTAAATGATCATCATTCCATGTTTGAGTCTGATTGTGTGCAAGTTTTATGACTATACAACAAAGTGTGTAAGTTAGGGGGAGGTCAAAAATTATTTGCAGAATTTCAATTTTGTAAGGGGTCTGCACCCCAATCTACCATGAAATTTGAGGGATTACTGTAATTTTTATTTGAAAAAAATCATAATTCAACCAAATACTCTCTCATGCTCTTTCTCTCTCACTCTCTTGCTATATATATATATATATATATATATATATATATATATATATATCATTCAAACCAAGCTTTTCTACAAATGCTGAATGTCATAATGCCATGTCATGGTGCTGCTGGTAATTTATTTGTCTATTCAACAAAGGATTATGATTGTAAATTGAGCAAAAAAAAAAAAAACAAGTGAAAAAAGATGAATCTAAAAAAACTAAAAAAAACACATTTTTAGAAGATGGCTACTGGACCATACATGTAGATTTTCAAGGCTCTGTGCCAACAAATGTGACCAGGACCACTGAAATGAATGGACAGATGAGTGAAAAAGGGAAGAATACCAAGCTACCATATTTTTTCGGTATTTGTTCAGGTCAGGGATCATGGCTTTTATCACTATGTTAGTATAATTGTAGTTTGGATTATCATTGATATTTTTTTGTACTGATATCTGATCAACTGGAAGGAAGGAAAAGAAGTTATTATACTTAGACTTGTGTCTAGGAAAGTCAATACTACAAGCTGGGTTGGTTATTTTTTTTCTCCAAGAGTTGGTTTTCAGAAAATATAAAACTCTGATCTATACTGGAATATAATAGTTATTTTCCGAAGTCCTAAGATTAAGTATTCTCATAATTTCCTGCATTTTTTGTCCATTGTCTTCATCTCAACACAACATTTTGGACAATATATTATCTTAGAGATCGGAATGTTGGAACTGTACCACATGAGAACCAAAAGGTGAGACTAGTACAGTCACTGTTGTAACATAGCATCGATATGTATCCCCCCCCCCAAAAAAAGGCGCATCCACTTGGCAAAAAATTATGAGAGATATGGCAGTCGATGAGACCCATCAGGAACAGTTGACACCAATGAGCAGTATTGGCCAAGCTGGTGATATCGACAACCAGATCACCACTGTCCATCAGAATCAAAGTGTCTTAAAACTGTCAACCAAAACTATCACCATAGATTTCTTCAGTTTTTTAGTTGGTCTGGCTGGTTATATATGTATGTATATATGTATACATGAGTATGTGTTGTGTGTACAGGCTGCACTAATGTAACTAGAGGGCTGAAAATTCAAACATTTACGCCTTATCATGTCAAAAGAAAACTTTTCTTGTTATTTGTAAATTCCCCCCACCACCACATATGTTTTGCATGGAGGCTCCAAAATACAATGTAAGTTTATGCTAAATTTATCCTTTATGTTGCATCTGACAGCATTCTTGCTTGCTTTTGAAATTACAGACCTTTTTAGTGATCACTGTCCAACAAAAGGTGAGAGAAGTAACTAATACATTGATCACCTCATTTTCCTATTTTTTGCTGCCAGAAAATGACAGTTTCTATTGAGTGACAAACCAGACCTGCAATATTTTCATTAAGCAGACCTGTGTTATTATTGACATGACTACAGGAACAATTGGAATCTGACCTCTCGTTGACTTCCATTGTAAGAAGCATTAATGAATTCACATTGCTATAGTTGATAGTATTCAAATGGCCTTGTAGTGACCCTTGTTAGAGAAGGTTTCAACTGCCAAGATTCATTTTCCTGGTTGCTATATGATATCAAAATCTACACTTTGTTTTTGTCTGAATATTTGAGATGAGGAATTATCCTTATTATACACTGATTTACACAGACTAGTAACTAACACTGCCTGGTGGTCATAAGTTTAATCCCAAGGTCGGGTTGTCTTAGATTCAGTGGAAGAGAACAACAAACAACATCACAAGGACAAATAAACTAGGAAGACCTAACTGATATGAGATATCCTCGAGCATGGATAGCAGAATGAGAGCAATTTACCCCATGGATTGAATTGAGGTTTTGATTTGAAATTCCCTGAATGTTACCAATTACAACAGACACATGAAGGAAGCTGGGAGGTACATTAGCTGATATCGACATATAATGGGAACTACAGAAATTTTTGCTGCATGATAGTTGATAAGAATTATAACATCACCAAAAAGACAAAATAACACCATCATAAACAGAAAATATTATCATCATGAACCAATAAACCAGTAAATCAATTACGCTCACTTATTTTTTTTTTTTTTCATATTATATAAAACATAGAAGCATAAATCTCACAAAACTGTCATAAAAATTATTAAATCCACATGATGGTGCACTTTGAGGTTGTAAGTACCTGCACACTCACTACTTACTGTGAACAGTCGTGAATAAATCCTCCATCTATATGAAATGTATTTCTAATCCATATTGCATCAATATTAGAAAGCCTCTATAGATTATATCAGGGGCACATCCAGGATTTTGAGTGAAGGTGGAGAGGTCCAAATAGAAAAAATTATTCTCACAAATAAGTACAAAAATATAACCCATACATAGTTTGACCCAAATTCTGAGCAGGAAAACCTTATTTCAAAATAACTTGACTCACCCATGGTCATATACGGTGATCAGTTTAATAACCATCCACTATCTTGGAAAAAGATTATTTGTTCTGTTGACCATTACTAGAAAAAGACTTATATCACTTATATTAGATGTGATACATAGGAATAAATTTTTGTCTTAAAGGTTAATTTACAATTATTTGGGATTATTTCTGTGTTTTGTTTATAAAATTTTCGATCTAGATATTAAAAAAAATATTTTCTATTGTGCACCCCCCAGTGCATCTGAACCACTGGACCAATCCTCTGGATTTGTGCGTGTTACATGTAACATTATTTTTCTGATATTTCTTTTTACACATGTAAAACATGTTGGTATCACTTCATGTAGCAAGTTGGCAAGGAAATTATAAGATGGGTGATAATTTGTTCAGATATTTTCAGATTCTAGAATCTGCAATGATGAAATGATTAAAATGTTCTGAGTTTCTAGTTCTGTCAAAAATTCTATCTATCAAGATCAAAGGCTACAAAAATTGAATAAAAAAGGCAGTTGATTGCAATCAACTCAAGTCTTCTAGTATCTTATTTCATCATTGGCTTGATTCTAAGAAAAGTTCATTTGTTCAAAATTGCCACCTTTTGTTGTTGTTTATTCCCATAGATTCCTAGTGGAGCAAAGGGCTGCGAACCACTCTGCTGTGGTCCCAGAAGCAAGCAGGTTTTCTTTGGTAGCGCTGCTAGCCCTACATTCAAACCTCTTCCTTTACCTGAACTTGGGACCAGAGATATTCTTTTTCTGTTAGAGTATCTTACAGTGTCTCTAACTGCCCTGTTATTTACCCACAGCTGGGAGGTGGGATGAAGAGGATTCATGCCTTTCCCAAAGCATTAGTTTGAACTGAACATAAACAGCCCTGAGTGGTACCTCAACTTGGTTCAGCAATTCTGATTTCCGTGCCAGTAGCCATTACACCACTCCACACCTCCAATATGTCGCCATCTTACACAAGAAAATTTGGTTTAGACCAGTATATGTATGTATGTATGTATATGTGTGTATGTGTGTGTGTGTTCATATTTATGCATGCATGTGTGCATTTGAAAATGTCCAATGACATGAATATAATAACTACAAATTATTGACATTATGTAGTTGAAGAGAAATTCTCTTTTCTTTGAGAAGGATTGATAGAAAAAAGTACTCAGATGAAAAAAATAAGTTCTGAAAAAAGGGGAGAAAGTATGAAGAGGAAGTAAAAAGGAGAAGAGATAGAAAGAAAGTGAGAAAAGAAAGAGAAAAACAGAAAAGAAGAGAATAAACAAAGAAAGAGAAAAAGATTGAAAGAAAAAAAGGAAAAAAGCCAATACAGAAATAATAATGCGAATAAATAATCCTGAATTTT
This sequence comes from Thysanoteuthis rhombus, assembly GCA_963457665.1. Classification (NCBI taxonomy): domain Eukaryota; kingdom Metazoa; phylum Mollusca; class Cephalopoda; order Oegopsida; family Thysanoteuthidae; genus Thysanoteuthis; species Thysanoteuthis major. Next base: position 44,960,666 of record OY735202.1, read on the forward strand.
TAAAAAAATGACAGAACCCAAGTGCAGAGCTAGGATGAGCTTCAATGGTTTTGAATATTTTTAATTGAAGTATTTACACTTTTCTGATAGGCTCTGTTCTGGTAAGGATTGTACTTGAAATCTAATCTATATAATTATTTGATACTTCTTTTCTCTAGTAATGGAAATAAATATTGGCTAGGAATAAAATAACCGAGTTTCAGAGATACTGGCGCCACGGCGCTATGACCAAGAAGTCTGGCGAATCTTGGGGAAAGTCTATGTCCAACGACAGACATTAAAAGGCTGCTGACGGAAATTGCAAAAATATACCAATTAGACAAGAGTTAGTACAACCATTATGTTATAGCTGTAAACCAGAAAATTCTTGGAAATTTGATTCATGGACGAGAGAAACATAGGTGAGATGATATAATGGCGTGCTGATAATGTCAAATGATTGCACAATCTAATGGTTTTGTTTTGCAAGAAAAACCAAATTCTCTTCCATGTTGTTATTTTGGAATTCCGCCTTGATCAGTTTTATCTTATGTTATTGTATCAACAAAAAGCAATCTAACGTTTTGATTAATTGATCATCATTAAATATATCTACTTTGATGTCTCAGCTGAAAGGAAAGTTTGTAAAGGAAAATTCAAGGAGAAAAGTATAGTCAATAAAATGTTTATATTCTGGTTTAAGTATTTGGTTGTTACACATAAAAGTTTTTTTTACATCAAAGAGAATAATTCTAAAAGTGAAGGATTTTACTAATGTAATTGCATTTTTGAAGAAGATATTCTCATTATTAGGACTGGAAATATATATACCAATACTGCACCTTGAGGGAGGCTGAAACCTAATCTTAATGATGAAGAATTATCAACTGCAGTGGCCCCGAACCCTCAAACAAAGGTTTGAGAACTTCGTGGAGATTTCGGACTTCAAGAGTGACCATATTATGTCATCTCAAGGCAAAATGAGTACTGCGTGGGTACTGCATAAACTGCATGAAATAATCCAGGATATTTCCTGACCTGAAGTGTCTAAGCTTAGAGAATTGGTGTATGAAGTCTTTGCAGCACTCTCCATATTCATGTGATATTTTCTCATCGTCTTTTCCAGCATTTTGAATATCATATCTGTAATAAAATGTTCAATAATAGGGGGGGGCGTAATTTTTGCTTTAACTGAGTTTGTGACCACTAATTTTATAGAGATGATATATTAGGATTAGGTGATCATTGTAAAAAGTTATTGCTCCAAATTGGTCATATCTTCATTAAATGTTTACTCTTTTTCTTTTGTTCTTTATAACTTCCTCCATCTTACAATTAAAAGATGAAATTCATATATAATAACCTAACAAAATTCTCAACATTTTTAATGCCTTTTTTTCAGTTCACTTTGAAGTTTACACTTGGAATTTTTCGAGGCCATTTCCAATCATATCAGTTACAAAACTTGGTGATATGGAAGACCTTTAAAGAATCAGATTAAGAAATGGTTTGTTTGAGACTAATTCTAATTTTTTTTAATGAAAATTTCTCATTCATATCTTGGTACAGGTCTCCTAAATTTGATAGAATACTGATTTGAAAGGCAGACAATGTTTAAGAAAAATTCTGGCAGTTGATTCTCATTTATCTTACCCTATAAGTGGTAACATTACAAGAATATTGTTCAAGTGAAATTAGATAAGTATTTGCTATATTTATAGATATTTCACTGGAAAACATCTAAAATAGAGTTAAAAAAGAAAATTTTTTTTAAATGTCTAAATCCTAGACAATCTAGATATCAATAAATCTGTAAGAACAATGTCTCAAAAAGTTCAAAAATGCTTTTTTTCCAAAAATGAAAAATAAAAAAAAAACATTTTGCCAATTTTCAAGTCAGTAGAGTAAGCAGTATGGACAAGAGCACTGTAACAAACAAACAAACAAACACATAAACACACATGTATAAAAAAAAAGGATAGAACCCTTTGCCATTCTTGATGGCTACGGATTTTCAACAGAAAATCATTGCTCAATTAGAATGTACAGAAATACTAAATTTAGCTTCACATCAAAATCTCCACAGCCTACTTCTGAGCCACATTGAATAAATCTTTAATTGCATCTAATCAATAACATATTTAAATTTATAATTATGCAAATATTCAGCAATGTGCTCAAAACTTTAGAAAAATATCTGACCCCCTCTTCTGAAAAGGTATTTAAAATATCAAAAATATTGTTTTCAAGTTTGTTCTTGGTTTGGCTGAAAAGGAAAAAGAAGAGAAAAACAAATTTTCATAAACTATAACATTGATTTTGGCAGTTTGGAAGTCAATGTTTACATTTTATTGGAAAAACAAACAATCCGATGCCATGATTAAATTAATTTTCTTTATGAAATCTGCAATTCTAAAATTGACTAATGATGAGGTATTTTCGTTAAACAGGTGAAATCATGAAAAATATTCAGTATCATCATTATTTGACTAAACTGTGTAAAAAAAAAAACTTCAATTTCTGAGTATACCCCCTCCCCCAAGAAAGTACTCTTTTTTTAACATGTTTTGGTTATAATCTTATCAGCACGAGGTCAGTGCTACAGATCTTTTTATCAGTATTAGAATACAGGCATTTCCGTGTTACGGGTGGGATGCATCCCTGGAGAATTGATCGTATCTTGTAATTCCATAGTGCAAAACCTTCTTTAATGCTGTTTCCTATGTATATGTTAGTAATGTGCATTGATTGTTTGTGAATTTGCAGTAACCCCCCCATGCTATTTCTGTCAGTAAATATCTTCCCTTTTGAAATGGATCAGATTTTTGTATACATTTGTATGTCCAATTTCTTCATCTTTTTCATGATTGATACACCCACTTAGTTGGTATACTACCTACTTACATCCTTTATTTTGTTTTCTTTCTTCCTCATCTATCTTCTTTCTCTCCTTCTTCCCTTTCTTTCCTTCTCTCTCCCTTCCAGCTACCTCTCTTCTTTCTGACCCATGATGTGGTTGGTGTAGGTCGCTTTTAATTTCCTCTGGCCATATATTTATCATCAACAGTGCAAAACCATTTCTATCTAGATGTCTTGCACCCTGGCAACATAAACAAAGATATACATTGTTTCTATCTTCAGTTTTCTCTCTTTTTCTTTTTCAAGTTGTCTTTTCTGATAAATTTACTTACATGCTTACTCCTTATTTCATGGGATCTTTATTCTGAATCCACTACCATATATATTTCCCACTTCCTTTGTAGAGTTGGTGTTCTGGACACTGAGACAACATGACATATCCTTCCTCTAAATAATAAGTCTAACATACTAGCTCTTCAAATCTGGTTTTACAAAGAATTCAATATTAAGTGTTTGATGCCAGATTTTTAAATTATCAAATTCAAGAGTCTGAAATATGGATAAGTTTGAAAAATAAAATTGTGATACTAGTTAATGATATACGTGGCTGGATCGAGTCTATAGCCTGACACAGTTATTTGTGAATTTTGATCCATATAATCTACGAATATTTGAGCCTTTTGTTTGTTCATTCATACCTCTTCTCCGTTAAAACTACAAGGCCCTGCAACCTGATATTTGGCATGGAGAATCAATAAAAATTAATTTTCAACAATTGTGCTCATAATTGAAAGTTCACATGTTGCTTAAAACCTTTAAGATAAGCTCTAATTGAGATATGCTCATTGAAAATGAAGGAGATCATGTTGGAAAAAAATTTGTTGCATAAAATGAATGCTTTTTTTTGGTCATTAGGGTAGTTTTTTATGTATTTATGTATATATAGTCTCTCAAAAGACATAAAGAGGTTCAGAAATCTAATAATATTGTTTGTATATTATTTTTATTTATTCATTTTCCATGAATGAATGAAATTAACGTGAAGATAAATTTTAATCATGATTAAAAAGTAATGTTATCTACATGACCACAATTATCAACAAGGTTGAGGTTATATTTTTTCAACTCTTTCATGACTTTTGGGACACCCTGTATAAAGTAAATTCCTCCAAATTGATTGTAGCAATATTATCTTGATTTATTTTCATTAAGTGAAGTTTGGTCAGCCATTATTATATCTAATTTCTTGACAAGTAAACAATACAGATTGGAAAAAAAATAACATCTCTTCTATCTTAGGGAAGTTTTGTTGTTGGTACCAACTGCTCCTATCAAATGAGCTACGAGAATCCTACATTTTGGTAGAAGATCAAATCTAACCTTTTAACCTACTCTTCATTTTTCCCTAATCTCTCGGTGCCATATTTGTTATTGTTTTTACTCTAGCAGTATTAGCAGCGGTAATATCATCTTGATCAATTTTTTATTTTTGATCCATGCAGCTCACTCATTGCAGTAGACTAACAGTTCGGGTGAATTGCAATGAAAAGCACTCAAATTATTTATTTCGATCATTTATCTACGTGAAAAAAACTATAAACAAACACAGACTTGGTAATCGCCAGCAGTAAAATGAGCAGAATTATTTCTCTTTTATTGCTTTATATTTGGTGCCAAAATTCATAATTGCATAAAATTAATCTGATACAAAAGACAACATTGAGTTTTGGTTATACTGACAGCTTAGTGGTCAGAGTAGAGATGGCAGAATCATAATTTCTTAATTTTTTAGTGACAGTGTCTAGTTAGTGATAAATAGAAAAAGAAAAATGATTATAAACTATGGTAAATATGTAAACTTTTGAAAGTGATGACATCTTTGAGCATCTGAGTAGTACAAATCTCAAAAAGCATCAATGTTAACACAATGTTAACAAATATAACGCTGATGGCTATATAGACAGAATATTGATAGTGTCAAACCAGTGGTTGTTGCCAAAATAGAGAATCGCGGTATCGGTTTGCTATAACCTTAGAAATCAATCTTTTTTCTTCTTTGTTCTTTAAAGGGGTTGCCTACAGACCACAAAACTAATGTCTACAGAACCATCATTGTCATTAGGTATAAATCAGACAGAACAAAAACATGAATTTAGGTAATGAAAGCTATGTAGCCGAGGGAGGAAATTACATAAAGAAAATTGCATTTTAAGATCAATTTATGATCTTCAATTAGAAACCGTCAACAAAAGCTGTCACCATAGGTTTCTTCAGTTTTCACGTTGGTTTGGATAGCTGGCTATGTATGTATGTATCTTGTGTACAGGATGTACCAATGAAGCTGAAAATTCAAATATTCACACCTTTAGAAAAAAAACTTTTTTTTAATTTCCACCCCATAGCTTTTTAGTGGGGGTTCCACTTACAATGTATATTTAATCTAAATCGATCCATTCATTTGTATCCAACAGCATTCATACTTGTTTTCTCTAAATCAGACTTTTTCTAGTGATCACTATCCAATAAAAGGCAAGAGAAATAACTTCTTCATTGATCACCTTTTTTTTTCAATTTTTTTGATTGATCATCCCAACACAGCATGCTGCCAAAAGATATTGGTAAGGTGATGGTTTCTATCAAGTGACTAACCAGACCTGTTCATCATTTCATGTTCACTTGTAAAGAATTTGGCTTTAGGGGATTTTCTTCATCTTCAGAGCAGCTTATTCTTAGAGGTTATTTTTAATTGATCACCCATTGGAAATTGAGTATAACTCATTTACAATTCTTATCAGTATCTACTTCTCTACAACAGCCTCTCTGTAAGATCTTGTGTATGATAATGTTTTCTCCTAAGCCTGTTCTATTGATTTCATTAGAATGCCACTGTGGTCATTTTATAGAATCTCAACCCTTGATTTTTTAATTGAAAAATTCCCTCAACTTTTGGGTAGTACCAGCCCTGAAATTAATACAGGTCACCAGAGGTCAGATCTACTTATCTTATGCTCATCCTGGGTAGAATTTATCCTTGGACACAAATTTAAGATACTGCTTGGTTAGATTCGAAAATGCCAGAATTGACCTAATCCTACCCAAATTGACCTAATTCAAAGGTCATCGCCAACTACCCTATGTTCATTCTGGGGTCAAGTTACTCTTATACACAAATTTTCAGCCTGTAGGATGCAACCGTTTAGAAGTCTATAGAATATAAAGTTTAAAAGAAAGAAATAAACAAACAAATATTGTCACCTTTGTGGTATTAGATCAGTGGTTTTGAAACTAGGGTCAGACAAATAATGCTATAGGGTCCAGAGTAGAGTTCTTTCTAAATCTGACAAATTTGATGCCAGAAAAGCAACATCATCCATCATAAAGCTGATGAAAAACATGATTATTGTACACAGACCTGTACCAACTATTAAATTTCAATCAAATGTAATTGATTTCAAATAAACATGATTTCTAAAGGAAAAAAATAGTTTATCATTGTAGTTTATACAGTCTAAAAACTAAATGGTAAAAAAAGGGGACTGCTGGAATATTTCTTTTATAGAAAGGGTCCTTGAGTTTTCAAAGTTTTGAAACTACTGTATTATATATACATGTATGTAAATAAAATGAACAATTTAAGAAAATGGCGCTGCTGTAGGAATTGAACCTGTGATAGGGTAGCTGCTTCATCCTAATGTTGCTCTTACCATTAAGCTAAACAGTCACCAGTGATGCAAATAACTGATCCAACACCAAATTCTCATTTTGCTCATTCACTGACCATGCCCACATGTCTGTTTCTATTGTGAACAATTATATTATTAACAAATGGATATAAAATCCAACAGAATATTTATGAATACGTTGTATTATTTGAAACTCTATTTGAAAAGATCTATCATTGCTACTCAGAGAATGAGTCACTCGGCCCAGTCAACATAAGTAGAATAAATAATTAAAGAAAAATTGAGCTGCTGCAAGAATCAAATACTAGCTGGGGTACCAGACACAGCCCAGGGGAGGAAAATGTCAAGATCATGTTGCAAATTCAAACACAGAGCTACTCAAAGTAAGGATCGCACTCTGTCAGGTGTGTTGAAAATTCTAAAATTGACCTAAACAGATCACCAGAAGTCAGCACCACCTATCCTATGTTCATCATGGTGTCAAGTTACCCATGTACACAAATATACAGTAAAGTGCAGCTATCTTTATCGTAATTGAAAATGCCAAAATTGGCCTTTATTCTATGTTCACCCTGGCATCAAGTCACTCTCTGGTACACAGATTTGAAGCCTATAGGGTGCAGCTGTACTCATTAAATTTGGAAATGCCAAAATACACCTGACGATAAAGTGAACCTTATATGTCCCCAAATGTCATTGCTACCTATCCTATGTTCATCCTGGGGTTCAACTCACCCTTGTAAACAAATTTGTAGGCAGTAGGATGCAGCTGTCGCTGTCAGATTTGAAAATGCCTTCCAATAGACCAGACCAAAAGTGAGCTCCACCTACCCTATGTCCATCCTGGGATCAAGCTTCCCTTACACACAAATTTGCAGCCTTTAGGGTGCAGCTGCGCCCCTCAGATTTAAACATGCCAAAATTGCTCTGGCCTGAAATTAACCATCAGAGGTCACCACCACCCATCCCGTGCCCATTCTGGAGTCTATAAAACATAATGCTAGCAAGAAAGAAATAAGCTAACAAACAAAGAAACATTCGTTGTCTTCATAGTTTCTATATTTTGAATTACTAATGAACATGCGTTTGTTCTCCAAGATGTTGAGAACTACACATTACAGAACAGAAACAAAGGCATGTCTGAAATCAGCAGGTCTATAATTGCCAATAGCACACATCCGAGTTAGATCTATGAAATCAAACTATATGTATATTTTGAATCAGCATCATCTGGAGAGGTATGTTCATTATCTATTAGTATGTTACTCACATGTGAGAAGGTTCAATGCTATAGAAAAAAAAAAGTGAGGAGAGTCATTTGTCCTTTCAAAGTCATGATGGTGCTATGGCCAAGTGGTTAAATCCTTGGAAAATAGGCATATCCAAAATCAACAAATCACAATTTGCCTGCAGCACACATTTTAAAGTTGAATTTTACAAAAACATGTTTGGTGATTTCTATGAGGTTTCTCTTCGGGCTCTCAGCAAACAAGTGCATGCACATGTTTCTTTGACAGACCGAGTTCAAAGTCAGACAGAGGAAGTTTTTTTCCTCTCATTGCTAATGTAATTTTGGATGTGTCTATATTATTTATTCTTTGTACGGGGATACTTATTTTCTGGTCTTTAAATTCAATCTGGGTTAACATTTTTTTCTGTCCTGTGATATCAAAAAATCAAGTGAGATGTATGCCATTGAATTCGGCCAAAATCATCAAAATGAAAGCTGAGGTAAGTTTAAAAGTTTCCCACATCACTTCATGCATCCATCAAGAAACTATGGTCTGTTAGATATGATTCAATTTTATCTGAAAAGATAATAAACCTTAAAAGAAAAAATAGGTATTCCAAGTTGAGCTTAGTTTGAGAAAGTGCAGTCAGCAAATTCAAGGTAGCAATTCAAAGTTATTATTGAGAGGTTTATCAAATGAGCATAAGGCCATGCCCCATGTACATGGTTTGTTGTTTCAATTTCCAATTAATTCGTAAAACATAGTTTTTATGACAGAAATAGACCTATAATAGAAGATATTCTAGTGTATAAGTAAACAGAACTATTAATAAATTCTATTTTTACAAGTAGAATTCATAATAAATTCTATTTTTACAAGCAGAATTCTTAGTTACTATAACATCATGTGAATTTGTTTAAACTAAAAGGCGAAGAATTGCAATGTTCTCTTTACAGTCATAAATATGTTAGTTGTTATGTATGGTGTAGCATTTCTAATCCTAGTCACTTGATTTATTCAAGTATCTCCTCAATTGTTCACTTTTCCTGTTTTAAATTAACACAATTCTTCCAGTCTGTGTTGTGACGAGGACCAGAACTGTTACAATAAGTGTGGAAGCACAGATGTCAGTGAGCATTTTTGCGAAATATGTATAATTGGTTGTAAATAAGAGATTTTGAGGAGGAAAAAAAATCCCTTGCTTCATTCTGATTTGAGAGATTGGCTTAACTGTATATGCTTTGTTTATGTAAAAACATCCAATAAATGTTTGGACACAAGCCTTAAGCAACTGTTCACTGACCGTTTGCTTCAGTTAGTAAGACATTAGACTGTTTTTGGAATGTCTGCAAACTAACAGTATTTGATTCGCTCACAATGTTTGTTTACTGATTGGGAGCTCTTTGCGAACAGTGGCATGAACTCATTGCATGAACATTTAAAGAGCATGCCTGTCCTCAGTGGGTTGGACAGGTTGGTGTAGTTTTAGATTATCATCATTATCATGGGAAATCAAAATATCCCTATGCTAAGGGGAGCTGGAAGAAAGAGAGAAGGAAAAAGAGTAGAAAGGAAGGAGGAGTAGAAGAAAAAGAAGAATTTTAGTAATAATAATGATAGTAATATCATCATTTTCATCAGGTACAAGCAGGGGTGTACCTAACGATTATTATTTGGGTGTGTAGGTTTTGTAGGTGTATCCATCAAGAAAATAGGAAGAAATCGGACAGATGAAGGTATACAAAAATGTAATCCATACCAAAAAAGAAGAAATTTGCCAACAGAAAAGGCATGGGGGGGGGGGGGGCAAATTAAAAAACAATCAAAACACATTAATAACACGTACAACATGGCGTTGACAGAGATGCTTTCAGTGTTGCCAAGTGTTTGTTATTCATAGTCAAAACTGTCTCTAAAATGGTGAAAAAACAGTTGAATTTTTCCATTCACAGTTAACTTTAGAGCTGAAAAATGATATTTCAAAGCCATCCAAGTGAAGAAAATCCAAGAAAAGGCCAAAAAATGGAACTGAAAGAATAAAGCCAACATGGTTGAAAGAAAGCCAAATTTGGGAAATGTGGCTTTAAAAGAAAAAGCCAATTGAGCAACCATGACTGGAAGCTTGCCAGCCATGGGTCAGAAGCAAATTAAAAGAAATTGCCCCTGATCATTATCATCAGCCTTATAATGAACTGCTTCTTCCATCTCCTCCTGTGAAGACTGCGGTGACCTCTGGCATGTCTTACCTGCAAAAATTTTCTATTTTATCCCTCTATCTTGTGTCTGATCTTTTCCTACTTTGTTTACTGTCCCATGGGCACTAATTGGTTAACCTTTAACACTACATCTGTTGTCATTTCTTCTTGCTAAATGTCAAGCACATATCCATTTTTGTTGCTTAATTATTTGTATCATATCCTCCACTCCAGTTCTCACTCAAATCAATGTTGATCTCTGTTTATCTTTTGGAGTAACCATAGCATTGCTCTTTCCATGGTTCTCCAAACTAGTCTATTCTCAATGGGGGGGGGGGTTAGTATCTTCCCTTGGGACCCTGGTTCATTCGAAAAGGGCCATAGACTGAAATAATAATAAGTGAAGGTACAATTTAGGGAAATTGGTTCCGATTTTAAAGTTTTACATCCTCTCACTCGCGATGTTAAAAACGGCGCACGAATGAAAACAATATAGTTTATTCAAAGCAATAACAATGTAATTTATGTATTTATTTTGGTTTTCCTTTCACGAATTCTATTATTTCTCTTTATTTGTGCGCCGTTCTTAACATCGAGTGTGCGAGAAGAGTTCTTGGGTTCGTGCCCCCCTCCAAAAAAAAAAAAACGGTTGAGAATGACAATTCTAAATAATTTGACATGCATATTACTTTAAAGAAATATCGGAAAATAGGGCAAAACAGTTTCCTTTGCATAGAGAGAGAGAGACACCGATTATTCAAATGAACATATAACCTGTGTGAAATACAAGGCATTAAAAAAAATCGACACAATCATATAAATAAAATTTAAATTTTGATGAAAGAAAATTGTTATTAGTTGTCAACTGACATGTTATGGCATAAAATGTCAAGTTCAGATCAGACTGTATGAAGTGAAAAATACAGAACAGTAATAAAAAAAAAATCCGAAGTTTTTTAAACAAAACTCTCAACAAGTTTTGATTCAGTTTGAAATTAAAAATGCGTAAAAAAAAGAGAAAGCATAAATTAGACAAATAATTACCCAGTTGACTTTTGTTCTTCTTTCCTGACTTTTGTGTCTGTTTTAAGAATTAAAGTATATATATAAAAGGAAAAAAAACATAAATCTCGTTTTTTATATAAACTGTGTGTAAGTGTATAAAATGCATGAAACCATCTATTCACTTTTCATTCATCTTCAGTATTTAGATTGGTCGCCTTGGAGACGGTAACCTACGAAGAAGATGCGAAGGAAAGAAAAATGATTAAGTTGAATAAAATTGAGCGACAAGTAATAAAAATTCGTTGGAAAAACGTATATTAAAAATTGAGTTTTTATTTTTGAAAAGGCTAAAGAATTTTAAAAAGATATATATATTTTTTTTAAATGAAAGAAAACCGCCCACTTAAGCGTATCTGAGGATATAGTCAGTCTCGTTCACTGGAAGTTTTAATTTTGGGTATGTTACACATAATAGCCAGTTCCTTCCTCGTGCTTCTTTTCAGTGTTCGAACCGAACATTTCCGGCATCGCGAATTTCGACTTTTAAATGTTCGACTTTACAGTGATTTAAAAGAAAGATTATAATTCCTCATAAAATTGTGGGAAAAATAATTTATTTGTCTGGAAATAATGATTAACATTGAATTTTATAAGATTCGAAATTGAATCATTTGGCATTTGTTCGTAGCGAGTTGTGGCGTGTATCGGCTGACATCTTGAATATTCATTTAATTTATGTGTCACATGACCTGTAGTGGTGGGTGTACCAGCAGCCTCGAGGTCATCTGTGTGGCTGTGCCAATGGCGGCCATTTGTGATAGTTGGATAAGAGTGTTGCTACTGTAATTGTTATTTTTAATTCGTGCAGAGCTTTATTTTGGTCCCCGGTTCTCTCTACTGTTGCCCCTATCCCCGTTTTATTGACAGACACACGATTTACTCAAGTACTGGGGTTCGTACACTGTGGAGAGGTGTGTCTGTACTGTTTCTCTTGGGACTGCGACGGCAGTAATCGTTACATCGTTGTTTTTAAAGTCACTGATCTTCCCACACTTGGATTTTGTTTTCCAGGTAAATACACCTTTTTAGTTTATTGTACCAGTGTTGTGTACCTGTTGATCGATTCCTTATTGTATACTTCTGTGTAAATGTCTGTAGTATCAAGAATGACTGTTTAAAACCGAATCAAATGATAACTGATGTAAAGTGTATATTTGCTTTTGCAACGTTTTTTTGCCAATCTCACCCATAGAGTTGTCACGGTTTGATAAAATAACAACAATCGTCAATATTATATCAAGATTCCTGTATCATTTTACGACGACTGTTAGTCATGACTATTTACTTTTATTGTACATTAATGTTGGTAATGAAAATACCATTAATTTTTAAAGGCTTGAAATTTAGGCCATAATGTACTTCCTCTAAGTAGGGAAAATGCCGAAGCAGAAGAATGATGTGTAGAAATTTTTTCATTAATGGCGCTTACACACTATTTATTTAATTAATTTGTCATTAGCAGTAATTTAATAATGCAAACAAAAATCGGTTGACAGGGAGATCGGTGATAGTATTTTTGTTGTGTAATGAGAGATGCAATTGTATAACAAACCTTGAGATTTTCTTTACAAGAGCGACAATTCATGCTCTCAGCTAAGAAACTGATCCATCCGTATTTCTTCTCACTTTTTACGCCCAACGTTTTTATGAATCTCTTTCTAAATTCTCTGTCATTGTCTTTGTCATCTATTATTTATTTATCGGTTCTTTTCATTTTCTTTCATCAATGAAAAAAAAATCCATCTCTAAACAAATTGCTTGTAGGTAGCGATCTTAAACTTCTCCACTTTCTTCAAGTTGTTCTGATTTACTCCATCGAATCAGATCGGATCCACCCCTTTTTTTCCATATCTTCTGACTTTAACCTTTGTTTCGTTATTCCTTACTTAGGTTTTACCTTTAAAACATTAGTTTTCTTTGATCGTCTTTCAAGTTCATACATTCTCGTTATTATCATCTTGAGTGAAGTAGGGTAATAAATAACGATTCTCTTCTTCCTTATCGATTTTAATGTTTCGATAATCATCAAGTTCATGTTTCCACGATTTAACCCTCGGTTTTCTCTTGTTTATTATTATTGAAAAACACTATCAGTACCATTATTGTTATGAAACTTTGTATTTTGTATATATCTACCTCATTGTCGTTTTTTAATATAAATATTCACTGGTTTTTCTCTTTGGAAACGTCGTCAACCACCGCCTACTTTTTTCCCCGTCTCTGACCAACACCTTTAGTCAACCCTCCCACTCTCTCTTTCTCTCTTTTACGTATTCACAAACGAACTCTAATAGCAGTATTAATTAAATACATTACATATATGTTAATAGCAAACAGGATCCGTTTTCTTTGATTATAGTTTTGCAAACACGCTAAGAAGTCGCTGTGATGAGCGGAAATCAAAGAAATGCTGACGGAAAGAATTTTGAAAAGTATTTTTTTTTTCTAAAATCCCGACAACTTTTACTTTTGCATTGTTTTGTTGATTGGATATAGATTAAAAATCATAAACTAGAACTATAATCATTAATTTGTGTTTATGAGTCATGCATGACTACTAAAATGTGAATTCGTACTCCAGCGTAACACGTATGAAGAAGTTTCCCCCTTATAATACGTAATAATCCGAGCTTGTTCCCTTCGGAAATCCTTCAATTTCGTATGTAGATATGAGTGCAAATATACGTTTTATCTATGTGTTATGCTTAATTGCGTTCATTTTCTGGCTCGACGAAGATTTGATTCTTTCTTTAATTCGCCTGTGTCGTTTAAGATATCGTGTCCTCAGCACCCACCCACCAGATGATGGGTACGATAGCGATGATGCACTTACTTGACCACCGAGCTCTTTAAAATCACCTTACGTGTCTACGTGTCATTTAAATCTCTTTTATTTTGCCTTTAATATTTGTCACCTGTACACCTTCTTTTTTTCGAGTTCCTTTTTGTTGCTTTATTTTCTTCGGCAGAACTGATTGGTTAACAACCGTCTTATGATATATATGTATATCGATTTCTTATGTGCATGCAGCATTATCATCACGGGGAGGGGCATCACAGTCAATGGATGAGCTCTCTGAGGAGAGATGTATATTTTGTGCTTGTGATAAAATAGAAAAGAAATAACACGCTATTACAACTCTGCAGTTAGTGTTTTGTTGATAATCAGAATAATAGATAAGTTATTTCTATGTTTCGACCATACAACTACTATAAAACAAATGCATAATTCCCGTGTTACAAACTAATACTCCCACACGTTTTACTGATGTCTCGCAATTTTCCGATTACCTCCTTCTAAATGCAAGAAGCCTCTCCTTCCAAATCATGAGTAATAATAATGTTCTTCTAAAATCTCTAATTAATTGGGAAGAGAGAAAATAATCTTTTCTTTTTTTTTCGTCCTGATTCATTTTGTGCATTACGATTCATTTTTTTGTCTCTTTTTTTCCCCCCTAATTCACATCTTTTGTTGCGATCTTTATATCTCTGTAACCAAATTAATTCGGGTTGTGTGTGTTCAGCTGACTTCTTGAGCGAGGTTGATTTCAATAGTAGTATTGTAAGCAAGCAATCTTCTCACTGGAGAAGGTAAATGTACGCACCTTTCTACGCTAATTGCACGAGACATTTTTGCAGTGTTTACTTCATTTCTTTTTTTTAATATCTGTGATTTTTGTTTATAGTATTTTTGCAACATTATTTGGGTGGCTTTCAATGATTTAAGCCAACAATATGAAGTCGATTGGTGTTTGCACTGTTTTTTTTCCAATGATAATATGAAGTTTTTTTTTCTGTTGTTAATGAACACAAATAGCTTTCTATTGGCACATTGAGAATTGTATGTTGAAAGAATATACAATCTCAAAAATAATTTAATTACCTATTAATTTCTTTTGAATCCGTCAGGTAAGGATGTTGAACTGTAAATCTGATTCAGTAATATCATTACAGAGAATTTTATGTGGAGAATATTGCATATTTCTTAATAATTTCGTAATTTAATTCAGTCAATTATGGAAAGTGGGAATCATTAGCATCTTTCCTCCAAATATCCTTCGGAATTAGGTCCAGTTATGAATCCTTATATGGTTAACAGAGAATTTATTTTTAAAAATAAAATCTTGTAAGTTGTCAATACAAGACAAAATACTTCAAAATATATCCACTGGCACATTAATGTTGTCTCATCCCTAACTTGCTCTTCATATCTATGTTGAGACTCTGAACAGATAACACAATTTACAGCTGATTGTTCATTAAATACGTTTGTATCCGTAAATGTATTGCTCTTTTAGTTGTATAATGCAATATTTTGTTGTTTCATCATCGAGTTGTTCTTTCAAATTTTGATACATCATACTGCTATTTAATGTAATAGCTTGGTAATAAAAACCCAGAAATCACCACCTTGCAAGAGACTATAGCTAGTGTTCAGAAAAGAATGTATAAATGATGGCATGATGTATCCCAAGGAAGATTGAGACTCCGATGGTATCATTTCTTGACATAATATCTGGTATTCTCATATGTTATCAAATTCGATATTGACCTGATAATGCCCAATGCAATTTTACTGGTCAGATTTGTCATATTGAGCTAATAGTTGAAAGTAAATGTCATTAATCTAAAATGATTTTTATCAAGAATGTTTGAAAGAAAAGATGTGGCTCAATTTACTCAAATGTATAAATCATCATTTGGACTCTTCTTTGGGAGATGCAGACAGCATAGAGGATGGAATCTGCAAACTGAGTTCCAATTCTAGTGAGGACAGTTTGCACATGCTTTTGGAAAAGGCATAAATCCACTTCTCCCCTCAGGTATGGGTAAAATAGCTTGACAGTTGGAGCCCTTTAGAACTGAGGGCTGTCCCATCTTGGGTGTTGGGTCAGTGCAGTTGCTACAAACAATGATTGGGTCTCCATGAATAGTTTGAGAAATGGAAACGAAATCATTACCTCAAGTGTCACTGACACTGAAACAACTGAGTCAGTGTTTCTTCTCTTTGGTCATCTTCTTTTTGGTTTAAATTTTGGCTTATAAGTATTTCTAAACTTGAGATTTAGCAATAAGATGGGGAAATAACTTGTTTGATAAGGTACCACTTACAATGTTCTTTCTATAAGATTCTGCTAGGACTATCCCACAACAATAATAGAGGAAATATTATTGTTTGGCATAATTCCAGTCAGTGATGGTGTGGAAATGAGCTCCAGAGTGAGTGTGTTTCCAAATGTTCTGAACTATGAACATCTGAGAATCAAACTGAAACTCTAACAGTATTTTTTTTTTTAAATTTTATAATATATTACATGGAGATTTGTGGGGGAATAATATTGTAGAAGCCTGGTGTTTGAGATCTCTTGGAAATTGAAGCAAATGAAAATGGGCTTCTAAGATATGATTTCCCCTAATCACTGCTTGGAAAGAGACTCTCCATGGAAATAAACTTTATTGAAAATTCAAACAATTCCAATTAGTATTCAATAGTAAAGTATTTTATACTTTTTACTGTCTCTGCATATTTGACCTTGTTTAGGAATCCTCATTGTTGAGCTTCTAAACACCCTTCTAAATAGATAACAATTGTAAACTACCAATTTATTCTTGTGAAGTAATCTATTATCAGTTAATATTTAAAGCATTTGAATGATTTTACACTTATGTACTCTACATGGATTGAATAGTAAGTTTAAATGATTTTCATCTTTATATATAGCTGAAAGTTTAAAGAAGCTTCATTTGTCCGAAGATAAACTATAAACCATATATTTTATGTTCATTCTATTTATTTGTTGGATAAGTAGAATTGCTTATTTTCGGAAAGTTATTTGTTTAGATTTTGTAAATTTTGCAAGCTTCTCCTGGATTAGAATGGTCATTCAATATAAAATTTACTTGTAGTTCTTTTTTTTTTTCCATTTTGAACTGAGCAATCTATTTCCCAAAAGTAAGGTCATTAGTGGAACTGATCTTGAAAGGTATTTCAGTTACTCTTCGTACTTATGGAAATATATTGGTTTGATGTAGATTTTACAAATACATGGATCAGGTGTTCTCATTGAGTATGAAGCAGAAAAAGTTCAAATACTTTTTATAGTTATTTGAATCTGAGCCCAACCTTTTTCATCAATGTCGGAGAAGAATTATCTACTTTTTTTTTTATTGTTGTTAGTATACTACTGGAATAAACTTTTAAATTATATATTTTAACAGCTTTATTGGTTCAAATTTGAACTAATCAGGCTTAGCCTTGAACTTGTTTTGTAGTAGATCATTATATGTGGGATTTGGAATGTGCACCCAGAATCATTTTCCTCATCATTAAATTTCAAAAAACGTAATTGAAGCAAAGTGTTATTACAGACAACCGCTGGACGTCATGACTCACAATGTGGATCTTCAGAGATCAAATACGAAACTGTGGCTGGCAAAAATAAGATGGCATGATGAACTAGACAAGTTCAGGTATTATTGGCTACACGCCACCAATCATAGAGAGATCTGGCATATCTTAGGGAAGGTCTATGTCCTACGACAGACGATGTAAGGACGATGATGACGTAATAACAGGATATTCTTTTATCCTCTGTAAGAATTAATTGAATTTTGATCTCCATCTTGATGACAAGTTTGCATGACCACTTGGTACAAGTTATTTTGTGTGGTGGTCCCCTCTACAGAGCTAGTAGTATTGCTTTATCTTAACATTTTGTCCCTCAATGACCATTATTTAAAATTATAAGCAGTAATCATAAATTCATTTTTATAAAATAATAAATTAGGGTTAGCATACACTTAATAAATAATAATGAGCATGAGTAACAGGGTCTTCTAAGTTGACTGTATGGTTGGTGGTTCCATGTACATTTTGTAGCTGGGACTTTACAACTGGACTTGGAAATAAAGCAGCTGATGTTCAAATAAGTAGCTACTAGTATTTCTGTTGGAGTGCGTGCACTCTTATTAGAAACTATGGTGTTAGAAATCTTCATTATATAATAATGACATTTTTTCTTTGTCATTGGCAATCCTTTGCCTTGAATATAAATGAGGATAAGTAGAATTTCAATGTTTATGATTTCTAGTTCATTGCACTGACCATCAAATTTCAAGTACAAGCTGATGTTTAAACCACTTAGTTATAGCAAATTTAGTACCCATACAATTGGATTGGTTGTTAAGTGTAACACTCACATTGATATCCAGTTTGCACACTAAAATAGTAATTTGACCCATTTATGTTTGAAGATTTCACACTCCCTAAAACAACTTGTATAGATATTGATATCTTTACTTGGGACCGGTAAGTTGTGGAAAGTAGAATTCGACCACATTGGTCTCTTGGTACAAAGAATTTTTTTGGTCCTTGTTCCTATATGAATTTCTGCCAACAGATTTACTTCTGTCAGCAAAGTTGAAAGGAAGTATTTGTATTTAGTCTTGTTTGTCTCTCGACATGATGTCTCTGGAAGCATTGAATGGATTTAAATGAAATATGGAAGGGTGGACTATGGGGTAAGACAGGTGGCAAAATTCTAGATTTTTTTTTTTTTTTTTTTTTTTTTCCTTTGTATATGCTTGTGACTGTCCACTTGATATCTCCAAGTTCTCATATGAAATTCTGTGAAGGATAGAAGTAGGTTGCAGGAGATCTGATTAGATTTTGAACAGATCTGCATACAATTATCTCTCCTATATTGTAATTATGTCCAAACCACATAATATTGCCAAATTTTCATGTTTGTCCACACAATATATCTGGAAGTTCTCAATGAATTTCAATGACATTTTGTGGGAGGGTGGACAAAAGGCTAAGAACATTAAATTTCTAGGTGGATCCATGTACAATTTCTCCGCCTGACAATGGTGTTTGCAGAAGTATATGTTCTGTGTGCTGTCATCTACTATTACTTACAAAAAGCAGTAGGAGATCGGTACAATTCTCCCTGTCCCAATAAGAGATTAGTAACCCCCTACAAAATTTGCTAGCAGTCCTCGAGAAACTTAATCTTCAGAAAGTACTCTCGGTTCCATTTTGCATTAGAACCACTTATTTCTCATCCGACTTAATCTGTTTCTAGTTCTCAAGTGTTTCATTGGTTGTTATAATTGGGGATATGGGTGTGGTCATCTTTCAGTGCTTCTACTACCCTTGAGGCTAACCACAGTTCATGGCCAACCTTCTGTAGTTTTAGTTGGCCTGAGTGGAAGAAAATGGACCAAAGTAGACTTCACTGTGAAAAATGCCAACTCACCTCATTGTTGGGAAGTTTAAGATTATTCATAATTCTTTTCATTGTCTCACTTCTGTCATGTGAAGCAAGTGTGAATATTTTTTGTTCTTTTTAAAATAAAACTGTTTTTTGTAGGGAGGAGACTATAAAAATTTCAAAAAGAAAAAATAAAGAGGTGGGTATGGAGGATGCTAATTTGCCTTAATTCCTACAGTTGATGAAGAATGGATATGGGTTGATTTTTTTTTTCAAGTTAGGGTTACATGATTGACTTGATGAAAGGAAATATTAATTCTGGTGTCAAACTGTTATCCATTCACCTTTATAGGAAATGAATACAGAAAAGGGACTCAATTATTTTGTTTTTTCCGTATTGGTAGTTTTACTTATAGAGTATATGAATCTATAGTAGATATACTGTTTGGTTTATCATAATTTTCCGCATTGAAATCCACTTGCTGTAACATTAATGTTGCATTGCCCATACATTTCACTGCAAGTGTATTTCCTACAATGACTCATCTTGGTTGATTTGGTCACTTTTACCAATCAATCCAGGAATGATGACGACCAAAAACCAGATTTGTGTCGCCAGAGTTGACTTTATTTTTCTACTGTTTACAAAACTACAGGACAAAGAGAAAGAGATATAAAATACGGGGAATGTATTTTAACTGCTGCTCAGAGCCCACGGGAGGAAAAATGCAAAACTTTGCATTGTAATAACCTTCTCTTGTCTGAGAGAAAACCACTAGACTGGGTAAAATTGAGTAGGTTCATTTCCAATCGTATCTAGTATGCACAGATGGAAAAGCATTAGGAAAAAACAGCTCCATGTACAAATTATTTAAACTAATTCTGTCGAACATTATCTATTTGGCTCCAACCATCTCCTAGCTCCCCTCTCCATTTTTCTTCCTCCCGTGTCCTGGGGCAGAACTGCTAGTTCTAAAGGAGTGGCTGACCATTGATATCTTCTTGGAACTTTTGGTGCCAATATTCAAAGTTCTTTGTTGTGATGGTTTAGCACTCCAGCAAAGAAGGATTTCAAAAATCCTGCAGGCAGATTCCTAATACTGTGTTTTGTTTTTTTCAAATCCTTGAAAATGCAAGGTTTTGCCATTATCTAAAAAAACAAAAAACAAAGTGCAAAATTTATACCCTCTTTACATATCTACTCTATACATAATTTAACAATGATAGCTCAAGTTTGCATTTTAAAGTGTGTGTTGGAGGCTATACTTTTCTCTGTAGATGATCTCTTCAAGGTTCCATTCGCTCAGCTGTTTGTAACAATACCTGTTAAGAACTATGGCCACATTTTATTTTGAGAATTTGTCTTTAAAAGCTTAACAAATCAAGTTTGTTGTAGCTGCTTCATTAGCATATAGGTGTATTAATTGACTGCATATCATAGGTTATATCAAGTACTCTTTAATTTCTTTAAGCACTGAGTGAAAAAAAATTTTTTTTAAAATTTTTTAAGTGCTTTCTATAAAAATATTCTACATTTCAGTTGTTCTTTGTGAAATTGCCGGATGATAGTTGATGTGTCTAATGTATGCAGAATATAAATGCAAAAATGAGAATGAATTACTCAATTCCTCATTTTACTCTTATTCTAACCTTACAAACCAAAGGGTATTATCAAACTTCATAAGTTGACTTAGTTTTTTATTGTAACAATAGCAAGAACAAAATTAGGGGTATTAACCCTTATGTAAAATTCACATTCCCTTACTATGATTTGAACCCCGGACAAGCTGATTACACAAAAGCTGTCTCATTGACAGAACTGAATTGACAGAATTATCATACAGATAGATGTGGATGAAAATTTACATTTTTATAATTCTTTATATACTACGAGTGTTGCAGTAATCATTTGCCGTCAGGATAGGTGTTGGGATGGAGTTTGATCCTGCAGCAACCAGTCTTGTTTCCATAATACATTCTATGACAAGTGCAAATGTTTCAGTTCGCTATTTAAATTTGAAAAATATATTAGGTGTGTCCAGAAAGTATCGAGCCATTCAATATTGATGAAAATATAGCCTTCCTATGACATTGGCATTTTATTCCCCTTCCAAGTACTCCCTTGGAACCTCACAGACTTATCCCTGCATTCCTTCTACATTCAAAAACAGTTTTCTAAATCCTCCTATGGGATCATGATCAGCTGCCACATTTTCCTTAATCTCATCCATGGTCTGAAATCTCCCTTTCAGTGATGAAAAGCCTGTTAGTTGTAGGGAACCAAATCTGAACTTTTAGGAGCCTGACAGACCCGGCTAATGCAATGTTTTGCCAATAAACCCTGCACATGACATGAAGAATATGACAGTCACACAGTAGTACACAAGCTCAGTCAATGGCATCTCACTGCTGACCAAGTAAACCCATGAGAGTAAGGTGCTCTCTGATTGATTACATCAAGGCCACCCAACCATTAACCAGTTCTAGAGATCTTAAAATGGCTGGATACTTACAAATATACAAGGTGTGTCTGGTATTCTAGCACAAACAGAGTTGCTTCTTTTATCTCCTCAGTATTGAAGCAATATAATTTTTATTAGTTTATAGCAGTGGTTTTGAAACTTGAAAAACTCAAGGACCCCTTCTACAAAGGAAATATTCTGGTAGTCCTCTATTTTTAGCATTTAGTTTTTAGACTAATGCAATTTTGACCTTTGAAAATCATATTTATTTGAAATGGATTATATTTATTCGAAGTCTGATATATAATATAGGTCTGAGTACAATAATTGTTTTGTGATAGCTGTATGGTAGATGACGATCTTTTTCAGCCATAAAATTTGCCATGTCAGGTTCAGAGGGAACATTGCTGCAAACCTGTTAGCATTATTTGACTGATCCAAGTTTTGAAACCATTGGTTCATAACTGCAATTGAAGTTTATCATTTTGTTGAAGTAGTTTTTTACCTATGGAATGTATCTATATCAACTACAATAATGTGCATAGGCAAATGAAACTAACTATCTGTTATTATTTATTATTATCATTATTGATACTTCTATCTTTCTGTATTCTTATGGTCAGCTACTGCTGTAACTCAATTTTCAGAGAGGGAGTTGTAATGAATGAATGACAATTATACTGAAGATTTGAGTCCCTTTTGCTCCCATTCAAGCATAAACACCCTCTTCCATTCTTATACTTGTTCATTACATTGCAAGGGTGGATGAAGAGGGAGAAGAGAAAGTTTATTGGTATGAGGAGAATGAATAATCATCAGAAAGCAATATGATCGCATGTACAAATAAACTGAATCCACACACATAATAATTAGCAATTTGTGTTTGTACCTTCATGTTGAGGGATGCAACTGAAGTAGTAAAATAGAATTTTGTGTTCTGATGATGAATTTGAATGAAAAAAAGAAAAAGAAGAATAGTAATGATAATGAAAGCAAGAAATTATAAAAATCTATTTGTGGTCAACAAAACACTATTCTCCAAGTTCACTACGATTCAAATCTATATTATCCACTTATATAAAATGCAATCTGTATATCCATACATTTCATATATGCCATTATTGTTGATAGCACAGGTAAACTAGTGATAGTATAACTTACAAATTTGTGATTTGCTCTAAAGCTATGTATACAAATTGACTGGTAGGGCAATTTTCAAGTGAATCTTTATTTTATCATCAAATATTTTTGTGTTTTTTTATTTACTATTGGCTATCAGCCTTTACTCTCTGTAATCTAATTTATTTTTCTGTATTAAAGGGAAAATACTGCTGCAAATTTCTTATCTCAGAAAATTATCACAAGAACCTTGGAAGGGCTTAATTTCTTTAGACCAATTAGGCAACAGCTAATGATTTGATTAGCTTAAATAAATTGCTGTCTGTTCAATATCTATTATCTTTTTTTATCTATTTTTCCAAATCTCAGAACATTTATATTAAGAACATTCTTGAGAAGATGCAAAAAGTTATTTTTGTTATAATTATGCTTGAAGTTATTCAACATCTTATAAAATCATATTTTGATATCTATGTTTGAATTAGTTCTGATGTTGGTTTGATTTTTTTACTATTAGAAACATTCCAAATATCATTATTTTCATCGTAAGTACTTGTCCTCATTTTTTTTACACTTGAAAATGATAAATAATTGATTATCTGATAAAATTCAGTTCAAATTCTCAATATACAATTGCGTTGGCTGAAGTGCATATCACTAAACATAACGAATCATATTTCCTTTGTCATTGAGTTACAAATTATCAAGCATACTTCCTGCTAAAGTATTACATTTTTTTTCCTTCTAACTTCATTGATTTGAGTTTCTAAATGGTAAAAGGAAATGTTTGAAATTTATATATTTCAGCTATACTTTTCTTTTTTTTTATCTATTCATTCATTTTTCATCTAAGATTTTGAAAATTTTATTCATTTTTTTCTCCCCCTCTTAAACCCACCACATGTGAGAACAAGTTGGCCCTGCTGCGATTGGAAATTACTACTTCCTTATGTAACCCTTTGTAAGCTGAAATGGTATAAGTCGAAGGAGCAATTACCATTAATTCATATGGTAGAAATCTGTGAGCGTTCCCTGAATCTTCTCCTACATCTGCCAATTTTACACTAAGTACTACACCCATTTGTGCTTTTATGCTTCTCAGATGTCTTACCACATGTTGCTAAATGGAGCACAGATGCTCAGACACAGATCAAAGCTATAGCAGCTTGAGGTCTTTCGTGAAAGCTAAGTAGCGTAAAACAAACTTTTGTAATATGGGGAATACTTGCTTATATTTATAATTATAGAATCATATTAAACTTATTCCGAACACACTAAAACTTGACTGATTTCTAATTGAGATTATACCTTGCTTCTATCTTGGAGGATGTTCCTGCTTGTTTAAATCAAATTTGAATTTACTAAAAAATGCACTGCAGTTATTTTTAGTCAAATACTTTTGGAAATTCGTTCACTTCAATTGCACAACCATCCATTTCGTAAGAAATTTTGCAATGCTTCAATTGGCAAATCATATCTTTATTGCTAGATCAGATATACTTTCTGAAACAAAATTGATTATTATCTTTCTAAATATACTGTATTTTGTGGTATGGGATTTTAGAAGTGCAAAGGTGCTAAGATTTTTGTCTATAAAGACATTGTGTATTAACCTTATTTATGTGCCTCACTTCTGTTGGCATGATCACAGTTTTATATTGAAATCTAATTTGGGAGGGAAGTAGATGAGGTTTATTAAGTGTGTTATATTGATGAGATATTATCTGTCCTAACACCTCACTAGTTTGGTGCCTGGCAATTAGTGTTGGTAAGACATTGCTGTAAAATTATTGTCAACTTAATATTATATCCTATAGAAGTCTTGTCTGTATATCATCAACATCATCAGTCTATTATCGTCTGTCATTAGACCTAGACCTTCCCCAGGATTTGCTATACCTCTCCATCATGGGCATCGGGGAGCCAATACTTTCTGAATTTCTCTCGTTCATCTCTCCCATCTTGTATTCTGCTGGCCTTGGTTATGCATGTGATCTTGAGGAATCCATGTTGTGAGTCGTAATCGCCAACGGTTGTCTGCCATTCTTGCAATATGACCAACCCATTGCAGTTTGAGTTTTCTAATGGATTTTATAACGTCTCGGACTCCTGTTTTTTTTTTTTTTTTTTTTTTCCCCCTCATATATTGTGCTGTCTTATGATCTCTGTGTGAGGTTGCGCATGATTCTCAGTTTGAGGGTTCTATGTTTCAATTCCATTGGTGACTCTCAGATGGATGCATTAGTTGCATGCTTTTCTTTTTAGGATTAATGGGATTTCCTTGTTTTTGAAGGTTGAGCTTGCTCTACCAAAGGCTTGCCATCATAGAGTGATTCTTTGATTTCTCTTCCTTTTGAGGGTCTTATAGAGATTCATTATCTTAGGTAGATATAGTGGTCTACTTTCTCCAGTTCTATGTTTTCAGTTTTGATTGGTGTGTGTTTATTTTCAACGTGATTGTTGCACGTGACCTTTGTTTTGCTGAAGTTCATGTGAAGGCTGACTTTTTTGATTTCTCCATTCAGTTCATCTAGCATTTGTTGGAGGTTGTGGAGGTTCCTTGCAAAAAGATGATGTTGTCTACAAGTCTGAGGTTGTTCAGATATTCGCTGTCTTCTCTGATTCCTTTATTTTCCCAATTTTGGGAGATCATCTTGAGGCAGTCTGTGAAGAGTCTGGACAAGCAGGTATCACCCTGTCGTACCTTTTTTTGGGAGCTGAAAGAGCTGCTAATCTTTTTGTAGCCTGATGAGGGAGCTGCTATGATTATATATATATTTTGCATTACTCTGATGTATAAGGGGTCTACACCTAGCCTCAATGAACATGGGAATTTCCTCTGAGAAAGGCTTTCCTGAAGTCAACTAATGCTACAGCGAATGGCATTTTGTATTCTTCTGCTTCCTCTTTCAGCTGATTTATCAAATGGTGATGGCCCGTGATCCATGGTCAAGTAGCTTCTTCTAAAGACACCTTGCTCCAGTGGTTGGTTTTCATCTAGTGGTTGGTGATGATTTTTGTGAAAAGTTTGTTGATGCAGCTGAATAGACTTATTGGTCTTCAGCTGTTTTTTTTATATAAAAGCGTTAGTGCTTTTATCTTTCGGGACTTGACTTTGTTTTAGGTATAAGTTGAATAGAATGGCTTGTTTCCATGTGATGATCTTACCAACTTTTTTGAGAAGGTTGATGGTGATGTTATCTGGTCCATGGGGCTTTTCCTTTACCTTTCTACTCCAGGTAAAAAAATGAGGTTAAAAAAAGACTAAAACTTTAACTTGTGTAAAAGTTGCCCACCATTTTCGGATGTTGCTAGAGATTTAGGCACCCTGTAGGCTTAGTCCATTTAGGGGCCCCCTCTAATGTTTAGTAAGACTTTATTGCATAATATCAGAAATATAGTAGGTGAACTACTATGTAAAGTAGCCTCCTGTTAAGAAAAAGTCTCATTTTTGACCCTTGAAGGTGTGATGTTCCCTCCAATTTAAATCCTTTGAAAATCTATTTATAAACATATAAAATGAAAAGGTACAAATATTGGACGTAAAGTAAGGTTCTATTTAGGCATTACAGTAATATTGTAAATAGAACCCACCCTATGAAACCCTTGAAATTTTCATTCACAGATAGCAGAAGTACCTGTGTATGCCAGGTAAAATACTTAAAAAATGGCCGAAATTTTATGTGTCGAAAAAATTTCCCTTCTCTTTTGTACCCTAATTAAGGAAAACAATTCCGTACACTTTTTGACCATTTAAATTGAAATAGTAACTCTTCACATTTGACCCCTTAAAAGAGGTGGGGAAAAGTCTCCAGTTTTCTTTTGACCACTTGATGGTAGCAAAAGGTTCTCTTCTGACTCTTAAGAAAGGGAGAAAGTTTCACATCATTTTTGACTCCTTAAAAGAACGAAAACTCTATCATCTAAAAACCCTTAAGACATTTTTTTTCAAAAACTTCCTGTCTTTTGAATATGAATGGCAAATTTGGTTGGTCTGAGCCTGTGTTTAGGTTTTTTTTATAGCATAGCAGACATCAGGCCCCCTTTCATATATAAGGAAGATATGATATAATAAGAAATATATTTTTTTTACCTCTTGCAGGGAAGAAAAAAAAGTTTTATTCGACAGAAAAAAATTTTTTTTGAATTATTTTCAGAAACCTCAAATTAATAGAAAATGCTGATATAAAATATATGAAGTGGAAATTTTTTTACAGATTAAAAACCTAAATTATCATTTATCAAATAAAACTAAAATTGCCTAGAATTATCTATGATATTTCTCCAATCTCTCTTCTCACTAATGGCACTCTGATGATAAAATGAACTTTATACTTACCTTACCTCAATCTAAGAGCAGCAAAAGAAGTAGTTACTGTGTAGTTATATCAGATCAATACTAGCAGACTGAAACATGTCATGATTACGTCAGTTCAGTTTGTGGGGTACCCATCAAATTTTAATTCTCTACAGTAGTCTGTTAGACCAACTTGCTGACCAATGCTTCATGACAAAATCCCTATGAAACATTTATAGGAGTGGAGAATAATTCCTTTTAACAGATTTTTTTTTTTTTTTTTTTTTTAGAAAAAGATAGGGCTTATAGAATGTGGTGATGGAACTTGGATGCTACTTATCAACAATAATATTGAAAATGAGATAGTGTAGCTGGTTAACATATTTAAGAGAAAATTTACTAATTTCAAGCCAATGCTGCATCAGAGGGTCATAGAAACATGAGAAGCAGACAAATATGATGGAACATGATCACTAAAATCAATTTGCTTGCATTAAAAGCTATCTGGTTTATTTGTCAATTACTGGTTCTAGTTACTGAGGCTCGTCATATCTCACTTAGCAGAGAGAAAATGATTCAGATGATGAGGAAAATCTTTCCCTTATGCATCAGTTGGATATTGGTGATGAATATGAATATTAGACACACAGTTCAGAGTTCTGAAGAATATATTCAATGTTTTAAGGAAAAAAAACTCCAATTACTCAACTTTTTCAAGAGTGAAAACAGAAGGTATTGCTTGTAGCAGCTTTTAAAATTCTAGTCATGATAGCTTATTAATATCTTGTTAGGACTGCTGAAAATAAGTAAATTAATTCAAAAGTGTATTTCTTTTCATTTGAATTCTGATAATAGAATTTGTTTATCTTATATATTATCCAAAATTTTATAATATTGTAACAAATATTGAGCTAGTTTTGTGCTGGGATTTTGGAGCTTAGTTATTCAATAATTTGAATCTTTTTTTATACATTTTCTCTCTCTCTTATAATTTTTCAGCTAGCATTCTTCATGTAATTGTAATTTTGTAGGCCGTTTTTGGAAAAGTCAACCTGAGCCATTGTAGAATTTGAAGAGAAAACCCAAGTAATCTGAGGAAGTTCTGTGCTTGCTCTTGTCTTTAGCACATTACTTTGGATAGCATTGAATACAGTACAACAAAATAAATGCATCTTCTGGTCAGTGCTGCAAGCGCATTCGCATAGCTATTTATAATACCTTGAATAAACGTATGGAATTAATGCACATGTGCTTCATAGACTATTCACAATACAGGATGCATGAGTGCATCATGTGGTAGTGAATGTTGTAAAGACATTGAGATCTTGGGATAATCTTGTACAGAATATGAGCTTCATATTATTGTAGTGATTCTTTGAAAATAAATTAGTTGAAACTGATACAGTAGCTATCAAATAATTCAATTTTCCCGTAGAAATAGCATTTCTTGCTTGTCATTTCTTGTCGGGTATTTTATCCTAAATATCAGCTTTTCCTAATTTGTATTCTGTATTTCAATGTGTGTTTGTGTGTTTTATATGATGATCTGTAATTTTTTATTGTAAAATTAGGAGATTAGCTCCCCATTTTAGAGCAATTAAAACTGCTTCTATTTCTGAAAGGTTTGATATTATTCATTACTGTTTTCAGACATTTGTTGAAGCTGTCAAAATAACTCATATTGATACCAATATCAAATTACTAAAGTCCTACATTCTCTAATTGGAATAGAAATAATTTTAATGATATGAGTATTGGATTGATTTTAAAGCAATTCACATTCAAGCGTATTAGTATTAGTTACATTTTCTCTCCTTTCAGCTATCTGATAAAAGGTATTTTTTTGTGTGTATGTATATGATCCACTGAAAAGTATTTGCCAATAATTAAATCAATATTCATGTTGTACATTTCTTGATTTTTATTGTTGAATATCTTTATAAAGGATACCCTGTTTTCATAGGGAGTATTATATAACTATTTGCTCTTCTAGTTGGAAATCCTTTGCTAATATGAATGTATATATTCAGACCATCAATTATAATAAATTGGTACATTTAAAACTTGTACCTTATCAACTCTATACTTATCATTACTTAAATATCAATACATAGTTCAGTGGAATTGACCCAATAGTATTGGAGAGAAATGGATTTGCTTTAATAAATATGCATATGAGGATAATACATTCAAGCTGACATTTTAATAGCTTGAAGCAATATTAGTAGATTGTCAGTAAAAGATATTTGTATGCAAAATGTAGAATCTGTGAATCATGAAGTATTTTATGCTATGAAAATTGTTGTCCCTTTGCTTTAACATGACAGAAAACAAACATAGAGAAAGGTACTGCAAACACATAGACATAAAATTAACTGCTGCTGGTAAGCAAAACTCTACTGTATGAATGTTTGGTCATTGATCTTGGCAGGCAACTGCTGCTGATAATATCACTATTACATTGCTGCTACTTTCTCAATTTCATTTTTTATTCAATTCCTATTCCTTTAAATTAATTTTTTTTTCAAATCGGCATAAAAATGAATTTTCAAGGTATGCATTTATTGTTTGCAATATGCATATTTATACTAAAATATATATTTGTATAATTTATCCATATGTAAATAATTTCTTGGACAGGTATTAGTCTGGTGCTAACGTTAATCGTATTCTGGTGCTAACGTGAATTCCATAATGAACAAGAACTATAACTAGAGATTACTGCAATCAGATAATCTTGGAACGTTTAAGTGTTAGTCAAAAGTCAACTTAAGGGTTGTCAGTTACAAGGCAGGTAATTTGGATCATAGTAATTGTTAGTTGTTTAGCTTGCCTTTCACTTTAAAGTGAGAGGGGAGTATGATGCATCCAAGTGAGGAGCTCATTTGTATCTGCTAGTTGGGGGTAAGGCAGAAGATTGAAAATGATAGGTGAAAAGGTGTGTGCATTATGTTGGTATATAGTCAGCCCTACTGACATGCTTTTAACATTTGATTACGTTAAGTGGAATCAGGTAAGCTTACATGGCATGTGACAAATATTTTGGTTGTAGTGATTTTTTTTTTTTTTTTTTTTTTCTGTTGTTTTTAAAAATGAATAAGTTATTGTTGTAGATGAGTGGTAGTTGAACTTCCTGTTAATTATACAGGTATTTGATTGTCCTGAAAATGTTAATTTAGAATTTTTAATTAGTACTGAAGCTTCAAAGTCAAGGGAGGTAATTGGTTGCTAAAGTATCTAATATTTTATTTTTATGTATTTGCATTTCAATCCTGTTTTCATGGGTCCTGATTTGGAATGAAACACATACAAAATTCTCAAAATTGTGAACATTATATTTACATTAGATATTACCAGTTATGTGTGTAAATACATTATCTATTATTGACAAAATAATATTCAGATGAAAAAGGATTAAATAGCATTTATTGAAGAAAGTGGTGCTTGTCTCATTTATTTCCTGAAATGACCTGGTTTCAGAGATTGTAAGATATATATGAGAGGCATATTTTATCAAATAAGAATATCGATTTTAGCAATAGTCACCAAAATATAAACCAGTATATTGGTATTTGCATCCATCTTCAACAATGCTCATTTGTATTATACTGTGAAAGTTTGTGTATGTGTGTCTGTCAGAACATCAAGGCCAAATGAAATGTCCCAGAAGTTTTTTTTTTCTTTGTTTTTGTTTTTGTTTTTTCATTTTAGGAGTCGAAGTTGGTGTGTGTGTGTGTGTGGGGGTATTCAAAATCAAAGAATTTTTTTTTTTTTAACTTGTGGATTGAGGTTGAAATCCAAGGTGAACATATCTCATTCCCTTTATGAAATTTCTATAAAATCATTTGTGTTTTTTTTGTTTTTTTGTGTTAGTATATCTGAAGTTATTTTTCCCCTGGGCTACACTGGGTACCCCTGCTAGTGTTTACCTATGTAAACAATACCTTTATGTACATACTTCATCGTATAAGAGGTGACTTGACTGTTTCTACTTTCAAGGTTCCACCATTACCCGTAAAGAGAACCACGCAAGCTTCACATAGCTGTCCTTTTCTCCTCCCATATGCCTCCAATGATATCATTGCTCTAAATTTCTTAAATGTTGTGCATTTTTATTACTTTCTTTTTCCATTCCCTCTACAAGCTATTATGACAGCAGTACGAGTGTTGAATAACTTACCTAACAATAGGGGCATCTTTTGTTATGATCTCTTGCATTTATTATTTCATCTGAATAATATTCAGTAACTTTTTATCATTTTGCCCTAAAGGATGATCTAGAAGGTTAAAGAAGATAATAAGAGGATTGTTCTCATGAGTTCATAGTCTGTGTAATTAATATATCAGATAACCACTGGACATCATTGCTTACAACATGGATCCCTTAGATTAGATCATAAGTGAAATTAGTTGGTGTAATGATCTGGATAAGTTCATAATGTTTTGGCACCATTTCACTTGGTAGCTGAAATGTTGGCAGACCTTGGGGAAGGCTTGCATTTCGACAATGGACTTTGAAGGATGATTGTTAGCAGTAGTACTTTATATCCATTTGATGGATCATTAAGGATAAATTTAGATTCTATTTTCATTTCAACATGTTTCCTTTATGCTTAATACTTGGGTCTCGGGACTCATGTTCTACTGGCTACACCAGAATTTAAAGCCAAAAAAATAACTTGATTGACAAAAGTCTCTCTTAGGAAGTAGATGGCAAAAAGATGAGCTCGGGAGGCTTGTTGCTATACTCTCATCTGAGATTACAACTTTGATTTCAAGTTATTCTTAGTTTGTAGAATGCAGGATATCTGAATGCTTTGAATATTTAGTAACCAAAAGTGGGTGGGTGTCATAGCTCATCTAAAAAAAAAAGATGCCAGTCTCTCAATTAGTTTGCCCAATTTCAAGCCTTTAATTAAATTGCCATTTGTTAAGTATTTAATATTCCAAGTGGGTCATTCATCCAAAGTAGTGCTCACTTTTGGAATAAAGGTTCAAGTATTTCATGATGTGTAATATTTAATGTTAAAAAATAACGTGTGTATATATATGTATATATAACCAATCCATAGACAATAATTTAAATAAAATATTTGAAACAATATTTTGATCTTATTTTGAATTTTCATGTGCTTTCTGATCATAATGACCTTTTAAACAGTGATGACCGAGTTCATACTCATAGGTGCACATACATGTCAGTGTTGACAGCCAACTCCCTCTTTCTCTCTCTCTTTTTTTTCTCTCACTCTCTAGAGAAAAGTAAGCCTGAGTATGAGCATCTCCAATCCAAATTATCTCGGTGTCTCAAACCCTCAACACAATTTTAATTGTAACACTACCCGAATAAGATCAACTGTTATTAGTTGAAATGAAAAGTTGGGCAGTGTCCTCAATACAAATCATTATTACCAAAGAAATAGTCTGTAATTTATGTGCTTAAGTAATCTGTAGCAGAAATGTTAGTTCATTAATTATAAAATGTCCTATGTATAATTATCATAAGTAGTATATTCACAGGAGCAGCTTGTTAGCTTTTCCACTATATCTTATGGAATTGGTATCACAAGTTATAGCATTTAAAATCTTTTTCATAGAAGGTTAGAAAGCTAAAAACTAAGCTGGTTCCATTGGTTGATGGTTGCTAGAAACTTTGCTGAGTGCATTTGCATACATACCACTGTTTTTTTTCTGCCATGGATAGGCAAATATTGAATAAGTTGTCTATTTATGAAAAAATGGAAGATGAACCTCCCATGCTGGCTTGCAATTTTATCTGTGATTATTTTTTTTTTTTTTTTTCTTTTTTTAGTCTGAGACTAACCACAATAGGTGAAATATTTTACTTAGATCAAGTATTGCGAGATTTCTGTTCCCTACAATTTTACCTCATTTGTAACGGCTTTATTTAGTATTTGTTTACATCTTTGTGAGTACTTACCATGTTCGATATCTTTCCGTAAGTATTTTCCCCATAAAAATACTAGCTGAAATTCCTACAGCATTAAAGTTACGAGTGTTACTGCATCATTGTTGATTAGGTGATAGCAAATGAAAATCTAGAAATCCAGAGCAGTTGAATGATGGAGATAGATAATTCCTGACGAAACAAAAAAAACGTATTTTTATATTTGCAGCTGTGAAGAGAGAACGCTGTGGGCCATGTTAATAACCTCCATAATTGAATCCCTTATCTTTCCAACCACAGGGAAAAATTTTATTTACAAATAAATCTTTGGGAAAATCCATTCATTTGGACTAAGTGACAGCTTTGCTTCACACATGCACATTTGCATGTAACTTCATATCACTTCAACCTGTCCATTTGCATATAACTACTTATCTCTACAACCTGCCCTGCCATTTCCTGCAGAAGGCTTAAGTGCAGCCTACCAGCATTTAGTCTGGAAATGAGAAATTATCTGTACTTGAAATTATGAACATTAGTTGTTAGGATGACAAAAAAAATCCTTTTTTGGCTTCCAGATTCATGGAACTAAGGTTCATTCAAAATTCAAACCAGTTGCAGACAATAACTTTGTATAGAGTTGAGTATCCTCTATCTCAGGGTCTGGAACATCCCTAATGAATTTCAGGCTTAATCACGTCCCTTGAATCTTTTTACCTGGCCTAATATTCTAATCATGCATTTAGGTTTAACATTTTCTTAGTTATCTGTGAAAATTCCAGTAAATTAGTGTATCATATATTATAGTACTTTACAAAAATTGATATTTAGCTCCAATAAGCTTTCAGTGGCAGAAAAAACATCCTTGTTCGAACTGATGAGGCCAGGTACACTTATTTATGTGTTGTGAATTTATTCTTCAATTTTTGGATGCCTCTTGGGGAGAAAAAAGTTAGGCTTCAAAATGTGTGATAAGAATATAAGGCTTGTTTGAGAGACAAGGTATGTTATATCTGAAATTAGTGAGACATTATGTATGTTTGGATATCTTATGAAGTTAATAATAATGTGTCTTTCATACCGCAATCAAAATTAGATTCGATTCAATTTAACCAAATTCAGGATGAAATGTAGATCTTTTTAACTGCATAAAAGAATATTATGAAAAAGTAGAATCTCGAAATTTGAAAAACATTGTGCATGCGTCTTTCATGCTGCATAAATTTGTTTTAATATGAATTTGAGAATTAGACCTTCATCTGAGCATTGATTTAGTGAAACTTCTTTGGCTATCCCAATAGCTTCCAATTGTGTGTGTGTGTACTTCTATATTTCTGATTATGGCATGAAAGATATATGCGCAATAAGTTTATCAAATTCTGTAATACTATTTTTTCACAGTATTCTTTTATGTGATTAAAGAGGTCTGAATTTTACATTTCATCCTTGTTTTGATTAAATTAAATAAATTTTGATTTA
The DNA here is from genome assembly GCA_963457665.1 of Thysanoteuthis rhombus. Taxonomy (NCBI): domain Eukaryota; kingdom Metazoa; phylum Mollusca; class Cephalopoda; order Oegopsida; family Thysanoteuthidae; genus Thysanoteuthis; species Thysanoteuthis major. The sequence goes on from OY735202.1 coordinate 44,995,160, forward strand.
ATTAAAACTACATATCTATTTATTTTGTAAAAAAAAATAACTCCATTCTGTAACATGTGATACATGATATCATATATCGTGATTTCTGAAAATTTGTACATGACCTGAATCTATTTTAGGGTCCCGATTCTTCATTTGATCCTATCTGATAGCATATAAGACCCACCCTACAACACCCCAACCCACCCCAGAAAAATGGCTCAAAAAGTAACCATGACTTTTGTTGCCAAGTCCTCCATTGGTCAGAACTTGAGTTGAAAAAAAAGTAACAAAAAGACTGAGTAGTGAATCAGAAGAATTCAGAGGAGATGTATTTTTTTTTCCCCCTCTCTAAATATTCCTTGCTGAACTTAGAGTTGGGATGGGGTCCTCTATACTGTAGATATTGGTTTGGAACTCGCTTATCCATTTTAATTATTTTTGGAGTAAAGAGTTTGAAAGATCCTCTATTCTGGGCAAAGGATTTGTTAAAAATGCATCTGCTTGGTACTACCTTTTCCTTCCTTGTGCTTACTATGATTGAGTTCTGTGAAGGAGATGCTTGGAGATATCCACTAGACTTGTCATAGATAGACTGCAAAGATAAGAAGATATTCAATCCTGTACATTGCAATGGAAACTTGACTTTGTTACCACTAATTAAGCTTGTACTTTATTCAATCATGATAACCTGTTTTCTTTATCTCCTGTTGTGATTGCCAATACCAGTTGCCTAATTGTTATAATTGTTGATACCTTTTGGTTCAAAGGTCTTATTATATCAATCAACTTCTTGGCCTGAAACTCAATGGTTTGAATCCATTGCCAATAAAACAATAGCAAGGTGTCTATTAGCACTGTGCTTTTTTGTTCATAAATCTCTTCATGCCACAGTCATTATTAGTTTTATACTGAATTTATTTCTTTTAGATGAAAACAGGCATAGAAGTTATTGATGAAATTGAAATATCATTCATACTTAGAATATCTTGAAAATTTCTGAAATTATTGAAAGTTTATCTCTCCTGAATATTCTTAAATAATCATTAAAAAAAAGTTATTTTTCTACTATTGTATCTTCTAAAATTTGCTGTCTTCTAAAGAGGAGCATCAAGATAATAATTATTTTCAAAGTTTGGCTATTGGTATTAAATAGACAACCATATTGTTGACTTTTGAAAAAAAATTAATATTAATGTTAGGTATTTATTGATCATGTGGATGTGATAAGTAAATAGGTTAAGGCAAACACCTGCATCATAAAAAGACTTGCATGAGAAAACAAAGCAATTTTTTCTCTGTATATGCAATTCCATTCTTATACTCCATTTGCAATATAGTGATTAGTGATAAAAAGGATATCTTGATTCATTTTCAGTTAACTATGTAGTTTAAGAAATTGGTCTCAATTACAGTTATATTATTATAGATAAAAAAAATAAGCCGAGACCCTCTGTTAACTCAAGTTTAAAAGCTTCAAGATATGATATTGATCAATCTGAGGTGATGGGTTGACTTGTTCTTCATATATTTATTATTTTGATTTATAATTAGTACAGCAATATTGACATAAGATGGTAAAATCATGATTATAACAATATCATCATTCTTACTAACCTATTTCATAAGCAATAGAAGTATTATTCAAAATAGTAACATTTATGAGTAATTGCACTTATGGACCCTACGTTTTCTTCCACATTTCTTTGTGAAAGTGTCATGATATCATGGCTGGTGTGTTACTAGCCACACTTGTTTTCTTTATGATTGTTTTCCTTTAACATTTTTGGTAGAAGAAATCACTTCCTGTTCTGTTGATGATTATCATGATGATATACTAGGCACCTACAACTTCGGTTCCACCTGGTCGTGGTAATATTGCAGCTTGCATAATCAGTAAGCAAGCCATTACCTTCTATGAGAATCAGGTTTTATTCACAGTGCAATCAACTAAATTAGCCAAATACTTCATTATATAGTAACAGTTCCAATTATATCAAAGAGGCGGCATCAAGTGTTGGAATATTTTTTTATCTCTATACATTCGAATATTTTAGTGTACTTAGAGCCAGTTCAGACTGTTTTAGTCTTTCCATCTGAATTAATGGGGATCAGTTTTCTTTGCAGAAAAGGTTGAATTCGTGGCAAGCATAAGGGTGCTTTCTATAGCTTGTATTCAAAAATCGCACCATGGTCCAAAAGTCTCTTGTATCAAATTTCAGCTCAATCTAAGTATCTATAAGGTGATTTTGTTGGTAGAAACTGCGAATGGTGCTGACCTCCCCCTTGCTATATAGGTTTCTTTGATTAGATTTTCAATTCACTTGCTAATGAATAATTATTGAAGCATGAACTTAATCTTCTATCACTCATCATCATTATCATCATCAGTCTTTTAACGTCCGTCTTTGTACATAGACCTTCCTCAGGATTCGCCACAATTCTCTATCATGGGTGTCATGGAGCCAGTATTTCCTGAATCTGTCAAGTTCATCTCTCCATCTTGTGTTCTGCTGGCCTTGATTTCTTATGTGATCTCTAGGGATCCATGTTGTGAGAAGTGATGTCCATTGGTTGTCTTTCATTATTGCAACATGGCCTGCCCATTGCCATTTGAGTTTTTTAATAGTTTCTATGATGTCACGGACACCCGTTTTCTTCCTTATATACTGTACTGTCATGTGGTCTCACCATGTAAGGTTGAGCATGATTCTCTCATGCGCACGTTGCATACTTCTCAGCTTGCAGGTCTGTTTCTTGGTTAGGTTCCATATTTCAGCTCCATAAGTGACTTATTGGGAGAATGCATTTGTTTTTTACTCTTCTTTTTAGGATTATTGGGATCATTTGGTTCTTGAAAGTTGAGCTTGCTCTGCCAAAGGCTTGCCATCCCAAAGTGATTCTTCGCTTGATTTCCTCCTTCTCTTGAGGGTCTTATGGAGATTCATTGTCCTAGGTAGATGTAGTGGTCTACCTTGCCGAATTTCGCATCTTCTATCTTGAGAGTTAATCAAATTTTGTTACCTTCATCTTTTACATATTTTTTTTATTATAATTATTATTAAAAACAATATTAACTCGTTGAGGTAAATATTTTTGAAGAGCTGATAAGATACTGACCATTTGACATAACCCATTTGTTTTGTCCTATCTTTCACTATATCTTTTCTCTGAGTTTAATGATCATTATTTTCACAGCTAGAACTGGGAGAGAAGATTCAGCTGTAGCAAACCTTTCCCGCCTCCAAGCCCCCACTGGTCTCCTCTTTTGTATCAGCAAATATTCAAGGGTTGTAAACTTCTGATGGGATTTGCTTACTTCATTCTCTTGCTTTGAATGGACAGACACAGCTAACATCAAAGAGCTTTCAGGGATAACAATTGATATTAGTTGAAAGTCCATTGAATGATCTGCTCAGTAATTGAAGCATTGGCTGCATGTTGACTGCACAAGAAGCACTAAATGGCAGTTAACACATTTAACTGATCTAATAGTCTAATCGGGTTTTCCCAACAAAAAAAAGGAACCAAGCAAAAACGAACACATTCCTTTTTGGCAGAAGACCACAAGCATGGGGCATCATGTAAGAATTGGACTTCTCTTGTAATGGTCTGTGAGATTAGCTTTGCTACCCATTGTTCTACAATGAGACAACCCCATCTCTTACTGTACTTAGGTATATCATTTCCAACCAATTTGAAAACATTTTTTTATGGTGGGGAATAATCCTTGTTTTAAAAAAAATCATGTGTATTGCAGTTAGCCTGTTAGCAAATTATTAAAATGCTATTATATATTCAGAAGAAAAGTTATTTTCAAGACTGAGAAATCTCTGCTTGCCAAAATGATTTGCTCAAAAGTTATTTCTGGCTAGTTTTATGAAAAGAACCTCACATCTTACTGTCTTTATTGTTAGATTCAAATTGAAATTCTAATCTTTTAATTATCTACCAAAATCACTTCCTAACAAAAAAGGTTTATCACCAGCAGGATCATAATCATTATCCAAGCAAGTGAATGGAACAAAGCTGAGCTTTGGTGTTGAAATAAGCCTAATAATTTCTGCAAGAAAATGGTATCCGGGGCAAGTTGATGTACAGCTTGTCTGCAAAAATGAAAATTGAAAAAATATTCATGCAAATAGAACACATTCTAACGGATGTTACAAGCAAAAATAAAAAGTATCCCTCCCAATTTGTTGAAGGAAAAAAATAGAAATAGAATAATAGAAATAATAATCAATTCAAATTAGTTAAAATCATAAAAACTGAATTAATTTCATGACCATTATGGCAGCTGTAACCAAAATAATAATTTAGAATGCATTTTATAAAAAAAAACAAGCAAAAAGAAACGAGTGAGCCATTTTGAGATTACAGCCGCAAACATTTGAATAGGAAAGAATAGAATATATTTTATTTGACCAAACAAAGAATAACAAATTAATTATAAAAATCTAATTCATTTAACAATTGGTGAGAGTACAATTGGGCCTTATGTCTCACAGTGAGTACCCACCTTTATATTTTCATATACAGTATAATTTTTTTTTTTTTTTTTAATTTACATCACGATTATTTGCTGTGTAACCGTGATGAATATTAATAATTCATTTCATTGCTTTTTTAAAAATTGATTTTAACATGTGCTAAAAAAAAATTCTGAAAGTTGTATCAATTAATTTTTTCATAATAATATTAGTGTTTAATGAGAAAGAAAATGATAAAAATTAGGGCTTGATAACAATCACTAACCAGAGAGGCATGAGAATTTTAAAAAACATAAGCCATACAGATAACTATCAAGACAGGTCCCTCACTCTCCAGTGATCAGTTTAAATTTTAATTGATACTGCATACTGGTATTATTTGGAAGACTTTTGAAACTCAACTTTTGTTTTGTGTCCTTATGACTTTCAACCATTGCTAAAATCCACTATGGATGCACAAAAAGGCAATAATGTTTGGTGCTAATTCACTTCTGCACCCCCTACTTTTGTGATATGCAATTGTAAATTGAAGTTTCATACCTCTGTTTACACAATGTTAAAAACAGTGCACATACCCCCCCCCCATCAAGAAAATATATTTTGGGGGCTGATTTTCAAAAAGTAATTTATTTGAAATAGATATTTACAAATATTTTAATTGAACTATGCCCCCCCCCCATTGTACATCAGAAAATAAACAGTCTGGTTAGTCGCTCAAGAAAAACTGCCATGTGACCGTCTTTTGGCGAGCATGTTGTGTTGAGCGTGATCAATTGAAAAAATTGGAACAAATGAGTGATCAATGAATAAGTTATGTCTGGCCTTTTGTTGGGAAGTGATTACTAAAACAGTCAGAATTTTCAAAAAAACAAGCAGGAATGCTGCTGGACAAGAACTAAGTGATCAATTTAGCATAAACTCAAATTGCAAATTGACCCCACCCCTCTAAAAGTATATTCGCAGGGAGGATTTATGGGGGGGGGCGTTTTTCTGGACATGATCTAAAGTAGATGTTCATATTTTGAGCTATGTAGCTCCAGTGAGGTGGCCTGTATACATGATACATGTATTGGCAGTCTGGTACACAACCCCTCTAAAAACTGAAGAAACCATTGTTGACAATTTTATGATGAAAAGAAATACTTGTTGAAAATTAATGATTGATAATGCTTTATTTGATAAAAGAAAATCATGATCAGTATCTCTTGACAGCATGTTGTATTGGGGGTGATCAATTGAAATATAGCAAGAAGGGGTGATCAGTCAATGAATAAGTTACTTCTCATCTATTTTGGTGGATAGTGATCACTAAAAAAGTCAAAACCCCCCAAAAATCTGCAGGACATGATCTTGGGGATCAATTTAGCATAAACTTGCTCTGTCACTTGCTACAAATTTGTAAATCGTTACATTTTCAGCACTCTCCCATCCCGCATAACAATTTCTGGCCTTTCCGATGGGATCAAAGTGTAGTATCTGTTCCACGGCAGAGCCCAAGGCGCAGTTACTAACACTTGCTCGTCGAATGGGCCGGAGATTGGGTTGTGGATGGTGTCAAGACCGAGTGCACCGGTACAGTGCGTCAGCCAATGAGGTTTTACTCAGGCTGCCACTGCTACCCGCATTGGAGGCCTTTGGACTCATCCTTGGGCTCTCCTATTATTACTCGGCCTAGCTACGGGGGATCCGTTGCCCCGGGGTAGCACTGCTTCATTGCGCTTAATGGAGCAGGTCCCCAAGTGGACGTTTTCATGGCGGAAGTTGCTTTGGTTGCTTAGCAAACCGAAGCCGCGTCGGCTGGAGCCTTTTTTGGACGGATGGTTCCTATTCTTCCCACGTTAAGCCTCAACCTTGTGTCATATTTTGCTGTAGTGGCCTGTACTATGTATACATAGCCAGCCAGACCAGCTTAAAAGCTAAAGAAACCCATGTTAACAGTTTCTAAAAAGATTGACATGAAATTGTAAATTACCCCCCCCCCCCCATCATATTTTGGGCTGATAATTGACAGAACTAATTTACTAAAAATCTTTCCCATGGTCACATTTGTACCCACAGAAAATTTCAGTGTTATGTTGGATGGTTTTGGGGAAATTTATATGATTATTTTTCACCAATCTCAAGGGGAAAAAAAACATCTTCCATTTTCTGTCAGTCCCTCTCCGAACTAACCATTTTATTACCCCTTACTCTCCCACCCTCTCTAAAAACTATACAAAATATCTACTCTTTCTGCAAATAAACTATTTTCCAGCAACAGTTAAGCTGCAGCTGAAAGAAGCGAAGCATGAAAAATCTGTCTAATCTAGCATGAATTTAAATTGATGCTCCCAAAAAACATGGTTTGGGGTCGATTTTCAAAAACTAACATGTAAGATGTACAAAAAATTTCATGGTGTGTGATTTTTGTGATAAGCAAGTACATAAAGATGGATGGATGAATATTTGGTGATCATTATTTATGGACAGACTTTGGTGAATACGTAGATGTTTGATCAGTAGTAATCAATTTTTTCCTTTGGCGCATCCATAGTCAATTTTGACAATGGTTAATTTATGTGAACACAAAAGAAAAGAATGCCCTTTTTTTTTTTTTTTTTTTTTTTTTTTTTTCCAGCAATGATAATAATTTTGGTGAGTGTTTCTTGTCAGCTTTTGGGTGGTTTGGGATAAGATTTGAATATGGGGATAAAGCTGAAAATTATACTAAAGATCTTGTGTTCCCTCTATCCGAATCTTGACCATTTCTTGTTTGTTTGTTTGTTTTTTAACTTTTTAAAAAAAATTTTTATTATTGCAAATTATATTAAACAGATGATGTCCCAACATATTAGAAATCCATCACTTAGCTGAACTTTGAAAATTGTTTTTTATGCTTCGGAGATTGAAACAAACTATTGAAGTTTAATTTTCTAACAAATAAGATTAAGTTTTGGTATGTTGTTGAAAGACAAACCTAACAGTTCTAGCTCCTATGCAATCAGTGAGTAAGTTGTATTTTGTGCTACAGAGAGGGTATCTGTCAGAAAATATTCTGTAAACTAGCTGAACAATGCTTGGGTATGCAGTTGTTCAAGCAATTAATTATAGATATTTATTAATGAGAAATCAAGTCAAATCATAATGACAACAGAACATTAAAACGACTTCTGTTATACAAGCTATGATCGAATAACCTTTCACATATCTATGAAGATCATTCATGAGAATATTGATTGCTGTCTTTCAAGTAAATACATTAATGCATGAATTGCATTGATTCACCTTCCTTATTGTTCCGATTTAGATTATCTTGAGTTTTTATTGGATGTAGCATTGTCAACCATTATTAATTTTTGATTAGCATTTCTTTAAAAAAATCCTCTATTTATTTCAAGACTTAAATTCTTAATTATGGAATTTTATAATCCTCAGCTTGTATTAAAATGGGTATTTTGCTTATCTCTCATTTGTTTTTAGTTTCTTGCCAAATATTGTTACCACTAATTTGCAGGAGTATCTACTGCACATGTGACTCACTTTCAGTATAAAATTCAATCAAGTCAAATTATTGATTAAGCACATCTGGTAAGATAACTGAAGCAAATCTGATGAGGGAAAATTTTAATGATTAAGTTGAAGCATTGGTGATGTTGAGCTCTGTTCAGACAAATGCAATACTAACGGAATAATAAATTTTCAGATTTGTGGAAATGGATGTTTAGTGCAGAATAATGTTTACCGAACATTTTGTTCTCATGTCTTTTATTTTAGGTTATTTTCTGTTTCTATAAGTTATACATTTTAGGTTATTTTCTGTTTCTATAAGTTATACATTTTGATGGCATATAACCTCACCCTTCAGTTTCCATAGAGAATAGTTAGAAAAAATGTCTGATTTCTTTTAATTCCTCTTTTTCATCACCAATTATCTCTTACATTTACCTTTTGAGCCATTTTTCCCCCCCCATGTATATATAAAGTCAAGTCATATACTCAAATACGGTCATTAAAAAAAAATATTTTTCAGATATTCTAGCATCTATTGCAGCGATCACTGCCAGACTGACAAATCGACATAGCAAATGTCTTACATCTCCATGAAGCATTCCCTCTCAATGCTCCCATTAATCTGATATTGCTCAAGTTTCATGTCATCAGTACATGGAATTCTATTTTACAGAATGCAAATGCATGTCAATTGCATGAATGAAATTCTATTTTATTACAGCATTAGTGTTGAATGATGTTTCTTTCAAAAGAAGGGCTTTTGAAAGTGGATGTATTGAAAGGAAGGGGCTTTTGAAGGCACCAAAGATAGTAGTGAATCTATGGTCTGACTTTCAGGCTTGTTTTTTATCTTAATTATGAATTTTCATTTGAACCTGAGATTTTTGTTTGAAACAAGCAAGTATTAAATTGAACAGTTCTAAAGTTGAGAAATTTTTATTTAGACTCCTTTGATAATTTCCATTGAAAGAAGCACTCTTGATTTCCATCCCTAAGGTTAATAAGATTTTCAAAACACTACCGTATGATATAAATAAGGTCTACTACTCTCTTGATATCTTAACTATAATAATAACTACTTGTAGATTTGTGTTGATGAATTTCATTTGTAGTAGTTTCATTATCATTAATTGCATTAATCTTTTCATAATATACTTGCTGGGTTACTTGGTGTTGCTTGGGAAAGAAAACTTTGAAATATAACACGTGAAAGCAAACAATATTCTATAGAGATTTCATAAGGATAAAAAGAGGGTGTGCTTGACCAGTGAAACCATAGAACCAATTAAAAAGAATTATCCGATGAGAATGTTTGTGTTTTCTATCAATAACACCTGAACTTTCGAAGTCAAAGTGTCATTTTTAAGGGAGAAAATTTATGTTTTAGCTCTATTTACAATGTAAAAATAAGGCTTACCCTAGCTCTCCTTCTGTTGCATGAATGTCCATCTTGCAAAAGTTTGGCTTTGAAGTAGCTCGCTTACTTTCATTGTGGAACAAAAAACATTTTATTGGGATGGTGGATTTTTCATTTGTATTTATGTTCAGATACTTTTGTGTTTTTGAAAGAGGATTACACATCATCGTATACAGACAGAAAGTAATGATTCTGTTCAGCATCATAGCTACATTGTTGATAGAAATATCTTGAGGGTCAAAACTGACACTTTGCCAAAGGTAATGAAAGTCTGATATAAAACAGGATTAATTTGATCGGCAAAAAAATTATCTATTCATGTATTTTTCATCACTGGTAAAATGAATTTTGAAGTGAGAAAACAACTCGGGGAAAATAAGATGAATAGTAGTTCAAAACGAATAGCAATGGTTGATGATATTTCATATAAAAAGTAAAAAGGATGCAGAAAATATTGGATCAGTAGGGCTTGTAGTTTTAGCAGAGAAGAGGCTCAGACAAACAAAAAGCTGATATTAGAATAGATAGATTCATATTCATAATTTTTTTGTTCAAGTTGGAGTTGACCTTGTTTTTCCTCCCATAACAAGATCAACAAGAACAACCCTCATCAAATTTAGGGGAGTGAACTCTTCGCTGTTTGCAAGTTGAACCAAATATAAAATTAGCATTTCCCAACTGTGATTTGAAATCACCTCTCTCACTAGCTGAGCTAAACTGACAAGTCTTTTACAAATTTACTCATTTTATATATAATACAAAAGTTGCTGTAATCATCTTTAGTCAGATTAGTAGAAGAAGTGGAGTCTGACCCTGCAGCAGCCAATCTTATGTATGTGTTTGTAATCCTGAATGATCCTCAATTTACTTGAGTAAAATTGGTGGGTAATTAGGTCAAGGGCAAAGATTATGAAAAAAGGTTAATTGTTTTTCAACCATAATTACTGAAGTGTAAGTCAAAGAAATGTGTATCGTTTGTATGGTGTTGGTTAAGTACATGTACAAGGTGTTATCCAGGAGTTCTGAAAACTTGAACAGATAGATCAATTTTTTTCGTGTCAAGTTATCCAGTGTTTCTTATATCTTCTTGCCAGACATTTCACTCATCTCTCAAAGTACGCAATTTATAATGATAGCTCAAAAAGAATTTTCAATCTTATTTGATGGGTTTGGTACAATTTCATTATTGAGGACAAATTAATGCCTTTTCTGAAATTAAATACTTTTTCTATGCCACCTTTTAACATGAAAATACCAATGTTTTGGGGTTTTTTTTCATTCGAGATGGTGGTTGCTTATAGAGACAGCAGAACTAAAATGATTCAAAAATGTTTCTCTAATTTTAAATAATTTGCATTCAATGAATTTTGAGAGAGAACATGGCCTTGCCAAAGTGTGTGTGTGTGTGTGTGTGTGTCAAAAAGGGAAAAAAGGGGGGGTGCAAATTCTGCCACATAACATCTATCCATTTCAGAGGAACTGATCATTGGCCATAGCAGTTCTGAGATAGGTCATAAGAGATATTTTGGGTCCATTTGTTTGCCAAAATAATTCCTTTCTTTTGGCTTTATTGAATGCAGCTCTGTCTTGGAGTAAATTAAACTTGTCCTTCATTTGATATTACTTGATCTTGTTACTGGAGGTAAACATGGATTATAACAATACAATGAACAATATTTCAATATCTAATTTTTTTAATTACCAGGTTTGCTATAATGTTTTATAAACGAAGGTAGAGAAAGTTTTGTGTTTATCTGAAATCTGAAATCAATTTGTTCAGTTTCAGCCTAGGTACAGAATTTCATCTATTCTTATAAATTACCATCAAAGAAGTCTTTTATAATTTACTTTAAAGGGGCAGCCCATTTGATAAGGCTCTCTATCTAGAAAATCAATACAAGACATGTAAAGCAAAACAATTTTCTTTGCAGGAACTACAAAGGTCATCTTGGTTGTACTGCTGGCAGTTGATTTATTTATTTCTTTTTTTTTCTTTTTTCCTCCGCGTTTTACCTGAGTATTTGTAGAAGTTAGTGATCCTATCGTAGGTATGTTATATGGTATTGCTTGATTCTGCTTACCAATAACTCTTTGTAGGTCTAACTTGATAGATTTCCATGCTTCTTAGTTCATCTCTCTGGCAAATGGTTTACCTACAAAACTTTTGACATATTATACATAATTAACTCTTCATTTCATGTAAGAAAATTGAGATTTTGAGAATAAGGAAAAAAAATAGTGATCTGAGTTATCTCGTTTTGATCTTAGGTAAAATTTAAAATTCATTTTTTATTCCGTCTGACATAATAGGTTTAACAAATTTAGTTTCCTACTCAGAAAAGCTCCACTGTCAATTCAGGTGGTTTATGACATTAAGAGTTAGAGACTGAAAATCTATCTACTTATTAACCAATTTTTCCTCAGATGATGCACTGTAAAATCGTATTTAGTTAATTCTTGTCATATGTATTTACTAGTAAGTCAATTAGTGGGATAATATTTGTATTTTTATCTTTTTAGTCTTCTAAGTTGATAGGAATATAAGGCACCTGACCTGACTTCCAAATGTAAGGCATAAAAAGGGGTTTTAAATTTTTTAACATCTAATTCTCTTGTTTGCACTACTATTATGAAAATATGCAAGTTGCCTCATTCTATGTTTTGAGGAAAAAAATATTACCATTTTCTTGAAGATGTAGTGAGAAAAGGATTGAGAAATTAGACTCGTAAAATCATTAAGGCTACTTGGTATTTATATCAGTCTTGGTTTGTGGATTTTATGAAACTAGCAGGATTTTTCTTATTGTTTTAATTCTTAAAAATTCCCTTAGAGTTAATTACTGTCAGAAGTGACTTAGCCCAGCTGCTATCTTTTTGATTCCTTGTATGAATTGAAAAAAAATTTTTCATTTTTAAAGATCAGATTCAATATGTGAACCATATGCATATTATGCTGGGTTGTAAGACTGGCATCTAATTTGAAAAAAAAAAAAAAAAAAATTATGCAAGTATTACACTGTTTCCAATGTGCTGGTATTATGACTTGGAAGCATCTACCAAGACTTGTTGTGGACCGTACTGGCACTGGGATGAGGTGTAGTGGTCCTCCCAACTACCTTTGTAAACCATTCATCTTATAGTCTGGCACACTATACTTATTTAATTTGATTTGAAATATCTTTAATAGTAAAAAGATACAATTATGTAATAATTTTTTTTTTTTTTAGTGTTAATTTTTGAATAAATAGAACATTGATCTTCGTTTAAGGATTTTTTTCTGTTAATTGCCACAAAAAAATAACCTTGAAAATTGGTCAGTATGTTTAGGCCTCTGGAAAGTTTCTTATACCATGAATATTAACCATTTTAGAGACTTGAAATGCCTCAAATAGTTGATATGTAATAACTAAGTAAAATAAAGAAAAACTCCACATCCACCTAGTGCTAAATTTTCATCTGCTCCAATAATTTTCATTTTTATTTTCATTGTTTTTATTCATTTAAGATCATGTATCCCCCAAGTTTTCTATAACAGCTGGTATATATATATATATATATATATATATATATATATATATATATATATATATAATGTCCTGTTGATGTTTTATAAGTCTATTTGGATGTGTCACGAAAAATAAAGTAAATAAGATTTTCATGGCTTTTACAACTACAGGCAATCGATCATTGTAGTATGAAACCCACAAAGAAATTAGTTTGTATTACATGACTGTATAGGAAAGATGTGTGGACGGATTGACCTGCTAATACCATATTTTTTATCTTCTTTTCTTTTTTTTTATGTATATCATAGATTTATGATTGATTATTATGCAAAAGTGTATAAATTGAGAAACCAGACATTTTTTTAAATTATATTTAGTTTCAACATCTGGGACTGCTTTTAGGAGATATTTCGAATGTGATCACATTGCCCAAATAGTCCTATATATTTTGCTCAAATTGGCTAGTTTTACACTCAAATTACTACAGCAGTACCTTGAATAGTGCTGGTTTTGATGTTGTATTGTTATGGTATTGCTGAATATAAATAAAGTTATGATTAGATCTTTAACAGTATGGAAAATTTTTGAATGAATTAACTGCACTGATCAAGGCATGAGTACCTGTATTTCGTTTTCGTAGATCTGTTACATTCAGTGCAAGTAAGTCTCTTTAGATGTTAATTCTTTAGTTAATTAATATCATATTATGAAACTTTCAGATAATGTTGACTTGAATTTTTCACATGTTGTGTTATGAATCAATATTTTTTTCATTTGCATAAATAATGTAATTCAGGCATACTTAGATTAGTGCAGTTAATTCGTTCAAAAATTTTCATTCTGTTCAAAACTGCTCAGTTGAAGGTCTTATAAATAATAATGGTGTTTTTTTTTGTTTTTTTTTCCAGCTTATACTTAGTTACATTAGTTTGCTCAGTGACACCTTAACCATCCGAGATAATAAACTAATCAAATCATTGTGTTATAAAAAAAGAATAATGATAAATAAGTATAATATGAATGTAAAAAAAAATTATGACACTATTTGCTTGTAACCATTTCCAAACAAGAAAACCACTGAAAATAACCCAGCAAAAATAAGGAAATTCAAAATAAACTCCCAAACACTCAAGGTACTTTGTTTTATTCCTAAAAAAAAGATGAAAATTGATTTGAGAAAAAAAAAAAAAAAAAAAATCCAGAAAACCGCGTGTGATCACTTTAGTTTTTAATGATATACAGAAGGGCTCTATTGGAAATGTCTAACAATTATTGTTTTCAGTACAGAAAAGTTTCTTGTCCTTTTGCTGACTGTTTGAAAGTTGTTTATATTTTCAAGTGACATGGAGCTGCTCCTCTGACATAATGGCATGTTGTGTAATGGGTAACATTTGCTTTTCAGTCTTTCTGGAAAATATGGGTTGTGGATCAATGATTTCTCTAATAAAGAAACTATGCCTCTATGATGCAACAGTTGAGCAGCTCCAAGGGCAGCTAATGGATAAGCTTGATGATCACGAGATACCATCCTACTCTCAACAAAAATGACCCAACTGCGGTGGTCTCCATAGACTATGGAAACTAGAAGAAACACCTGCACAAAAAGCTCTGAAGTTTGCAGTAGTGGGTGTGTTGTTGAGTTCTTGAGAAATCTAATGAAAATAAATTAAATATTAAAAATTATCTAATTGGCAACCTGGAGAAGTAACTGAAATACTTTGAAGCCACAGTTTTGTATAATGGACCGAAAATTATTTTATATGACAGTTATCACAAGCTACTCCATGCACCATAAAGGGGCACTGTCCTTGTTAAAACTGAACTATTTTTAGCCAAGATATTCAGGTGAACAAACGTATGTGTACCTATTATTTCAACTTGTGAGGCTGTAATAAAAATTTGAAAAAATATTTTATTTTATTTATTTATTTTTTTTTTTAAATCTTTTTTTTTTTTTTTGGTTTAAGTGCACATTAATATAGTAAGAAATAATGGTAGGTACTATTAGGTAATAATTTACTCTTTGAAACATTTCTTGATGAACATCCAACTCCACTAGTGTCATTAACTAGATACTATAATTTCCTTAGAAGGGGTTATTACCTCCAAGTGGGGTAATATGAGATTTTTCTATTATTTGTATTTGTTTTCACTTCACAAATGGCTTTTTTTATACTTAAATTTTCATTAAAAAGGAAAATTAGTTAAATCAAATGTTCCATTAATTTCTCCAATGTTGCTTGTGGCTAATGAGCATTAATTCAATTCTAGGAAGGGATTATCCAACCTAAAAGTTTCAGAATCATGGGACTAGAACTAGATATAATGTAAGATTTTGTAATTGTTGACTGTTTTTTATCATTACTTCCAATATTTTGATACCCTTACGTATTGTTTTTGACAGGTTAATTCATTGTTAAAATCTTATTTCCTATTTTGATTTTAATCAGATAAGATTATTTTTACATTGGTACAATTGGGTATTCAGTTTTGGTATAGTTAAATGATTTCATTAAATAGCATCTGCTTAGTTCATTGCTTCGAGGCTATTCAAAGCTGTGGTAAATAGTACAGAGTTTAAATAAACTAACAATTGAATAGTGATGAAACTTGAGCCAACAATAGATTAGGCTACAAATACCAATAAAAAATGAAATTAGCCATTATTTTTAATCTGATTAAACAATCTTGAGCTCACAGTGTCAAGTCACTTCCTATTTATAGAATTTGCATTATAATTAATTACAAATACGAGAAACTACTCCATGATTAGCATTTTATACACCCGGAGTTATCCCTCTGGAAAAATTGGGTTATTATAGTATAGATTGGAGCTTTCCAAACTATGTTGCTAGTATTCTCTTGGTTTGATGCAAATTTGTATTATTTTTATTTTTCAAAAGATACTTATCTTGGGTCATGTGAACTGCTGGGATGACATTATGTATTTGGCTTGGCTAACTAATTTGTGGTATAAGTTGAAAAAAAAAGTTGCTATTATATAGATAGAATCCATGGCACAATTCATTTTCCTGTTGTGTTGATCACTGAGTACATACATGTCAAGAAATCAAACTGCTTGAAACTATTAGAATAAAAGATGAGGATCTCTGTTCCTTATTGAATCACTTTAGCTTCACAAATGACACATAGACCAACCTGCCAAGTAGGCTACAAATTCTCTTCTCTTTGCTTGCGCGCGCAGTTGTCCATGGTCACATTTTTGGGGCTATAACCTTAAAAATTTGCATGAGTAAACCACTAGGCACCACCTAAGAACTGTTTTTGTTTGGTTATTGTCAAAAATGTTTTCAATGGTGTCAATGGTCATTTGGGACCAACAATGTTCTAATGACTTCAAACTTGATACTGTAATGAGCAATGCACAGACTAACATATCTGATGAATATCGAGTTCGTACAATGGCAAGTTGAGTTATCTTGATGTACGTGCACGCACATACACATATATACGAAAACACATTTCTCAAATCATCGTAAGGATTTGTATGATGATGATGATGATGATCTGATTTCCATCTATCTATCTATCAATCTACAGTAGTCCCTCAGATTTTGTGGGTGGTTGCAGTACAGATTCCTCATGAAATTTGAATTAGTTTATTTAGTGTATAGGATAGATAGAAGGAAGAAATAAATAACAAAAGTTCAGATGATTTGCAATTGAATAATTATAGTGTGGGGTCTATGTATATACTCATCCTGATAATAATGATCTGATTTCTATTCATTCATCCATACAGGACTAAATGTCTGATTCTATTTATCTGTAAGTGTCCAGAATGGTACACTGTAGGCAGAGGTATTGAATTTGGGTATAAAAATAAAAAAATAAAATTGTTTTTTTTTTCTGCTCACTTATTGGGGCCAAAGTATCGCATTCAGGCCTATCATAAAAATTAGCTGAAAATCCAACCTGAATGGCTGATTTTCATCCTGTAAAGTGAATTAGAAATCTTGCACTGAGGAGAAAATTTGAAATTGTTCCTACTTACTATAAATGCCTGAAAACATACTTATATTTTACTTACACTTATTTTAATACATATAGATTTGATACAAAGTTTCTTAATTAATTCTGAGACCAACTCTTTTTTTTTTTTTTTTTTTTTTTTTTTCTTTTCATACTTCCTTGGTTTAGCTATCAGCCTTTAAAACATTCTAAACTATTTTTAATATATTAAATCAGATATTCCCCTATTACGAATCTCTATATTTATTACTTGAAGTTGACATATATGGCGAAATAATCAACATAATATATAATATGATGAATAAATATAACTGCTCTGATTTTTTTTATGGGGATGAGATGAGTCTAACAATGTAGCCAGTCCATGTTCAATCATATATAAATGGTAGTATTTTGAGTTAATTATTTCAACGATTGGATCTAAGTAAAAAAGTGATGTCCCTTATGTATAGATTTTGAGTTTAATTCAGTCGACAGTCCATAATTCTGTTGTTATTTAAATGCAAAATGCTTTAATTCCTATTGAACAACTGAACAAGAGAAAGAATGGGAGTCAGTTGCATATATTGATTATCCATTGAAAGAATGCTGCTATTATGTTGAAAAATATTTCAGGTCTCCAAATAGAAAAATAGGTTGTGTAGGATATGATGCTCAAAGACAAATATTTGTTTTAATATATTTTTTTTTTCCTTGGAAGAATTAGGCCCATCTGTTACCACATATTAACAAGTGTGAGAAGTTATGTCATTTACAGAAGATGACAATGAGCCATCACATCTGTGGCAACAGATCAAGTGACAATCTTACATATTCTCAAGGACTCAAAGGGTTGCCAGGAATTCTATTGGAAAATCTGAATCCCTATTGAACTACTTTTAGATTATCTAGTCATGTTGCGGATGGATTCGCAATTGTATTCATAATTAAAAGTTTAGACATAAGGGGTAGATGTTTAAATTTTCAGCCATCTAGCTCCATTGGTGCAGCATGTACAGGGGATATATACATGCATAGCCAGCCAGACTAGCCAGGAAACTGTAGAAATGCTGAGTTTGGTTGACATTTATATAAATTGAATTTCTGTGGTTATGCTGTTTAATGATTAACTAGTTTGTATTTGAATTATTGCTTAATTTTATCTGAAAAGTACTAGGATTCTACACTTTGACATGAACATAGATATCTAACCAACTCTTTCCCTAGAACTTTAGTAGGGATTTGCTTTTTTTTAAATCTAATTCATTATATTTCTACATGAATATGACTTAATTACATGATTTACCATTGTTTCAAACCTTCTGCTTTTCACTTCCCCTCTTAATTCATTTAGCCCCCTTCTATTTGTCGCAGTCTTTGTAATTGTTGAGTTCCCCACTAACTTATCTGCAAATCTATTGGCGATACTTAGTATCAACTTTGTCAATCCTCTCAGATAACTTCTCAACATCAAACTAGAAGCATTATTTTTATTTATATTTTTAGTGCTTCAACTTCATTTCCACAAAAGCTAAATGGACCAGCATTTATTATCCCCCTTAATTAATCTTATCAAATCCAGAATCTTTTGTGCGATGCCAGAGAAAACATCTCTGTTGTCATTCTCAAAATGCTATTTCATTGGTCCTCTCTGAACTTTGGGTCATACAAGGTCTGTCCTGCCTTTTACACTTTTTGATGCATTCCATCAGATGGAAAATACAGACATCCCTTTTGTCTGATTGCCTAATAAAAATGCTGAAATGAAATAATACTTGGAAAATTATCTATCACTCCATCACACAAAGCTGATGTTACTCAGTATGTGCATTTATTTCTGGTAAATATGAATTATTCGAACTGCTAAAATTAAAAGATTTACACTTATTGAATCACAGTACCTACAATCATCCAAGTGGCGAGGTACTCTTCCCTTTTCTCTTGATTATTTTTGTTGAGAGTGCTACTGGATACACCATTAGGTGTAGAACCTTGAAAATTTGAATGAGTACTTCAGTAGACATCTTCTAAGTACGTTTTTTTGGTTTTTGTGATTTTTTTTTTTCCTTTAAATCGATTGAAACGTTTTTTTACATCTTGGAAATGCACATTGGTACACCTAGAAAATTATTTTTTATCACACCCCCCCCAAATAGAAGGGCAATTTCAGGGGTACCAGTTTCACTTTTTCAGCTGAAATAGTAGCTGTAGTAAAAGCGACCCACATTCACACACACACACACACACACCTCCTACCTACTTTCAAGCAGGTAAAATTAGGTCAATAAGTTGTCTAATTTTTTCAATCGTTTTTGTATTGGATGAAGTATTTTAAACCAGGGCATCTCAAAGTTTGGACACCTCCTGGCATCCTGTGAAGATTATTGTGGGTAGTAGAAATATTTTTTAATTTTTATTCAGGTATCTTTAAAAAAAAATTTTTATTTTATGGCTGGTTTGGCATGTCATTAGTTCTATTTTAATTAGCTTAATATGTCATCACATTTTATGAGATTTTGGTTTCTTCATCCATTATTTTCAGAATTTTTTTTTTTTTTTTGTGTGTGTGTGCGCGATTGAATCTTAACATGGGTGTCATACACCCTTGGGTAGGTTCAGCACACTCCCAGGCATACCAGTGTTGGCTTGCACTGTTAGACAGGTCAATGGAGTTCACAAAACTTTTTGTGTCCCTGTAATTGATATGTTTGAAAAACAGAAGTATGGGTTTAAGATTCTGATAATATGAATTTTAGCCAGCCAATCTCAGGACCATCAGCCAAACTTGCTCTTTCTTCCCCCCCCCCATGTCATTGAGGTGCCTTTTTGCTCACTCCCTCATGACCATTGGGTAGGCCTGTCAAGGCTATCTTTTTGGATCAATTGTGCTCACAGACTTTGTTACAGACAACCTAATTTACATGTACTTATTTATTTATATATATATATATATATATATATATATATATATATATATATATATATGTGTGGATATATACACATACATACAGGTGTCCCAACTATCTGTTAGTGTTTCAATGAAGAAATTTTATAAGCCGAAATGGCATAGAGCAAAGAATCAGTTGCCATTAATTAATGTAGGAAAATTTAAGCGTTCCAAAAATGGTTGTTGGTGTATGGTATAGGAGACTGGAATGTAGGAGGAAGAGGGTGTGTGCTGTCTCTATAATGGCTCACTTCAAAAGGAATGTTGAAGACAATTTTCACTTTCCATCATTTATGTTAAAGTGATCTTCTGAAAGCAAGGGATAGTTATGATATTCATGCAACTGAACCAGGTAATTTGTGCATATCAATTTCTTGTTCACAATTTGAAATTTATGGATGCTTGAAGATTCTGCTTTACACCTTGGAAGCTTGACCTAAATGTTGTTGATGATTATAAAAAGTTGAAAAGATTCATGAATATGAAAATTATCTGAACACACAAGTGATATGATGCTCAGCAGTCCGTTACCAAAATGAAACCAGAGAAACATGAACAGCAATGCTATTAGATGTCACTTGATGATAACCGGAAAATTACACCATTTTGATTACATTTCATGCATAAATTGTTCTTTATTTGCCAACTTGAAGGAACAATGTTTATTTTATGAGAATGTGATCAATATTCTCTATTTGATGTATTAATTACAAATAGACTATTAATCAAGGCACATTTTAACATAAACTTTCTCTAGAAACTGTCCTTCCATAGATTTTCAGTAGTTGTTTTTGACTATGACCAATCTAGTATTTCCAAATCTATACGATTATTTGCAATCATAATGGTTTGGCTTGAGAGTGAGTTGTAGAAAGTTTAATTTCCTTCACAGACAATGAATCTAAACTGCACTTTGTTAAGTGATATTGGTAGAATTTCAAGTTTAGAATTGTTTGTGATTTGAGCTATAGTAAAACTAGTTCGTTGTTGTATCTTCTTCACTTGAGCGAATGATGAAACAAAATGCTACTTCACATTATTGATGTAACCTGCTAAACTATCAGATGAAACGGTAATGCCAAAGTCTGTTGTGGCTGCTCAGTGAGTGGGATATGAAGTGACCTCTTATGAATGTGGAAACTAAATTAAGACTCACGGGACAAAGAAAAGGGTTATGCTATTTATTTGGGTAAACCAGCCTTGAGACAGCAAAAGAGATAGAGAAAGGAGAAACTAAAAGATGCTGAGATCGCATCCACCCAGAGCTAAGCTTAATATTCATGCTTTTTCTTACTTTTTTGTGTTATATGGATAACTGGCTTCTCACTCTTGGTTTTCACAAAGAATGAACGAAAGATTTTTCTATGCATCATGTCAGCCTTGTTTGGTGGGTTTTTTTTTTTTTTTTTCATGATAGTTTTTCCCCAATGTACCAGTACAGTTAAAAGTTGCGTCCTCAAGACTCAACAGTGTTTTCCATCCAAGTCAATAACATGGTAATGCAGTACTAAAGAATGGTTACCCTGTAACTCCCTGCCTAGATGCTGGCAATATGAGATGTAAGACGGAAAGCAAAGTTGTTTCTTTTTTTTTTCTATTTAGATATATGTATGGGAATTATAAGATTTAGTTACAGTAAAGCTTGTTTCTTGTATGGGAATAATGTGATTTGGCTGGAAAGATAGCTGACTTGGCCTTATTGGATAATATTTTATCTTTGGATATTGTCAGCCCTTTCTGGCAGTGTCGCAGTATATCTGGATCCTTCTAGAGCGGATTGTCTCTGGAATAGGGTAGTCAAGTTTATCTGCTGAAATCATTCTCCTTCAGAAAGTCGTTCTTGTTGAAAGAGTGGACAATAGCTATTCTCTCATCTTTCAAATAGAAGCACTACAAGGCTCACTTTAAGAAGTGTAGTTCCTGGCTAGACATTCTGTTGATGGTTGCGAAGCTGTAGCTTTGAACTCATTTACCACTCACTTTTATTATTTCTTGATCCAATACTCGTATATGTACTTCCATCTCTTTCCTTACATGAAAAAGAACTCAAATTGGTACACAGTGGACAGATGATATACCCATGTCAGTTTTTAGCTTATGAGCAGAAATATCATTTCAACTCAAATCTAAACCTTTTTTCTCTGTATGTAAAGTATGGTATAAAGTATCCATAATCAGAAGAAAATCTCTCAAGATTTTGCTATGGCTGCTCTTGGGTTGATGTTCAGACCAATTGTAAAAATGTTGTGAAAAGTATTTTTACTGTATGAATTTCAACCATTCCTGGAATATATCATGCATATCTTTTGGTCATTTAATCAAAGTTATCTATTGCTATTTCATGTCGATTGATTTTCAAATGACACATTTCCGCTCAAGTTTGAAAATAATTAAATGGTCTCTTTTAGGTGAGTGGATTTGTATCACGGATATAGTTGAGTGGATGTTGTGAATTGATTAACTGATCCAGTGTAGCTGGAACCTTATTTCAACTTGGTTTGAGTTCACACTATTATTTCCTCTGCAGTGTTTCTGGGTGGATGAATGCTTAATTCTCTTTGCCCAACTTGAGGCTTGAATATTAAAAGATGGGTTCTCTGCAGTGAGATATGGCCCTATCTGTTAGTGGTTCTGTTGACTAGTTACTGAAATTTTGATAGGAGCAGATATAATATGGGTAAATAGAGTGATGTGGTGCTGTTTTGCCTTTATTGCTGGACAGAATAGTTAGCAAGCAAATGGCTGAGCAGAAAAAAACTTGGACTTTATTAAGATTCAAAGCTTTAATGATAATACCCTGTTCTTTGCTCTTTTTCTCTCTCTCAAGTTGGGTTAAACTTTTGAACCTTGTTGTCCTTTTATTCTTTTGTCCTGCCATTGCTACTGTGACGTCACTTCATACCACTTTTTATTCAGTGGAATGCATAGACTTGCTTCGTGTGAGAGGCACATTGTGAGTGTGCTTTGGTCTGGATGGAGAGGTCGAAGTCATTAGGGTTTGATTATTTTTTTTTTTTTCCTTCTATTATTGGTTTTATTGATGCTTATCATTTGACAGATATTTTGTCAGCTACTTTTATGTATGCATGTGCTTGAGATTTTGTATTGGTGTTGAATTAGAATAAAGAAATGAGCATTTGCTTTATGACATATTTTCATAATGTATTGTATATATTCACATTGCTTATAAATGGTGTATGTTCAACTTTTGAATCATTATCACGGATATAAGGAGTGTTCTTTTTTATATATATATATATATATATATATATATATATATATATTCTGGGGATCTTTCCCAGAATTTGACTCTTAAATTCATTTAAAAATGTTAAATGTCACTTGCCGAGGGAAATAGCTTCTGATTGAAGTTATCTCCCTTAGACCATTTGGTGAATTTTGGGTTTTTTTAAATTCTAATCTAAGAAGAGCTCAATTATTCTAATTTTTGTTCATTGAAGAATTTCACTGTCATTACTAATCCATAATCCAGATATGAGTTGGAGGCAAAGCA
Source organism: Thysanoteuthis rhombus (assembly GCA_963457665.1). Classification (NCBI taxonomy): domain Eukaryota; kingdom Metazoa; phylum Mollusca; class Cephalopoda; order Oegopsida; family Thysanoteuthidae; genus Thysanoteuthis; species Thysanoteuthis major. The sequence goes on from OY735202.1 coordinate 45,018,474, forward strand.
GAAATAAGCTAGAGTGTATGACTGACAGAGGATAATTTTAAACCCCAAAAAGTTAATTTTGAAACCATGATTAAACTCGTAGAAGCAGGAGATAATATTCTTAAGAAATGAGAAAATGATTTACACTTTGGATTTAGGCTATAACTGGCATTGGTTTAAAAGTTTGGCCATATTTAGCCAATTGGATGGTTTTATATTGATCTAAAGGAAGACAGGAAGTACAATCCTATGACTACATGTTGGGTTTGTGTTTTGGGGGTACAAAGTACTGGATAGATCCATGAAGGCAATAAGTCTGTTTACTTCATTGCAGAGGGCTGAACATGACTTTCTCTGTTTACAAAACCACTTGTTAGTTAATTTCTCAGTGATGCAAACTGCTTACAAGGTGTAGCTATTGAATCTGCACACATCTTCAGTTCACTGTTATACATTGTTTGAAGTAAACATTTTTCTGATGTCTTGTAAAAATGGCCAGTTCAGGAATCAAGTGGCGATATATCAATTTGAAATTTTGGGTAAGATTGAGCAAAATTATGTGATTTTGTGAAGGTCCTGAGGATCTCAAAGATGGATGTTGTGGGTGCTTATGCCTTACCATGTCAAGAATCTATGAGAATGTTAACTAATCATTCAAAATGCTCATCAACTCAGCATAAGAATGATTGCACAAAGGGTCTCCATCGATAGAGATGATTCTTCACCTGGTTTGCACATGGGTGACGTGGTTTGACTTACAAAAGCCTAGTCTTGGTATTTAATAGCCACACCTCATATAGTGTTGTGGTTGGTTAAGGATTGGCTGCCTGAAATTGACTCTGAAAATCCAACAAACCCATTTCCAGATAATGAAAGACTCTAAATTTTAAATGTTCACCATGTGTACAATTGTTCGTGTATGGATATAATCTCAATTGGCACATTTTATCACATGTAACTCATTTTTCTGATTTATTGGTTCTAAAAATGACTCCTCCTGCTGTTTCTTGCTGGATCTTTTAAATATTATCCCTCACACAGCAAATGACTTGACTTCTTTAGGGATATAATTTGGCCTGCCAGCATTTTGTGGATTTTCTGTTGGAATTTTCTTGTTTTTCTAATGCTCCACAATATCATACTTCATAAAAAAATATTACTTGAATTGCTTCCCTTTGACTTGGGCAATTTTGTATAATCTCTTGTAAGTCTTCCACTGTTAGACCTAATGCTTACACGCATTCATTTATAATCTATTTTCTGTGTATGTGTGAAATAATGATTTCTTCTCAAAACCCCTACCCCATCATTTGGGTATCCTTCCCTGTTTGAGTCTTATGATAGAAAAGGCAAAAATAGTCAGAAGAAGGATTGGTGAGTCATATTTGGTACCCTACATTTTATTACTTCTTTTCAGAGAAGTGTTTGATGTGCTTAAAAAGTGGTGCAAAATTGTCATCATTTTTTCTGTTTTTTTTTCCCCCCAAGCTTTATAGAGCTTAATACCATTCAGAGTGGTCTGGGTGTTCTTGATGGCTACCATGCTGTAACAGATGGCTCCACAAATCTTATAATACAGTGTATAACAAATAAACAAAGGATCAATCCCCCAGATAAGAGAAAATGTTTGGGTGGGGGTTTATTCATATGTATAATTACCATGGGAATCGGCTTGACTAGACAGACACTGTTTTTCATGAAAATTGATTATCTTGAAAATATCAAATATTCAGTATAAGTTCTGCTCTTTTGCTCAGTTAATAGAGAAATTCAACGATGTATTAGGAAAGAATAATGGCGTTCAAAAACAGTTTATGAAGAATATTTTATTCCTTTTACCCAGCAGGTTTGATCATGCATTGTTAGTTATCTACTAGAAATGTTTTATCAAATAAATTCATGAATGTACAAGCTATTATAGGTTTGAGATAGAAAGCAGGTTTTCAATGAACATTCTCTCCTGGATGTTATTACAACTGACAAAAACTATATTCCAGAGTTTAATCCATACCACATCCCTTTGAGATAACCTGTTGTTTAATATAGTTCAACAAAAATATGAAGCTGTGTCTGCCTTTTATTAATGTAATTTTATTTTTAAGTGCGACATAAGTTGGCAGTTCTAAGAATGGCATAAATGTCTTGAGATCAGGTTCAAATAGGTTAATGGCGTTTGCAAGGAAACAAGTGGGTTGAAAAGAGAGTGGTTAAAGAGATGGACAGCGTTCTTGGTGGGAGGCGGGTAGTGAGAGAGAGAAGGAAAGGGGGTTGGTTGGGTGAAGGCAAGAGAGGGAACCACTTTCTTCTGATCTCTTTTCCTTGCAAGCACTTTAAGATCTTCATTCATTAGATCTTCATTAGTTTCAAAATGACTGACTGGCAAATGTGGGTCGTTTTTTTTTGTTTTTTTCTACATTACTGAAATTTTGATTTTAAAAAATAAATTGCATGATTTGTTGGGAATATTGGTTATTTTGCATTTGTTTATTTACTTTTTGAACAGTTTTTTTTATTTTGAATTTAATGTCTTAACTGTGAATCAACTATCATATTTCATTTTTGGCACTTTGTAGGGAAGTGGCCCTCACCCATTCAATGTTGAAAATGGCACACAAATAGCATTTCAACAATTTAATTTGTCTATGTATTTACAACAGTTTGTCTTTCATCAATTCTCTTATTTCTTATCATTTGTACGTCATTCTTAATTGTTATCATTGAGCACGTAAAAAATTAAAAAATATAACATCTGTTTTTGAACAGGAAAAATGTTTCAAATAAAATGTGTAATTTATTTATTGTTTTTATTTACATCTATTTGTTGATCTGTCTTGCTGTAGTAGATAAATTATCAAAAAGATAGATGTAGTTTTCTTTTCTTTTTTTTTCTTTTTGCTGGTTACTTTTCTTTTCACTTTTTGTCTTTAAGAAATGATGAATTATAGAATAATTAATGTGAATATATACAAATTGGTTATATTCTGGATGGTGTGTGTAATTTTTTTTCTTATTTGGATTTCAGTTATGGGAGGGACTTGCATCTGCTTGTCAGACATTTTGAGGCAAGCAAGGTTGCTTTTTTTTTTTTTTTTTTCTCTCTCTCTCTCTCGCTGGTCGCTCTCTTTTCAGTTGGGGTTGACTGATTTAAAGGGGGCGGGTATCTTCTTAGGATAAGTTTTCTCCCTCTGTTGGATGTGCTGTTTGTCTCTCTCAATAACCATTTTCTCTTTGGGACACATGATTTAATCCGATTCAAATTAAAATTGTGTAAACAGCGTCATAGGTTTTCTGCAGTCTATCTTTTGTTCATGTACACTTTGCTAGCATTTATTCATTTATTTATTATTTTTTTTTCCCCCATTTTGTTTCTGATATTGTTGCTTTCCTGTCTGAATTCCACATTCGTTCACACCTGACAGAATAATTTGTCTCTGGATAAAACTGATAACGTTTCCATCCCCTTCTCCCCCGGGTAGATTGAGGTTTTAAATTAATGCAGCAAACTTTCTCACTGTCTCTTCAACATTTAATTTTTTCTTTTAGTGTACAGCTTCATCCATGCAACTGACTTAGTTTTTTTTTCTTTTTTTTTTTTTCTTACATCTATTCTCATCAAATTTAACTGCAAGTGATGGCTATTTAATCCATTCTTTTATCAGACAATTTGTCAGATTTTAATCTTACTAAAATTTAATATTCATTACGGCAGCTCTTTGTGACAGCTCTTCAGTTACATTGATTTTGCTTCATAGTATTTCCCTTTCCTTTGTATTTAGTTTGTTTGAACCTTGGCTTAACCTTTTTTTTTTCTTTTTTTTTCTCTTTTTTTCTTTTTTCTTTTTTTTTCTTTCTTTTTTCATTATTTTTCTTTTTTTTCTTTTTTTCTTTTTTATCTACTAGTCTTTCTGGAAAAGGAGGGTCTGCTTGTTTCTTTTCATTTCCCCACATCTTCAAGTTTTTTCTTTCTGTTTCTTTCTTTCTAGTGCTGACTTTCTTCTAATTACTTCCAGTTCCACCTTTTTTTTTTCTCTCTCCTTCTATCATTTTCTTTCTTTCTTCATTTTCTTTTTCACCTTTATCATTTGTGTTCACCTTCTAGTGTTCCTCTTGTCCACATTTCAATCCTCGATATTTAGTATTGATTTATTTAATAATGAAAGGGAAGAGAGGATTCGGATGAGGAGGCTGTCTCACTTGTTTTGTGACTCTGAGTTGGCTATTGACAGCCGACTTTTACCATACCATTCCTTAAGTAACGTAGCACCACATGCATTCTTTCCTTACCTTATGCTCCTCCCTGTCTCTCAACCTTAGTATTGGGCTTGTGTAGTCTTAATCCAACCACTTGTTTTGCGTGCTAGCTCACAGTAGATGCATCACACAGGTGTATAAGTTATCCAGGATCATAAATGATACCTGGGCTTGATGCTTGTTTACTAATAGTCAAACAAAAAAAAAAAGGACTCTACGTCTATTTATACAATTTCTCTTGAAAAATATTTTTTATGGTTGATTAGTTAGTAAATTACCTCCATTTTATAGCACCAATTTGCTCATTTTTTTTCCCTGAAGAAAATGTTTTTTTTTTTTCCATGTAATACATGAGTGTAACTAGGTGACATTAACTTTTGGAAGCAAGAAACATTTCATGATTTTGACAAATCTGTTAGGTTGTTCTATGAATTCCATTCTTCGGTAGCTTTATTGGTCATTCATTAACTTTAAAAAAAAAATTTTTTTTTTTTTACATAAAATGAAAATGCTCTATCTAAAAAAAAAACAAAAAAAACAACGCTATTAACAAAGGTGCCTTATTATTGTTGATTTTATAAAAAGGAATCATTTCTTATATTGTCAATATTTGTCTGCTCAAAAAAAACAAAAAAAATTTTTTTTTTTTTTCCATCTTATGACATTACGTTCTATCCCACTATTTTATTTCTCATTTCTAATCCCCAGTTTCTCTTCCTCGATTTGCAAGCCTGTAAATACATCATATGAACCTATATATTTATTTTCCTAAATGGCAGCTTTTGTGCCAAGTTACTATTTTTAACTTTTCCTATTGAATTGTAATGTGTATGCTTTATCTGCACTATCTTTACACTGTTGCAGCCTCTCCTGTTCTCTGCTGCTGCTGTGTTTTGTGTGCATATCACTGATGCACCTAAAAGGAAAATGCTTTTGAAGGTCATATCAATGGAGGTCAAAGATGCTCTCTCTTCATTTGTATCCCTAGTGATATTAATTGGTCTCCGTCACTGTTTATCATATTTATTCAAAGGATTAATACATCTACATTGCTTTTTATGTATTCGGTTCAAATATCGATGATATGTGGAGTCATCATCTTTTCAGTGACTGCTCTTGAATTCCAACTGCTGCCATTGAAACTCAAATATCACAAGCAAAATATTTGTCTGAACTTTCATCAATTTCATAGATTATTTCATTTTGTTATAGCAAACAGGTTTCTCTCTGCCTTTTGTTTAAAAAAAAAGAAAATAAAATAAAATTGAACTTGAAATAATTCAGTTTATGGAATAACTAAAACTACAATACATTACGTTAATTCTTACTGATGAAACTTAATTGGTTGCTACCTTTTTTTTTTCTATGTGATTATACTTCAAGAAATTCTCTTACATTTTTGCTCTGAATTTATTTTCTCTTTCTTTTCTATACATTGTAAAAATTTATTTTTTTATCCAATCAGTCCATGGTTGGACATGCTCCATCATCTATTTAATGAATAGCTTGATATCAATAGCCAATTCTCCTGAGGATGATGTCTTTTAAATGTCCTTAACCTTGCACATTGTTTATACTTATAAACCTTTTAGATGAGATTGGTGATCTATCAAAATTTTTTTTAATTTACTCTAAATTAAAAGTCAATAATTCCTATTCAATATTTATTTTAGGTTTTCAGCATGGTTTATTGAATTTGTATATTTTTATTATTTTTGTCCATCTTGATTTTTCCTAATGAGTGGGTTCTTTTTTTAAATGCTCTGAAGAGAATTAAATTTAACCTCTTTTTTGCTCAAAATGATTTCAATTTTTCTTCCTATCAACACCATTCAAAGTAGATAACTTTACTATCATCTGTATAGATATTCTATCCTTACACACATTTTACTAGTGACTATAACTTGTTCAAAGGGCAATATAACTATTCATTATCCTTAACAGAGGTACAGATTGTTGTGGTGGTTACTGGCATAAAAACAGAATCAATAGACTGTATTTGACTTAGAGCTGTGGCAATTCATGCTCACTAAGCTCTAATGAGCTTGGGAAAGGCATGAATCCACTTCTCCCAGCTGTGGGTAAATAGGACAGTTGGAGCCTCTTAGCCTTGTGAGGCAGTCCATCTAAGGGAAGGTTACTTTGACAGAAAAAAATGACAGTTAGCAGTCGTCATAGCTTGTTTCACCTCCAGGTGAGGGAGGAGGGTTTGGGATTAGGCTGACAAATCCACCCTGTAGAAAACACTTACTTGCAACTGAAACTGCAACAGAGTGGTTGCAGTCCTTACCTCATGAAGGAGTTTACAGGAATAATCAACTAACATCGTCCGTAACTCTTTCAACAGACCTCCATGAAATGGTCATTCGTTGGATTTTGAGGTGCCATGGCACAGCAAATAGACTAAATACACAAATAATTTTTACTGCCTTTCCAAACCCTTTCAGTCCCTGAAACCCATAAATATTGTAACATAAACCTTCTGATGAACAAAAATTTTATCCTTTCCAAATTGTCAATGTACAAATAAATGAATACAGTAAAAAATCTGAATTCTAAAACTCAAATTCAATGGGGGTTAGGTGTCAGTTATGACGGAATTGAGATATATATATATATATATATATACATACATACATACATAAAAACTAACTTTGTGCTATTTTTTTGCAGTTATTAACAAAATTAAATTTTCAAAGAAGATATTTAATTATTGCTATAAGTTCTAAAACTGCGTTGAAAAAATGTTTAAAGATGCTAGTTAGTGAAAAAAAATATATGCAGTTAATTAATCAAAACCATACATTTCATAAAACTGCAGTGATAACTGACATTTTTCTTTTTTATGCTACTATTTAACAAATCTAATATTTTTATCGCTTTGTATTTTGAAAAAAAAAAAAAAAATCTATTTCTGATAGGAGCAACAAAAAAATATCAAGATGAAGGTAAATAGTTCCATAGAAATGAAAAAGAATAGTCAACAATGATGTACAATATTTCAACTAAAAAATAAATACATTTGTGCAGTGTATAGAGAATTGGGGAAAAGAATTTAATGTGTAAAATACCGTTTAACTCACCGGTTCTTATATGTAGACTAATTTGTTTTCAACCAGGTTTATATTGTCTACATAGATAGAAATTATTGATTAAAAATTATTTTTCTCCTCAATAATAACACTCGGATTATTATGATTCATTCATGATTTCCTAAACTTGAAGTGTTTTTACTGTACAGTGTATTTTATGATGGGGTTTTGTTTTTGCGGTACACCACAAAACTTGCCAAGATATACTCATTAAATTATCCAAGACTAAGCTGCAAATGGCAAGGGATTACTGTAGATGTACATTTTTTAATTCAATACTTTCTATAGATTTATCTACTTCTAAGATTAAAAGCATTTTCAACCATGTCATTTCAAGTGGCCTAATTGATCAAATTTACCTTAAAAAATTCTACCATCTAATATTTGAAAGGATATATTCAATCTTCGCAGTAACTTATGGTTCTCCATTATTGGTATGAATGGATTTATCTAGAACAATCTTGTGTGCATTCATGCACAATATGCTGATTATTTTTTATGAAGTTGTATTTTCAACATAGGAACATCCGTTGAACAACATTCATAGGAAGAAAAAATTGTATGCTGACCTCAAATTTCAACTTTTCTTGAAGAACCAGTTGTTGAATTCGTATAATTATAAGCTGTGTTAATTATACTAGGAGTTATGGAAATTACTAAGATGTTCGTTTACATTAACTCAATTTTTGGTCAAGATTTTACCCCCACACGCACACCTTTTTTAAGTATAAAAAAATTCTATTGTAAAGTGTTCAGTGCCATTAGTATGTTAATTTTTTTTTCTAGCTAAAAAGCATTGAGTGCATAGTGTTGCTCCAACTAAAAACTGAATGAAAATCTGTTCATGTATATATTAATGTATTTATAAGGTTGGAAAGGAAGTTCTGTCATATTCTTGCTATGATAACTAAGAGGTTATTTTTTCAACTATGTAAGGAAAAACTAACCATGAAATCTTTTTCTAATCATTAGAAATATTACAATTGTTTTGATCCTGAAAAATGAGCATAAATGACACATTTGAGACACTGCCTACTTTATGAGTTGGAGAAAGATTCATCTGTCTCAGAAGGTTAAAGGTATATCTGTATTGTTTATGAAAACAGAGCCTCAAGTGTCAGAACATGCAGCAATGGTTTGTTAAATTTTGGTTGGGAAATTTTTTTCCCTTGAATCTTCTTGTTCACCTGGACGACCGACTTCAATCAACAATCAAGTTTGCCTAACAATAACTGGAGATGATTCTAAGCTAACAGCATGAGAAATGGCATACCAGTTCAATACGACCCATACAACCATCATAATCTGCTCCGTGGGCTTGGTGGAGTGTCAAAACATGGTCAATGAGGTAGACATAATCTGACTGATTCTCAACTCAATCAGTCTCCATCTGTTTATCTATAAGGACTTGCTACCGAAGCATTTCTGGATAGTATCATTACCAATGATGAAAAGTATGTCCTTTATGATCATATTCAACAAAAGAGACAATGATTATGATCCCAGGGAGAGCCTGTGCCTGAACCTGGATTGCACCCTGTGAGGCTATTGCTTTGTGTTAGACGATGCCCTTCATATCCCATCTCTCATGACATATCAAATTATAATGAGACGGTCAATGCTTAGATTGGAAGCATTGCACCAATCATTATTAAAAAAGGATGCTTCAATGAGAAAGGTGCTTTACTCCTGCATAATAATGCAAGACTGCATGTTGCAAGATCCACCCAGGAAGAGGTTCTAGCTTTGAATATGAAAGTTTTGCTTCATCTTCCCTACTTGCTCTGTCAGATAATCACCTTTTCAGATCTTTACAAAATTTTGTAGGGAAACTGATCACCAATTATAGAAAGGTAAAAAAAAAACTGAAAGTGTTTTTTGCCTTGAAACCAAGAGAATTTAATGCAAGAGGTATTGATTATTTGCTTTCTAGATGGAATTATGGGGGATCCACGTTGTAAGTTGTGTTGTCCAATGGTTGTCTGCCGTTTTGGCAACATGACTAGCCCATTACCATTAGAGTTTGTTCTATGGATTCTATGATATCTTGGACTCCTGTTGTTCCTCTAATATATCGTGCTGTCTTGAGCTCTCCATGTGATGTTGAGCATGAATCTCTTGTGTGTGTGTGTGCCATGGTTTTCAGTTTGAGGTTCAATCTTTGGGTTAGGTTACATGTTTCAGCTCCATCTTTTGAGGATTTCATGAAGATTTGTTGTTCTAGGTAGATGTAGAGGTATACTTTCTCCAGTTCTGTCATTGAAATTCATTGAGAACTTATGGAAGATATTGTATGGAAAAATGAACACAAATGAATTCATATACTTCATCCAAATTTGTTGGCAGAGGTGAAAAAAAAAAATTGTGTTATTGATGTTTGATGGAAATTACATTCAAATGCCCTACATCGAATGGAAAGTTACCTGTTAGATAAGTTACTTAGTAATACCAAATCTTTCATGAAGTATGTTCTTTTTTGTTTTGTTTTTTAAGCATTTTTATAATCTGTTGGCATGTGCATTTTCGTTTGAGTTGTTTATTGGAATATTACGTCAATTCCAATAATAAGGGGAATGACTAAACTCCATCCATTCAGCTTTTGAGATACTTTTACTTAATCTGTGATTTTTAAGTTTCACATAATGGATGGGTGGAGTCTGAAGTAGAAATTTATTATTATGAATAAACAATAAACAATAAATAGAAATGTTAGAAAGAAAATCATCATGTTTTATCCTTCATAGTTATAGGTGACCATGGTTCCGGTTCTGAGTGGTGCTGTAGAGTCCGAAGTCATGACTTGCATTTAAATTTGGATTAAAATTGGGGACAAGTTATGCACATTATCAGTTCCACTCTCTTGTCCTTCACTGCCTGGTTCCAGTGCCAAGACCTGAGACTGTTCGAGAACACTAGGATGCAATTGTTGACTAGGGTGCTCTGCATGTTATGCCAAGCTCTTCATGCTCTATAATCTGCTGTAGCTTCAAGAGGGACCCACTCCCTGGTTTGGAATCAGTAGTCAATAGACATTGCCAACCATGGCTAGAGGGCTCAGTTCATCCTGCTATTTACCCATAGCTAGGGATGGGAGAAGAGATAGATTCATGCCTTTCCAAAAGGCATTAATGTGAAGTGAAATCAAACACTTGGCCAGAGTTTGAACTTAACACACCCATTCTATCCTCCATACCTCTAATTCTCAGGCCACTTGAATCTCCAAAAAGAGCATCATGGATGAATAGTCTGCACGTACATACAGACATAAATATACTCATATACGCATGCACACACACTGATGAAATCATTCAACTGTACTAATGAAGGCTACCTATTTTAATGTTATTTTCAGCACTTTAAAAACAATACACAGACTTGTTCAAGGTCTTTATTTGAATATTGGTCATCATTCAAGAAAAAATATTGTTTATGAATTTTTTCTATGTAATCAACTTTTATTGGTTTTGTTGGTATAATATCTTGAATTTTTGTTTCACAGGTGATCCTGAGCACTCAAAATGCCTGCCGTTAAAGGGGATGGAATGCGTGGACTGTCAGTGTTTATATCTGACATCCGGAATTGTAAGTCTCTTCTCATGTTTACCTTTTCTTACCCTTTAATTTAAACTACTAGTAATTTCGTTTAGATGGACAAACTTGTCTATTTTCGTGATTACAAATTCTTAAAATAATGGCCTATCAAATTCTGAAAATTTCTGAAACCTCAAAATTGTTTCTTTATGACTTAGTTTGGAAAAAAAAAAGGATACTTTTACCCCAAATTGCTTTTCAGTTGTGGAAAAAAAAAAAAGGAAGCATGCTTTAAAAAAATATCTTTTTAGATGTTAACAAGTTTTATACCCATAAGTGTGTCCAGTCACAAGATTAGGAGTGAAAAAAAACAAAAACATTTCAAGATGTGTAGTGGAATGCTCATGCAAATTTTATAGATTCTCAGCCAAATGGTGTCTGGTAGTGCTGACACAATGAAAAAAAATTAGTGGAAAGGGAAAAATACTTAGCCACCTTGCTTGTTTAGTTGGGTCAGTGATCCTGTGTACGGTGGTTCAATATACTTTAGAACATGAATCTTCCCATTAGAACATCTCACATTTAATACTTTACATTCAACTCATTTATTTCATAAACATACTTTACAATTTCTAGTTGTGTTCTGCTTGCAAAAGAATTATGCACTATCATACAATGAGTTACCTTGTCTGTGGCTGCAACCAGGTTAGACCAAAGAAATACAAAAAAAATCTCTGAAAACTGTCGCAATTGAGTAATCTTTCATCTACACTTCTCATAATTTTTACAAATGACCTTTCTATGTTTTTTCAACTGTTTATCCAACCTAAAAATTACCTAATTTCCCATCATTTTGACTAAAAAATCAAAACTTATCTGCTTTCTTTTTGTAACTGTTCGATAGTTTCATTTATATTTATAACTTTTCATATAAATTCTCTGAAGTAGAAGTCCTTCTTGAGATTTGTATATTATCAAGAGCAGTTGCTATCATACTGCTGAGCATTTGATCATTGAGGTTGAATAACATCTCACTGTAAAAGATCCAATTTGAATACCATTTTTAAATCACTACTGGCTTTACCCATCTTTTGTATTTGGCCTCTTACATTTTTTTTCGTGAACTTTGTGCTGTATAACCAGTGATTCTGAGCAGTTGCATTCTCACCTGAAACCCTTTTTGTACCTATACCACTTGATTTGTCCTATGAGCTGTTTGATGAGGACTTGAGAAAAAGTATGTTAAGTGAAAGCTGCCTGAAATATTGTATGGTAGTCATCCGTCAATTTATGCTTGACTGATTAACTTCCAACTGCAGATGCGCCGTAGTTCCCCCTTAAGGACTTGATTGAAAATTTTAAAATTTCAAAAAGCTCACTGTACTGTAAAACTTTTTTCTAGTCTCATTAGCATACAAGACACCAGCATCCAGTGTAAAATCATGTTCCTCCACGGCTTCTGTGTTTATCTTGTTGGTTAAGATCTAAAAAATTACTGTATATCATGGCCCCCAACCCGCTGAAGCTTGTGAAGAAGAATTAGATAAACCAATTGTAGAAGGAAGGTATTAACCCCCACAAATATTCAACATGAGACCTTATTATTTTTTGGAGGAAATAAATGCAAAAATGAACTGCCATCTATATGAGTCAATGTCTGGCTTTGTTATTAAAGAGCTGTATAACACTTTTATTTGGTGGTATTGTGGTTGGATACAGATTAAAAGCATCTTCTATTTGGCATGATAAAAATCCTAAGGTGTTTAAAAAAAACCTCAATTAACACACATACCCAGTTCATTATTGCAGTAACAAGAAATCCTGAATGACCTAGAAACTTCTTGAAGACACTTCAATTAATTATGCTAGTGAATTGAAAAAATATTGTATAAATGAAAATGCTCCTTTTAACATTTTGTTACTTATTGATAATGCTCCTGGACATTAATGATCTTCATACTAACATCAAAGAGGGAGTTTCCCTCCCAATCGACACCTCAGGAAAAAAAGCCTCAAGTTTAAATGAAAAATAATTTTGTCATCAATTTATTAAGGAACAAATTTTAAAAAGTTTTTTTTTACCATCCTAAATTTCAGACCTCACTCCACCTCAGGTAAAAATCCTATAAAGAAATTGATTAATGCTGATTTATGATTTAGCAAAATCTTTTTCTTCTGGGCAGAATTTATTTATTTAATAGTTAAGGCTTTTGATCTTGAAAAAATTTTAATTATTAACTTTGGGTTATGGTAATGGATAGAGTTGGTGGTTTTGCTGAAAGAAAAAATGTTTTATTGCTGGGTTGGGTCAGATTCCTTGAAAAATTACTTCCATAAGCACTGAGAGAAAGAAATTAACATGTGGTTTCCCATGACAAACCAAAAGTATTGATCCAGTTCAGCATTATAGTTACATTATGAATAGAATCCCCTTCCCCAACCTTTTAAGAAAAAAATTTCTTACAAATGACAAATTTTCAGGTTTGAAGATCTAGTTGATAGAAAGTGCTTAAAATTGAAATAGTTTCAAATTTTCTCTGGAGTTTGAACTTATTAATTAATGAATCTTTAAAACATACAAATTGGGGTGGAAAAAGGAGTTTGACCTCAAATTGATCTGTAGGGACCTGTTAGGTCAGCATATCTATTCTATGTTAATCCTTGGGTTAAGTTACCTTTATAGATGAATTTGAAGCCCCTAGGGTGCAGCTGTTTAGGAGTGTATTAGGCATATATATGCAAGATGAACATTTGTCAGTTATATAGTATTAGAATACCTGCTCATGTATATTTTTATTGGTACATTACTGTACATTATGTTACAGTTCAATAGCATAATGTATTCACATTTTATAAAGTATGTTATTTGGACGTGTATGGACAATGGAGAGTTCTGGTAAATAAGTATCATGATATTTTATGTTTATCTCACCCTATGATCAACTTGCATCCATACTTTCAAAATGTAACCTCTACTAAAGTCAACACATGATTGCACAGCTGTAGTGTCATATATGAAATTGTATAAATATCTTGATATGAAAACTAATTCTTGTATTTTTGGATAATCATCATATTTTACATTAGAATTATGTATTTACTAGTGCTCCTAACTGATGAGAGCAACTATAAACAAGTAATCTGAATTTTAAGCAAACTCTTTGACTTTGAAATTCCTGCTAGGGCAATTACCTTCATTCTTAATATATCCGTGCAGCTATTACCCATGGTCTAAATATAGTTCTTCTTTTTCACCTTTCATCTAGTTCTTGAGATTTTCATTTAGAGCATTCTCTTCTGACCTTCTTGATTTTTGGCATACAGGATCATAACACGTGTATTTGCTAGGTTTACTTGACTTGTCTTTTTCTAACCCATTTTCTGTTTTACTGAAAATCTTGCTGTATTATTCTTTGTCATCCATTGAAACTCCTGGAAAAAAACTGATGTAGCTCGATGTATAGATATTTACTAGAGAATATTTTTCTTCCAATTGATTTCTCTATTAGGGGAATCTTGTCTTTATCAACAGCCATGTTTTGAAAGAATCTTTGTTGAATTACTGGTACGTAATCTCTGAAAACCGGAAAACTCTGAAAATTTGTCTCTCTTCCATGGAAGTTGTCTGCACACCAAAACTCGTTTGGTGCCAACATGATCCTTAATGCAACCTATGCTCAACCAGAGTCATCTCAAATTCCTTGACAAGCACAGTGGAAGTTTATATTTTGAGACGGCCTTGGCTCGAACCACACAACACAGTTGTGTCACAATGCTCCAACTGACATTCCTCTGCTGCTCACAGATATTTTTCTTTGTTTATTCTTTAGTAATTTGTTTGGTTTTTTTTTTTTCTTTACTTGGAAGACTGAAAATGTTGAAGAGCTGCAGATCCCCCTGTGGGTAACAATGGAAGGCAGAAAAGGAAGCCTGTCATTGATTTAAACATGCCATTCCAAAGTCTGCAAATTCTGAATTCCAAAAAGGCTTTTGGATAAGAGATTGTGCTCACGTATTTAATTTCTAGGATTGTATTTTAAAATTTCGATGTTTTTTCCCTTTTTTCATCTCAAATATAAAGAGCATATTTGTTATTCATCGCATATTAATTTGGTGTGGAATGATGATTCCAGGGAATGAGTGGTTATGTAAACAAAGAAATTTATGACAACTGAAAAAAAAAAATGCAGATTAACATGTAGATTCAAATGTCAAAACAAATGAAAAAGATGAAGATTAAAAAATGTTTCAGAAACATACTGTGCTTACTATGTGCAGAATGTATGATACACCTGTATAAATATCTAAACTTCATTTTTTTTTCTTCTTTAGTGTCAGTTCAAATTCTGCTAAATAGATGTACGTTCAGTCATTTTATAGCATCAAAATGTATATTTAAACACTGAATTTCTGTAATTAATTTAAAAAAAAAAATATTAACCTAGTCTATAAAAAAAAGCTGTAATAAGGTCAAAAGAATCCTACTTTAGTCATTTGCATAATTTTATATTTGTCCATTGAAAAACAATCCAGGAGTGGAGCTCGTAAGGCAGACTGGTGGTAAACTGGACTTCTTTTCTGGCAACTCCTGCAGCCCAAAAAGCCACCAATTTTGATCTCGCATCATACCACTGGAAAACAATCTTGGAGGTCAGAAGAGTGAGATCATCTCAGTGCAATAACCCTTTCAGTAAATATTTGTGTCATGTTCATAAGCTCCATTATACTAAGGTAGCTCAATTTTTCAAAGGGGGATAACCAGCAACACTAGAATATAAGGCAAATATTTACCATCCTCCCATTGTAGAAAAAACATTCATGAACAGGTTGTCATGCTAATCTCCACACAGCCACGGACATCATTAAAACGATGGTCAACCAACAAATCTTTCCGTTATATATGCAGACTCAACTTTACAGCAGATTAGAATAGAATTATTTTTAGTAAAATAGAGGAAGCAGCACTTATTGATTCTTCCTTGTCAACTGAACCTAAAATGGATGATGAGGATAACTAATCGAAGTTTGAAATATGTTCAAACTGACATTTTTTACAGAGGTCATCAGCTCTTGAGGGAAAAAACCTCTTCTTAGTCTTTATCAATTTCTATGTCAGAATATGGACATTCCAGATTACTTTCAACTCACTTGACATCAACTGAGTCTGTTTCGATTTCTACTTCTGACATTTAACCTTATTGATTGTCCCTTGGGTACCTGCTAATACCAAGTCTATTCCAACCAGTCCTATTTGTATTTTCCACTGTCAAGCTTTTAACCTTATGGCATCAGTAATTGATGAGAATTGACATGTTTTGCAACAAATAATCATTATAATGGATCAATACCAGCTACTTGACAAGGGCACAATTCAAGAGGCTGGTATTGAACATCAGCCTCCCAGACATACTCTACTTCGAAATTCAACGCTATTTCAATGCTGGTTTTAAGTAAGTCTCAAGTAAGCCTCTGAGATAAAGCTTGGATTGTCTCCCCTTTTGGCCAAATCTGGCCACTCTGCAACCATATACATTGTTGCTGGATGGAGTAGATTGTCACCCAAAAAGATAGCAATCACAAATTATCAACTTTGATTATCATCTTGATATTCAAGTCTATTCTAACCTTTTACTTCTGTCTTATGATATTTTTGCTCTTGAAACATTTAGATTTTAAGGTTTGATCTTTTTTAAATGTTTCTTAAGTTTACTGAAAAAATGCTCAAGGATTTACATTTATCAATAAACTGTTATTGTGTTAGTTAAGCTTTAAACTAATTTATATCTGCCTGCTTTGAAGGACTGATCTGTATATTGTTTTAAATACTTGGATGTAACAATATGATTGGCAAAGTTCTAGCAATTCAAGAAATTCTTATATTTTACAATCGCATTTATATCGGGAAATTATGTTAAGGTTAGTTACTTGCTAAAATTAGATCCAAATAAAATTAACTTATGCATGTCTTACTGCAAGTTTTCAAATTTTACGATCAAAAACATTGATGTGGTTTTGTGGATTGTTTCTGTTATTGCTTTTACTGTAATCAATTTTTTTCATTACTCTAGTTTATTATAAAAACTTGCATAATATAAATACATTTTTCTGTAATAGCAGCTCAAGGAGGTTGGGGCTATAATTTTCTTCGAATATTGTAGGTGAAGTCAGATCTATGGATAGTCGGTCACATGAAACTGGAAAAAAAAGGAAAGTGAAAAAAAAAAAATCAAAGAAGTTTTCTATTAATGATGTCTGTCAGAATCAGTTCTTTGTTCTTTAAATAAAAACTTCACCTAGACAAAGAAGAAGCAGGAGAGGGGAAATTGATTCAAAAATATCATTTTTATAGAACGTTGAGTAGAACTAATCCTAATCACCCTCTGCTTTGAAGAAATGGACATATATCTATATACTTTTTGTTCAGAAGGAAACCGGAATCTCTCGGATCTAAGCTATGTGGTTTCCTCTCTTTACATACTTCCTGTATTTGGAGTTATGCAGCTTTGAGCGATTACAGAAATGTATGAAGAAAGAAATGTGAAAATACCTCTCAATCAAAAACAAATCCATGGATCTTACCCTGTGGCCCATGTAAAATTTCATTGTCATTCTTAGAAAACTTTTTGAGATATCATTTGGACAGACAGGAGCAAGTACAGGAATGTAGGAAGAAAAAACAGGAAAAATATCTTTCAATCAAAGATTTAATCACTTCTTCCTTACTATGCGCTCACTCCTTAGTCCCTCATTGACCCTTAGGCATGTACACAAATAAAATAAAAAATCAAAAAATAAATGCATAATGTAGTAGACTTGCACTTTCAGACATAGTTTCATTTTATTTCAGTTTTATTATAAAAAATGGCCAAATCAAAAGGTTCATGGCTGAATGCCTTTTTTGAAAGGCTATATTAGTAAATTTGGCCATAAAATGGCCCTGGTCTCTTTCTGTGGATGGGGAGGTTGCAAGTTGTAGAGTGAACCAAAAGAGGAAGAGGAATACCAAAAGAAAACTTTTCACTTTGTAATTGCTAAGCAATATGTACCAGAAGTGTGTAACACCCTACACATGTTGTATACTTTTTCATTCACACACCCTGTGACCCTGTCATCTGATAGTAGTTTCATGGTTAAATTTAACAAAAAAAATCTCATCTGTGTGTTCATATATATATATATATATATAAACACTTGATACTTTATAAAAACTGCCTACTTGATTCTGATGCCACCATACTGCCCCTTTTCTCTTCATCACCTCCCTACCACCCCTTTCTTCCTCACTGCCGCCCTTAGATCTTTCCACTGCCCATGGGGGTGAGGCGGTTGACACCGTCTACTCTAGGAAACCATTGTCTTCATTATACCTCCATAAGTTTTCACTGAAATTTTTGGGAAGTGTAGGCAATTGGCTATGGATATAGAAGTGATTAAATTCAGAGATGGATCCATACAAAATGATTAAGTCATTATTGGAAGAATTGAACATTCACAGCTGTTCATGCTGAATTTCAAAATGGCTGCTGTTGAAGTTCATAAAAAAACTGGCAACAACTCTCTTCTAAATTTGAATGATTTTTACTTATGATTTAAGTTGGTTCATGAATATAAAGAGAAACATGGCCTATCTTACACAGACAGGGGATGGGCTTAGCTCTGTTCATTATAGAAGTATAGTGACTTGGCTACAGTTGGTAGCACGCTTCCAGTTTTAAAAAAAATAATAATAATCCATCATCTATCCTGTGGTTCAGTCTTATCTTCAGATATTGGTATTCCTTGTGAAGGGCTCCAAATCACATACTTCTCCTCATGTCCTATACATTTATATGTTTTGTCTTGTTTAGGAAATAGTTTTAGAGAAAGGAAAAGTGTCAGTTTATTATCAAGTGAAACCTGTTGCTGTTTTTCTTTTTCTTTTTTTTTCTTCCTTTTTTCTTTTTTTTCTTTTTCTTTTGTGGCAAAGTTCAAAGGGCAACGTATATAGATGAGTCAATCTTATTTACCCAAATCCGCATTTCAAAAATGCCGAAGTTGAGTGAGGAGGAGAAAAATCTCAGTGTAATGTTAATATTTTTAATTATATTATACATTAGTCTTTTGTTATGTTTTATTTATATTTCATTCATGCAAATTGCATGATAATCCAGTTATAGTAGACAAAAAATATTGGCTCATTACATCAATGTTAATAAACAATTTAACATGTAAAACATTCATTTGTCAAAATTATTTGAAAGTTTCATAACAGTATGATGATAATTAACATCTAAAGAGACGGATCCATATTGAGCCAATTTTTGCCATTTTTCTGGTATAAGTAGGAGGTAGAAAAGAAGCTGACCTCGTATGAATATAAGAGCTAAGAATGTGAGTACTTATTGCTTGTTCTCTTGTGTTTGGATGTCTCTCGACCAGTTAGTGCTGTATGTTTTGAGACACTGAAGCTTATACTCTTTACTTTGTAATCATAAAGAAGCTATTTAGATTTCAAGCAACCCAAATCTGCAGTTGTCTATAGTAATCATTTTGAACCAATTTTGTGTGTGTGTGTGTGTGTGTGTGTGTGTGTATATATATATATATATATATATATATATATATATATATATATATATATATATATATATATGGTCTGACAGTGAAATTGAGTTATATTATGTAGAAACTTAGTTGAAAAGATCTGTTGTTACAATGTTGATATATCACTTGAATTTAGACAACATAAATAGAATAGTAAAGAAAATGGGGCTGCTGCGGGAATCGAACCTGCCATCGATAGGGTATAACAATGAATTACTGCCTAAAAAATCTTCTCAGAAGTGTGAAAGCTGGTGATCCCCCCCCCCCAAAAAAAATTCGACTTAAAGCTATGTGCTATAGCACATAGCTTTAAGTCAAATTTTTCAGGCATTACACGGTTAATGTATCACTTGGCCTAGATAGCATAAGTGAGATAAACAATGGAAGAAAATGAGACTGCTACAGAAATCGAACCTGTGACCAACAGGGTAACCACTTCAACATACGGTTGCTCTCACCATTTAGCTAAATAGTTGCCGGTAATGCAAAGGCCAAAAAAACTGTTTTCATTCAAAATTCTTATCTTGTTTATTCAGTTACATTACCGGAATCACATCAATAAAAAATGATTTTTACCAAAACTCTGGGATTATTGCTCATCACTTTTCTCCAGGTCTTTAAACAACAGCTGATAATGCAAGCACTTATTTGGCCTTCGTATTACCAGCAGCTGTTTAGCTCAATGGTAAGAGCATTGCTATATTTAAGTGGCAGGTTCGGTTCCTACAGCAACCCCATTTTCTTTGTTCATTCTATTTACATTGTCTGAATTGAGTGATATATTAACTATGTAACAACTAGAGATCTTTTCAAATAGGTTTCTATGTAATATAATGCAATTCATATATATATATATATATATATTTATTTACCACATAATCCCAAGTGCTCATCTGGTCCATCTTCCTCATAAAAAAGTTGCCATATGAAATTCATAATTGAGTATAAGAGCTAAAAATAGATCTTCAATTTTGATTGATGGTTGAAATATGTGTTAATATAAACCAACCTATTTTTATCCAGACAATTTTAAGCAGA
Organism: Thysanoteuthis rhombus; assembly: GCA_963457665.1. Classification (NCBI taxonomy): domain Eukaryota; kingdom Metazoa; phylum Mollusca; class Cephalopoda; order Oegopsida; family Thysanoteuthidae; genus Thysanoteuthis; species Thysanoteuthis major. The sequence continues at coordinate 45,038,948 of OY735202.1, forward strand.
TGACAACTATTAGTGTTCACTGATTTCAGGAAATCACTTCAGTTTTTTTTCTTTCTTGTTTTGTTTGGTCAGCAATCATGCTTATGCACCTGAAGATATTGAATCATAACTGTCAGATTGTTTTAAAGGAAAAAAAGAAAGCTATTTCTTTTTTTAATGAAAATATTAACAATCTTGAATGGAAAACTGAGCATGAATTTTTTTTTTTTTTATCTGTATAGAAGCAATTGGTTTAAAAGTATAATTCACAGTTTTTTTTTTGTTTTTTTTTTCATAGATTTAAAAGTCAATTTGTTTAAAAACTCTCAATTACTTAACTGAATTAAATTATCATACTAGCATAGGACCCATCAAAAATGGGATTATTTTTAAATGTATCAATACTTCTGCGTAGAATCATTGTTGTATCTATGCACCCTGTCTAGGTTCTGAGTATAGTATCTGGGCTCAGAGTGTAGTGGCTGTGAGCTTTCACGAAGATCAAAGCGTCAAACCTTGACACTTCTGCCTAGGATCAGTATAATATCTATGCGCTAATTGAAAGATGTTATATATATTGGCTGAGGTACCCAGTATTGACTGTTGTAAAAAGAAACCTCTATATCTGACAATACTCGGATGCAGATGATATTTTATAGAGATTTTGTTAAATTTCTGGTCAGAAGAATAGTCCTTTTGAAAATCGAGAATTCATTTGAACACTCTTGCCGTTAGTAGTTTGCTATGAACTACTATAAGATTTAAATTGTGCCCATGTTTTATTTTGCATTTAGATTAGGGTAAGAGGTGAGGTTAATTTTTTTGTTCTGTGAAAAACCTTTTCTATTGTCTGTGTAGGGTTAGATTTCTTGGAAAATTCTGCCAGACTGTTTCAAGCACTGAGAGAAAGAGAAATTCACGTCAATGGTCTCCTATGATGAATGGAAACTAAGGGTGCATTTTAGCTTTAAAGCTACATTATATGTAGAGCTCCATCTTATGAAACCTTTAGATATTCTCCTTCTGAAAATTAATTGATTTCCAGAAGATTTGATAGTCTAATAAATTGAAAGCACGTGAAATTAAAAGAAAAGTAAAACTTTCTTTCACTGTTGTATTGTTGCTCTCATTGATTTCTTTAGCCATGAAATTAGTTTCTTTTTTTTTTTCTTCTTTTTTCTAATATATGCGAGTGCAAATGCCCTATAGAAATTGACTGATTAATTTTTGTAAAATTCAACCTTAAAATGTGTGTTGGAGGTGAATTGTGTCCTGCTGATTTCAGATATGCTTTTGTTTTTCCCTTGTGGTCTCTCACCGGTTGTGCCAGCTCATATACCAAAGCAGACCTGCACAGGCTAGCACACTATCTCTGGTAAACTGGCATAAGCACTGAGAGGAAGTGAAATTTACATCCATGGTCACTTATGACAAATTGAGCCTGTAGTTAAGCATTATAGCCACATTGTACATTGAACCCCAATTTTATAAAACCTTGAAATATTTCCTTTCTCAAACCTGCCTAATTTCTGAAAGGTTCAACGATCTACTAAATTGAAAGCACATAAAATTAAAAGAAAAAAAACGAAAACATTTAGTACTTTATATAATATACTCAAAGATAATTAAATCAGCACTGAGAGAAAAAGAAATCATAATTCAGTTTTCCAGTGTCAAATGGTAAGGGAGGTACCAGTTTACAATTATAAATACAATGTAAGTAGAATCCCCCCCCCTCTAAAACCTAAAAAATTGATGAATTTCCATGAGGTTTGAAGAACAAATAATTTTGAATCATATAAAATTGACAGGAGAAAAAAAACTTCCTCTGTCAGAGTTTGAACTTGGTCCACCACTTCTTTTCTCTAACCACTTGGTTATTGAACTTTTTATTTATTGATGACTTTAAAACAATGAATTACTGCTCTAAAAGAAAGCTTTTTAAAAGTGTGAAAGCAGATGATTTCTCCCCCCCTCCTCAAAAAAATTCGACCTAAAGCTATATGCTGTGGGTAATTTGAGACCTACAACTTTCAGGCATTACACTGTTGATGTATCACTTGGCCTAGACAGCATAAATAGGATACACAATTGAAGAAAATGAGGCTGCTGGCTTGAATGTAGCGTTGCTCTCACCGTTGAGCTAAACAGTTGCCGGTAATGCAAAGGCCCAAATAACCGTTTTCTCTCAAAATTCTTATCTCTTTCATTCTTGGTTACATTACCAAAACCACATCAAGGAAAAATGATTTTTCCCTAAGTTCTGGGATTATTACTCTTTTCTTATTCTTTTCTTCTCTATATCTTATTACTAATGATCTTGTATTCTATACCAAAATTGTAATAAAATGATTTACTTGAATGTATTAATCTCAGCCTCAGGGACATAGATTTTATTTTGATACTGTGAAAAAATCATTTATGACCTGTCAACTGCAAATTGATCACTGTAAGGGGATCCTATCCCATTCATGAACCAACTGAGAGATTTAAATCTGTTTTGTTGGTAGAATGCTGAATTACAATTATATATGTAAAGATATAATCAATTTGATACTATTTCATGATTGACAGGTAATTAGAAGTGGAATTTCAAAAAGAACCTTATTCTCTTCTCAACAAGAAGTTGACTAATCTTTGCAATGTGTTTTGGAATGGAGATTTTATTTCGAGCAGTTTGTTCATTCGCTTACTTACTTATAAACTTGGTAGCCACTACTTGGAAGCTGTTAATAGTGTGTTTCCATCTTATCAATTTTATCTGGGGTGTCATTGAAGTGACTGAACTCATTTAAGAAGAGTCCTCCGTTCCATGCATGCGTCTTGAAGATTTTTTTTCAGTTTTGGATATTTTTCTTCTCCTTTTTATTCATTATAAATTATTTATTTAGAAAAATCCAACAGGCATCTTATTCATCAAAGAATTGGTGAGATCTACACTCACCTATACCTTCATTATTCCATTGGAAAAGAAAATAGCTTCAGTAGATAGCAAAAAATCAATTTCAATATGTGACCATGTTGAATTTTGCAATGCTTACACATGGGACCTCATTTTTTTCTCTATCTCCCGCTCTCTCTCTCTCTCTCTCTCTCTCGTATGACCTGAAGATTTGAAATAAGATACAGCTCATGGACATCAAAATGAGTTTATTGCATCGCCCCCTCCTCTTTTTATTTTATGTTTAGACCTCTGGTGATTGATGGCTTGAAGGGGGTTAAGTATTATGTCTACTTTCAAGAAACCCGGCTTCCTAGGTTATACCTCCCCATTGCATTAAAAGGATTAGGATCAGAGCAATTCCCTGATGATCATGACTATCACGGGGGAGGATAGGGGATAATTTTTTTTTTTTTTTTTTTTTTTGGTCCCTCTTTCCTCGCCTGCATGTGGTCCCGAGTCCTTGCATCATATAACATCATGGTTGAATGATGATTTAATACCTATTGCTTTATCTGTTACATTCCCTCCTTTGTGAGACTCATAACCTGTATTTGTAAGCATTTCTACCCATGTTCTTTTATTCGGCATACATTTAACATAATATTAACCACACCATTCAGACATGTGATTTAGCAGAGTTGAGCCGTTCGGACAACCCATTACATCTCGCTGACCAACCAATCAAAATCAATCTCCATCATCACGTCTACTATTCTTCACTTTCATTCATTTCAGTCTGTACTTGTTATTCTGTGCAACTGAAAGCTTTCCTTTCTGAAAATCAATGAATAAACTCAGAAGGAATATCAATTTCTGTTTAGTTACATAGTTTACCTCTTATCAACTTTCATTAGTGTTTGTAGATGAATACAGATTCATCCTAATCTAGTTTTCATTAGACATTCATTGATGATTTATTCTTTATATTGTTGAACACAATTATGAAATTATTACTGTATATAAAATTGAGTTCACTAAAAATTGAGGTTTCAGCTGGTTATATGCTTTTTTTAATGTAAATCTGCTTTTCTTTTTTCCTTTTATTGTAAGTGCTCCTATTGAATTAAAAAAATTATGAATTAATTTTAAGTCAGTTTGATCATGTCCTGCTGTCAATTCTTAATAGCAATTTAAAAAAATCTTAATGATAATCAAAGAAAAAAATCAGATAGAAGTTGAAGGTTATATATCTGCAGTTCAAAAGAACCATATATAAAACGAATTGGGCTGCTTCAGGGTTAAACTCCACTTCTATTCTGACTGAAGATGGTTACTGCAACTTTTGTACCATAAATGTTATAAATGAAAAAGACTACAAAAATATATATTTAGTTTTGAATGTATTTATACATCAAAATGAAATAAGCCTTTATGGAGTTCAAACATAAATTTACGATGATCTGCAAGACTTGTCTGTTTGGCCTAGTCAGTAAGAGTCTCCTAAACAATTACTTGGTCATGATTTCAAATCATGGTTAGGAAAGGCTATTTTTATTTATTGGTTTAGTTTAACGTGCCAGAACTGACGATGAAGAGTTTACATCTCTGAATTAGAGGAGGATTGTTCCCTGTACTTTTTTACAGTAGAAAAACAGTCAACTCCAGCATCCAACTTGGAGTTGGACTTGCTGAGGTATAAGAGAAAATGATTTGTGTATATTTCCTGTAAACCATTTTTTTTACTGTTGTATTTTTCAATTATGAAAATAAAGGAAGTGATTTTGTTTCTTTCCAATAATTTTCGACTCATTATCCACCACAAAGGATGCAAAACTGAATCATTTAAAAGTGGCTGAGATGATCATTTCTTTGAAATATTTCATGTATGATAACTGAAGTATATGTAGATTTTTGTAGAAATCTTGTTAATTATACATTTTTGTCAATGTATTTATAAATTTTGAAACAGAATTTATAAGTTACCATGTTTGCAGTATAGAATTAATACAAATATCTGTGAATATATTTACATATATCATGACAACCAAGATTTTTTAAAATTCACTTCTATTCTTTAAATAAGAAGCAAAATTCTCACTTCATATTGACAACTAAAAGAACCACTAAAAACATTTCTAACCTGATACAAGCTATATATCAAGAAAGAGAATCTAATACTTTGTTCATACAAGTTGCATTTATTTTGTATTTATCATCACTACATTATATAATTATATTTCAGAATAGATTAGAATATGACTTGAACCAACAGCATTTGGTACAAGGTTATCTTACTATAATTTGGTAATTGTCATTTCTGTCCATCTGTCTGTTATAGCATAACTCAAGGACAGCTGGTGGCATGGGCACCAAATTTTCTGTGGTTACTAATGGGACCCCATAGCATGTTTTTAGCTTATTAGTTTTTGAAAATATATTAGTGCTTAGTGAATGTAAACTGCTTTTGGGCCAAAACTTTAACTTGATTTTCTAATTCTGCTGATGCTGGCAACTGCTATGCTACTCTGCACTGATGAATTTAAGCATTTAAAAGATATAGTAAAAGGTCTATTTACTTTATTAATTTCAGCTTACACTTTCTACTAATGATGAGCACGTGCAAGTTTTTGATAAATTTCTTTGTTGTTGTTGCAATCTTCAAAATATATCCAATTAGGACAGTTTCAAACAAAATAGGAAAGGAGAATCCTTTGGAAAAATAATAATAAAATAATATAAATATTATGAATAATAATTAAAATTTTCAAAAGAAAATGCTAAAATTCGAGAGATTATTGGCATGGCCTTAACTTAATAGAAAGGTTATCGAAAATCAGTTTTAAACAGAAGTTCTCAACTGGTGAGGTGAGAGAGTATTCATGTTTCTAAATGGATTAGTTATTTTATGAAATTAGAGTTTCAGGAAATGTCTACAACTTTGAAGGTGTTTGAAAATGCAAAATTGTTTTCCATCAAATCTGAATTATACATGTGCACACATACACGGATCAATAAGGATATATCTTGATACAGATATTGGATTATTTTTTTGTCTGAAATTTTCACTGCATAATTTATTAACTATGTTCTATGTGGTTGATAGAGAAGTGTTGAGTTGGGTGCATTGACAAGGAAGGCGATTATGTCTCAGATTGAATATTTGTTATGTAAAATGCTCTTCTCATCATTAGACTACAGAATTATTGATGTACTTACTGATATGTGTGTATACATATATATGTTACTGTAAAATTGTGAAACTTTTTATTTTGTAAAATCTTTGAACATGCCCATAATTTCATGAAATTCCTAGTCTCAGTCAGTATAGTAATGGTTAACAAGCTTGTGAAGCTGACCATTACTGCTCTAATGAGTTTGATCCTCATTGGGTACCCAACTACTGTGGCCTGATGCCAAACTGAGCTGATATACACTGTAAATACTACAGCTCTATGTACTTGATATTCACAATGTTTAGATAAGTTTGATTCAAGGCCAGAGTAGTTCCACAATTCTACCTTATTATATATATATATATATATATATATATATATATGTATATATATATATATATATATATATAATGTTGAACAAGTGTGTATGTACTCTTGAATGTTGAACAAGTGTTCATGTATTCTGCTTCATAATTTCATAAACAACTTTGTTTTTTTAACTAATTGTATGTGTTCGCTAACAGGTGGACTGGACTTATTATTCTGAATTTTTTAAATTAGAATATTTGCAGTTGTTCCAAATCGGTGAATCATGTTTAGAGTAGGAGGACATAAAATTGTTGTCTCAAGAAAAATTATGGTATTATGATTCTCTTCATCATTTCCCAAACAAGAATGTATCATTAAAGTACTCACTACATTGTACATGCAGTAAGTAATTTAATATACGGAAAAAAATAACAAACATGTTTGAATTAAGTACACAGAAAAAAAGTAACCCATCTGAAAGTATTAATCAATGAAATATGGTCACCAAATATGTTCACAGAAATACATTGTGCATCCTATAATTTCTTAATTTGCACTTTATAATGGATTTCTGATGCAAAAATATCATTTGAAATATCCTCATTCTACCTAGAAAATGTTAGGTGGCAGAGCGGGTAACAGCCAACCAAGTCATTCCATATGAAATCAACACATCAAGAAACATATTCTTGATGAAATTTTCTACACTTGAGGAAATGGTTGAGATATGCAATTCCTAAGAATTCCGGCATGATTACTTTGCTTTTATTCATGCTAAGGAGCCAGGAGAAGTCCTTTTGAGATCTCTTTGGAAATGCACAGTTAAATAGCCTATACCTTATAACAGTGGTCTCAAATAAAAATGCCACTTTTAACAAATTGTGTGCCCCCCCCCCACTTTAATTAGTAGAATCTTTATACATTAAATATCAGCTTGGTGTTTCCAGTAGTTAGGTAGATTCACTCATTCAAAGTCAAACAATATTTTAGGATCCATTGGATATCACACTTCCAAAACAAAACTGAACACACTTGAAAAAAGAGTCAGTGAAAATTCATATAAAGAATTATTGCACAGACAAAAGACTTGTGGAATTAGCACTTTCCTCTTTCATCAGAAAATATGTTCTGAGAATTGCAGCTCTTGGTAAAATGAAAATGCCATCTCTCCTTGGATAGGGAAAAGGTACAATGGGTCCAGGGGGATGTGGAAATTTCAGTTGAACTTTATTTGACTCTTGAATCAGTTGCATTATATATGAAAGCCACCATTTCTGATCATAGACTCCTGTTACTTGAGTATTGAGTTCATCTCAGTTCAATGCCACCCTTTCCACCTACAAACTCACTTGAACTTTTTTTGTGATATTGCTCAAGAAAAACTCTTTGTGTAAAGTGTAGATTTTGACTCTTCTATTGGTATGAAAGTATGGAGTCAATGAATGGTTTTGCTCTGGTCCAAATATCTGGAAAGGATTTGTGATTCCTCTTGATGTTTGTCTTTGGGAACATATGCTTAGTGGACCTGTAAATATATAATGACTCACTAGAGACCCAAAAATACTATACCTGTTTGCAGGGCTGTGGCTTGAAATCCTTGAGATTGCAAATCGATGTCCAAAAGGCAGTTTGCATTTTATGCACAACTTGAGATTTGTAGTCTTACAGATTTCAAGCTATAGCCTTGCAAATGGGGATAGTTTATTGGGTCATGCAGTATTCCTGAGAGTTGACAGGGTTTCAAGCTTTGCTCTACATCAGGTAATAGTGAAAAATGAATGAGCATTGAGAGAAGTATACCTCTTTGATGGTTTTGTGAGCCCATTCAATCAGCTGCACTGCCTCTGAGGATTGGAATGAGCTGCCAGATGTTTCACTGTGTCCCCAACACAATTACAATGACTTTTGCCGTGTGATGTGGCAAAAAATTTTGTTATGCTTCTACTTGAAAATATTTATGATGTGCAAGATTTTTTTCTCTATTCTTGTATTGTGATGCAGCACCATCAGTGAAGTAGAACACAGATATCTCAACACATCGGCTTACGAAGGAACAGGTGGACTGCAATAGTGTCATGCTCTAAACAATCTGATATAACAATATGAATGATGTTCTTTGGATTTGATGTTGCATCTTCTTCCCCTGGAAACCAATGATAGATCATGAAAGGGTGCAATGTTGCCTGCATGTAGTTCCAGTGCATAGGCCATTTAACTGAACGTTTTTGTACAGATCTCAAAAAGACCTTTAAAATGAGCCTTCTCGCTGCTTTTAAGCATGAACAAATGAAAAGTTATGCTTACTTATATATTTCCGGAAGGACACAGGGAAGGAGCTTGGCCGAAAATAGAAAGTTTCATTACTCAGCAACGAAAAAAGATATGCTGAATTTTTTGAGGAATTTTGTATCTCGACCATGTCAGCAAGTGTAAAAACTTTCATCCAGATCTAAGAACATTATGTTCAAAAGTGTCAAAAACTTGGCTGATTTGATATGGAATGACCCCCCCCCAACATTTTATGTTCATTTTACACTAATGCCATGGGTAAAATAGCACAGGGTGCAGTGAGTGGTGCCACTTAAGGTACTTGTCGTCTCAAAGTCTAGTTCCCATTTTGCAAACAGGCTGAATAAGTACAAGTGTGATGTGTGAAACCAGAGCAGAGACGGCTGAAGCCACAGACAGTGTAAGGGCACTAGGAGAAGGAAGATTATACTACCCAAAATACTTTTATATGCCTTCTTTTCATTGCAAATCCCATGTTTGGAGATATCTTGTTCATATTTCTGTATATGATGCATCATTATTAATACATATTTTTCTCTTTTCTCCTTAGGTAAAAGCAAAGAAGCAGAAATAAAACGTATCAACAAAGAACTAGCTAATATACGTTCAAAGTTCAAAGGTAAGCAATTTCTATCATTCATGTAATATTTCTTTCCAAGCTTTCAAAATACTTGATGACTTTGATGTTCTCATCTCACTGCACAATTAGGATTAATGCTTACTGTTGTTAAAGTATAAAAAAGAAAAAAAAAAACTTCCATTCACATTCAATTAAGAATAATCCTTTGGGCAACTGATTGAGCTTTAAACCCTTAGAATAATAATGTTTAGGCTGAATGCTTCTACTTCTCTTCATGATTACTTTTACAGGTTTTTCTATTTGTAAGAGGGGTCAAAATTTTACTTTTTATGTCCAGCCTATTTTACTAATTTTAACAGTCTACTAATAGTCCAGCTATTAAGGGTCACATGTCGTAAGAATCATTCAAAATTTCACAGAACCATGAAAGTTTCAGTCAATTAACCATAGTATGTGGAGATATATATTAGATAAGGGGACAAAAGTCCTCAATCTATCCCATTCAGTACTTCGGCTCTATTTCCCTTGTTCCATGAAAGTGCTTACACTAAGGTGTATGCCATGAATGTGATTGTAAAGGCCATCAAACATCTACACCCCACATGAGCCCCTGGGGGGGGGGGGGTTTACCATATCAAAATATCTGTAATGAAAGCACTTGGAAATTTCTGCTGAAGAGAAAGTTTTAGTTATCATGGTTCATTTACACATTAAAATGATTTTTTTTAGAATTGCTTGGAGACTGACTGGTACTGGGTGGATAATAGCCCTTATGCAGGTAGAAGTGACTATAAGCAGATGCCATATTCAAGTGTTCCCGTCAGGTCACTGTAGCACTCTGTTACTCTGTATCAGATGGCATATAAAGCATACATAGAAACCAATATTGACAACCTCACCTCCAGTGAGTGGTGTGAGCATGGAAGCATTAAGCATCTACAATTCAAGAACTGGTCTGCTATACTTGAGCTTCAACTCCTCACGTTCCAGTTGGTCTTTTCTATTAGACAGGGTGACTTTAAGCTGTACATTCAGATTCTCCAATTGTGTAGCTCTTTACCCGGGGTCAAACCAACTTCTGATCTCTTCAAATTTATTCTTGGATGAAGTATTGGAACATTATTATTAATTTTGACAAGCTCTTTACCTTCATCCTAACTTTCAGTTGCTTTTCATCACAACTTGTAATATAATTTTGAAGGAATCAAAAAATTGTTGTATTATAAAAAGACTACTTGGTTTCAAAATGTCAACATCAACTAGCATGGAATATCAGATGTAAGGAGTTAGGTTTAAGGTGTAAAATCAGCTTCCTTCAAGTATAAAGTCACCGTGGCTGAAGGGTTAAAAGCAACCGAACGTATACTGGATGCCCTCTGGCTAGAGGGTGTGAGTTTGATTCTCACTGTGGGCTTGCTCTTTATTTCCTGATTGTGCTCTGTTTAATCATTGCCATAGAATATGTGGGAAGAAAGGATACAAGATGGTCCCTCATAAAAACAGTTGACACTGATGTAGTTGTCGTAGTTGTGGCTTCTTTTAAAAGATTGAATTCGGAAAAGTTATAACAACTTTTGGGGTTAAGGAGTATAGATACATCTGTCCATGATACTTATACTGAACTTGGTAGTCAGAAAAGTCTAAAGGCTCACTGATGCTCTATGCATCATCAGGTTGTGTGATTTTGTGTCCTTCGTCCTTCTTCTATGGAAAAAGAAAAACATCAGCATGATATCCCTAGGATGTATTTGCTTCTTTTACAGATACTTAGTACTCTCTGAAATACTAAATAAAATAAGTGAAGGCTGTGCTGCATGAGATTGAAGATGTGTTGTTATCATGTACATTAGAACATATTCCCTGAGTTGAGTGGAGCTACGAAAAAGCTATTTGGCCATCGATCGTATGTCATTGAAAATATTCCACCAACTCAAGCAGCACTTGTACAGTACATCAAATGTGTTGTGTATCTGGCTGTATATGTATGATACCCAAGTCTTACTTGTACCGCTAGCCCTCTCTGGTCCATCCAACTAGGGCCTTGTATTCAGGGATCCAACATGGCGTTCACTCTGGACCAACCTCCCTGAAGCATAACCTGATGTGGCTGAAAAGTCACATGCAGTGCAAAGAGACTCTGTTACAGTGCACCGAGCTTTACCTCCCCGAGGGAGCTTATTAAGTTATGAGAAAATGGATTGTATACATCAACATGAAAAATGGAAAGTCATGATGAAATAAAATGATAGTGGAGATTCAATTTGCAATGTTGGTTTATGCTAAATTGGTCGTTTTGTGCCAGCCAGCATTCATTCTTGTTTTGAAAATTTAGACTTTTTTTAGTCATCACAACCCAACAGAAGGTAAGAGAAGTAACCAATTACCAATTTTATAAAAGTAGCAAAAAATTCATCTTTTTTTATAAAATAAACTTCTTGTTTTTAGCTGAAGCTGGCCAAGATTTTACTGTCTTATGACTGGTGGAATATCCAGAAATTTGATCCTTAAAACTGCATAGTTTAGGTGCGTTACAGAACAGCAGTATTACCTAAAATACAATTACATTTGTAAATCTTTCACCTTGAGCTTTCTCCATGATGTGTAAAAAAAACAAAACAAAAAAAACTCATTCCATATGTAACAATCTAATAGTTTGTCAGGACAAATTAAATTAGGCTTTCTTCGTAGCCATAAGCAGAGAAATATTTCCTTATCGATCTCAGAATATAACTTTTACAAAAGTCTGAACTACTCATCACACTGCTCTTGTTGTATGTCAAGTGAATATGCAGTATATTGCATTTAAATAAAGACATTTTTATGACACAAGCCTGCTATTATGTAAGTACATGGACACATATAAACTCAGGAACAGGCAAAAGCTTTTATGACAATAATGAAGTGATTTCATATTTCACTAAAACTCTTTGTTGGTAGTAAAACTGCAGGAGTGATAAATTGAAATAATGAATTTGCTTTCTGATACTAAAATTTTATCTGTCGTTCAAAATAGCTGGAATGCTGATTTTTTTTTTTTTTTTATCAGACTTAAAAAGAAATATTTGGCAATAAAAAAAACATTTGTTTTTCTTGTTCAATTCAAACTATTTTTCTGGGACATCTACTTATTGTTAGCAATTTTTTTTCTAATTGCTTCCGAAGAGAAGAATGTGCATAATTTTGACTTTTTACAGGTATATTTAATCTTGAAGTGCAAGATTTGCCATCACAGTCAATAATTGAACTATCATAGCGCCAAAATCAGAAAAAAATAATAAACCCTTCAGAGTAAGGCCCAAAAAGCATTTTTGCCAAAAATCAAAAAAAGTTTTTTAGAAGAGGTCTAATAACGGACTAATACCAATTTTCAAGTCTGTAGACAAAATGGTGTGGCCAGGTGCAGTGGCAATGCAAACAAATGAGCCCATCAGAATAAGGCTTCAAAAAAGTTTAAAAAAAAAAAAAAAAGAAGCTTTTTCCTAACATAAGAAAAAAACATTTGTAGAAGCAGTCTAGTGAAGTAACGATGCCAATTTTCAAGTTTATAGACAAAACAGTATGGCCAGGAGCACATAAACAAACACATGCTCATGTACAAAAAAGATAGAACCATTTGTCATCTTTGATGGCTACAGTTGTTCAATTTGGTACTGGAATTCCTTGGAGTGGGTTTTGATATAATTTGGTTATGATATTGCTGTACAAATTATTTATGTTATAAGCTGAAAAAAAATCTTTGAATTTTAAGACCTCAATCAGTACTGGAAATTTTGGAACAAATTATCCGCACTAATCAAGGTATACCTGTATTTCAATTTGTAGTTGATATCTATGAGGAGATGAGAGTAATTCCAATTGATTCCACATAACAGTTGACATGTTGTACATGGTGATAGTTTAATCCTGTATGAATGGCAATACACATCAAAGAAATGATTCCAATTTAAAAATAAAAATGAAAAAATATGCTTTTTTAACTCTGTGGGTTATCAAAATAGAAGCTCATCAAATGGCTTCTCCAATAAAAATAACAAGGTTGTTGTTACTCAAATCAAATGAAAACCTGATAATATATGCAGTAAAGTTTTTCATTGAGGTGCTGTGTAGCAAAGCAAATACTGGCATGGAAAACAGAGTTGGTGAACAATTGAAATTTCGGACTTGTATATTGACTTTAACTCTGCACTAATGCCCTTGGGGAAGGCATGAATCTACTCCCCCAGTTGTTGGTAAAAAGCAGGCCAGTTGAAGCTCTGTACAGCTGTCAGTTTTGGGAATGGGGTTAGCAACTTGATCCTATAAAACCTACTTGCCACCAAAACTGTCAAGCGACCATATGCTCCACAAGGTATCCATTTGAGAGAAAAAAAGCAAGAAAAAAGGTCTTTTCACCTATTTTTATAGCCAGTCCCTCAAAGCTGCTGAAATTCTTATTCTGTTAGTCACCTTTGTTAGACTATATATATATATATATATATATATGTATGTATATTATATATGTATATATGTATATATATATATATATATATATATATATATATATATATATATATATATATATATAAGATTCTGGTTTTTATCTTAATATTTGCTATTTAGATAATATATACATAGGTACATCAAAGAAGTTTGTGGCCTAATGAGGAAAAAGCATTTATTTTGTAGACAAAAAATCTGTACTTTTCAACAGTCTCTTTCCTTGCCAATGTGCTGAATTCAATGGTGAATATCAATCGAATAGATTGAAAGTTATACAGCAAAAAATACAAATCAAAATTATAATAAATTCATATCAGGTTATGGATTTGATGATCCTTCCTTTCTGGTTCATGTTTATACTATTGTGCTGTATGAATCCCAGTTGTTTTCACAATTCTCAGTGGATATCCATTCCTATCCAGTCGTATCAATGTTCATACTCCTTCTGAGGTAATTTACTGCATTCACTTAAATGTAGATGTGTCAATTTGTCTGTAGCCTAATGATAAAAAAAAAAAAGAACATTCATTTTACACAACAAATATTCATTCTTCAGCATTACTTCCTTCCTTATCACTGTAATTAATTGCATGTATCGAACATCATACAATGAAAATTTTGGATCAAAATTCAGTTAATAACTGTCTGGCCATGGACTTTTTAATCCGCCCTTATAGATAGGATTATAAATCAATCACTGGATATGTCCAAACATGATGATTATTTCACAATAGGTGACATTTCAGTAGCTTCACAATATGCTAATGTACACTGTAGTTATATGAGTGCATATATGCATTTTTTTAACTTTCTTTTTTTTTTTTTTTGTTTCTTTTTCAGGTGACAAAACTTTGGATGGTTACCAAAAGAAGAAATATGTGTGTAAACTGCTCTTCATCTTTTTGCTGGGTCATGACATTGACTTTGGACACATGGAAGCAGTCAATTTGCTCAGCTCAAACAAATACACAGAAAAACAGATTGTAAGCGGAGTTGGTTTATTTATTAAACATTCTATCATGATCTTGTTGGCTTTTAAGATTTTGAATTGGTTCACACACTAGATGTAACTTATTGATTGAAACTTTTTCTAACTCTTTGTAAAATTACCTTTTGCAATATTGACCTGGTTGGTTCATTCTATATATCCTGTATGAAGAAACTTATGCACTCAGATGGTACCACCATTATTTAAAATGGATGAACAAAAAATCATCAGGTTTCAAAGGGACTTTTTTTCTGTCGACCATCAAACTCGACCTGACTCGAGAGAAATTGACAAATAGTAAAATTGAGAATAGTTTCAATTTTGAAATAACTGAAAATTTCTACTAGAAAATATTTTGTGTATCACCTTCAATATACAAAGATTATGTGGCAATTTTTTTATGTGCATCCATCTGCCCAAAGACTTAAAAATCAATAATGGTGATGTCCATAAAGGTTTTTAAACCTCATAACTCCATTACTCTTCAAGAGTTGTCTGGACTATTGATCTCATTCTTTTAGTTGCTGTTGTTACCAAAGTTCAGTCGAAAAAAAATAACACCCAAGATATGCAACCTGTATGATTATTCCTTAGGTGCCACTGATGGGGTTATAATATACATTCAAAATCATTATTTTAAAGATTTCTTTCAGCTCAGTCGGTCACTAGAACACGTTCCTAAATTTACCAATTTGAACGTTTGTTATAAACTGTGTTTTAAGTATCCCACCTTATCTAGTTTTTTTCTTTTCTTAGATGATCTGACATAAAGAGACTATGGTCCAATCCTCTGCCACTGAACCATGTTAATAAGTATAAGAAACTGTATTCTGTTTAGATTTAGGGCTTTAAATGAGATAATATATTTGAAAATTTCTGTTCTTTTGTCTCGTTCAAAGGTTTGCAGAATATTGCATGTCAGGTCAAATTTCAGTACATAGTTCACATTGTTATTTTGTCGGTTTTTTTTTTTGGTTTTTTTTTTTTTCATTAAGGAAACTTTTGTCTCTCATGATGTTCAGTGCTTGTTGCACTCCTAATTATATAAATGAAAGTTTTACAAAATTTTGTTATTAATTCTTATAGATCAATTGTACAAGCTTGTCAGTATACAAAATCCTGCACTTATAATTTCCAATTATCTCTGTCAGGGTTTTTTGTGGTATTGGGGAGGGGCATATTAGCTCAGATGTGCCATTCATTTCACTTTATCTAATAGGTGCTAAGGTTAAGGCTATGAAAATAAATTTTTTTTTTTTTTTCTTTTCAAGAAGCATTTAATCTTGAATTTTGGAATTTGACTTCTATCAAAAGTTCATTTAATGAGATGATATTGATAGAGAGAAGATTACAAACTTAGTTTAGAAACAGTGATTCTAAAACAAAATATCGAGATGATCTACTCAGCTGACAGAAAGATAGTTATACTCTAAATTATTCATTTTATTCATTCATTTTGATTGTTAGTCATGATGTTTCAGCTTTTGTACCTTCCGGGCTTCTTCAGGTGGCCGCTGTAATCGGTAACCTCCTAGGAATTTCAAATTGAATCCTTTATTCAATCCACGGTGGTAAATTGCCCTCATTCCACTGTCCAAGCAATCATTGTCCATGAGGATATCTTGTATCAGTTAATTTTTCTTAATTGATTTGTTCTTTCAATGTTACTTGTCTGACTCTTCTACTGTACCTGTGTATGACCTTTGCATTACCCAACCCAGTGATTGAACTCATGACTGCCAGACAGGTTACTAGATATCTTTAATCACCGCTTTTATCCACTAGGCCAGGTATCCCAAAGATAACAATGATAATTCTTCATTTCTGAAATTAAGACAAAAATAAAGTGAGGCCTTATTTTCATAATTTGTCTGCTGATATGCTACAGTTTTATTGATTCAATCCACAGTCTTTGTTAAGTGAGCAAGTAGCCGACTTTGTTGCTGCCTACTTTCTTTCGACCTTCCAATCACTCAAGCCAAACCTGTTCGTCTTGTGTGTGCACTTGCTTGACTCTCTATATTCTTATTTCTCTCCTCACAATCTTTCACTGTTTCTCAAGTTCTTACTTCTCCTCTCTCCTAACTTATGAACTAAATGCTGACTTCTCATGGGAAGTCAGGCGTGTTTATTTTTGTACTGTTGGTGATCTAACAGAGGAAAAAATTCAAGATTTATATTGCATCACAATGAAAAGTGCTTAGTCAATATGCATGCCATAGTATGCATTTACAAGACAAGGACCTGTATGATGTATGTGTACGTTTTCCCATTAAGTATAAAGGCACAAGTTCATGCATGCCATCTTTCTCGTGCATCATAAAGACTTGCATGTAGATTTTTTTCATGAAGATCAAAATTCTTTTTCATGGACAGTGTTTTTCAAGTTTAAACCTATTATTAATCTTGTATATATAATTCTAACTCTTTTAGATCCACACAAATTTGATGTCCAAAAATACCACTTTCCTCCCATTCTCATTGCAAAACTCTGAAGTCGACAGTTCGTAGGGTAACGCATTTTCTCAGCATGTGCTATTCAGAAGTTGATTGTAGAATGTTGCAATTGAAATATCTTCATAACAAAACTATTTCTGGAATGTGTGAATTTAGTATGGTGTTAATGAATGTAATGGCACTAGTACACAGAAAACAGCAAATTCTTGTGACATACATTTTGGTGTCTTACTATATTGCTGTATTTTATTTGTTAGGGCAGTGCCTGTTCCAAAAGTGCATGTTGGGAAGGAGCCCAACTTTATTTCTATGAAGCAGCCTGCCATAATTGTCATGTAAAAAAACTTTTCCATCCATTGTACGAAACTATGGCTTCAAAGTACTTCGGTTACTTCTTTTTGATGTTGCCGATATAGATATTTCTAAAGAGTGGAAGTCAAGGAAATAATTTATAGAAACTATGAAAAAAGATCTATGATCTCATTTTTTTTTTTTTAATTTATTTCTCTATCATCTTTGTGCCATGGTCATTTGTTGAGTAATTACGATGCATTAGATTTCTCAAGATTTGCTCATCCAAACAACTTCAAACTGTGCTCTGACTGTTATATTTGGTTAATGTCAATTCTGTAAAATGGCCAGTTATAATCACAGTGTAGAGATTTCTTCAATTGTAGCTAGATGATCTCGAGAAACCTTGGAGATTTGACATCTTTAGTTTTCTCTTTCTGAAGGTATTGATGTGAAAGTGTGATCATAAAAAATAGAGGATATTAGATCAGTTAGTCAAACAAGATGTCAGGTGATGACAACTGATGTCTTACCCCATAAGTGCCAAATGTGCGTGGGCCTGGTTTATCTATTATTACCAATTATTGATTTTCATCAACTGCAGCCAGAGAATCGGTCTAGATTGGTGATTCTCAAATGGGAGGCATTAGGTGGAACATATAATGGAAAGTATGATAGTGAAAAAATTACCAGAGGACAATTCAGGATAGGGGGAAAATTGGGGAAACTTTCGATTGAAAGGAGAAGAAGGTGACCACGGACTCTGAGAACCACTTATCTAAATACTGTCAAACTCCTACAGAGCAAACTTTATCATTGCAATTATTCAGATATTAAGATTCAAGATGTTAGGATTTTAGCATGGGATTTGAAACAGATTAAGTAAAAGAACCCAGAAAGATGGATGACGTCATGTCTGAATCTATTATTATTGGTCAAAAAGAGACGTTATGATCATTCAATGAATATGTTTATTTTTTTTTATTTTTTATTTTTTATTTAAATGACCGCTGTTTTCTTTTGCTTGATTTTAAAAGATTTTTAAAAAGTTCTCTACCTCATGTACACTTCCTGTAGGATTAGTTCACAGATAAATCAGCTCCTATTCATAATCAAATTATAATAAGCAATTTTTCAGTTTAGCTGATGAAAAACACTGAAAATTATTTCTGCAAAGACACAACCTTAATTATTTACCATCATTTTAATTGTTTTTTTTAGTTGCAATAAAAAAAAAACAAACAAATAATTAAAATGAAGGTAAATAGTTGCAATAATTAATAATAATGGAATATATGAATATTTTGTTTTTCTCTTTGATGAAAACCACTAAATATGTCACTAAGACATCACATAACCAAACCATAATATCATTTATAACCACAAATAAGTTATTTTTATCATCACATCCATAGTTCTGTGGTTATAGACGTTCAGCTTCTAATCAGTAGATCCTGGGATTGAATCCACCCAGCAATGACACTTTTTTTTTTTTTTCTTTCCTTGCTTTCAAAGTCAGTAGCATATGAACCATTTGGCTGAGTTGGCTTTTCCTTTCTTTCTTCTTTTTTTTTTTTCCTACCTTGCTTTCGAGGCCAGTGGCAGATTGACCATTATGCAGAGTGGATGTTTTCTTTCTTTCTTTTACTTTGAGTTTTGACTTAGTATTTGTATGTTATACAACAATGATGGATGACTATAACTAAAAACCACTGATATCATGCACAAAGAGCAGTGACACAATGATGTACATGAAAAATGATGACTAATTCATTTCCCACTCCTGAAGCCGAACCAGGTCGATTTGATCTGCTACAGTTTGCAAATCCCATTCACAGGAACCATAAATAAAGGAGTTGAAATGAGACACGTAGTTTTGGAATGATATTGTATCGAGAAATGAATTCTGTTTTGTTTACCTTTTAGATTTTAATGAAGCAAGGGAGTTTGATCCTTGTACAGCCAAGCTTACTACAGTTAAGAAACACCAATCAGATTGATAATATGACATTTAACTGAGAAACTGCTGTTTTATTTTGAGCTCCAAGCATTATTGCTCTAAAATTTTCAACACTGATTGCAGTTTCTCATATAAAGAATAATGGCTTTGCATGTGTACCCCTGTTTATTGCTATTGCTTTGTAAGATAAGACAACCTCTTAGGTGCATAGTTCATTTGGCTTGCCAAAAGATTACGTTTCGATTAACAATTCTGTGTCTGTAATAGCAATTTTTTTAGTTTTCTTGTTCGAATAGTTTCATTATTACTTTTGATGTTACATTTTTGAACACTACAAGATTAGCATAAAAATGATCATTTAGGCTATGAAATATTCAGAAAGGTTGTACTTGTCAAAAATCTTTGAATAAGTAGAAAGCACGCAGAGTGAGCATACCTCTGCCAATGTCATTGTCAGGGGAAGTGATTGTGTATGGATCTGTCCCAAAATTGAATCACTTCTTCTATAGTCCACCCTTCCACTAAATTTCATTGAAATTCATTGAGTACTTTTGATGATATCCTGTGGGCAGATAGACAGAAAAACGGTTACGGCAGAACACATACACCTCTCTAACTAAGTAGCAGAGGTAAATGATGTTATGCGGGTTAGCAAAAAATGAGGTTTATCATAATTTACCTTTAGAAAAGGAGAATTCGTAAAATATCTTCAGCTTTCATTATTCATTCTTAATTGCTTGAGTTATGAACCATGAGGATCAGCTGTTAAGCTTGTCAACCAATCACTCAGATATGAAATTCCTTCAAATCCAGCTGACTGCTAACTAACTCTCATTGGCAACTAACAATGCATAATTGGATCATCTCGTATTTGATGATGGTTGCTGTACAGAAAGATCAAGAAATAATGAGCCAGCAGGTGAATAGATGTCCATTGCTTTCAATAGAAATATTCTCCTTCAGCCAACAGAGATTGAATAGAAAATAAATGGAGGGTTTGGGTGGAAGTACGCGGCTTTCTTGGTTCATTGCTATGGTAACTGTCATGTGAATAAAGGTCAGCAGCAGCAGCATTTATTCAGATGACATTCATTATTCACTTGCATAACCATTCTCAAATTTCAAACTTTAATTTTAGTGTGTGGATTTTCTGTTTATCTTGTTTGAATTTAATGAGTAAAAAAAAATAAAATAAATAAATTGAATTTATCTGCTTTGTCTGATGGCATGATAATTGATTTGATGGCACATCAAAATAAACAAAACTTATTGTGTTATGCTGACAAAAAAAAAAAAAGAAATTAGTTCTTCTGTTAGATAAATATACTGGAAATCTTTCCATCAATCTTCAATCTTTCTATCTATTAAGTATCAAACTTGGACTTACTCTCTTATCTTATCGTGGCACGACTTTTTATTAAATGACATTTTATTGAAATGACTTTTCAAATTTTTTTTTTCAATTTGAATAAACTGACATATTAAAAATAATTTGAATATAAAAATTTCCATTTTAAACACAGTCACTGCTTTGAAAAATTGAAGGTCATTTCAAAGAAATGTCATTTTGAGTTGAAATGACTTTTTATGAAGCTAATTTCTGAAAAATATAAACTAAAATTTAAAAATAAATTAAGATAAGATTTCTTTTGGGAATTTCAATTTTAAAAACAGTAGTAGGTATGTCCAAAAATCTTTGCCGAGAAATAAATTCATTCTATCTAAGTCCATGGTAGGAAGAGTTAATTGACACTGCTCTTCTTTCCTGCGTAAACTGTAAATGAGAAAAAGAAAATAATTCAATACTTGTTGAAAAGAACACATTGATTAACTCTTTCTCTAATTTTACATGCTAGGAGTAAAACTTGGAAACAAAAAAGAAAAATGAATGAAACAATGCTTAGATTTTAAGGTTTGGTCAAGATAGATTGAAAATTTGAGAAATATAGATGTGTGTATTTCATATTGACAAAATATTTAATACATTTTATGCAAAATATTTTTTAAATTTCTCATATAGTGTGGATGATTTTTACTAAAATAACGATATATAATTTTTATTTGAATAATTTATGTCACTTTTACCTCACTGGTAATCTTCTTTGGAGAAAAAGGAATATCTCGTTTTCCATGCCTGAAAAATGTAGTTATGCATGAAGGTGATTTGTGATTTTTTTTGAAAAAACATTTTTAGTTTTTGCTTTGATGAAAATACGTATTATTGCCATATCTAATGAATCTGCCTTTTCTAAACAGCTAAATGTATATCTTTAAATTTCAAGTTCTTGGTTTCTTTAGAACTAGTTTAATATAAAAGCCAACATGTGCTGGTTTGCTCTGTTTTAGTGGTATAGAAAGCATTATTTTCTGTTAGTAAATATCTAGTTAGTTGGATTAATCTCAAGAAAACAGCATTGGATTGATCCAGTCATTGGCAGCATTTCAATGTTGTTGGCAGCAGTCAAGTAAAAAAGTTGTCTTCTGCTGAGTGGAGGAGTCTCTTTGGGCTGCATTATTAATTGCTGCAGTCTACTAAAGAAACCATTTAGATGTACTGTAAACCTTCTTATTGACGGACTAATGGGGTAGGGGAGGTGTCCATTAATGCTGATTGTCTAGTATTACCAAATCACTTCTTTCTTTTTTTTTTGCCCCATTTTTTTTTTTTTTTCCTTTTTGAAAAGGCCCCAAAACATAGAAGCATTCATGATACAGTAAATAGATATAAATAACATTGTAAGAGAATATAAAATGATCATAAATAAGGGAAATGAGGCTAATTTTATTAACTGACATATTGCCCCATTTAGGACATTGTATCTGTTTTTAGCCCTCTATGTCTGCGATGAATTTAAATCAATCGGACATCCACAATTTTCCTAACTTAGTGTGATTTAAGGCTCCACATAAATTCAGACTGGTATCTTCCAAACTAAGACAGCTCGGTATAAGAACCATCCTTCAGAAAACTATGATTAGTATTAACTACAATGTTATTGTTGGAGTACATTCAGTTGCAAAAAAATAAATATTGCATCTAATTTTCATTTCAATTTTTCAATTTCTAGAAGATCTATTGTCTATTTTGAAGAAGGGTTATTTTGTGAATGAAAAGTTTCCAAATAAGAGTGAGATAGACTGTTTACTCTGGATGCTAGATTCATGAAATAACATGATCTTATTAAGTCAATAGTCAAACCTTGGATTTACTATATCTTGCGGTTGAATTCAACCTTAGGTAAAACTCTACGAAAGAGAAATACTGCTATTACTATAGCTAGAAATTTCTATTTACTTAATTAAAAGCTCAGAATTCCAATGATTTAGTATGTTCATATATGCATGCATACTCCCTCACAAATTGCTTCCCCAATAAAAGTTACTTGGATTTACAATGCTGTGCTGTTATGCTTAATAATTAATTGTGCATAATGTAATCTTGGGTAAAATTTTGCTTTAAGGAAACGCCTCTATTACCATAGCTAGAAATTTTTACTCAACTAATTAGAGCCCAGAATTCCAAAGATTTAGTATGGTGATACTTGCACGCACAATCATGCACAATTTGCTTCCCCTATAAAAGTTACATTTTCTCAAAAACTAAAAATATTTTGAAAAGAAACAAAGGTCAGATTCAGTCTGAGAAGTTCTCACTACTTTCGTATATAGGAAAAATATTTTATCTTAATTTTTTTTATGTGTTCGCTGAAATGAACACATTTGTCCGCTATTTTTGAAATTAGGTGATAAGTGGTCTGTTTGTAAAGGGTTTACGGTACAGTGCTTTGCACACACAGAAAAAATGTAGAGTGAACTAGATGAAGAGTGTCACATTTTGATAAGTCAATCAATTCTGAGCCTTTATCATGAGTGTCCATTAGGTTACATTTAACAAGTCAATGAACTTTGTATAAGTTCATATTTGAGATGTATATACTAGCAAGGTTAACCTGCATTGATTGAATTTTAAAACCATGGAATTGCCAGATACTATTATTTAAAGTAATTTTGTGTGGATTCCCATCTATAAATGATAAAGATGAAAAAAGAATAGAAATATTTAATAGAATTAAAACTAGTTTGTATATCCTAATTGTTCACCTATCTTTTTTGTATGGGGTCAAAGTTGAGCACACCTTCAGCCAACTTTATTAATCAGACTTGGACACTCCTGTATTGTGCGACACATGAGGCCATGATTTTGTCTCCATTTCTTGAACAATCTGTTGTGACCCAATCAATATTTCTGTTGCAATTATAAGTTATGGTTTAAGGCCATCTTATAAATTATTTCAATGGAGTATAGGTCTGAACTCTTGAAAATAGCCTGCTAGAATTTTAATGTCACAAATACCTAGTAAATGAATTTGTAATTGGTTTACCTGTCTACTCCATATGAAACCATGACTCATCTTCTGGCTAGTTGTTACCATAAAGCACAAAATTATAAAATCCATCTGGTTAGTACTTCATTGAAATTCAGTTGTATTTTATTTTTGATTATGTTTGCCTCCATCTTCAAGTGTCATTTAAATAATTCAAATCTTTTGTCTTGAGATGAGAAATTTTAATTTTTGATAATAATTAAGAATGCACATTCTTTTCAGATTATAATTATCTTTGAATCAGGATAATCTTTTCAACTAGCTTTTAACTATTGTCTTGTGTAGTTGGGAATGATCTGAACTGGTCAGTATAATAGCAATCATTTTTTTTTGTTTGACATTTCTTGTGAAAAGGAGACACTTCTCTTTCTTTATGGATTGTACATCTGTTGAAGGCTTTAGACCGGAGCAGCTGAAACATTGTGGTTGCAAAAAAGCATCGCCATAGGGGTTTTGAGCATCTCGTTTGAATTTACATAAAATTGAATTAACATTCAATTTGTATCGTATTATCTGTATTAGTGAAATTCTAATAATTAAAAAAAAAACAGGTCTGGTTAGTCACTCTCTAGAAATCGTCACATAACCTATGTCGTTGGTAGGATGTCGTTTTGGAGGTGATCAATTAAAAATCCGAAAAGAGGGGTAAGCAATGAATGAGTTACTTTTGCCTGAATTTTCTAAAATAAAAACAAGCGTAAATACTGCTGGATACAAACTAAGGGATCAATTTAGCATAAAGTTACTGTGCAAATTGAAAGCCACCCCACTAAAAACCTAAGGGGGGGGGTGAAAATGTTGGTGTTGACTATTTGATGTTGTTAGTTTTGGTTGACAGTTTCTAATTATTGATTTTTTATGCCTTCTTTTTGGTACTTGATTTAATGGTAGATTTTCTTTCCTTTTCAGGGTTATCTATTTATCACCGTGTTAATTAGTGCAAGCAGCGACCTTATGAAGTTGGTCATCCAATCAATCAAAAATGACTTAAACAGCCGCAACCCTGTGCATGTCAACCTGGCCCTGCAATGTGTGGCTAATATTGGAAGCCGTGAAATGGCAGAAAACCTTGGCACTGAAATCCCACGTCTTCTTGTATCAGGGTGAGTATATGCTAAACTATGACCCAACCCCAAATTTGAAGGACTGTTCATTTCATTAAAATTGAAAATGCTGTATAACTAAAATTGTGTAATGAAAACCAAGTTTGAAGAGTTTGTATGTTCTCTTTAAGATAGTTCATCTGCAATTACTTAACAAATATACATTTAACGCATTCACAGCTAATTGTGCTTATCTTTTGGCTTCATAATTTTTGTGATGTAAAATATTCTTGGATAAGTTTGTTCCACATGCAATTTACCATCAACCTGTGGTTATGAAGTTATACAGTTCTTGCTCTTGGTTTTCATGTCCTTCAATCTTGAGGTCCCTTTCATGTTGGTCAGTGTTTCTGGGTATCATAAATTCCAATTACTTGACATTATCTCTGTCTAAGGTATATCAGTATTAAGGTTTAGTGTGATTTTCTATCTGTGTTTTGTATGTGAATAAGTACCTACGAAAGGTCATGATCCATTCAGTCAAGTTTCTATTAAAATGAAGAGGCCAGATTTTATCTCTTGAGAATCCAATAATTTACCATTCTTGATACCATGAACCAGGGCAAGGTACATTTGTTCTATCAAAAAGGATATCAGTGGAATTAATACAATATTTATGAAATCTGTAGTTTTCTAAAATATTGATTCTATGTTTCTATAACATTGCAAATAAGCATAACTAATTCTGATCACTTCTTGTTGAAGCAAATAGCAAAAAATAGTATTGTAAATTTGAGCTAATGCTGTTCCTCAAGAAAAAATATCTTGGACTTTCACGAGCCCCCTATTAAGGTTAGCAACAAGAGTAACAGGTTTTGCTGTTAATGCTGCCTAGATTATAAGATAGTTATGGGAGAGTGATTTGTCCAAGTGCTCACTCACACCTACTCTCTTCTGTATTGATGATCCTGGCAATGAGAATGAATTTGAACTTCCATTTCTTCTGCTGATAACCATTACACAACTCAGCATTTTCCTGGACATTTCAAACTGTCAGCCAAAACTGAACTTCATGTATGTATGTATGTATATATATATATGTATATATATATATATATATATATATATGTGTGTGTGTGTACTGATAGAAGGGAAATTTTTAAAACTTTATTCTTTATGTCTAGAAAAAAAACTTTTTAACCATCTAGTTTTTAGTGGGAATTCAATTTGCAATGTAAACTTTTGCTAAATCGATCCTTCAGATTGTCTGGGTGTGTTTTCCAAAAACTTTTGACTTTCTTCAGTTATCACCACCTAACCAGTGGCAAGAAATAACTTTTTCTAATTGATCATTCCCTATATGGCATGCTGCCTAAAGATGTTAATCATTTGACAGTTTCTATTGAGTGACTAAGAAGACCAATTATAAATGATCTATCAAGTCATGAGTGATCTGTTATAAAGGATCAATTCTAATTATTTCAGAGATACCATTGACTCTGTCAAACAGAGTGCTGCTCTAACTTTACTGCGACTTCTTCGAACATCTCCAGACTTGATCCAGATGGGAGAATGGACCTCTCGTGTCATACACCTTTTGAATGATCAACATATGGTAAGTTTTAAGACTTTAATACTTATAAGATGAATTATTGATTTTAATTGACATTTTTATCCCCAATTTTTTTTTTTTGATCAAGTCATATTGACAAGTATAATTCTTTCAACTTGATGTGACTGATTGAGGACCAGTCTCGACAAGAAAAAATTTAGTTTGATGTACCAATCCTTGATCTTTTCGCTATCCTACCTCATTCTGCAATGATAACATTTATGTAGGTTTGTGAATAAGTCTATTCTGATGATGAAAAGAAAAACCCTTCATTTGATACTACAAATATTTAATTTTCAGCATAATCTCTTTCCTTGTGAATACACATAACCCAACACTTCTGAATAGATTATATAGACTGAACATTAGACAGATTATGTTCAGCTAATATAAGCATGAACAATATGAATGCAATTTTCCCTGGAAAATCATTATTTGAGAAATTTTAAAATTTGGCAAAAATCAGCATATTATCCAATTTTACTAAAAATCTTCAATCCCTCATTTATTAAAGGATACATCTTAAAATTTCTCATGTGTTGATTCTCCGGTTGTTCATGCCTGAGCTAATAACTGTACAGAGTTACAGACTTATCGATCTACCCCTGTAAGAATGTTTATTTGGCATTTGATTTAATTTTATTAAGATGTAACATCGGGAAGTCATAGTGGAATATACTGTAAACTCTTGTTATAAAGAACTAATTTGAAGGTAGGGTTGTTGAATTTGAAAGTTCATTATACCCAATGGCTGCCCCAAAGTCAAAGACAATCAAGTTGCCCTTTGTTTCATTTTCAACCTCACTACCCCATAAAAATGACTAATGACATGGACAGTTCTATAGAATTTTGAATAAAAAAACAATTGCACTTATCTTTCCTTGCTTATCTTTTAGAGGATTCTCAGAAGAGGTTATGTTACTGTGTGAACAAAAAACTTGGGATGTATAAAGCCTAATTGTATGCACTATTTTAAAAAAATAATAGCATTATAGTTACATTTTAAATAGAAAACCATCCCCGGTCAATGAGAAAATTCTTTATGGTCCATAAAGTTTGTTATTGTCAGCGTGTTGGCTGCGTTATTGTACTATGTTTGGTATCCGGGAGTTTGTTAGAGCCAAAATTCATTATATTGTGATTCATAATAGATGGTTTATTGTATGAGAGAAATTGAACAATTATCCATGCTTCATTTTCTGAGAAAATGTCATTTTTAAGTTATTAAAAACAACCTGTGAATATCTTTTACTTTACTTTAACTGAAGTTTTTGACAAAATCACCTTCTCACAATATCCAATCATTTGATATTGATGGAAAAAGAAATAGCCTACTTAGAGCAATGGCACCTTAGTCCCCTTCAAAGTATTCCTTTTGGGACCTAACACACTCATCCCAGCATCCTGTCCGCTTATCAAAATAGTCTGTTAAGTTCTCTTTCGAGATCAACATCAATTGCCTCGTCCCTTTCTCTTTATTCTCATCCACCGTCTGAAATCCCCTTGGGGAAAAGACAGAAGTTACAGGAACATTAATGTGCCGTAAGGTCCCCTCTCATTGGTTGCCAAGATACATCAAGGTCATGTAAATGGTTCTAGAGATATTCAAAGTGGTTGGATACTTTCTTGAAAGACTTTGTATACGCATACACAAAGATGCACTCATTCACTGGGAATAATCTACTTCATATAGCATCTTCATCATATACCTTAAATGATTGATTTGGTTATGTCAACTGCTACTGCTTAAATCCAACATCAGGCCTTACTTGAAGGTACATTAAAAAACTTGCAATGACTGCTATTTTCTTTTTTATGTTTTACTAAGGTGACAAAACAGTTTGTAGAGTAATCTTCTGATTTTCTATTCTTAAAACTCACCTGCTTCTATATTCAGTGGTTTCACCTGGCAGGAATGCTGTAAATACAAACCTTCATCCTTTTAACATTGTTGTGCTATATTGAGATCTTCTATATTCTACCTTTTCCTGAAATATTCTGTCACATGTAAATGTATGCAAATTTCATCTATATCCACCTTCCGTGGAAAAAAAAAATGGTGGGGTGTCTACATTTGCTCTCACCGCAATAACTATAATCTGATTTCTATCCTCTTCTATATAATACTGAAAGTCTGATTTGCCTAATCAAATTTGGCATGCAAACTCAATGGGCCTTGGGAAAGATTTCAAGTAAAATATATGCCACACCATTAGGTCAACTAGTGTGGTCATTAAAATCCTTTATAATCTTGTGTATAACAATTTATATTCTTTTTTTTTTTCATTAAATAATTTCTCATGAATTATGCCGTAAAATACTATATGAAGAAAAAATGCTTTTAAATATCCTTTGGCTCGTTATTATTTTTCATGTCTGATTATTATTTTCCTCTCCTAGGGTGTTGTGACTTCTGCAGCTAGTCTTATTGAAGCTCTGGTGAAAAAGAACCCTGATGAATATAAAGGCTGTGTGTCACTCGCTGTTTCCAGACTAAGCAGAGTATGTATTTAATCACTTATTCCTATAAATTAAGTTTCACTCATTCTATATATTCTTAATCAATGAGTATCAATATATCTGGCCCCTTTTCCGCTTCAATGAATTCCTTCTCGATACTGAAATTTTACTGGATTCTCTATTTTTCAGATCGTTACTTCATCGTACACTGATCTACAGGACTATACATATTACTTTGTTCCTGCACCTTGGTTATCAGTGAAGTTGCTAAGACTGCTACAGAATTACCCTCCCCCAGGTAAGAAACTTCCATTCCTACATCATTTGATCTTTTTCATTTTATATCTCAGTATTGTGAATATTTGTTTTGATATCAATATATCTGGCTTTTATTTTCACTTCAATTAATTCAGCCATCAATGATCAAGTAGTTTGAGGTAAAATGCTCACGATAGCTGACTGAAGATGCAAATAGTTGCTAAAATAGAATAACTTATTCTCAAGCATTGCAGTTAACGTTTAAATTTTCTGTTTGATACAGTTTTTATTTGCTGTGCACCTCTGGAAAAGGATCAATGAAAGAGACTCGCTTTCCTTACGGTTATAAATTTTACACCTGAAGGAGGCTGTAGAATGTCAACAACGAAGATGACAAAAAGAAATTATATTGTCCAAACAAAAGCTGGTATGATGTAAATGTTAAAACGATGTTACTTGATGCAAAATTATTGCTAATATTTCATACAGAGTTTTCATGAAGAAATGATTGAAAATTTTCAAACGCTCTTCTGATAAATAATATATTAGGGATCTATGAGTAATTTTTAGATATCAACAAAGATACACACAGGCTTAGATTTATCACATAGGTATTACAAAAGTAACTGTAATCAGCTTCATTTGGAATTGTGGAGTTTGACCTTGCAGCATCCAAGCTTGTTTTTTTTCCTCCTCCTAATTGCAATTTGAGATTATAAAATCGATGTTGCGATTGCTTCTTAAACTGGTGAATGAAATTATTTTGGGAATGACTGAAATTTGAATGGCTTGATTTACTCAAATATTTATATTTTTATAATAATTTTTTGTATTAAACATTCAAATGAAAAAAATTTTTTCATAAGGATCTAATTCTTGGACTATTGTTTAATAAAGTAGAAAAATTAATATTTTTCAGTGTTAATTTTTGTCATTCTTAGTTTCTTCACATATTTTTAGAATGTTCCAGAACATGTATAAAAAAAGAAATGAGTCGATTTATTTTTTGCTCTTGATTTAAAAATATGCACTGGGGAGAAAGGGATGAAAATGATGAAAAATATCAGGGAACTCTGTGAGAATGACTTGAGAGCAAATGATACTGAAATAGTTTAAAAGCAAGTGCTGTATATTTTCAGCTTTAAAGACTACATGATGTAAATATGTGATTACATTCTCATACAAGTTAATTTGTCTTCATACTCTGTATGCTAGGACAGATGAGAATAGAAATATTTGAATGGTGAAATCAATTTCAATATTTTTTTAAAGCATTCCATTTGCATCACTATTTTTTTAGATTTCGAAGGAAAGTTTTCTTTGTTTTTTTTTATTCAAGTTATGTATGAAATATATGATATTAAGTAAATGTGTTCTATTAGTTTTTTTAATATGTAGCACAGGTTATAGACAAATGACAACTAGTTATGTTTTCTTCTTTACAGAGGATCCAGCAGTGCGTACTCGTCTCACAGAATGCCTGGAGACTATACTGAACAAAGCTCAGGAAGCACCCAAGTCTAAAAAAGCCCAGCATTCCAATGCAAAAAATGCAGTATTGTTTGAAGCTATCAACCTCATTATTCATATGGACAGTGATCCAAATCTTCTAGTCAGAGCTTGCAACCAACTTGGACAATTCCTGCAGCATAGAGAAACTAACCTCAGGTAATGATTCACAAAATCATTGATTCAAATTCTTTATCTTGGTCTCTGTCCTTTTATCAATTTTTACCATGGACTTTCTATCCACTCTTCATCTTTGTCCCGCTGTCCCCTTATTGATTCTCCATTTTTGTCCCACTGTCCTCATATCAATTCTTCATCTTAGTTCCGTTGTCCCTCGAGGATACCTCTAAAAAAAAAAATAACTAGTTTTTTTTTCTTAACTGACAGTGATATGTTGATACAAGGAGGACTATTTCCTGATGCGTACACGTCACTTTATTGATAACTTGATATTTGTAAAAGAAAATTTTTCAGTTTATGTTTTTTGGGTTGCTATTTCTGCTTTCTAATTAAATTTTACTTTCAAACTCTAAGTTCTTATTTCAAAGTAAATATTTTTTCTTTCAAATTTTTGTTTAAAAAGATTATTCATTGAATATCTTGCATTTTTTTTTTTTTTTAACGTTTTTGCCAAATAGATAACCTATAGATTTCACTTTTATTAATTTATAACTAAAAATACTTTCTGCCATCAATTTCTAACAGTGATAACTGATCATTGCTGTTCTAAGTTCTCTGAATATTGATTGCTTTCTTGTGTGCTTGTCTTTCAGATATCTAGCATTGGAGAGTATGTGTTTGTTAGCAACTTCAGAGTTTTCACATGAGGCTGTAAAAAAACATCAAGAAACGGTTATTACTTCTCTGAAGGTAAATACCATTTCCAGTATCTTTCTTCGTATCAAATGCTATTATTCAAATCTATAGAGCCGGTTAGAATGTTTTATATTTGCAAAATATCATTATCACTGATAAGATCTTTTTTGGTAATTATATCTTGAGGATTAGGGTTAGTCTGAACAGAAATGAATGTAACATGAACATTTCACACACTGAAATTGCTATGAAGAAAATTACCATATTTTGAAATGTAACAGATTTACATGACTGACATAATAATAATGAATATTATTTAAAAGAAGTTAATTCAAGTGAAATATGTATATAGTGTCTATAGGTCCTTAGGTTACATAAAACGGAAAAGACAATATGATCCAATTAAAAATGTCTCTTTGGACAAAGCTGTCCCAGATATTGAAATGGAATCTAAAATTAAGTTATATTTTCCTCACTTTATACATTTTCACATTGCAATAAATCCTAAATCTATGATATGAAAAAAAATTGGATGAAAAACAATCACTTTGCTTACATGTCTTTCCTGTTTTGTCAAGTAATGCAGATCAATTTCTGTGTGGGTTTCATGATGAGGTCATTGTCTGCAGATGTGAAAGGTGGGAAAATCTCATTTACTTCATTTTTCATGACGCATAAGAGTAGACTTCTAAAAGAGAACTATAGAACACGTTTATTCCAACACTACAAGAAAGCTTTGCATGTTATGGTCAGGGAGCCTTGAAAGGGATAAGCAATTGTTATTGCATTGAATAGAATGATAAAAAATATTTGATTTCAGCTTCCATTGAGGCAGAGAAACAAGTCCTTTATTAATTGTCCATTTTGTAGGTTTTTTTTTATTAGTTTTCATGCATTACTTATATTGCTTGTTGCAAATTGAACAAGATTGAATCTCTTATGTGGTTGTAGGCTGTTTTATTAGCTGAAAGTATCAGTTTTGGGAAAAGGTTAATTTCCTCACCAGTAAGTTGACTATATCATGTATTGAAATATTCCTTTAGATTCAGCCCTCTCCTTCATAGGTTGATTGAATATAATTTAACCAAAATGTTTCTTCTAAACAGAAACTTCAAAGAAAAGATGAAGTTATTAGTTGAAAATAAAATAAAATTAATAGTTATGACATTGGAATAGAAGCTGGAAGAATTGAAAATTCTTTTGATTTAAACATGTCATACATTTGAAAAAAAATTTTTTTTTTCAAAGAGTTGTATAGGTTGAATAATGTATTTGTCTTGATAACAGTACACTCTATTGTTATGAGATCAAGACTAACGTTGATAGATAGATTTTGAGGTATTCCACAATGCATCTGTCTAGAACGGTTCAAGTTGACTGAATTTACCTCCTTTCGTATAAGACCATGTTATTTTGCTTTATTTTGACTCTTTTGACCATTAATGGAGAAGCAAAGCTTTCAAGGAATACTGACCTCATTCATCCTTTAACATTACATCCAGAAATCTATTGCTAAAAAATATTTTGGCACAGTTTCAACCTTTCATTAGACCTGTCCTTATTGAGGCAGAGTGAAGCTTGCTGATCTTTCTCCCCCCCCCCCCCAGCATTTCTGTATCCAAATGGTCCAAGTTTTGAATTGGGATTCCTGTTACAACTAGCATGACATTACCAACAAACTGTCTCAGATGTTAGATTCTATCTTTTTCAAATAGAGCAAAAGATTACCATATTGATCCTGTTCATTTGTTGCTGAGAATTCAAGCTGATATTCCCGCTCGTGTGTGAGATGCTGTTCAGAGGTTAGAGGAATTGGAACGGCATTAGAACTGAAAGTTGTATGAACTTCTGCTATAACCCTTTGTAAGCCAAAGTGTAAACAGTGCAAGTGGTTTAATCCAAAGGAAAGAAATAGTGAAAATAATGTGCTAATAAAAGTCGAATTCCCTAAATTGCCATGTGACATCTTGGACATGCTTCATATTATTTCATGCCTGAAATGTATTTATTCAAAGAAAATGAAAATTGAGCAGTGGTTATTGTTTTGTCAAAAACTTGGCCTAGACTTAATTTTATATACAATGTGGACCTGTTATAATGTGGCTGGATATAATGCAGTTTGAGCACTGACCCCAATTTTCATAGAAAAAAAACTTGAAAAAGTGTCAAAAATGCCAAAACGTATTACAAACATTGTTAGTAATTTTGTGGCCATTTAAATGGCTAAAAAATTTTTTTTTTTTTCCTCCCTGGTTGACACATATGTATCTAAGTTTAGTCAAAATGTAACTTGATGAGATGTCAGGATTTTTTAAAGGCAAACTTGCTTATAACGTGTTAGAAAATTATGAACCCTGACTTTTGCATTATAACAGGTCAAGTGTATTTTATCATTTGAATTCTTTTTTCTTTCCATTTTAATATCAAACTGGGTATATGTGTATATGCTTCATTCATTTTGACTTGCTTGAATCCATTTAACTCTATTTTCAGGAATTGTAAGCAATTCCACCAGTGTTCTAAAAAGACATAAGCTAAAGTTTATATTTAGCTTACATTACCTACTATATTTGATGGCTATATTTCAGCTGGGAATATTTGGAAAAAAAACAAAAAAAACTCTCCCAGAAATCAATCCATTTATAACCCAGTTTTTTTTTTCTTAGACCAATGTGGGACTGCATAACAAAAGTTATGTCTTCCTTTTGGGTTGGGTTTTTTTTTTTTTTTACGTTTTTTTTTTCTTCCAAGTATGCCATCAAATATAGTAGCTGCCTCTAAAAGAAATAGAAATTGTGAAACGTAAGAGTAAAGTAAACTGAATTTGCTAATGATATTTCTCTCAATTGATTTCTTTTCTTCTTTTTCTTTTTTTTTTTCTTCAGCGTCATCATTTCTATAACTTAATTCTTTTAATTTTTATTTATTCTGTTATTTTTACTCTTGTGAACGAATGAACTTCTTACTGTTATTTTTGTTAGAACTCCATTTTTGGTCTAAACTTGATTATCTTATTTCCTTTTTGTTTGATTATAGATCTTCAAAACTTAACTTTCTATTTTCTTCCATTGAAAATGTTTTTTGTTTTTTTTTTCCCAATCAGACTGAACGTGATGTCAGTGTTCGCCAGCGGGCAGTAGATTTGCTTTATGCTATGTGTGATCGAACCAATGCTGAGGAAATTGTAGCAGAGATGTTGGAATATCTGGAATCTGCTGATTATTCTATTCGGGAGGAAATGGTAGGCAAACCTTTCATTGCTGAATTTTATCATTTTTCAAATATTAATGATTTATTCTTGTCAAAAGTTGAAGAAAATTCAGTGAACTCACATTTGTTGTTCTTGCCATCAAATAATTTGATATTGACAGTATTGTGATGGGGTATAAAAATATTAGCATGATCTTGTGTAATGATGAATAATGTAACAATATCTGAACCTAATTTTGCTTATAAGATGTCTACATCTTCAGTTGTAATATTGGAGTTCAATACTAGATTATAAGCATGTTCTGTTTTAGAAAAAAAGTAAGTTGTACATTATATAAGTATAACTTCATGGATTTACTAAATTGATGAGAGAGAATATGTGGTATATTTATGAATTTATTGGATGAAAAATGACTGACTGCATTCATTCCCATCTTTTTTATCTTTTGCTCTTACTTTCTCTTGGTGCAATTTTTCTTTCAGAACCACCATAAAGCTGCATATTGCCATTGCGCAATGAATAACTAAGGTCGAACAATTAATTTCTAAACATTCTACAGCCATATTCCTTCAATGACTGACAAAAGTTCTCAATGAATTTCTATACAATTTTGTGGAAGGGTTGGTTATAGGCTACAAGATGACTAATCGAATTGTGAAGCTGATCCTGGAAGTTTTTGATGGAGAGATATTTTCTGTTTTCATACATTTATGTATATGCTCATGTCTGTCCATACAATATCTCCAAAAATTCTCAATGGATTTCAATGACCTTTTGTGTAAGGGTAGGGAATGGGCCATAATAGTAATCATTAAATTTTGGGGCCATAATAGAAATCATTAAATTTTTCATGCATTCAGAAAGATCACTCGAATATCTGACTTGATATTTCTTCAAATAGTGTTGTTTTTTTTTTCATTTGCTTCAGCCTAAGAAAAGATTTATCTGCATCAGATTTTCATTTCATCGTCCATACTGAATCTTTGGAATGTAAAAATGTCTTTTTGTTTTTGTAAAGGTCCTGAAAGTCGCTATATTGGCAGAGAAATATGCAGTAGATTACACTTGGTATGTTGATGTCATCCTTAATTTGATTAGAATTGCCGGAGATTATGTGAGTGAAGAGGTAAGTTTGAGTATCCTTACTTGCTGTTGTCTATTCAGGAATTTTGTTTTTGGACTTGGCATTTTTCATTTGCTTGTATTTGTCACATTTTTATCTATTCCAATAGACATTTCAAAACTTATATCATCAGAGAAACCAAGTTGTTCACACTATACATCCATCCAAAATGGAGATTCGCAGGTTTATGGTCTATAACCTGAGAAGTTGATTTCAGATTAATTATTTACATATCATCAATAATCAAATCTTGTAAACTTCAATTTTGAGGGGGACTTTATCGTCCCCATATGCTCAACCATTCGTTCTATAATTTCAGAGAATGTAAAATATGATATTTGCTTGCCAAGCAGAATACATCTATCTTAAGCTGGCAATCATCAATGCTTTTAGTGGTGTTTGTATTTACAGTAAAATGTCAGAAAAATCCCAGTGTTCTAATTCTGTATTTTGTTCTATTTAGGTATGGTATCGTGTCATTCAGATTGTCATCAACCGAGATGATGTACAAGGATATGCAGCAAAGACTGTTTTTGAGGTGAGATCTCTTTTTCAACTTTATAAGATTTTAAGAAAAATTGAATTACCAGTGAAATTTTCCTCTTCCCATTTTTTTTTAGATTGTATTGTACTTATTTTGGATTCATTTGCTCATTCTCATTTTTAACTTAATTACTCTCTAACCTTACGAATTCATTTTGCAATGATCCAATATGAATATGTAACCTATATTGTCCTGGATATTTAATGTAATAGTGTAATTGCCTTATGCCATTGCTTTTTAGTGAAGCTTTACTGGTGTGACTCATTTCTGGTTTTATATCTCTAACTTGATTTAAACCTGAAAAACAAATTAGTGAATAAGTTTTTGTTGTCTTTCTGACAGGCTCTACAAGCTCCAGCGTGCCATGAAAATATGGTCAAGGTTGGTGGATACATTCTCGGTGAATTTGGAAACCTTATTGCCGGTGATCCTCGATCCAGGTAAGCAATCTTCTTGAAATTGTGGATGACTGTATTTAACATTGTGGAAAGATTCTTTTTTTTTTTTTTTTTCTTTTTTTTTTTTTCTTCTTCTCTTTTAAAAATGAAGATAAATTCAATTTCTTTAATACCTTTGCCTAATACTATGGCAAATTTCCATTAAAAATAAATAGTTAATTTTTTTTTTCTTTCAATTACACTTGTTAAAATTGACTGGAAGAAAGATGATGTCAATATTGAATTGTTATAATATTCAATCATAGCTATGAAATCTAACTTTCTCTATGAATGTGATCAATATCAAAGTTTTATCGTTGATTTTGTATTGGTGCTTTGCATCTGACTAATAACCTTTTCAATTTTGTTCTTCAGTCCTATTGTACAGTTTGAATTGCTCCATTCCAAATATCATCTCTGTGGGGCTGCTACAAGGGGCCTGCTGTTATCAACTTATATCAAATTCGTTAACCTCTTCCCTGAAATTAAGTCATCTATACAAGAGGTAATATTACTTCATTACAATTGAAGAAATTTGTATATGTACTGTGATTACTTGATAACTGGCCATTGTATGAAGTTGTCATTTGTCATTGCGCTGTTGAGGTTGAAGTTGTTCGGATCTGGTTTTCGAGAAATAAAATTTTTTTTAAATCAAAGAATGAATGATTATAGATCTTCCCTATTAGTTTCTATAAATTATCTCCCTTGATTTCCTCACTTTAGAATTTTATATAAATTTGAATATAAAATATCTAAATTGGCAACATGGAAGAGAAGTAACCGAAATACCTCGAAACTATAGTTTCATATGATGTATCAAAAATTATTTCTCATGATAATTATTGCAGGCTACTCTACATACCATAAACATGCATCTTTAGAATCGGCACTGCCCTACTTTAAATACAATTCTTGCTTTGCATTTCTAATGTGCTTATCCCCTCTGCTGTGGTACACCCAAGAAGTATGGACACCATGAATATTATGAATTGAGAAAAAAAAAAAAAAATTGATAAATGGCATTATACACACTTACTCATTTTTTTTTTTTTTTTAAGACATTGTTTTTACTAGTGAATTATGTTTTTAGCAGCATTACTTTTTAAGTAGGATCCATCAATCTCCCTATGGAGACAAAACCTAACATAAGGTTATTCTTAATGGAGGGATATATGCATACTTTTGTATGATAGGTTTGCCCAGAAATTACCCAGTTTCAACAGCTTTTGCTATGGGCAACAGGCTATGCCCATGACCCTACCCCTTTTTAGGGCAGTGAATTACTGCTGCCTGGTAGACAGGTCCCCAGACACCAAGCTTCTATGATCATTGGTCTTCATGCAATGAATGGATGGAGACCCCCAGCAAGGCCAAGAAAAAGATACTCATTACTTTTAAGTATAAATGATAAATACCATATTAATAGCTTTTAAGTGTCTTATCTAGCATTATAAAGAAAAGGTAGTAATAAAGATCATCTTTGTGTTTATTGAAGGCAGATCTTTTTTCTTTTGTATTTGCAATCTTTTTCTCCTCCATTCTGCTTTATTGCAACCATTTCTTTTCATCCTTTGAAGCTTCAGCCTTTTATTCTCATGTAGATCCTTCTTTTTATGAATTTTCAAAACCTACTTTCACGTTTCCTAGCGTCTAACAGAGAAAGAGAAAAGAACTGATTTTGTTTTTTATTGAACTTTTTCCAGGTTTTGAAGAGCGGAAACAATTTGAAGAATCCAGACGTAGAAATCCAGCAGCGGTCAATAGAGTATTTACAACTCAGTACTGTGGCCACGGCTGACGTTCTTGTAAGTTTGTTTTTTTATTGCATTCTTTATTTTGTTTTCCTTCTATTAAAGATACTGAAATTCCAACGTAATGTTCATTTTTTTTTCCAAGTTCACTAGATGTCACTTATTTTTCTTGATTAAGATGAGAAAGCTGAAGGGGGATGGATATATATATATATATATATATATATATATATATATATATATATATATATATATATATATACACACACACACATAAATACACAAAACTACCTGATATGAGCCTCTCATTATGAAAATGAGATATATATAAACTGTATATGCATGTAAATATAAACTTTTCCCCCCTCCCTTCCCTGTATATATTTGTGTTTCAGGAATGACTCTGAGAAAGCAGTAGTAGCAGTATAGCCATTTTACTGCCAAATTTAACCCTAGTTGAAGAGCATTTAGCCATGAACATTTTGGTTTAGCCATGTTTACTTTTTCATTTGTTATTGATTCGAAGAAAACAAAACAAAACATGTTTAAAACTGCGCGTCTATTTGATTATTATTAGTAGTTATACATTTTGTACTTGCCTAGGGGTTGATGAGGGATAAAACATTGCAAGAAGGGGTCAGTGGTCTAAATAGTTTTGAGGACCCTTGCTTCGAAAATTTTGAAGTATAGGATTTCTTATTTCTGGAGTGAAGTGCTGTATTGCAATGTTTTATCAATGATTTTGGCATTTGGCCATTTTTTGCCAGAAATATCTCCAGTAATCTGGTAACACTGGCTCAAAGATCAAGAACTGAAGAGACACAGAATTAGGGTTCTCCAATTTATTAGTTCTACCTTTAGCAACAATGAAAAGAGTTATATCTATTTCGTTGTCTATTCATTGGTCCACACAATATTT
Source organism: Thysanoteuthis rhombus (assembly GCA_963457665.1). Classification (NCBI taxonomy): domain Eukaryota; kingdom Metazoa; phylum Mollusca; class Cephalopoda; order Oegopsida; family Thysanoteuthidae; genus Thysanoteuthis; species Thysanoteuthis major. The sequence continues at coordinate 45,078,408 of OY735202.1, forward strand.
CTAAAAGTACTGAATGGATTTCAATGAATTTTTAAGAGTAATGGGGTGATAAAATTTTGTGGTAAATCAAGGAATTTTTTTTTTTTTTCTGATTTCTTTTATGCTTACACTCATGACTGTACACTCAATATCTCCAAAAGTTTTTGATGAAATTCTGTGGACGGGTTGTCAATAGGCTATAGGAGAACTGATTAAATTTTGGAGTTGGTCCTTTTACAATTACCTTCCCTCCATCGCAGTTATCTGTGAAAGCCACATGATATTGCTAATTTTCTCTTCCTGTCTCCAACATATCCAGCAGTTCTCAATGAATTTCAATAACATTTTATTGAAGGATGAAAGAACTGATTAGATTTTGGGTTGGATATATGCACAATCACTCCCCCCTAACTATGGTGTTGGCAGAGGTATCCAGTCTCAGTGCTCTCTAGTCTTAATTCTATGCTTTCTACAATTTACTAGAGCTACAACCAATAATCCTTTTCATTATTGATTAATCTATTGATTATTTTCTCCATTAATCGATTAGTTGTTTATGAAATGTATTGATTTATTCTATAAAATGTCAGGAAATGGTGAAAATTGTTGATCACTGTACCAAAGCCCGAGATAATATCATCAAATGTCTTGTTTTGTCCACAACCCAAGTATATTCGGTTTACTGTCATAAGGACTATTTTGACAAATAATTTAATAGTTAACTAATCCATGAATTACTGCAGGTCTACAATTTACAGATAACTTTCCAGTTTTGTTTAAACCCAATTTATTTGACTGGAGCAAATTAAATGTAATCAGAGGTGGCATGTTGGACTTGCAAACCCCCACGGCTGCAAGTTCTATATATCTGTAGAACACTGAAAAATCTTTTAAAAAATCTACAGGGAAGCATAGTTGAACTTAATACTGCCACTAATTTGATCATTAATTTCTTTAACATTTTTGTGGTGTTTTTAATATTCTAATACCTGTAGATAATTGTAACAAAGTAAAAATAATTTTGATTTTAGGATGGTTTACATTTCTTTAGAGGTGGTTGAAATTATCTCTCACGGCGGTTGTGAAGTTAGTTTGTCTAGAGCCTTTTGTGTGTGTGTGTTTGTGTATATATATATATATATATATATATATATAATGAGTATTAGTTTGATGTTCGATCACTTTGTGAGAATGTCTACAGAATTGACACCCGTTGATAGAAAAAACTATTCGATCATAATTTTCATGAAATTAATATTATTAGAAAAAATAATTGGGGGAAAAGTTAGCCATGAAAATTTTCGTCTTTGGAGTTTCAAGAAGAAAAATTATCTCTAGAGATACATGTTCAGAATCAAAGAAAAGCCCTGTTGCAAACAAATCAACACTCAAAAGGAGAACTCATTGATGAATTTGGATTCAGATCTGCTCTAACAAGAAAAAATGAATCTTTTTCAAGCAGTAAGTCAATTGAATAATTGACCTACAATAATCTGATTCCTAGGCTATCAACATCTGAGTCTGATGGTATTATGATTTTATGCATGGATTGTTGAATGGATTTGTTTGTTTGAATTTTTTTTTTTTTTTTTTTTCCTTCATTTCCAAAGTTTTTGTTTTGTCTCTCCAGGCAACTGTTTTGGAGGAAATGCCACCATTCCCTGAACGGGAATCTTCTATTTTGGCTAAATTGAAGAAGAAGAAACCTTCAAGTGTGCCTGAAACAGCTGAGACCAAGGAACACAAGCATATACCTCAGGCACAGATCAGTAACAGTGTGGAGCATGCTGGCTCACCTCCATCATCACAGGTATGTAGATATCTATTTCAGGAATCATACAACTCAAAGATTTTTTTTTACAATTTTCAAAATAGTTTTCTGAAAATAAATAAATTTGATAAAGTCCAGATAAATTCATTGATTTGTATCCTGGATTCGTCATGCAGTTGTAACGTTTTTAGCTTTGTGGAATGGGCTGAGAATACACTCTTTCTATCAAATCTAGAGGTTTGAAAATAGGCAGCAAAAGCCTCAAGTTTTAAATTTGATTCAAAAGAAAAATTTGTACAAAAAGTTTGAAGAATATTCATACTGCAACCCCAATAGGAAACTGTTACTGTATATCTATCTATAAGACAAATTGTTCACAATGCAGAGGTTGGAATTCTTTGCATTTGAGCTTGTTTGTTGAACTAATAATGATGGAACATGAGTAACTGGATCCTGGAGAAACCATCACCTCGGCCCTTGATTATTGATAACTCAAGCTTGTCTGCTTGTGCATTATACTTGAAATGCACTGTTTTGGTGAATAGAAAGAGTGTTCCCTCTCAGAATCACAATGCAAGGCTTCAAGATATGCAAGAAGATTTTGCTTAATCCTCCTTTAGATTTACATTTTCTTAGTGCCAGGATATTTAGATATAAAGATGTCAATTTGGATGTCTCAGCTTTTCATAAAAAACTGCAGAATTTCACCTGCAGGGAATGGAAAAAACGTCTCCTTATTGGACCACTGTTGTATGAATTATTAAGCTTTTCGTTGTTGGAGTTTCAAGAAGAAAACATTTGCTTCTGTTTTATCTCCTTGAAAATGAGATATCACTTTCTGAACAACGGAAAATGTTTTTGATGATTATTCCTTTGCTCATTTCTGTGTGATTGGAACAGTTAATTTTTTCTTCACCATTTTATCATGATTTTGCACATATTTTTCTCCATTTCAGCATTCTACTCCAAGTAACACTGGTGCCTCTGTGGACCTTTTAGGACTGGGGACGACTTTAGGAAGCAAACCAGCAACAGCCAGTGGCTTACTTGTTGACGTGTTTGCTGATAATTTTCCTCCTCCTACCTCTTCCAATGGCTTAGAGCCTTCTGGACTCACTATGGGAGCAGATGAAAGTTATAAAAAGTATGTTATTTATTTTAGTTTTTTACTTACGTGCTTATTTCAGGTACTATCTATTCAGTGTAATCTACTAAACATATCCAGCACTTAATACATAGCTTTTGTAAGCATATCCAATAAAATGCCCTTATCAAAATTTTTTTTTTTTTTTATCCGTAAAGATAATGGGTGAAAAAAAATCACAGAATTTTTATAACATTTGACGTATTTTGCTTTATGATCATTAAATATCTAGTATTATTAAATGCCAGAAAATTAAATGGACTGTATAATAATTGGACACCCCAGAATTAATCAAATGTTAAAAGAAGGCATTGATGTTGCATTGTATGTCACCAACAAAGATCAACAAATACAATTTGTTTCATTTATTTTCAAATTCAATTTATCTGATGTATTGTTACACAATATTTTTATTATTAATTTTGATTAGTTTTTACCTTCATCTTAATTTGTGTCTGTTTTTTATCACAGCTTTGATTCGGACGGCAACCAGTTCTTATTTTAATTTAACATTTATTCACAATTTGTTTTACAAAGTCATTTAGAAAAATTAAGTAATTACCTTTCTCTTTTGACTTCTCTTACCCTTTTTTTTTTTTTTTTTGTTTTTGGTACAATAATTATTCTAATTATAAATTTTTCCTAAATGACTTCTTTGTTAGACCATATTGTATTTTTATTATTAATTTTGACTAGTTTTTACCGACATTTCAATCTTTATGACGACGAGTATTGTGCAGTATCAGAAATAAATATATTAAAAAAATATGGTTACAATACTTCATCCAATAAATTGAAAATAAATGTAACAGATTGTATTTGTTTGTTTGTTGGTTATGTACAATGTGACCTCAAAATATAGTCACCTATAGTATTAGTTTTATTTGTAACTTAAGTCTGATACAAGGCTGGTTACTCATCTGTTCTGTGTTGAATTGTATAAATTGTTCATGATCCTCTGACTCTCACGTCTAACTCTTAAGCAAATCTGGCCATCTTTTCAGTTATATAATTGGAAACTGTTGACTAAAACTGTTACCTGATTCTTTAGTTTTCAAGTTGGTCTGGCTGGCTGACTATCATGAAGCTAGAGGGTTGGAAATTTAAACATTTGCTCTATATTATGTCTAGAAAAACTTTTTTGTTGGGGGGGGTAATTTTATCTCCCTTTTAATGGATGTAGGTCCAATTTGCAATGCAAATTTATTTTAAATTGGTCCCTTTGTTTGTGTCTAGTAGCATTCCCGCCTGCCCCAAGAAAAATCAGTGTTTTTTAGTGATCACTATCGCGAAAAAAACGAGGGAAGTGTATTATTCATTGATCACCCCTTTTCAATTTCTTTCCTCTCAACGTGGCATCCTACTAAAAGATGTTAGTCACGTGACTTTCTATTGATTGACTGACTTGACTTGTATACAATAAGTTGTTTGATTCAGTTTCTTATCTACCAATAATGCAAAATGTGATCAAGATAATTTTATGCAACGCTTAGATAAGTTTGGTCTCTCAGTAAAGAATTCCGATTATTTGGTAATACCAAAATCAGCTGCTCAACATGTATTAAATATATAAATAAGCATACAGTTTTACACTCATTTTTTTCCTTTAAAATTCCCTTTATCATTTAATTGTATTAATTTAGTAATTCTTTTTATATCTTCAGTAATGGTAATGATTCAAAATGCATCTTGAATTTATTTGTTTAGAAAAAGTTGCACTTTGTATATAATGCACAAATTAGGAAGCACTGAATGCTATATACAATCAAGAATTGCTTTTTCATTGCTTTTGTAGAACATTTTAGTTGAATCAAAAAGACTCCATGATGGTTATAAAAATAGTAACAGAATACTACTCATTCACAGTTTTGCATAACTGACAGAAAGTAAGTGCCCAGTTTAGCATTGTAGTTGGATTGTAAATAGAAGCCCCTCTTAAACACTGATTCTTCTCGAAGCTGATGAATTTCAGGAAGAAGCTCTTATTGATTGAATGTCAATGAAAGAACATATGGAAAATTGTTTTCATACAAATTTAGCCATTTTGGGTTATCAAATCTCAAACTTTGTTTGTGAGGCCAAGAAACTTACCCTTGAAGTAGTGGATCTGAAACTGAGATATAAAAGAAAAATAGCAATGACATTATAGGCAAAATACATAAATCTAGGCAAGGCCAGGTACTTCTGTTTGTTTTATATAAAATGTGTTGGCTAAAAGTTTTTCATATTATTTTCTCTTTATAGGTTTGTGTGCAAAAACAATGGAGTGCTTTTCGAGAATGACATTTTGCAAATTGGTGTCAAATCTGAATACAGACAAAACTTGTGTCGGTTAGGAATGTTCTATGGCAACAAAACATCATTCCATTTCACAGCCTTTTCTGTCGAAGTAGAATGCCCTGCACCACTTGACAATCATATCCTTTGATTTAAAAAAACAAAAAACAAAACTTTTTCAAGCACAAATTCACTATATCTTATGTTTTTGTTTTTTTAAAAATATTTTTCAATTGATTTGTTTTTCAAAGAAAAGTGGTACATTTTTTCTTCCAAATTTTTTTAGATTCTTTTTTCATTAAGTTAAGAAAAGATCTACTCACAGAAGCCATAAAGCCAAGGGATTTGCATCATTTGCAGTTTCTTCTAATGTCGACTTATAGATCATTAGATTGAGCTGAAATTCGGCACAGGAGGCTTCAACGGTTCCAGATTAGAAAACTAATCCATCACTATTCTTAGTGCTGAGACTCTAAACGGGCTCTATGTACTCTAAAATATTTGAATGTATTGAGATAATCAAAAAATATTCCCATTAAAATTTTTTTTAGTTGCTAGAAATTGAGTTCATATTAAGCAGTTGACTCAGTCTCTTTAATATAAATGAAACTCTTACTATATGAAGTATTTTGTTAATTGCATTGTTAATAAAAACTGATGGAAGAGAGTGGGTGGGGAAGCAAAGCAAGGATTTGCTCCCGGACCCCCATTCGTGGTGGTGGTGGTGGGGGGGGGCTGCATCGTTCGCAGTATTTTTCCAACTAAGTTGTCTTATAGATGGCTGGTTTGAGCTGAAATTTGGTACTGAAGACTGTTGAACCAAGGCACAACTTTTGTATTTGTTGAACTATAAAAATTACCCTTGTGCTGGCTACGGCTTCAGCCACCACATATCACATTACTACTTACTCGGTTCCCATTAGTGAATCGTGAAATAGACCTGAAAATGATGAGCACCTGAAGTGGCGTCACTCACTTCACCTGCTATTTTACCCATAGCTTGTGGGAGAAATGGACTCCTGCCTTTCCCTAGGGCATTAATACAATGTGTACCCAAATCATCCCAGCCGGAGTTTGAACTTTTTCGTGGAGTTCATTGTCAGTGCCATCACTTCGATGGCACACCTCTGATAATTATGGTAAAAAGAGAAAAGGGCTGTAGGTATGACATAACAATTACTAATTTGGATACTGGAATCGGTGAATGAAGCAATACAAACAAAACAAACTGGGGCCAAAATTGTGGGTTTTGAATTTCAACACTGGTAATAGGCCAAGATTAGAGGCTCCATCCAGGCTTGCATCTTATGGACAAAGATGGCAAAAATTTGGGATGTAGGAGAGTGGCTTCAAAAAGATCTTATGGACAAAGATAGCAAAATTTTTTCTTGTTAAACAATGGTTTAAAAAAGCTTTAAGTGCGATTCTTATTCTCAAGTACAGTTAAACCCCTGTTTTTAGCAAAATTTTGCTGACCCTAATTTCATTTCATTTCCTTGTAGATGTTTATTCATTGCCGCAACATTAAGTTACATGTATAACTAAAACTGATTTGGTAATGTATAAATGTTCAGTGCTGTATTAAATACAGTGTATGAAAATAATTGAAAAAATCATTTTAGTGTTTTCATTACAGTAAAAATGTCCTGAATATTATTTAGTATTGAAAACTATCATCTAAATAAATGAAAAAATAATTTTAACATTACTTACTGTCATAAACTTGTTTATTAGGCTTAAGCGGAAACCATTTTTAAATATGGTAGGATATCATTTATTATCTTACTAAGAGCCTAAAAAATTTACTAATCCATGACCCATCACTTAACTGACGTTTATCCTGTGTGGAACAAAAGCAAGGGAGAGCAGAGAGAAAAAAGTTGAGTAGTTCTTAATAAGAGGTTAGAAATGGAGAGGGGTGATGGCTGCTCCTGATACTATAAGTGTCACAGCTGCAGCTCTCGTATGATGATTTGTACTTGTTACCTGCAAGTAATCTTGAAAGAAAACATTGGTTTAACCCATGAAAAAAAAAGATGCATAGTTATCATCACAAGATCTCAAAAAATGCTTTCTAAGTACATAATTAACAGATAATTGAAAATGCTTTTTTTTACCCCAGTTAGAGCAGGTGCCAATAGATATTGATGAATATTGGCACAGAACACGTCTTCAATAAGTTCAAGTTCTTGCTTTGGTTGTTTAAGATCACTTCACGATAATGTTTGGGAAAAAGCATGAATCTACTTCTCATGTTTTATCCCATCATCAGATGTCTGCTGAAATGTCTGATCTTATGCCATGATGTTTGACATAGAAATGAATGGATGAGTAAACATTTGGGAAGACCACTTTTCTATTTCTAACTCACTCGTTCTGACAGTTGCAGCAAAAAGCTATTGTCAATCTTGACAGGGTCCAGTCGTGTGACTATTGGATTGAAATCTAGATTTTTTAGGTTTACTGTTTTTTCACACCAATTTGTTTTCATTTTTGTTAAACTCCAGTCCAAGTTGGCGTTGACTTCGTTCTTTTTCTCCGTAACAAGAACAATCTTCACCAAATTTAGGTGAGTAAAATGGTCACTGTTTGTCTATCATGTCACATTAAACCAAACAGATATAGAAACTGAAATTCTTCTACCTCAACTTGAAGAAACGACTATAAATTTATTTAACATATATATATATATATATATATATATATATATATTAGTACAAAAGTTGCGGTAATCATCTGTCAGAATTGAAATAGGAGTAAGGGCTGACCCTGCGGCAGTCAGGCTTGTTTAAATGTTTTATCTATTAGGCTTAATTTAGTCTGTCACATGGCTATCCAGGAATTATTGAATTTGTTATGAACTTGAATTGGTCTTTGAAAGAAATTGTTTGGAGTCACAGAAAATTGTTTGGATCAACAAGATCCATGTAACTGTTATGCAAAAAATCTCAATTAGAAATTTTTTTTATTTAATTTTTTTTTTTTGAGAAGAAATCACCACTGTTTTGTAATACTCCTCATATGACTATCTACCCCACACTTTGTTGTGGAGTCCATGTGTCAGTGTCACACTTTTTTAATGTCTCTCATTTCTTACCAAATTGGTATATTCCTTAACCCTGGCTACAGTTGAATATTCAGCCGAAACCAGTTGGTACCGTGATTGAAGGTGGCGCTCAAGTACAACAGATCTTCAACATTGAAGCTGTACAAGAGTTTGCAGACTCACCAGTCATTCATATAAAATTCCTGTAAGTTGCTATTTTATTTTTCATAACTTTCTTTTTTATTACATTTCTATTTAGATACAACCATAACTAATTTACATGGACAAATTGGTACTTCGTGTATATTTTCTTTTTTTGGGTTTTTTTTTTATTTGTATGAATGTTTTATTGGTTTCTCACTGCTTTGATTAAAATTGTTTTGTTTTGCCTACAGATACAGTGGTGCCCAGCAAAAAATTAGTCTGAAGCTCCCTTCGACGGTTAACAAGTTTATAGAATCTGTAGAAATGGACTCTAGTACCTTCTTCGCTAGATGGAAAGCTCTGTGTGGGTAAGTAAAAGATCAAAGAAACACTAGTTATTTGCGTGGATACTATATCAATTATATTTTAATATTTAGTCTGAGACTAGCATTTAACTATGGGAACAGAAGGTAAGGAATTCAAATATCTATTCAGTTCACTATCTGTTTCTTTGTTTATAGATTTAATCTGCACGGAGTTCAGCTTATTCCCTAGAGTAGTTAGTTGAAAGTATAAAACAAGCCTATGCAATGTAAAAATGCACAGGTTGAGTACCCCTTACATGAAAACTTCAAAAACCGAGATGTTCCAAAATTCAAAATTTTTCATCTGAGAGACGAAGCAGTTTTCCGATTTTTTAAATAACTTCTGGCTACAATAAAAGTTTTGTTATCTTTGTCTGACTCCTTAGAAACCTAACATTATTTCTACATCACAGATGACAATGGATGTTCCAATTGAAACAAGTTGTTAATGGCAGACCTACACACATCAATCACTGAATCTTTTGTTCATTATCTCATAAATCCTGTCATATCTGTTTATTTTATATTATCACTTTCTCTTTTCTAATTTAATGACGCTTTAGCATCTTTCATCTTTCGTCTGAACATGAAAAAAAAACAAGATTACTCCCCTTACATTACAGGCTCCCTTCCATAATATATTTCAGTGTGTGTATGCAAATATTACAAAATCAGAAATTCATTTGGTCTCAAGCATTTCGGATATGGGATACTCAATTTGTTTTACATGCCCTAATTCCCCATGTATAATCCATTCCCAAAGATAATCTAAACCCCCAAATTGAGCTTCAAGAAATTGAAAATTCCACGATTTCTCTCTGATCAGCATCTCCAAAATGTTTGCTGCTATTTGGAAAATGTTGGTTTTAACCTAAGTCTCACTAAGTAGTAAATATTATTTATCCTCAAATGTACACTAGTAACCTACGATCATATGTAGCAAAGGACTGTCACAATGGAAATTCCATAGTCATTGTCAGCGGCATAATTGACAATCGGAAAGAGTAGGGAAGGGAGAAGTCAAGTCAAGTCAGTGGTTTCTTCGAAATTTTGAAAACTCAAGGGACTTTTCTATAGAGGGAAATATTCTGGCAGAATCCCCCCCTTTTTTTCTTTTTTCTTTTTTAGTATTTAATTTTTGGACTAATCAATGAACTACAATGATAAACAATTTTGGCTTATAAAAAATCATATTTGTTCTGAATTGATTATATTTATTTAAATTCTATGGTACAGATCTGCGTACAATAACTATGTTTTTTGATAGCTGTGCAACAGATATTTTTCTTAGTCATCAGATTCATACTGTAGGAATTTGATGGAACAAAAGATGTGGTAAAGAAAGTATTTTCATTTTGAATTCCCGCCATGTCTGACAGTTTTCTATGTTATTGATTACCATCGCAGCAGTAGTGATTGTCAAATGACCTTTTATACCCAGTGAACAGGGCTGGAAAAATGGCCCTCAATTATATTCCCGTAGATGATACAAACCTGGATTTTTTTTTAGATGAGAATTTTCTGAAAAAATTGTGGATTGGATTATACGTGGGGAATTATAGTAATACATGCATGGGTATACAGTGATCCCATCCCACCACCCCTCCCGTATCCCTGATTTCGGTTATCTGCTCTCATCCTTGAAAATTAACTTATATACAAATGCAGAAGTAGTGATGCTTGCAATTCAGATATGCCAAAGAAAAGCAGTAAAGTCCTTCTTGTAGACGAAATCAGTGAAAGTTCTCGACTTGGAAAAAAAAATTATTCGCTAAAGTTGCTAATATCTACAGTCTCAAAACTATATATATATATATATATATATATATATATATATATATATATATATATATATATATATATATATAATATGTGTGTGTATGTATTTGTTTTGTTATTATTTTCAAGATTATTGTTAGTTACTAGCTTATCTGTGATGTCAAAGAAAAAGAGCTTTATATATATATATATATATATATATATATATATATATATATATATATATATGTATATGTATGTATATATATATGGTTTGGCACTATCAGTTGCATTGATAGTATATCTTGTTGCAAATTATTATTTCCTTTTTTAACAACTCTTTTTGCTTGGAATGTTTTGACCTTTATTAATTTTTAATCTTCTTCTTTCCAGTCCACAACAAGAGGCACAGAAAATATTCAGAGCACAACACCCAATGGATGCAGAACAAACAAAAGCTAAGGTAAACAAAAAAAAATTTCTACCCTGATTTTCTACCTTATTTCACTGTAAATGGCTTTCGATTTTTTTCATCGTGAATAGTAGCTAATTAGTTAAACATGTTTCACTAAACAGGAATCATCCGCCCCCTCCCAGATGCATCCAAGCATCTCTATAAGACACTTTTTGGTCAGTCAGTCAATCCCTAACATGTCAAATATCAATTTTCTCATAGCATGAATGGATTGATGTGAAACTTGGTCCAACACTTTTTCTAGGTTGTTTTTTTGTTGATTACTTTAAACTCCTTGTGGGGCTTAGAGCCATAACCAGTTTACCGCAGGTTCCATAAATTTCAAGGAATGGAGTTGTTGGCTCAATAACCCCCCCTCCCCCCTCTTTTTCCGGACTTGGGGCCCAGCTATGGCAACTACCAAGATGTAAGTTTTTATTTTTCAGAGTAACCATCTTTTAGATGGAATGCTTTGCAGGACTAGAGAACTCCATCTGCCATGCTATTTACTCATAGCTGGAGAGAGAAGTGGATTCATGCCTTTCCCAGGGTCATTAGGGCAAAGTGAATGTAAACAGACTTGGCTGAAACCTGATCCAATTGATTTTGTTTTCTGTGCCAGTTACTGTTATGCCACTCTGCACTTCCCATCAAGAAGCTGTGTGAAGTAAAATTCAGACTAAATTTTTTAAATGATTTTCATTTCTTTTTTGAGTAATTGATCTCAAGTATAGAGCCCACTCTTTTCACAGTTTTGCAATAATGGTGAATGATTGCCTAAAATTTACGCACTGATCTTCCATTGTCCATGAAACTTATACATGTACCTGCTGTTGTGTAGTGGCTTCTGAGATTGTCTCACAAATCACTTCAATTCAGAAATGTCATTTCAATAAAGCTTATTCAAGATTCACTTCCCATTATATAACTACTGAATATTTTGATAATTTGACTTTTGCACTAGAGTAATTTTCAAATAATAATCTTATAGTAGTGGGAAAGTGGTCATTTTGATTTTACTCACCAAACATGATTTAAACCTGCAATAAACTTTCCATGATAAAAGAGCAGAATTGCAAGAAAATATTTTTCTATCACAATGAAAATTATATAGTCATTGTTGCGATTATTTAATAATTCTTGTGCATAAGATATTCAAAAAGGTTAAGATCAATGAACAACCACAGCTATCAAAGATGGGGATGGGTTTCTTTTTTATATGTACATTCATTCATTTGTGTATTCCAGCACTTCTGACCATACTGTTTTGTCTAGAGACTTGAAATTGGCTTCAATACTCCCCCCTAGAACTTTTCTAAAAAAAATTTTTGTTTTTTGAAAAAAAAAGCTCTTTTGAACTACATTGGTCCTTATTTTGATGGGTTTATTAATAACATGTAGATTCTACATAATCTAGATGTTTCTAGATTTTATTTAGAAAATTTTTTTTTTTTACCCAATTTTAGATGTTTTCCAGTGATGTCATAAATGTAATTTATTCCGACCATATTTATTCTTCAACAGAATCTTTACACAACTTCAATTTTTTTAATGCTATAATTGTTCAATTATTGACTGTGATGGCAAGTTATTACTATTTTGGTTTTTCCTGGTATTTTCAGATTCTTGGCTTCAGTTTGAGTGTATTGGAAGGAATTGACCCGAACAAAGACAATTATGTATCAGCAGGTATTTTACATACCAGAAATCAACAGATTGGTTGCTTAGTACGGTTAGAACCCAACCTGCAGGCTCAAGTATGTATTGCACATCCTATTTTTTTAGATATACATTGTGGATTGAAATTAGGTTTTATTGGCTACTTATTCAGAAATAAAGGGACATCACCCCGCTTAGCAATGCTGATTGATGCAAGATAAAACCTTATTCCAAATACCACTGTAAAGTACCGTACATGCCCAACTAAAAGACAAATGGTTCCCAAAAGTGATTTGAGGACTACTGCTCACTACAGCTCTTCCAAGCTTTATAACTATTCCTAGCTTTGTAAGTAAATCCCTAGTTATAATACCAGCGCATTTGACACAGAGTAATCTTTGCATCACCCACCCCCGAAAGATGTCTCTTATATACTGGTATGTAGAGAAATAACTTTTCAACTTGAAGAACACAATTACACAGCTTGGAGGTTGATCATTAATCAAAATTTTCATTGTTGATCTATTAAAGTCCTTAGTCTCTGATCGTTTCAGAATTTGATCACTTGCATAGTAAGAACTACTGTATTTTTATGATAGATATGAATAGCATAAAAACCCCACAGTTTGCCTATTGTATTTGACTGCATATAAGGCCTTTCCACTATATACGGGTTGGATCACTAAATCTGTGGCCTGACACAGTTATTACCTTTCTTCGCTATACTTTTGCACTTGCATCTCTAGGGTCATTATTTTTCTTCATGAAATTTAGACTTCTGCTGGATTAGTCAACCACAGAATTAAGAGTAATTATCATTATTACATATCAAATAAACATTCTACAGTTCCCTTCTCCCATTGTGTATGTATGTATATATATATATATACATCCTCACATTTGTTATTGAAATGTCTCTATTTCTCTGCATTTGATCAAACTCTCCATTTTTAATCTTGTATTTAACTGCATGTTTTTTTTTTACTATTTTCAGATGTATCGTTTGACAGTTAGAGCGAGTAAAGATACAGTGCCAAAAGAAATTTGTGACCTGCTCGAGTCTCAGTTTTAGGATGAATAAAGAAACTAAAAAAAAAAGAAAATGAAGAAAAAAGAAAAATAATGGAAGGGGAGACAACTGCTGAGCAGTCACCATTCCAGTGGGAGGAGGATGACAGCAACTTTGGCTTTCTTTTGAGACACACCAAGATAGAAAAGTTCATCCTTCCTAATTTCTACTCCTACTACTTCCTACTACCACCACCACCACCACCACTACTACTATTACTACTATTACCAGCAAAAAAAAAAACCCAACCCACCCACCCCCACCCCTTCCTCAGAAGAAAGAACGAGATGGCTATATGAAACGCTGGTGAATCTTTTGGAAAGAAGAAAAAAAAAAAGGAAACTACTTGAAAAGAAAAATCCCTCAAAGAGATTCTTTGCATATTTGCTCACTCCAGCCACTCGGTATGGCTTGTTTGGTGTTCTTCGTGCTATGAGAGAGAAGGAGTGCTTCTCGTTAATGCCTCAAGTCAATGACCAAAAAAAAAAAGATATTGTTAAAAGGAATATTGATAGTTTTTGAAAATTACAAAAATTATATACTTATAAATACTTACACATGCATATAAAGAATGTTTAGAGAGAAAAAAAGAAAGAAAGAAAATTGAATTAATGCTGTCACCGCAACAACAGCAGAAAGTCTGACCAACAAACCAGCAAGTTGTTGTGTATATGTAGACTGTGTTGCCAAGCTGTTATGTGGAATAATTATCATTGACTTGTGTCATTATTTTTGTTGTTGTTTTGATTCTGTTATTATTAAGAGGTGACAGCAATTACCAAAAAAAAAAAAGAAAAAAAACAATCCCCAAAACACTGCACCTCAACATCCCTGTTCTCTTCCTGTAGTTCAGTTGTCTTTTTGTGTTTTTGTTTTGTTACTCTTTCTTTTTCTTTTTCTTTTTTTTTTTCCCTTTCTTGGCCAGCAATCCACCCCCAATCCTACTCTTTCCTGACTTTTCTCTCTGTCTCTTTCTCTCATATCTGTGTGAGTGTATGGATGTGACTCTTATTTAGAGATGTGTGCGTCTGTGTGTAGCGGCAGAAGGAGGGCAACATTTTAGTCCTTTCCTTAATGCATAAACATCCCTTTTTTTTTTTCTTTTTTTTTTTCTCAATATTCCTAATTCCTCCTCCTCCCCTAAAGGTAGTAGACATTATCATAATGGTGGATGTAGTCCATTCTTTCATATACACACACATGCATACACAGAGATTGTGTATCGCACCTGAAAAAGAGAGAGGAGAAAAGGCGGGGTGGGTGGGTATGGGAGAACATACATCTAGACATTGTAAATATGAGCTGACTATAAAAAACACGATATTACAAGGAGGAAACCTGTAAAAACTTATTGTCCGCACAGTGAGAAAATTAATGTAAAATACTAACTAACCAAAATTTTATAGTTTAGCTTTTGTTTAGATAATGGAAAAAATCGAACATCTAGGCAATTTCTGTCTTCATAGAAAATATACTCTCCATCTTTCTACGCACAGGTATGCACATATATATATATATATATATATATATATATATATAAGATGAATGGTTTCTAATGGTAATATCATACAAAACTGTAGACCATGGCTATTTCTTTCCCCAAACCATTGAATTCAGGTACATTTTTGTCATTTTTCTTGGCTGTGTTAAAGTGAGAGTTCCTGCATCATTCCACTTGATGAAAGAAAAGCAAAAAATAAAAAAAAGGACCTATTTAAAATAAACGTTAAATTCTTAGATAATAGCCATGTTCAGAATGTAAAATGCCTGCTGGTTTGTTTGGTTGTCTTTCTTCTTTCTTTTTTTCTTTTTTTTTTTTATCATTTTATTTTGTGCTACTTTGTCTAATTCAGCAGACCCTAGAACATATGACTCTGGTAAAAAAAAAAAAATAAAATTAATTATGGTGAAAAAAAGTCAGTGATGAATGTTGTACTTTTGTCTGGTGATGGCACTATTTACTGTATTATTGTACATAGTCAGTATGTCTTTGTTACATCATTTAGATGATTATGATGATGATGATGATGAAATAATTTGAATATCTATTTCAAAGAAAAATGTCTGGAAAGAGAAGACAAAAGAATTGAGCCAATTGTGTAAAGTGACTGTTTTGTCATATCCCTACTCTCATCTTTTCTTTTTTTTTTTTTTTTTTCCCCCCCTCCTGCCTTTCTTCCTTTCTTTTATTTACCTACCGACTATATATCTTTGGTTACACACACTTTCCATATTTTCTTAAGTATTAATGAAAATCGTTGGTTTTCTTCTTCGTTTCCCCTCCTTCTTGATTTAGAGGCTCTATAATTATGATGATAATACTGGACACTGTGAACAGACATGCTAAGGTCTATATTCAAAACGATTAAAATGAATGATCGAAGAATTAAAAACAAATCCCAATTTGAATGCCTCAATGAAAAAAAAAACAACTTCTTTTTTAAGCAAAAGAAAGAAAAAATTAAATAAAAAGTTTAAAATGTAAAATTCATATGTTAAGTAATTCATTCATGAAAAGAAAAATACTCCTTTGTTGTTTTATGTTGGTTTAAAAGGAACCAATAAACATTTCTTTCCTTATTCTTTCTTTTTTTTTTTTTTTTTTTTTTCTGCATGTAATTTTTGTTTGTTTTCATTTCAGTTTTTGTTTAAGAAGAAATAGAAATTATATTCCATTTGATATAATTATTTCTTTACATAACGTAACCTGAATCCAGATGAAAAAAAAAAACAAAAACGTTGAATTGCTCTCTTAAGACTGTTTCTCGTTTATAGTTCCAATTGCATATGCATTTTGTGCCAATTTTTGGACACACTGTATATTTTGTGAAGATCGTTGCTATTACCAGAAACCTTTTGGTTAATCCAATGCCCCAATCTTGGAAAGAGTACTGTTAGGGAGAGTAGTAAAAAAAAAAAATTGTAAGTTGTACATTTCTTCACATTCAGTTTACTTCTTAAGAAACATACTCTTCAGGCTTGAGATTAACATTTGAATTGTCTGGCACATCAATATATATATATATATATATATATATATATATATATATAGTCAAGTTGTGCCAAATGATATTTGTATTAGCAACAAAGTTTTTTTTGTATTGTAAACAAGATTGTTTTAGTTACTTCTTACCAACTACTTCACAAAATAGAAATATATTCTTATCTACATCTAAAAGGAATTTTTAAGTTTTTATTTTGGTTTCAATAAGAGTACGAACTTAAGACAATCATTTTTATTATATCATGTTTGTCAACAATTTGATGATGGAACTATTTCGCTAGAGGACAATTATAAGAGAAAACAAATGTTTGGCTGCACTTAGTCCAAGATAATCAGAAAGTTTTAATTTTTTTTTTTCCTCCACTTTGAAATCATGAACTATTTTGACTTTTTGCTCCAACACAGAAACGATTAAATCTAAAACACACTATCAAATAGAATATCCAAATTACAACACTATTTAATACTGGCTCTACTGTGATAAGCTTACGATCAGATTTTTAATGCCCTTTTTCTTATTTTTACTCTTAAAAATTAAGAAAAATATTTTTAATAACAGAAATAAAATAAAAAAAAATGGGAAGTGATGGATGGGAAATTGAAAAAATAATCAAAATGTGACTCTTTTCGGATTGTCATCAAGTTTAAAATGGTTTTGGTATGCAGGTTCCTGCCTAACCACTTCTAATAAATAAATCTTCCTCTGCTGAACTATTGTTGGTAATGGTATTCAAAACAGGAAATTGTTTCCAGAATCTTTGTTTATCACACAGACAACATACCGTATTTCCCAACGTCAAGGATGCTCTGGTCTCAAGGATGAACCCTTATTTTGACTTGCAAGATTGGGGGGGGGGATTTAAAAAAAAAAACCTAGAATTAAGGCCTCAGCACTTTCACCTCCCTTACAGAGATGTTTTGTGGGTGGCTTAGCGACATTCACTTGACCATTTACTTTTTTTACTGCATTTTTTTCTTTTTCTCTTACAAGAGGGAGATGCCGTAAGTTTATACTTAGCCTACCAGTGGATGTACGTTTGATTATTTCAATTTTCATCATATAAAATTTACCGGGTAAACCCTTTTAATATATCACAGTTCTATTTCTTTCGTCCCTTGATAATGTTCAACAGAAGTCATCATCATTTGAGGAGAGTGAAAGTACCAATAATATCGATATAATACATCCGAATTACTTTACTACTAGTCCATTTGCTCATCTATCATTGTATACCAGTAAAGGAATGATTTTTTGTGATTACGTTAATTTTTTTCAAGTATTATTTTCAATGATACTCTTATCTATCATTTTATATGCTAAGTATAATTTATACACTTTATTCAGAGGTCATGCACAGGAATTCAGATTACTGTCTTGCAGAGATTGCCGCCGCCTTCTTTAGAATAGGCCTGTGAATTATGTAACCTTCCGCCAGTAGGAATTGAGGTGCATTTTTGAGACTTATTCAAGGGAGAAAAATAATATTGTCGACACTGGGAAATACGGTAGTTTGTTGTACATTGGCTTAGTAGTCAGCATCAGGGAGTGAACTGTAATCTTTTACGATCTTTATTTTTTACTTCCTAAACAACTCAACTCTCCTGGCTATTTATTCCTTGTAGTTTTCTGAAAACACTGACAGGGCAGCTCCAGCTTCCACAGTTAAGTCTGTCTATTACTTAAATGTGCTTATATGTCATATCTGTGATAAGTTGGAATTTTGAACTGGATGTTTGATGTTGAAAGCTGGAAGTTTTGCCCCCCCCCCCCCCAAATGAATACAAATGTACTTTGTCAGTAAAAAAAATATAGAGATCTTTTTTTTTTTTTTTTTTTTTCACTTTATTATCCCAGAAGATGGATGGAATCTTTTTTGTTAATCCTTACCATCCTAAATAATGATAGCTATTACAGTTCATCATCTTTTTGTTTGCTAAATAAATGTAAATTTGGGGAAAAAAAAAAAAAAATGAAAAAGCTGTCAACAATACAAGGCAACTTTTACCTGGAGCGATTGACCCTAACCCTTGGTTATATTCTCAACAAGATAATAAACAGCCAAGTTACTGAAATGTCCTTTTTTTTTTTTTTTTTTTTTACAATTATTTAGCTAACAAAAATATGGTACGCTGTAATAGCTATAATCATTTAGTGTGGCGGGCACTAACAGAAAAAGATCCTATAGACGGTATGGCTTTATGGCAAATATATTGGTTCTCTCATCTTGTGACTAAAATTGTAGATTCATATTGTCGCCTTAGATCTTGGGCCTGTCTCTCTGACACAGTACACGGTATGTTTGTAAATTTATGAAGTCCACATTATTCTAGTGATCTAAATGTCTCATTGTGGATGGTGGTGGTATGGTTCTGTCTTCAAAAAAATTACAACTAGCCATGATGGTAAAATGGTTGGTTTGGGGCTCAAGCATAGAGGCAGCCATCTAGATGTTGAGCAAGTCTTTCACAACCCTTTGCCCATTGCCGTCATTATTTTCATGTTCTTATAAAATCTACGACATATCCATTCATGTATCAGTGGATCCCAGGGTTTGGCTTTTCTGGTATTAAAAAAAAAAATAAATATATATATATATATATATATACCTGCTGATTGGTTCAGATATATTGAGCAAATATTTCATGCTTTTTGCCCAAAAGAGATATTACATTTGTGTATTTGTGAAGTATGTAATACCTAAAACTTATGACTATGAATAAGTGACCATTTAGATCTCGGCTCAGTCAATTTCACTCTCTGCCCAACAAGGTCAAAACATTGTTCTAAAATCTAATTCTTTAGTAATGTATCTTCAAACTGACTTTAGTAATTTTTTTTCTTTCATGTACAGTAAGAGCAGTTTTTGAAATACGTAAACAATCTAGGATATGAGCTTTTGTAAAACTAAACAGTATTCACACACGTCTGCAAAAACAAACAAGATTATAAACCTTGGAAAATATTGTTTATGTAGTACCGGACCTTTCATCTAGCTTTCAGAAAATCAGATTTACCAGATAACCATCTATTTTTGATAACTGGATAATTTGGAATCTGATGGGCTTCATAGTAGTTTGCCATCTGGCTGCTCTGTCCTGAATTCATGGCATGGTTGAATTATCTCCAGATGAAGATTAGTGGATTTATATGGAATCAAACAGACCCTGTTTTTTGAGTGAATTTAAAAAAATTTTTTTTTTTTAAAATTTTTTTATCAACAGTTTTCTTTAATTTTCTTTAATCGTATATCTTATATTTTATATTTCAAGAATTTGAAGTGGATTAATAAAGATCAAACAGGCCCTGCTTTAAAAAACGTATCCATTTGTACCTGTCAAATACAATTCGGTTTATTTCCTATGATTTATTTCAAGTCTATGTTAAGCCTTCACTCAGAAATCTGAAAAATCCAGAAATCTGGGTAACCTCCAATCCCAAGCCTATCTGATAAATGGTCCGGTATTTAATTCAGATTGGTAGCATGGCTCTTTTCAAATTGGTCATGCTTGATGGCTATTTCAATATTAGCTTGGATTAATTATTTGTTAAAGCATTTTCAACCATAATGAATTTTTGATTAGTATTCTCTTTCATCTCCATTATAGATGCTTTTCATCGCAACCACTCGGGCTGTCAGTCTATGGCAGTGAATAAATGCAGATGAGAAATATGGAATAAGCTTCAGGCGTAGGCCGACAAAATATCTTGCTGTGTGCAAGCATCAAGTTGGCTACGCGCTTAAATATTATGGGAGAGTCCCAAGGCTCTCCACCCCCTTAGGTTTTTAGGTTGATTTCAGGAATGTAGGAGTTTTTTTTTTTTCTTTTTCCCACTGTACGTTTTGTAACCTTATAAATTGCATGTAAAAATAGACAGTCTACCAAATTTGAATGTTGAAAGAAAAAAAAAATTGATAAAAAATTAATATAGAACACAAATATGAATCAAGACATGAAGTATTTTATCACTTTTATTTTGTAATCATGAACAAATAAGAGAAAATATTGGTGGGAACAAATATTCAAGAGAATTTGCAATTCTTGGGCATCCTGGAAATTAATGTCTATCAATCACTTTAGACAAACAAGGGGCAAAATTTTAATGAAATGAAAGTAATAGTTTAAGATGTTTTCCACTAGTGCAAGCCCTCAAGGTCGATTGGTGCAGTCTGTATGTGCTACATATACAGGCATAGCCAGCCAGCCAGCCAATCTTAGAAACTGAACAAACCTATGTTGATGGTGACAGTTTTTGATTGAAAGATTCTAGCAATTACATAAAATATCCAAAATTTTCTCACCTGTAGAATCAAATCATTTAATTAAGATGGTATCTTGTAGATTTTTGTAGAGTAAAGTTGCCTCCCATCAAATCACTTGCACTGAGGTTGTAAAAGCCATATAGATGTATAAGTAAAATTTGAAAAAAAAAAACTAGTAAAGTAATTTGTTATTTCCCTTCTTCACTTGTGTGCAAACAGTGCCAGTAGGTTTTGTCAGCTACTGGCTCTTGGTGAGACTCTAATTTGCTTCCCTTTTACCTCAGGAAGCTTGTCTATATGGGACAACTGCTCTGCCAACTGAGGTACTTCAACTCTAATGGTTGACAAAAAAATCAAACCTGACCCGTTAAACTCATCCTTTATTTACCCCACAATAGTCAGCGCCATATTTATGATGAAAAGCAAATAAATTTAGATGAAAGGAAATGCTAATCAAAAATTAAAAAATGGATGGCTTGCTAAAATATGAGCCTAAGATTATTCATGTTGACATTGGGCAAGTGATCTCAACAAGAAATTTTTTTATCTATTTTCAATTTGCTTCTTGATGCTAGATTTTTAGCAGAACCAATCCAGGGGAACAACAACAAAAAAAAAAAATAACCATTATGAAATGTTTGAGAGAATGCAACAATCTTATGACTTGTCTGTAGTGAATGCAACAGAATAATTTTTTTTTTTTTTTTTTCTCTTGAAAGTAGGAGAGTCGTGACCTTCATTAATTGGTGTTTTGTTCCTATAACAAGTGTAGTTAGCCACTGTCAGAATTCATTTGTAGTGAATATTCCATTAGAAACATCTCTTGGATTTCTCTTTGCCTTGTAGATGTAGGTTGTAGGCCTGAGATGTTACAAACAATTCATTTAGGAGAGCTTCTTAACACGTTCGGCACCAAAGGACGTTGACTAACATTTTCACTACTTAACCAGTTGAGCGCCAATCAACATTGATTACATAATGTCCTGCACATTTCTGTGACTGATACCTGCTTTTCAAATATGCTATGTAGTCTCAGAGAAATCCCTTTTCTTTTTTTTCTTGACTTACAGATGTTTTCAAAGAAAATCTTGGTGCTGAAGGTGTTAATGGAGACTATTTTGAGAATGTTGAAATAACTCTTTTATGCTGGAGGATTTAATATCAAAGAAAAATTCCTTCATGTTTGTTTTACTGTTTGACATGCCGAATTTGATGGCATATAAGACACCCCCAACTTCCAACCCTTATTTCAGCTTGGAATGTTAAAACAATGCATTACCCATAATTCCCCTTGTATATCACCCAAGTATTTTTTGCTATGTTTTTGTTGGTTTCGTTTTGTTTTTTTTATTTCTTCAAATTCTGGCCAATGTGGAGCCGGGCGATGAAGATTACGTTTACATTTTGAGCTCTCTTTTGTTCTGTTTTTTTCTTTTTTCTTTTCTTTTTTTTTATTTTAAATTTAGTACAAAAGTCTTATATGCAATCAGATACCGTGATGTTTTTGAGATGGGGCATTACTGACAAGTTTTCATTTTCTTGTACGTTTGTATATGAAGTGGAGGATCAGTTTTGTAGTTGAGAATTTAATTGGCTATCAACTATATACTTAATGGAAAAAAGAAAAAATATGAATTTTCAGTGCTTTGGTGTTTGTAAGAGGGAGCAGCATTGTTGGTATCTTCCAGCTTCTGTAGATATCTTCTTTTTTTTATGTAATCACAAACATATATAAAGGGGAAGGGTTAGACATGGGGCTAGCAACACTGCCCCGAGAAAAAAAAATCTACTCCCTACTGAAACTGCAGCAGAGTGGTTGTGGCACTATGCTCCGCTTGGAGTTGACAGGAATAAACAAAAAACAATATTCTACAATTAACTTGAAAATAATATGCTGAGTTCGTTTTTGTTTTTTTAAATGCATAAACTGATGTCTTGACTTTTTCCAGTTGAATCATGTGTGGGGAAAATAAAACATTTTATATTTGTTATTTTTAAAATATTCCTAATGAAATTTTATACTGAAAAACACTGAAGTTAAAACACTACTAGAATTTTTTTTTCTTTTTCTTTTTCTTTTGTCTGAATGTCTGAGATGAGGAATTATCATTAGTATACACGGATTTATCAAAACTGGTGTCCTCATCGTGTTTGGTCATCGGGAAAAGCGAAGTTCTACTCACCAAATCCATTTGGCAAAGGGTTCTGCATCATTTTCTGGCTACAGCTTCAGCTTCAGCTGTTCCAGCTGAGAAAACATATTCCACACTATTTCAAGTGCAAAGGCTCTAAAATAGTCTAAACGAGCTTTATTTATGCTAAAAAGTTAGTGTGTAAAGATAATTGTAAAGTATTCCCTTTAAAATTTATAATAATAGGTGCTAGAAATTAGGCAGAGTCAACTGATTTGCATAAATCTATTTCCTTTAAATGGAACTGTTAGCAATATAATGAAGTGTTTTGTTAATTGTGTTGTTCACATGACCATTTCAGACCAGACTGGTATTGATGTGGTGTGATGACCGATTGGGGCTTTGCTTCATGAGGCCTGGTACTGCTCTGTGTAGTCAGGTCCACAAGGGTTCAGGTTTTGTCCCATGACCTCAAGACCAACACTCTTATGTCCTTGCAGTGATAGCTGTGAGGACTAAAGAGAAAGTTAGTTTTCCTACTCACATTTTCTCATGTGGCATCCCACAGTAAACCAACTTCGTGTCACACTCTCTTCTTGTGTCAAAACCTGTTCTCGTGAGGGCTCAGGTAAATATATATATATATGATATATAAACAGGATCATTCAAGACAAGACAGATGCAGGTGTGGTTTGCCCCATGAGGCTTGGTACTAGTAGTCAAGTCCGAAAGGGCTCAGTATTCATCCTGATACCTCAAGACCAGTGTTCCTATGTCTTCGTGACAATAGTTGCAAGGAACTGAAGAGAATTTTCACAATTAGCTTACTCACAAGTTCACGTGTGTGGTATCTTCACTTTAAACCAACCTTGTATCACTCTCCGTTCTCATGGGGATCGGACAAATCGGCTAATTATGTTGTGAATAAAACCCAATGGAAGAAGAGCAGGTGGGGAAGCGAAGTGAAAATCTACTCCTACAGCCTACTTGGCAAGGGAGTCTGCACCATTCGCAGTTTTTTTTCAAATGAAGTTGCCTTATAGATGGCTGAAATTTAGTACTGGAGCCTTTTTGGACCAAGGCACAACTTATGTATTAGTCAAACTATAAAAATTACCCTTATGCTGGATATGGCTTCAGTCATCCCTGTTTAGGCTCCACATATCACATACTCATTTGGTTCCCATTCGTGATTTGTGGAATAGACTTGGAGATGTCAAGGAACTGGAGTGGCATCTCTTACTCACCTGCTATCTAACCCATAGCCAATGGGAGAAATGGACTCGTGGCTTCATCAAGGGCATTAATGTGAAGTGAATATGAATAGTCCCAGCCAGGGTTTGAACTCTTTTTGCAGAGTCTATTTTCAGTGCTGTTACCGCCATTGCCGCCTCGTACCTTCAATAATTACAGTGAAAAGAGTAGAAGGGTTCAGGTGATGCAACAAATACTAGTTAAGTAACCAGAATCGGGTATGTTATGATTATGCAAGCTCCAAATCTCTACAATACAAATAAAAGAAGGTGGAGCCGAAGTTGTGGGTTTTGAAGTCCAACACTGCTTGGAGGCCAAGATTAGAGACTCCAGGCTTGCATCTTATGGACAAAGATGGCCCAAATTTGGGATGTAGGAAAGTGGCTTCAAAAAGATAATTCTAGATTATTCATTTTATGAGTGCAACTGTCAAGTCTCAAGTATAATCAAACCTCTGTTTTTAGCCAAGTGTTGCTGATGACTGATTTTCATTTTATAGGTTATGGCTTACCAATTACGTTAGCTGCAATGCCACCATAACAAGATGGAGCCGAAGTTGCAGGCGCCTAATATCATCAAGTTTTGGTAATTCTCTCTGGCCTTTCTCAGGTGCCTGTTGTATAAGTAACCTGTGAATTCTGAATTGAACCTTCTATTCAATCCATACGGCTACATTGTCATTCCACAGTCAATGCTAAAGGATATCTTGTATTAGTTAATGCCACTTCTACTCGTTCCACTGAACTAGAGTATATGAATTTCACTGCCTGACCCAGGAATTGAACTCTCAACCAATTTGAATAAATCATTGAATATTAATGATTAGAATGACCTTAATGCTACAGGCTAGTAAGATAGCCTCAGCTTGACATTCATGAACTCCCAGATATCTTAAATTTTTATTAGTTTTTCTTTTATCTAATTTCTTTCATTGTTTGGACATTCTACACCTGTTGAGTAAGTATCTTTTATCAACAATCTATGCTGCTTACTCAGTGGTCTTTAAATGTAAAAAAACAACCAGAGCAACAAAAATATTAAGGAGAAAATAGCAAAAAAAAATAAGAATGACAATGCTTCATCGAAGAAATTCAGACAAGTTAGGACAATTCCTGGTGTCTGTCCCTAAAATTCTGTTATCTTTGTTGACTCAAAACTTTTTTTTCTTTTCTTTAACATAAATCCTCCCCCCCACCCTCACACACAAAATCTTTTTAAAAGCAAAGCCACCCTGAAAGCAACTTAAAAAATAGCAAATGTTGAAAGGATCAGGAAAAATGTAAACCTCGTGTATCGATAGATATTTCTGAGAACTAAATTAACAATGCCAAATCTGAAGCTGAACCATTGAATATCAGGTGTGAATTTTCACTGAAAATGTTGGACTTGGATACTACGGTTTTCCTTGAGGGTTCAAATACCTCTGGTAGCTGATTTATTTGGCATTTGTATGTTTGAAGTGCAGCTAAATAAGTAAAGTTGAAGGAAAGAGCCAAGTTGTTACAAAATATTGTATAAAAACTATTTGTTATATTATTTTATAGTCCTGTATTTTTGAGATGGAGTAACATGGCTTTTTTTTCAAAAAATTTCATTCTTCCAATGAAAATAGAAACCCATCTAACATAATTCTAGCCTTCTTTTATGTGACTTGCTATCTCTGAAGACAAACATCAGTCACTTAATTCTCTTCAAATCCCATCTTTGCCTAAAGTTTCACAATGTTTCCCGGAAAGTATGGACAACCCCCTTTCCTTTAGATTCTCTTCAATTTTTTTTTTTTGCCAACCAAACTGATCGAAGTGTACAGGTAATAAAATGTGATTCTTTGTTTTTCAGTTCATTCACAACTCTTTTGCCGTGGAATTGACTCTAGCTGTGCAATTTTATAAAAGTCAGCATAGTTCGCTCCCTTCTCATACATTCATGAAACTTATTTTTTTAACCTGATAAACTGATATTAATAGATAACTATTTTAGAGCAAGTTGATTTTGTATTTATTCTATTTTTGAACGTAAAGCTTGTACCTTGCATATACAGAATGACTGTCTAATGATTTTATTCTTTAATTTTGGTCAACTATATTTAAAATCAGAAAATGGAAAATGCATTTTGTGACAACTTGATTCACTTCTTATTAATCAATATAAAACCGGGTACACGTACACACATCTGTTAAATAAACAAAAAAAAAATTGCAAATTCAAGATAATTTTGTTTTCTGAATAAGTGATCCCAAAACTTGCATGATAAGAATATGTTGGACCAGAAAGGCTATGACTTGGCTGTGATTTGAAATCTAAATTCAGAACCAGGCTGTGACACCAGGGTCTGGCAATTATTCATTTTGTAAGAAGGATTGCATTTGAGATTTATTTGGAAATACTGGAGTTTCTATATGGTTAGATATCAAATTGTTATCATTTAATATTCACCATTTTAATGTAAGCCCATGCTATAACAATGAAAGCTAAATGTTAAATAAACAAATACTTAGTCAATGATGGAAGTCTAACTATTGTCACACAGGAAACAGCTGTTCTCAAATTATTGCTTGCATAAGACAATTTATATATCTGCCTTTTTCTGAGCAGATATATTTGATCTTGCAACATGACGACCAGATCAAATTACAATATTTTACAGAGATCAGAGGATGATGATAGAAATATTTGATATTGTTGAAAGTTATTTAAAAGCCTGATTTAGGATTTGGGTGTAATTTAAAAAAAAAAGGACTGTGTGCACAGCTTTATTTTGTATATGTACAAATTGTAATCTCTCTCTTTACATTTTGCTCTGTGTGATTGGGTAATTGCAATGTAAGCACTAAAAGAAATACATCCTTTTTTAAAATTCTGTTCTTTGTTTAAAATATCAGACACCTCCGTGCACAGAAATGTACATTACCACAAAACACATACGTTATATGCTGGACTATAAGAAGAATGGTTTACTATAAGGGTATTTAAGGACTACCAGCGACTGCGATTCATCCATAACTGTCCATCTCAAACTAAGGACCCTTAGTCATTATACCAGCACGTTGGATGCAGTGAAATATTTGCATTTTTTTTTTTCTTTTTTAATTTTAAATAAATGTCCGTCTTATATTACAGCATATACAGTAATCACACGCACATACATGTAAAAAGTATTATTTTCAGAAACATGAATTTTTATTATCTAATGGGATCTTAAGTAAAACTTCATACCTTTCCTCAGATGTGATAGCAAACAGCTCAAGGAAAAAGGACTTTGGTGTTTTTAAAATATCCAAGATGAAGAAAAATCACTATTGCAAGTAGCATTTATCATGGTTGTTTCTTTTTTCTTTCTTGTTTTTCTATTTTTTTATTTTCTTAAGTCAAGAAAATATTGAAATCTAAAATGTTAAGAAAGCTGATCAGCAAGCTCCGAAATTTATTCAATGCTGAAAATAAATTGTCGTCATTCTTGATTCTAATGAGAATTTTCCACTATTTGTTTTTGAAAGAATTAGTTGTTGGATTTCTTTTTACACTTACCGTATATGCCGGACTATAAGACGACGGGTTTACAAGGATATTTGGAAGACTACCAACCACTGCAACTCATCCGATCCCCGTAATTGTCCATATCAAACTTTTGGGTAGCAAACCCCTCGTTTTGATACCAGCACATTGGACGCAGTGTAATATTTGCATAGTTTTTTTTGTTTTTTTGTTTTTTAATCAAATGTCCGTCTTCTATACTGGCATATATGGTATTTCCTTATTTTATTTTATCTATTTATTTCATCTTTATTTATTGTAAAGCTGAAACTGTAACATCTCACCATGTAAATAAATAGCCTAACATTACACTACATGCAGTCCGCATCTTTACAGATTTCCTCCAACACGCAGAAATCTTTCTTTTTTTTTTTTTTTATGTCATTGTTGTTTATATGTTGGATATAAATTTAGTTCAAGATTAGTTATTTTTATTTTGTTTTTTAATGTTATTCAACAACTGCATTGATCACCCTCTTTTTCTAAACAATGAACTGATCACCCACTTCATAGTTTATGAACTTCTGGCAGCTAGTATGCTCCCGTTCTTGTGAAGTGAAGCTCTATTCATGTTCGTAAGCTCCTGTATTGTTATACCTATCAATGACACCTATGAATTTATTCTAATTAGAAACAGTCAACCAAAACTTTCAACATAGGTTTCTTCAGTTTTTAAGTCAGTCTGACTGGATGGTTATGCATGTATGTATGTATGTATGTATGTGTGTGATGCATACAGGCCACACCAATGGAGCTAGAAGGCTGAAAATCTGAACATTTACTCCTTATGTTTAGAAGAAAAAACATCATGTTTTCGAGGTTTTCTTTACCCCTAACCCCTAGTTTTTTTTTAGTAAGGGTTCAGTTTGCCATGTAAGCTTATGCTAAATTGGCCCCTTAGTTTACGTCCAGCAGATTTTTGCTGTTTTTCGAAAATTCAGACTTTTTAGTGATCCAACCATAGGCAAGAGAAGTGACTTTTTCATTGATCACCCTTTATTTTCCAATTTTTTAATTAATCACCCCCCTCTCTGCAGAGCATGCACAACATTGATCATTTTATCCTAAGCACTTATTTTTCAAGTGATTGATGCTGCCATCTTTATTCTCATTTTTAATGGAAATTCCATTTGTTCGACCCTTGGGATATGCTTACCCGTGGTATTAGTTAGCTTAATTATATGAAGACTTGGCTTCCTTACGAACAAATTACCTACTGTATGCAAAGAAATAAACTGTCTGAAACAAGGACAAAAATAATTACTCTATTTCCTAGCTGGTGAGATGCAACAAGTGGTACGACACACCATCCTATAACTAGGTAGGGTACTTTTGCGAAAATATTTTAGGGTTAAATAACTCGCCGTACAAGCAAGTCCAAGTCACCATCTTAATGGTGTCATTTTTTTTTTTTTACATTCAGTCATTCGCAGCTATTACATTGTGGACCTATTTTTCAGGGAAAAAAATACATCTTACCAGCTGGGAAATGCAGTATTTTTAGATTAATTTTTAAAGATTGGGTAATAACTGATTAAATTTTTTTTTTTTCACTGTTCATTGACTTATGTCTTTGTCATTCTCAAGTGACTTTACAAGAAAAAAAAGAATAAAGGAGAGTTGAGCTAATTCTGCATAGGTTAGAATGTTTGAAAAATAAATGATATCAAATCAGTTTTTTTAACTTTGATCATTGGTACACATCAGATTATTTAGTAGCAATGTTTAGTTAGTATGAAAGGTATTTGTACATTTCATGATTTAGTCACACTAATATTTTTTCTAAGACCTTTTGTGATATGTAATCCTGAATTCATTTTTAAAGCACTAATTATTACTTGTGAAAAAATATACGGATACAAATTTAATTTCTATGTGATGATTTTTTTTTTTAGTTTAGGAACACGCACGCGCACACATATATAATAAGCTGGGGACCTTGATTCATTTGTCAAAATATCTACTTTCGTTTCTGAAGAGTTCAAGCAGTTTCTCCACATTCTCTTATTTAAGACTTAATACCATTTCAAAGCTGTTAATAGTATCGTTAAATATTTACTTATCAATTTCATCTAAAGTTTTTGATAAAAAGTGACTAAACTTGTTCAAGTAAGAGTCCATTGTTTCAAACAGTAGGTAGGTGATATTTCTATCAGCAAAATTATTAGCTTTAAGAGGAAGGGTCCATTGTAATAAACAGAAGCAAAATGAAAAAAATTATACTGTTTATTATTATAGATAGCTGTTGGAGCCATGATTTATCATTTTCTACGGCCAAATTACTTTTGATTAATGACGCATTTTTGATTAAGGATTAACTTTTGGAAATGGTTGTTAGAAGCTTATTTCACTATGTACTGTCCGATTCTTTGTCATTGGGCTGCTCTCATGTGTTATACTTAGGCAGTTTAAATTAGCCCATTATTTTTGTCAAACTCTTGTTGAAATTGGCTATGTTTTCCCATCCGTATCAAGAACAATCCTCACCAAATTTAGAGGAATACACTCTTCACTGTTTCTCTATCACGTCTCAATAAACCAATCCTGTATATAAAATTAACATTTTCCCATCGTAATTTGAGATCACGACCATGTGATTGGAAAGCAGCTCTCTTATCAACTGAGCTAAATTAAGTAGTGGATATGTTTTGTCCTCTAACTCAACTGTGAAAAGGCTTGATGCAGGTGGCAATGCCAGTAACTTCCATGTTTGAACATTATAAAATAGAAGCAGCCATATTGAAGGATAGTTTTTAGTTTAATCAGAGCAGTCATTTGGGAGTGTTCTGGTTAAACACTGCTAGCTGAAGCATAGTTGAAAGTATTGGTATACAATTTCACTGAGCATTGAAATTAATAGCATTGGCGTAGTTTTACAGTGTCAAATGGCAGACAAAAACAATTGGCGACAGAAGATGGCCTTATGGAAGTCAGCAACTAAAGTTGAGAAACATGAAGTGGGACTGCAGGTATTTTTTGCTTTGACGGGCATTGCAAAGAAAGAAATTTCAAAGGTGGAATTAGAAGAATGAATTGCAAATAATGGGTTGTTTGACAAGCTGTTAAAAACAAATGATGATAAAAATGTCAGAGAAGTGATAGGGCTAAGTGATGCTGAGGCAATCACAGACAAAGGTAGGGTTTTGTTGAAAATGCTGATGCAACAATGGTTGCTGAGAACAAAAGAAAACTGAAGGCGGAACTGTGAATATTGAAGATAAATTGGAAATACCAAAACAGAAGTGGAAGGAGGGCAAATGTTCTGAGAAAATTGGAGGAATCATAATTTCAATAGTGGAATTTGAGATTATAGCAATCAACTGAACATTTGAATTGGTTTATTGAATATAAAGATAGGGAAATCACTGATCAGAAAAATAGATGTTTGACATTGTTGGAAGAAAAGAATGATCTTTGAAGAGAAAATTCTACATTGAAAAACAAATACTCTGCTCTTAGTGGAAGATACTAAACTTGGGGTAAAGCTTATGAAATTGATTCAACGATGTCTCAAGTAGAAACCAGAGACATTTTACAGTTTGAAATAGAAATGCTCTTGTCAGATAAAAGTATGTCGAGAGATTGGTAAAGTTGAGAAAACTTCAATGGACTTCATGGATGTATAGTTGGAAGCATTGATAAAGAGTTGTGCATTTCTAAATGCCCGGACAAGCAAATTCAGATAAAGAAATATGAAACCCATACACAGACTTCAAAAAGTGAATATTCAGAGTTTTTGGAGAATGTAAAAATGAACAGAAACCAGACCATGTTCTCCTGAAAGTGAGGAAGGA
This sequence comes from Thysanoteuthis rhombus, assembly GCA_963457665.1. Classification (NCBI taxonomy): domain Eukaryota; kingdom Metazoa; phylum Mollusca; class Cephalopoda; order Oegopsida; family Thysanoteuthidae; genus Thysanoteuthis; species Thysanoteuthis major. The sequence continues at coordinate 45,110,054 of OY735202.1, forward strand.
GCTGAAGGATATTTGTTTTAAATGAAATTCAGTTTTGCAATGGAGGACACAGATTTCAGAACCTGCAAAATGGGTAAGTCAAGAGCTTACCACCAAGCCAAAAATGAATGGATGAATTTGAGATTAAAATGTTAAAGGAAGCAAAAGAATTCAGAAATTCGGTACAGGATAAAATAGTCAGCAAAAAATATATCGGCATATGGGGAAAATGTCGAATGGCAAAAAAAAAGGGAAAAAGGAAAGTTTGTGAAACCCACAGGATTTAATTCAAAATGGAACTGTAGCAGATACAGTGACTTTGGTCGCATGACCTCTGAATGTGAAAGTCAGGTTATTGGTAGCATGAAACCTAATGGACAGAGAGACCACTGGATGCTGTTACAAATACCACTGAGTGAGTCATTTGACACATGATTGCTACAGTATAGAGGTCTGTTGTTACAAGTGTGATAAACTTGGTCACACAGCATGTTACTGTTCTGTGATGAAATGCTGCTACAGATGCAATCAGCTTGTTGTATGGCTTGTCACTGTGACAATAAAATTAAGAATAGAGCTTGTTACAACTGCAGGAAGCTTGGGCATATCCCATGAGATTGCTATTCTACAGAGACTAGAAATTGCTACCAATATTTGAAACTCAGATACATTGCTAAGGCAAGTTCCAAATCATGACATTGTGTATGGGAAGAAAATCAAAGTGGTTGGACTGACTTGAGAATGAAAAGAAAGACCTTAATAATAACAGAAAGGAAAGAAAAAGTCATTTCAAAATGGAAAGCAAAAAGACTTTCAAAATGAGTCTTGCGAAGAGAAAGCAAAAATCTCACTGAAGATGACAGAAAAATGCTATTGTATAAAAGATCTTGTATTCTTCCACTTTCAACACCAGCTCCATCTTTGTTTCGTCGGGAGGGGGTACCGATTTCCATTTGGGGAAGCAATTGAGTTGCCAAAGGTATGTTTAATGGTATCTTTCATATTTTTGAGGGTTGACTCACTCGATGCTGACATTACTGACTACTAAACTTATCAATAAACTTGTGTCCAAAACAACCAAAGAAGTCTTTGGTGTCCATGTCAGTGAATAGTGTTGGTAGTTGGGGCAGCAGACTGATGCCTTTGTTTGGCAGAAATGGCTGGTCCAACTTTTAAATTTTATCTCTGTGCTTTAAGACAAAGATAACAGTCAGTTCAAAGCAACACTGTCTGCATGATGGATTCGTGTTGCAAGTGTTTTGATCAGTTTATTTCAACGGAAGTTTCTAATAAGTGTTTCTCATTTAAAGGGACAAAAATGCTGCTTTCATGGATTAACTTAATTGTATCAGTTATTAACCTGATTATTCTGTTCAAGATGGATTTCTTAGAAAGGACTTATTCTCTTTCACAACTTTGAAAATAATATGAAGAATTTTTACTAATTCTGGTTTGGATTTCTATTTGTGGCAAATTAGTCTTTGTTTCTGACCTTCAAGTTTTTCTTGTATTTTGGAAAGATGTAAGTTGAGCTAAATAATACTTGTGGAAAGACAAAATTTATTTGGCATTTCAAAATAAAGAAAAGGGGGTGGATATGTTGATGTGTGTGATGTCATCAACTGGATTTCAATGAGTGCCAGCAGATGGCAATGCTAGTGGCAGCCATGTTGAAGGGTAATTTTTTTTTTCTACTCAGAGCATTCATTAGGAGTGTTCTGGTTTAACAAGTTGAATTGTGTGTTGTAACTCCTTTGTAAGCGGCCATGTTGTAATGGATCCAATGCAAGTTCTAAAGTATTTGATGATAAGAAAACCTGCATCAAATGATTTCAGAAACTCATGGCTCTAACTTCTTCATATCATCATAGAATTCATGAAGCATATTCTGAAGCATGTTCTTTATATTAGAAAGTATCAAGCTCCCCCTTATATCTTTCAATACAAAAATAAACCAGGTTTAATGCTGTCTATGAGTGAACAAAATAGGGCAAAGTTTTTAGAAAAAGGCTTCCAAAATGTATAAAATGTCAATTCCTTTGGCTAATGCAAACTTGTGTGAAATTTTCAAACTATTCTCAAAAAATAGTTATAGAATGAATATCAGGACTTATTTCTATAAATTCAAATTATTTTTATTTAATTCATTTACAAGTTTTTTTTTCTTGTGAAATTGACTGAGATAAAATATAGTGATGGATGACAAAGAAATACTTTGTCTAAGAGTAGATGATTTCTCTGATGAAAGACAGGGTTCTTAGCTTGCTACTCGTGACAATGCTGAAATACATACTTGAAATTAAAAAAATGGTCTTGATTGAAGTTATAGAATTTACCATTCATACAAATTCAGTTGCTGTTTGCATACTATGACTATGTAAAGTTAGGATCTTTTAAAACCAGATACACCTGAGTATGAACAGACTTGATTAAAGAAAATGGAAATGAGTAGATATTTCCATGAAAATTCAAATTTATGACAAAAAATAGAATATTTTTCAACCTCAAATGAATAAATCAAAACACTCATTTCACTCTTTGTTTGATTACCTAATGCTATTTCACTCTTAACACATTCAGTGCTACCTTGGATATTTGAATCCTTACAAAAGAGCTTTCTGGACTTTTTGCATTTGCGACATACTTCTTAAGAATGAATTTTTTCACAACTCATTACTTCAGTTTTGTTAGCCGAGCCAAATGATATATGATGTCATCCAACCAGTTCACCTGACTCAAGAAAAGTATCTTTTGAAAGATCTATGAAATTGTACTCAATCTCGTGACATACCTAGAAATTATGAGCAACACATTAAACTATTGCAACACACAGTTTAGAAAGCACTGCTTTACATAAAGCCATCTATGTTTTCATTATTTACTGATTTCTGATGGTAACTCTAACTGACTACTTATGCTTTATCTTGATAAATAAAATCAAATTTACTTACCTATAAAGAATGACGCTAACATGCATCTTCGGCTCAGGTTTCTTTCTCTTGTGATTCATTCGTGCTTTTAGTCATTTTTTTTTATCAAAAAGCAACCGTACAAATCAAGGTGAAACAAATAACAAATAACACTGGAAAGGTTTTACTGTTATTCCAAGAAATAATGTAAGAAAAACGGGCAAAATTTAATGAAAATAAACAAAACATCTTTTTAAATAAAATCTTGGAATAGACACAAATGTGTGTTAGAGCCAATATGTTATGTGCCACAAGATGCATATACATTGTGTGGTATTAAATATATAGAGGACTCTCATTCTCAAGCTGGATTGTTCTAATGAAAAAGTTAATTATTGGTGCAGTTAGATAATTTAATTATCATAAAAAAAATGTGTACCTAGATGTACCTTATTCATTCGGTAACTTTTGAAAGCCTTAGCTCTATCAGTAAGGTATATTAATATTGTCTTCTCATCATTCTTCAATATTTAGTCGGCAGAGCTTAGACGTGGCACAAGGTCACAATAATGGGCTCTCAGCAAGGATTGAACTTGGTAGTTATATTAGAGACGATATCAGTTATTATTGAAAAATAAATCAGGCTGGCTCTAAACAAAACCATCTCTCTCTTTATTTTCTAGACCATTTAGCAACATGTAATATACAGATTTTACAAGTGTATTTTGTTTTTGATTAAACAATTGCTAACTGCAAAATCATAGCCCCCTTCAGTCTTTAGCTTCCTATTCATAATACTAATACAATGGATACAGTATAATTTTCATTTTTTTTTTTTTTTGCTAGGCTACCAAACATGTTAAGTTGTTGATCCTCAACTGATATCTATCTATTCTCCCCACCCCATTCATTTGATGATTTTGTATGTGTGTTTGTTTTGTGTAAATGAATCAACAGGTAAGATGCCCTCAAAAAAATTTTAGCGTTTCCTATTAATCTCATTTTATACTGATGCCCAGAGAAAAGCAAGCACTCCAAAGTTTCTATATATACATACAATCTCATAAACATTTGGATCTTCTGACTAAAATTGAACCATCGTGAGACAGATCAGTTTTATCCTTTTGGTTGACACATGCATCAGGTTGGCCGTGGCCACAGCTATTCCATTCTGAACCAGAGGAAGTACAGGATCAGAGGTAGAGTTTGCAAGCTCAGTCGAAAGAGTGATGCTGCAAAGCTGTCCACGTGCAATAAAACCTAAAAGTCTCTGAGCCAGAACCACAACCGGTGCCACCATGATATTACAAAAGATGTTTCTTTTTGTTTTGTTGGAACATGCCATGGCGGTTGTGATTGTCAACAATGAATACAGGGGGAAAAAAGTGGGGCAAGTGGGTTTCCTTTGTCCGTACTGTTGTTGAAGCCATAGCAGCATGCACAGATAGGCTAACCAACTTGACGAATACAACCAGTGGGATGTTTTTATCACCATCTTGTTTTAAATCCCCAATGGAGTGTGAGAAGAGATATCACTCATAGACCACTTGACTTCAGGTTTTAGGTGTCATGCTTAGTAATGATTGCTAAAATGCAATGAAATGGTAATACATTTGAAAAGTGTGTGATAGAAATGACTTGATATTTCTAAAAAAATAAAATAAAATCCTGTTATCCTAGATTTTCAAAACAATGATTTCTTGATGACTGGAAGTGTGTAAATCAGCATTCCTCGACTAGTGGTTAGGGGTTCCATATTTCTCTTTCATTTGAATTTGAATTAAATAAAACTAAAAGAAAAAGTCACCCAGAAAAAAATAGTTAACTCAATTTTCTTGTTTTTTGATGCCTAAAGAGTTCTGTTTGAGCAGTTCCGGAATATTTTTTTTTAGAAAAGGTTAACACAATAAAAAAATAAATATCTTGAGGTATTTATCTGTGAAATGTGTAAAAAATCAATGAAAGTGGCTATGTATGAATAAAATGAATCATCAATTCAGCAAAAGGTGGGATAGGAGATATATAAAAAAAATCTTCTCCAAAACTAGGAAGGGAAAATTTTCAAAAAAAGATTTGTCCTTTTATAAATGAGTATCAAAATTTTTATCAAACTCAAATAAAATGCCGAATTTTTGCCAGATTCAAAATGATTTTTAGGTGAAAAATTTTTGTTCATTCCTTTCATACCTAATGCTAATAAATTTCCAAACTTCATTTCCATTAATCAAGATATCTTTAGAAAACTATGTTTTCCCTTGTATTACACCTGTTATTCTGATAGTTTTGTTGTTTGCTTTCCAAGTTCTTGCAATTTTTATGCAAGTACATAAAATGTTATGAAAGGTAAGTTAAGCAAATCAATATTTTGTCTAAGAAACTGACTTCCTTTTTGTATATTCCATATCAACTGTCCTTTGAATGAGAGGAGTCTGAAAAATTGAGTATCTCAGAATGTTCACCAAAATGAAAAATAAGTTGAAAACTATCTTACACTAGAATACTGATCATTTCTTTTAGATTATAATACATATACATTTCTGAACATACTGATGTATTTCTAGATGTCCACGTATTATTTTTATGCAGGGATTCCTTGTGATATGAAAGTTATGTCATGGGCTCCTCCAGTCTAAAAGGTTGAGAAAGGTAGGTGCAAATATTTGATAGGAGTCATCCCAACATAGAAAGTTGCCTAATTTTTCAGTGTATAAAAGTCAAAGATAAGTTTTGAAATAATGTTCGCTTTTCAATCCTAACCTTTTCCAATTAGTACTTGGGAAATTGTTGTCAATAATAACAACAACAACAATAAACTTGAGGCATTATCATTGTTCAAAGCAGTTTTTTTTTCGTTTACTCAAGGGAGGTAACCGAATCGTATTTCAGATATCTGTACTAAAGTCATTAAGCTGAGAGATTGATGATCATTCTGGAATTTTTTTGAATGACTCTAATAGAATCGGACATAAAAAAATCATGAATGCTTGATAAGCAATAAATGTCTGGGGAAAACTTATAAATGGCTTACAACAAATTCCAAGATTAACATTTCTAAAATTCCATTTAGAATACTACTTCATTTATACATGATGGACTTGAGTGAAAAAAATTGAATCATAGACATTGTTTAATGAATACTAATAGAAGATAATATTTTGGAATCATTGGTTAAGTTTATTGGAAAATGTGCCATAAAACTACCTACAACTATCTGGAAATGGTATTTGTTATTAGATAAAACCAAAGGTATTTGGTAAGTCATATCTGAACATCTGAAAATATCTAAAAAAGAGGTCATTGCTAAAGATATCCTGTCCCCACCTGACACACTTTAGTGGTATGAAACCTTGAAACAGCTGTGATAATTAATTTTGCAAGCTTTTGAAGAATTTCAAAAATTCCTTCCATGAAAATATTTCGAGTCATGTCTGGGAAAATACAGATATATGGCAACCCTATATTAAGCATAGCTTAGTGTACACACATATGGTTTAGTACCAGACTAAGTGAAAATTACTATTATTACATAGTGAGTTCAATTCTGACTGATTACTCCACACTTAGGGCCTTGGGTCAGACTAAGCTAAGCTTAGTTATTTTGGGGCCTGCCTCATGACTGAGATAGTTGTGTATTTCCCCTTGTCATCAGTTGTCAATATTTGAGCCATGATTTTCAAAACAAACCTCTCAGCTTGGAAGATGGACAAAACACAAGCTTCCTGCCTTGTCCCTTTCATTTGGCCATGTGACACCCCAAACCAAGCTTAAAATACATTGAGGAGAACATATATATATACTGAAATCTAAAAAAGAAAATTCATTTTATATTCTGCTTCTAGAAGGTATGTTGGTGTCTAATGCAAGAAATAAACCCACAATTTGTGAAAAAAAAGAAAGTGATGACAGGTAGCTCTATCATCAGAATTGCTTTGATATTAACCTGGTAGATGTTTGCATTATAGGAAAAGTAGATGTAATATAATCTCCTTCATTTCTCAAGTATGCAATTCTTGTTAGTTTTGTTGCATAATCTGCTAATCTCATTCTCAACTCTTCCACAATCAAACAGGAAAACCTTCAATGACTGTTCATTATGAGATGCGTTATGATGATTTTACAAATACATGATTATCATTATTTCCATTTCATTGAGTAGTTTGGTGGTATGGAGTGATGTAATGGTTAATGGCATGGAAAGCTTAGTCAGCAAACTGTGTTTCTCCTGAGGCTGCTTGCATTCACTTCACACTAATGCCCTTGACTCTGCTCCCCTGTTATCGGTGAATAGCTATTCCAGCCAGTAAAACCTACTTCCTACTGAAACTGCAAGTGGTCCAAAAGCAGCCTACAGGAATAGATAAACATAATGTGATTTGCTACTGTGAATCTACCAGGTGAATGGTATCCTTAGCTAAAGAGATCCATCTGGTTTGGTTTTAATCTTATAGTCAAGTGTTTAATTTCTGCAAAAGAAACACATCTGGTTAGTCATTCAATAGGAATCCTTATGTCTTTTGGCAGCATGCCATGTTGGGGGTAATCAATTTAAAGAACTGAAAAGTGGGGTGATCAATGAATAAATTGCTCCTCTCGCTTTTTGTTAGGCTGTGGTAACTAAAATAGTTTGAATTTTCAAAAAAAAAAAAGTTGCTGGACACAAATTAAGGGACCAATTTAGCATAAACTTACATTGCACATTGTAAATTGAACCCAACCCCACTATAAATATTCAGGGGGGATATAAAAAAAAAAAGAACAAAACTTTTTTTCTAGATATAATAAGGAGTAAATGTTTAAAACTTTCAGCCCTCTAGCTCCACATACATTTTACATACATAGTCAGCCAGTCAGACTCACTTAAAGAACTGGAGAAACCCAAGTTGACAGTTCTGGTTGACAGATTCTAATAATCATAGTGTTACAGTACAATGTGTGTTTACTCCCTGTTTCTTGGAATTTCGTACAGTTTAGGAAAGATGGTGCTTCTTCGGGAAATCAGCAACGTCCTGTTAGCAATGGTTTATTTCCAAATCTCTTCCTGCTTAGAAATCTTATCATCTAACAGCACCCCCCCCATCCCGGACAATCTACTGACCACATTTTCACCATCTTCATAGTCTTCTGGACATAGACCTTCCCCAGGATTTGCCACACTTCTCTATCATGGGCGTCGCAGAGCCACTATTTCCTGAACTTGTCTAGCTGGTCTCTCCGTCTAATATTCTGTCGGCCTCGGTTGCGCATGTGATCTGGGGGGATCCATGTTGTGAGTCATGATCACCATCGGATGTCTGCCATTCTTGCAACATGGCCAGCCCACTGCCATTTGAGATTTTTAATGGATTCTATGATGTCCCTGACTCTTGTCTTCTCTCGGATGTACTGTGCTGTCTTGTGGTCTCTCCATGTGAGGCCCAGCATAATTCTTTCATGTGCACGTTGCATGGTTCTCAATTTACGGGTATGTCTCTTGGTTAGGTGACCACATTTTAATGATCACATTTTAATGATCCCATTAATCAAAAACACTTTTACCTGATATTTACTGGATACATCTGCAGAAGGCTGAGGAACATATTGGTTAATAAAAACATTGCTGATAAAAATAATAAATAAAGAAGAGTCAGAATACTAGTCAAAATGATACATGAAATACTAATAAGAACTTGCTGTTGATCTTACCAAGGTTCTAATCAATAAAGCATCTGACACTAAGAACTTACTAAGTAGAATCAACTCCTTCAACAGCGACACGGCTCTGAGATGCTATAGTTTAGACAAGAGCATGTGAGATATGTTTTTGGCCCTGTTCTTTCAGCTTTCCTCTCCACATAGTAGCAAAGGAAACACCTTTTAGCACAACTGAATGAGAGAAGTTTAGAAAAATATGAAAAAAAATTATAGCGAGGAATTTTTTCTGTTTTTTAGAAGCCAGACCTCTTTGGTTCAATAGTGCTAATCTTTTAAAGTTAATCAGGAGTAAAACGTTCAAGCATAAAATGTTCTGTTGTATGTGTGATAGAAGATGATTTATTGTTGAGGGTAGCTGAGTCACTTTGATGTCTAAGTGCTGACTGATTAACCAAGTTCAGAATCTTATACTTTCTTGCAGGTTCCAGAAAATGATTTTTATTGGATTCTATTTCCTTATCTTCAGTCGTTAAGAAAATTGCTGATTGGTCAGATTTTATTTCTCAAAAAATTCTTCTGCCATTTTAATCCAAACCTTTTTTACAAAAGTGATTTGTGGTCTTGAAGAAATAGTGTTCATTTCAGAAGCTATAACATTAAAACGATCTAAAATTTAACTTCAATTCTAAAGGATTTTTAAAATCACAGAAAAGTTGGATTTAATACAGTATGCTTTTGAGGTGATGACTCTAAATATTCTGAAGAAAGTGTTTTTTGGTGAAATTTCAATTCCTATGAATTATTTGGTCAACTATCATAAAAACAGAATTTGTATTAAACAATTTTCTGAAATTTTCTTTTTGCTCACAAAATCAACCAAATTCATTTATAAATTATTTCTTCTTGTATTATATTGCACCTAAACTTAAATCATTTAAGAAAAAATCAATATGCAAAGCCATTCTCTTCAATTGTCAGTTATTTAATATATATTTGTATGTGTATGTGTGTGTGTATGTGTGTGTATGTGTGTGCGCGTGCATGTGTGTGTGTGTACATACACGTATATATGCACTCAAACACGCACACACACACACACACATATATATATATATATATATATATATATATATATATATAGAGAGAGAGAGAGAGAGAGAGAGAGAGAGTGCCTTACCATGGAATAATGGTTAGGAAGACTGGCAGATCATTACTACTGTTGTGAGTTCAATACTCTCTGGGTACCTTGGTACTGTGGCATCGTGCCCGACGAAGTTAAGCTTAATATCTTAATATATATTGTAAACCCTTTTATTAACGGACCCCTTATCACTGGGTTTCACAGATACCAGATAAAATCTGTTCATTGTGGATATTCCATCCACCAGAGGAATATTGTGAATATTCACTAGTGCTGGTAGGGTTGCCAGGTTAGTTTTACCAAAATTGGATACAAACATTTGTTCAAGCGAATGTTGGTAGAAATAATGAAAAAATGTTTTCTGATCTGGTAAAGTAGTATGAATTGGTTGGACTGAATCTGACCTTCGTTTCTTCAGGAAGTTTTTCATTATTGAAAAAAAGTAACATTTGTTGTGTTTTGTGTGTTGTGTGTGTGTGTATGCGTGTATGACCATACTAAATAATTGAAATTCTGTGCTTTGATTAGATAAAAGAAAATTTATCAATCTATAATAATATCAGGGTCCCCCCAATGTAAACTTCCACATAACTGTACCACATTGCACAAAGGGTGACTGTGTTGGCTGTTAGATAAGATCACATTGTTTCATGAATTATGCATCTGGACTCAAGATTTTTTTAACAGTCAATTTCACTCTTCTTTGTTTATAATCAAAAATCTTCTTTCACAAAATCATCCTTTCTTCAAAAGAAGAGACAATATATCTTTTAGAAATTGAAAAACTAAAATGAAAATTAAAAGCATTGTTTTTTTGAGAACTGAACAATGGAGGCAGTTTCCAGGAAAATCCTGGCTATCTTGATCTGAATATGCTTCAGCAATAAGCTTGCAATTTGTATTGTAAGATAGTTTGTATTGTAATTTGAATGTATCAACTTTTCTACCTTTCTACTTTATAATGAAATGAAAAAATAATCAAATAATAAACAAAATTATAGATTCCTGAAAGATGGTTTATAGACAGAGCTGTTTTGGTTTATTGATAAATATGAATCCAAATTATACGGATCCTAAAACCGGACAATTTTGGAAGTCAGATTGATTTAAAATTTTATCTGATATAGAGGGCTAAAAACAGACACGTCTAAAATCAGATATAACTGGCGACGCTGAGAGCAGGTCTTGTCTGTTATCGAGCAAAATGACCAGTAGGTGGCAGGCATGGCACAGCTCATGCCCCTTAATCACTTCTTTATTTACACTCACCATGTAGTCAGTGTTTTACAAATTCACTTCCTTTATGACCCCTGCATTTATTATGATTTCTAACCTTACCACTTACAAGGGATTCCAAACAATGATGTGGTACTGGTATTGCGATGAAATGTGCTGTGTTATCAGTGAATAGAATCAGCCTTATTTTCCTTATTCATATTCTCTTAACAATGTTAATTATATCTGTGTACTGTCTCGTATATACATTTGTGCTATTTTTATGTTTTCAAAAAAATGTAGCATTCAGTAATACGGGACAATCTGACTTATTGGACACTTGCTCCTCCCTATTAGTCTGTTAATATATATATATATATATATATATATATATATATATATATATATATATCACTCTCTCTATCTATACATATATGTCTGTCTCACTCTCTCTCTACATATATGTCTGCCTCACTTTCTCTCTATGTATTTGACTGTCTCATTCTCTCTCTCTCTCTCTCTATACACACACATATATATACATGTCTGTTTTGCTGTCTCTCTCTATATATATGTATACACATACATTTATATATGTATATACATATGTACACATACATATATACACATACATATATACACATCTATCTATCTTCCTTCATATATATATATATATATATATATATATATATATATATATATATATATATATATATATATATATTCAAACCCTATGTCAACTATGCCTTGATGAGAAATTAAAAATCCCTATTTTTGTCAATAGCTCACAAAACAGAATTATTAAACAGAAAAAATGAAATAGCATTAAAATGACGTCACCGCTCAAAATTCATACTAATAAACATAGCTCAATAACCAATACATACTAATACTAAAAATAACCAACACAAATAACATATTCACATAGTTACTTTAAAGAATAATCCAATCACCATAGTCATCTTGGACATGAGGAAACAGATCAAACCAATATAATAAACAACTAAGGTCATATAAAGGGAACTCTAACATTGGTTAACAGATTTCAGTGAGAATAAAATACTCTCAGAGGGGATACATACTACGAAGGAACTGATGCACCAACCACATACTGAGAACGAAAACACCCTTGCCATACCCAGCAGGTTTGTAATTTATAACCACCAACAGACATACATCCCTATCAAATAAAACAAAAAATACAGCAAGCCTACCACTGAGTGAAAACGTAAAAATAGAATAAAAGGAAGATCATATAACCTAGAATAATAGACATCCCCCGCCCCAGAGATGCCCCAAACAGGAATCTAAAATAAACTGAATCATTCAACTGAAGAATCTCAAACAGTGCAGAAACATAAATGTATTTGTGTTGGAAATCCAATATATATATATACGTTTGTACATATGTATATATATATATATATGTATGTGTATATATGTGCATATGTCTGTTCAATATGCATATATATATTTATATAAGTATGTATACATATATGTATTTATATCTATGTATATGTATGTGTGTGCTTATATATATGTATGAATATATATATGTGTGTGTACATATGTATATATATATATATATATATATATATATATATATATATATATATATATATGTGGGTACATATGTACATATGTATGTATATATACATGTTTGTACATATGTATCTATATATACATGCATATATGTGTGTATATACATATATATGTATATATGTGTGTACATATATATGTGCATGTATATATGTATGTACACAAATATGTGTACATATGTAAATATATGTCTGTATGTACACGTGAGTACATATGTATATATGTATGTGCACATATGTGCATATATATATATATATATATATATATATATATATATATATATATATATGTATAAATATATGCATATATATGTGTATATATACATATGTATATGCATATATATGTGTATATATATATATATATGTATATATATATGTGTGTGTGTGTATGTGTGTGTGCGTGTGTGTACATATGTATATATGTAATATATATTTCATTGTCTTTTAAACAAACAATTATTTGAAAGAAAGTGACAATTTATGTATAAACCACTGTAAAGTATTGATATTTTTTGATGCTTGTGAGTAGTCTATGAAGTTTGAAACATTCATCAGAAACAGGATTCACTGAAGATTAAAAGATCTAATGCGTGGAACTGGTGCCTGCGTATAAGTCTTAATTCATGTACGCCTGCATTGTATGAGTAGTGTACGGGTCGTTAAACTAGGGGAGATAAATCACTATTTCCCAGCCTGAACATACCACTAAAACTACAACTACCCCAAGCTCAAACCGCCCACTCATTTATTTTTTTGAAATGCGCTATATATTGACAAAGTATCATAAATACTTCAATATTAGCCGCCCTATTTTCACTTTGTTTCTCCCCCTTTTCCTTGGGTGGTAGTTCAATTTGATATCTTTGTTTGAATACATGATACAATGATTTTTTAGAAGTGTTGCTACCATGGTTATTCCTAGAAATGGTAACGTTTGTCCGTCGACTATCAGTGCAAATGTTCTTCGAACAATTTAAAAGAAAAATACTCAAGTATTTGTTTTATAGATGAAAAATAAATTGAATTTGAAAGAAACATTTTTACAATGTTTTTGAGTCTGTTGTGTATTATAGTAACTTTTTTGTCGATACATGAATAAGTAGATCAACAAATGAATGTGGCTGTTTTCTTCATAATGTCATAATATCAACAAGAATCACAGAAATTGATTCTCATTCTCATTTTATCCATCCAGAAAATTCTATTGAAATTCATTGTGGATTTTTTGAAATATCTGGTGAAAAGTTATGAAATTTTGGTGATATATGTAGGGTGGACATATAACTACTTCGTAGGGGAAGTCATTGCTCATGGGTCCGCCCTAAAATTTAATCACTAATTTTGTAATGTATAGTCTACATTTCCAGAGAATTTGATTGGGAACTTCCGGGGATATATATTGTGAACAGCCATACATAAATAAATGTACCGAAAAAACGGAGAAATATCTCTTAATCAGAAAAACAAAATCTTGAATTCTCCTCCCTCCAAAAAAAAAAAAAAAGAAAAAGAAACTCTTCTGAACCCCAATGCCCACCCTTCTAAAAATATAACTGGAATTCATTGAGTAATTTCGGAGATATTGTGTGGACAGACAATTGGAAAGTCATGCGGATACGACCGAATACATACACCTCTCCAACTTCGTTGTCAGAGGTAAATAAAACTGGAGAATAACCCAAGAGTTATCCCCCTTGTTTTTAAGTGTTCATTCAAAAGCACAATTTCTTCGTCCATAGAAATTGCCTCCATATCTATTTCAAAATTTCATATTTTACGAAAGTGGAAAAATTTCCCTCCGAGTGAATATTAAAGAGAAGAATTATTCAATGGGTTATCGTCGCTAACAATTACTGAGTATAGTATATGAAATCCATTTTTTTTGAAAAAGCAGGCAAAACTTGTCTTTATCATTTTATCTCATTTCATTTTTAACAAAGTACAGCTTTCGTCACTGTGATGATTTTAGTTGAGCAATAATAATTTCTAGAAAAAATACAAAACACTTGTTATTAACTAATTTGAAGCTACATACTCATGTTGTGAAGTGAGTTATCTCCCTTCTTAGATAAGAGTTCTTTTTAAAGGCCTGGTTACTTGTAATAAGGTGTTAAAAGAGAGAAATATGTTAATAATGATCGTACTCTACTTCATTAGCTGAAGGAAATAAATAACTGAAAAATATTCATCAAAGAATGAAGAGAAGAAAACCATGAAATAGATGTATCGGCAATAAATCTGTTGAATAAATAAAACAAGTAATTGCTTGATGAGCCCAAAATGACTCAGCATAATGCAAAAAATAAAGTTGGATGCTTTATTTATTGATATTTTTACACCACAGATTTTTTTTTTCGTTTTTTTTCTGAATCGCAGTTTTCTTCTGAATGTTTTAGTGATTTATCTTCTTGAATTTATAAATAAGAAAACACATACCTAACCAATTTTCTACTAATACATCATCGCAAATAACCGAGTTTTACAGAAACAATTTATCCAAGGGAGATAACTTATTTCACAACTTGCAAGTATACATACTACTGTCTGTAGTTTCAAGAAGGGACATTAACACTCAAAGAGTTTTTTGGACGATTGATCTCTCTCTTGTTTGTATTGTTAACACAACGCTTCAGCTGATGCATTCTACGACATTCTTCCTGCGAACTATCTGAATATGGTCCTGCTCTCTCCTTATTAAGCCTGGGTTTCCATGTCTTGACCTTGTTGTTGAGTAGCGGAAGCCACATAGGGCTAAACTATACACTTATCAGACTTATGCAGCAAGTCGATATGCTGATGTGGAATGCCTCTTTGATTTTTACAATTTCCAAGTTTTAGAGTATCTATCTCTGCTGGACCCATCGATGTCGATCAGCAAAGATTAAAGATACAATAAAATGAAACATTTAAAGCTGAAACTGCGTTGCGACCATGATCAGTCCTTCAGAGTCAAATGACAGATAACGAATTCACTTTTGTTTTACTGCTTGGACTTGAACCTATCCTTCATTCCAAACGCAGTCTTGTTTATTTATATTCTGGTAGTTACGATATTCAATACATGTTTCCGTTCGTTCGTGTTTTTTTCATTAGATAGAGTATTATAAATCATTATTGTTTTTAAAGTTTTGATTACTACCTGGCCACCAATGAAGATGGGACATACAGTCCCTGTCGATTTCAATTAACCAATCAAAATTGGCAAAATTAACTCTACATCAAACAACCTAAATCGGAAAGTCAGCCATTCCACTTTGCTGAGTCGGCAAAGAAAATTCATAAAAATTCAATTCTCAACTGAATGGTCACTAAGGGTTTATTATTTACACATTTTTTTTATATATCTGGATTCCCTTTCTTTGCCTCGCACTTGGTGACATTTTGACCGAAGTGCATGTTAGACATTGTTTATATTAAGTAATTGACATTTACTAATAACAGGGTTTATCTAACAGAGGTTGTTTTTAACGAAATTTCATTTGCATTGAATTCGCTGATTTTTTGCATATTAGAGTTTTCAAATTATTCAAACTTTCATATTTGTGTGATTTTCAATCGCTTATAAAATCCACGCTATCGATAATATCACAACTATGCATTTAACGTCACACTCAATACTACAATTAAGGACTAAATACCCGAGGGTGTTAATGCAGGACACGGACACTACTATCTCTGTGACAGGGCAGACGAAGGTCATGGAGGTCATTCCTATGGAGACTTTAAGCTCTAACTTTCTGAATTTTCCTGTCACTTACCGGGAAAGTTTTTGTAAAAAAAGCAATGAGCCATTGGTTTCTTTTAAGCGGGGTATCATAAAGAGGCCCCTATTCATGTAGAACCTATGGGTAACATTGTCGATATAACCCAGCACGACCTAGCTGTCAGTGTGAAATCTGATGTCAAGCTTGACATACAATGCTCTTCACATCAGTTCTGGTATCTTGACAGCTAGGACAGCAGCTCTAAGTTCGAGCCGTAGGATTGTATGGACTGACAAAGAGGTTAACTTGGCCATCCCCATGACAAACCCTGTGCGGTTCATATTGCTATCATCTAACAACTTTGGGTAGGCTACTGCAGCAATGGCTTCCATGGAAGCGCCCTCAATCAACAGTATCTTAGATGAGTTCTCTGAGCAGAAATTTTCCTTGTATGGAGATCGGTGCCACTGGACTGAGTTGATCGAACTAACTATCCACAGTTGCAAGCACAGCCCCACGCATGAAGGGCCTGCTGGTGTTGACGATCCGAAAAGGGAATGTATCATTGTTTAGGTCCCAGTTCTAAGCCCTGCACGATACCGGAGAGTGAGTTAATAAGGAGAGTTAAAGGTAAAGTTCGTTCAAGTCTTCTTCGTACTAAGTGGATGAAAATACCTGCGTGGCTATTGAACTGTTGGATATTATTGTAAATTTTTTTAGCAATAAAAAGATTACACATATATGGAGTTATCTGCCTTTGACAGGTATCTACCTGCAATTCCTAACACAGTTGTAAATCTCTTTAGAAATGGTTAATTCTTTATTGCTTCCTCTTTGACGTCACACAGAACACCAATAAGATAACCGATTGTTATCTTTACGGTATTCAAACTTTGATGGTAAAACTTTCTACCTCTCTCTGTTCTGACGGCATCCGCTCTCTCCATAGTTAAGGTAGTTTATATAGTTTTTACACGCACCTACTTTTTGCACTCATAACCTTACACGTAAAAAGTAATCCATTCTTCCTTCACCTCCAAGAACACATACTTAGTTTAGTACTCTCGAAGTAGTTAGGCCGGTCTTCCAAAGATAACATTATAGTGGCTATAATTTAGATGACCGAAACTGATAGACATTCTAAGACTCAACCTCGCTTTTAAGAAGTGATGCTCCTCACCCTTCATTCTTCCTTCCTCCTGATCCTTATCGCGGTAGATCTCTCCAAACATCTTCATGTCGGCAGAAAACTCCAGTCTTTCTTTCTTCCCAATTCATTCAAGAATTAAATCTTATTATAACTTATTATTATAGTTAACCTATCAGTTTGTTCTTTTTCTGTGTTGGTTAACAATCAAACTGTGTACTAACCTTCTTTTTGCGTATAAGCAGTGAACACTATATTTACTACAATTTATCTTCTTCGATCAATTCTGATAATTTATTGTTGGGGCTAATATACGTTGCAACCCCAAATTATCTTATGGAGATGTAAGTTGGACAGCATACCCCGTGCTGCCTTGAGCAGGATGACGGTTTCAGTTACGGAGAGAAAATATTTGAGGCCATCGTCGATATATGATTCTCTATGTATAAATTCTTTGGCTGTATGTCCGTTAATTGCAATGCCAGACAGGGTCTGTTGCCTGTTACATAAACTGGTATTCGGTATTAAACAATTGCATTCGTAGGGTCATTGTTTTTGAACCGTAAGAATCAGAAGTTCCTGTGATCTTCCGTCATGATGAAGCTGAGGAACATTTGTTCGATGTCTGCACTGACAGCAATCTGTTCAAATCGGTAAAGCATTAGAACCCCAAGCATTGTTCAGGTCTGGCCCAGCCAGCAACACATCGATGTTTGGCAGCAAATACACCACACTTTATCCCGCTCAATGACTCGTTACGAACTTTAACTCTTCGTTCGCGCCAAGAGACTTCCGGCGAACTCACTTCAATTTTGCCTCATGTTGATTTCAATCTATAGCAGGGCCGACTCTAGGTACCGGCAAGACGGGCAGTCGCACGGACAGTCGCACGGGCACCAAGTGCTAGAAGGTGCGTATCACGCGTTTAAGATATTAAAACATTTCAGATACAAATGCAGAAATGGATGAATAAAAAAATTAAAAACAGCCAAAATGAGAAAATTCCATGATTTTCTAAGAATATAAGTTCAGGTTGCCTGAGTAGCCTTGGGCCCCAGGACCGACCCTTGTCGATGGTAATTGTATACAGTGGTAATAAACCAATTTAAAAAAAAAATTGATTCAATTTTGATACTGTATCCGTTTTTTATTCTGTTTCTTTCTCTACTTGCCTTCTGTAAAGTACCTCATGTGAGGGCTAACACTCATCAACAATGGCCAACATACTTTTTCTCTTGTACGCTAATTGTTACACCGTTTGGTCTGCTACTACCGACTTGTAGAATCAACCTCATATGCTTCTTATAAATTCGTGGGTACGACGCCGATGCCAGCTCGGTGATAAACTAGAATCAAAAACTTTCATGTGTTATTTTCAAAAAATAATAATTTTTCTTTCACCAAACTATAAACATCAAACAGTTCTGTGGTGTCTTGCTTGCTGATTAGTTAGGTATATGCTGCTTAAGACGCTATTGGTTTTAACCGTTTTAATAATGATTGGAAGTGGAGACGAACGAACGTAACGCGTTTGATTTTGATAGCTGACCTCTAATCAAGTGCCATCTTTAGCTACTCAGAATGAGGCCTCGGCTAGCATCTTCCTGTACAAAAACGTGACTTCTCGGCTAATACTTCCATTATGGCTACGGCACAGTTGCTTCCATTTAATTATATTCAAACTTAAGAGTAAAATTATGGACATTCCAACACTCATCTCTTCTTTTAGAATTTAGAATTAAAATAAATTTTAAAGTGTCTGATACAAAATGACGTTTAAATGTTTATATTCCATTGCGAAAGCATTGTCTCATTTTACCTAATTTTGTGAAAATTCTTTTTAGAATTCCCCCAAACTGCAAACAACCGAACACCCTCACTTTAACGTCACTTCTTGTATCCACGGCTGTTGCCCATTACACGTTCCACCCCTTTCAGAAAAGCAATTTATTAAAGAAATGGCAACAAAAATGAAACTTTACTTCTTAGCACCAGCAGACATTAATATATTGGATTTTCAAAAAAATGTATCTGTCACGATCCGAGACAGCAGGTTTTATAAAGTCGAAAAATATCAATTTAAATCTGGTTATATTTTCCTGGCGGATAATTTTAAACAATGATTTTACGCAAAAATTCATTTGCAGACAACAACTTGCATTTTAGTTTTTCAAGCGTCTCTACTTCGTTTCTCCTCGTGAATTTCATTGAATTGGATATAAGTTAAATTTCCGTTGTTTAGCAATTAACATATCTTCATGAAACGTATGGGCTTTGGCGTTTTTTTTTCTCTCCATTTTACCTGACTTTTTTTTCACTGTACCTTGTCCCTCCCTCCCTCCCATCCCCCCAAACACCTGCCTTAGGCAACACAACTGCGAGAGACACGATTTTCTCTCATCTACCGACGGGTTAGAAGGTGAACAGTCAAAAGGTCAAGCTGGTAATCATTCGATACTTCACTAAGCTCTCCACGTAAGATGTATGCACTTATGAGCAAAAACATTATGGCCACCGTTATAATATGATGTTGGGTTTTCACATGAACAGCTTTTACCCGATCAGGTGCAAGGACATTACGTGGTGGAGGTGATGTAGAGCGAACCTATGAGTCCATCGCATCCAGTCATTTGCTCGATTTTTAAAAAATGCCCTGAACTTTTGGCTTGCACCTCAGAGAGAGAGAGAGAGAGAGAGAGAGAGAGAGAGAGAGAGAGAGAGAGAGAGAGAGAGAGAGAGATTTTTTATATACCAATATTTGAGCCTTCTATTTGTTTGTGCCTCTTTCACGCTAAAACTACAAAGCATATTGACATGATATTTAGCATGGAGAAAAAAAATCGACTTCTCACGTAGGATAATCAAGAGGTCATTCTGTAGCGAATTTTCGGTTCTAAACATTGGAAAAAAAATTCTTTTATCAAATTTCCTCCAATACTACTTCTCACGAATGACACAAAGATTTCTTTGAATGAAATTGATTCTCATCAAATTTTAGGCCTTTTAAAGCTTTTTTTTCTAATGTCAGGCACACGCTTTAACACAAGAAGCAGTTGTATTTTTTTACAGAGTAATAGTAACAACACAACCACGCATGCAGATTCAAAGGCGTTGTTGTCTTTTTAATTTTTATAGCTGCCTGGTATTTGATCCCACGGGCTTCAAATAAAAGTTGGGACGCCCATCATGCTTCTGAGGAAACTAGATCCTCCTAAATTGTGCAATGGAACTCGCTTAGCTGTCAAACAGCTTCTCCCACATGTCATCGAGGCCATTACCCTAACTGGGGTTGGCAAAAGTTAGGATGTGGTCATCTCCAGGATCTCTTTTATTCCGACGGACTTGCCCTTTGAATTCGAGCGAATCCCATTCTCAGTGAGACTCGGCTTTGCCATGACCAACAACGAGGCACAAGGTCAATTTCTCAAGATTGTTGGTCTCTACCTGACTTCTCCATGCTTTTCCTATAGCCAGCTTTATGTTGGTTGTTCTAGGGTTGAATCCCTAAACAACCTTTTCATTCTGGTATCCAACAGAAGATACGCGAATGCTGTCTATTAGGAAGCCCCATTAAACCAAGGCTCTACAGCGTTTGTTTTGCTTTGTGTATCATATCATTTTTGAAACCTGTGTTCTGTGCTGTGAGCTGTGGGAATAGATACATTCAGAAAAATATCCATCAATGTTTTGTCAAACTTACAATTACTGTCTCCCGGGCAACACCGGTTATCCTTGCTAGCGTTGAATAAAACAATGAAACAGTCATATCGTCGGAAGTCTATCTTTACATGAGAGTGATAAACAACGTGGAAAACCCATTGGAAAGAGAAGTGGGTAGTTTGCTCTCGGCTGTTGCTTGTAAGTTTACGTCTTACGGGGTATATAACCTACTAACGTGGCCTTGTAAGCTTATTAAAAAATCTTCTTATAAAAACGAAACAAAAAACACTCTGTTTGAAGTTAAATGATATTCACGACCATAGGATTTTCAGATTACTGCAATGATTTGTCCATTTCAACCAGTTGATTAAAATTACGACACAAATGTGACCTACGATGCCTCAGGATCGTTTAATGAACAACAAAAAAAAAACCCCCGTCGGTTTCATTTGAACGCCGTTACACTTGAAAGCACATACTGGGAAATGCCGGTTTTGAAAAAATTTGCATTTATTACGTATCTTTTTATGGTGCAAACATACCAAATTTTTCGTTCTCATCAGTACGCGCCTAAAGTCTGTCTTCGCCTGCCATTAAGCTCAATACAAGTCATTTCACTCAAGTCGAATTAATTATGTAAAAATCTTTATAACTGTAAAATATTAGTTAACAAGTTAGTCTCGCAGATCATATTCATTAGCAGGGAAATCAAAATCGACCCATGTACCCACGTCGAGGGTCGGAAAGAAGAGGGGGAGCCGAAAATGAGAGAGAGGAGGGAGGAGAGAAAAAAGGAAGAACGAAGAGAGGATAGGGAAAGGAGAAGGAAGGTAAGAATAATGAAAGAACTGAAGGAGATGGAAGAGGAAGAAGGAGAGTCGTGCAGACCGACAGAGTAGATGTATCCATCAAGAAATGGTGAAGAAACGAGACGTACTAATGTTTACAAAAATCTAATCCATTTCAAAATGGAAGGAATTTGACGATAGAAACTGCATTGAGGAGAGAAAACTGCGTTAACGAATACGCTTTCGATACTTTAAATCTGTCTTTAAAATAGCGAAAAGGTGGCTAAATATTTCAATTTCGAACTAACTTAATAGCTAAAAATGTTATATATATATATATATATATATATATATGTATGTATGTATATATATATATATATATATTATAAATTATATACCGTAAAACATGCATTAATGTGGGTCATAGGCTATAAAAATGTTGAAGTGCAGCTAATTTTAGTACATCTTTATGTTCTAAGTGAGCAATAATTTCCTGTGTTTATGTATTTTTATGATGTGTCAATGACAAAAATGAGATTTTGTAACCATCCGAGGGAACAAAAGGCCAGGTAAAGGCCAAAAAGCCGAACTGAAATAATGGAGTCAACATAGCTGAAAAGAGTCAAATTCGTTAAATTTGGCCCCCAAAAATGCCAATCTGGCAACCCTGACCGGAAGCTTATCAGTCATAAAAAAATACTCTTCTTCATAAGTGTGGTGAGTTGGATACTTAGTTGATGCCCCCATACAGTAGCCTTTTTGTCAGACTAAGCTAAGCTAAGTAAACGACTATGAATTCAACAATTTGCTTGCTATGGTTGTGAAGTGGTTACGTTCAGCATGGTTGGGCATTCGTAATGCTTCCTTATCTGCCTTTAAAGTAGTTAAAAGCGGTCTGTCCTGAACAGAATAAAAGTGGTCTAACCTGCTTGAAATCATCAATTGCCAACCCGAATACATGAAAATACGGCATAAAATCAACGTCAGAGGTAAGCAGCAGTGGGTTGTGCATGTAGGCGGCAGAGATACAGACTAACCTAACTGGTTTGTTCTGTATTTAAGCCACTCTGCAAGTTATACGATTCCGCCGCACTCCCAAGAGAGAGAGAGAGAGAGAGAGAGAGAGAGAGAGAGAGAGAGAGAGAGAGAGAGAGAGAGAGAGAGAGAGAGAGAGAGAGAGAAAGAGACCCAATTGTAAGTAACATTTCAAGACCTGTTCTTCAACAATTAAAGTAGATTATTTAAACGAGTTATGCATTAATTGTATTCATTTCAAACCAGACTGGATCAAATCTTTTCAGTCAACTCACCCGAACGCTTCCATAATTACAATATGCAACCAGGTACTGTAGAAATTCTACGGTGTGTTTTTGCAGTTCAATAACATGAAGTCATTCATATCATATTAACTCGCTTAGAGACCGCCTTCGGTGACCGATAAACTCTAATCATAGAATTTATTTCCCTCTCATTCTGGAGATGTTCAGTCCTTTTCTCATCTGTCTCTTTACAACCTCCTCCTTCTTGCGATTTTCTCCTTACTCTGGGGACATTCACCATTTTCCTCATTCGTCACTTTTTATCCCCGCTCTTTTGACCTTTCTCTCTCACTCTGGAGATGTTCAGCACCTTTCTCATTTGTCTCTCCTCCCCGCTTCCTTCTTGCCATTTCCCCATGTCTTATCATGTCATCCCTTGTTAAGGAATTTCCTCCCTTTTTTTACCTTGATGAGGTATAGTCTATAAAAGAAATTACAAACGGACAATTATTTGGATTGGGAACAGGGTGATGTAGAAATTGAAACAATGTAAAAAAATACATTTTACATCATAAATGATATACTTTTAAGTTCATCATCATCATCATCATCATCATCATCATCATCATCATTATTTGCAATCTCACACCAGTTGCCTGGTGGTAACTGCTGGAGTTTGAGTGACAGCAAGTCTCCTCAAGTCTCCAGCCCTTCTCTCCTATTGTGGGGAGCGAAAAACTCTAACTTCACAAGCTATTAGTTTGGAAACTTTGGAAATTTTAGATAACTTTGTTTTCCTCTCACACTGTTAGATTAGGCAGTTGTTGAAATCAAAATTTGAAAAAAATTCGAAAACTACGAAGTAAATAATTGTGGTAGCTATTTCAACCACAACGTCACTGATATTATTGCAATGAAAGAAAAAATCAATAAAATCC
This sequence comes from Thysanoteuthis rhombus, assembly GCA_963457665.1. Classification (NCBI taxonomy): domain Eukaryota; kingdom Metazoa; phylum Mollusca; class Cephalopoda; order Oegopsida; family Thysanoteuthidae; genus Thysanoteuthis; species Thysanoteuthis major. Next base: position 45,134,023 of record OY735202.1, read on the forward strand.
CATGAAACGAAAAATTTGCAACAAAGAGAGAGACTTTGTCTTCAAAATTTATAGTGGCACATTGAAAGAGCCCAGAGATCCTTCAGTATTATCATCAACTTGCAAATTGGACTGGAAATTTATTTATTGTCCAAGTTAGATGGCATTTTAATGCTAACAAAAATCTACCATGTCCGTTTTTGTTGATTTATGTTACCTCCCCTTACACACACAAACAGAAATTGGATCATTATTAATATTCCCCTTCTGTCAGTAATGCTTATTTTGATTCTTGCCTGATGATTAACTATTTCTTCTTGAATGTCAATGCATCTCCCAAGTAAAACAATGAGCAAACAAAATAGTTCTATTCTGTCAGGAATACTTGCATTAATCCATGGCCACCGGCAATCCCTTTCCCCTAATTTTCAATGCCCGTGTGTAGTAAAATTATTGTATTGTATTTTCAGAGTAAAATAATTAGCAACGCATTTGCATTATACATAAATAGCTTTATCATGTGAGCAAAACTTCCATTAATTCCTGACCAATGGCAATGACTTGAAAAAAAAATGCAATGCATGTCTACAGTAAATTAATATCAATTCATTTTTCAATAAAATCATTTGCAATACAATTGGGTTACACGTAAAATAACCATATTGCGCCTGCAAGAGAAAAGGCAAAGCGTCTCATAGGAGTATAGACGACCGGTGACGAAATTCTGGTTTCCATTGCGCAGGTCAGATCAGTGATCCGTGCAAGTTCTAAATTTTGTAACCCTAAGCACCAACGGAGGGAATCCATAACCACACAGCTTAGAGCGTACACAATTAGCTGCCGAGAGCCTAATGAATAGTCCTCAACATTCTGCGTCTTGGAATCGAACTCGAAACTTTCTACGTAGGAGGCAGACGCACTAACCATTACACTATCCGAGTGGACTAATTGGGCCTTCAATCTCTGTTTTCCGCATATTTAATGATCAACTGATTGCCAACTCAAATTTTCGGTTAAAAAGTCGTTTTTTTCCTCTCTTAACGCCATGAAATTATTTGTTAAAACAAGAAATAATCAAAGCTGATCGAGGAAATGGTGGGGCAGCTGCATAGTCAGTGGTCAGCGATGAGAAAAGACGGTACTTGATCTCCAGATACGGGGTTCAAATGCAGTCAGGTATAAAATTACAACCGTGATCGTTATTTTCTTTTCCCTCCCTCTAACACGAGAGTTTGTGGCGTCATTGTGTAATCATTTGAGCGAGTGAGGACAGTGATATGTTCAGCAAGAAGGCGTGATCAAAGATGATCGCATAATAACGTAATAAAATAAGGACACGGCACATCGTGACCGAGGGAGAACACGTAGCCAGTTGCTGATGTGTATTTGTCTCGGTGGGGGATGGGCTGGGAGATGCATTTATGAAAGCCACTAGTAAAGATTCACGGCAGTATTTTCTTTCATTCTCATTTCCCTTGCTTTTTTTGCACGCCTGGAGCTTCAGTGATGGACTGCCGCAGCTAACATTATTTGAAGTGGTCTGACGATTCGGTCCAGTGGAAACGAAACTTGACCTCTCATAAATCGCAACAAAGAAATCAATAGATTTACAGTAAAGGTTTGCTATCGGTTCGTAAATTAATTATCAAGGGAAGGTAAGCGATTACGTTGGCTTATGCGTCTTCTACTGCTGCTGCTGATGCTACAAACGCACGGGATGAATGAAAGCAGACAAGAGAACATTCAAAATTGTATTTCATCAAATTTAAATATGAATCTTATTTCATCAAATTTAAAGGATGTAATTCAAGGATAGTTTGTCGGTTAGTTATAGGATTTTTTTTCATAATGAAAAATCTAAACAGAATATACTCTGAGACCTAGCAATGAGAATTCATTAAACATTTTTCTATCTCTGACACCGTTCCTCCTACTAAATTCATGTAAATAGCCGGTAAAAAAAGGTATCCCACAGTGCTAAATTGTCGCCATAATTTCTATTTACCATGTTTTAAATGTTCAAGTTAAATGTTCAAGTTATCTGCTTTCGTTCATTTCATTCGTTAGCATCAAGAGCGACAGTAGAAGCAGATACATAAGCCAACGTAATCGCTTACCTCCCTTTGATATTGAATTTACGAGCCGAATCTTTCCTTGATTTTGTATCCTCAGTATGTTCTGAATGAGGAAAGTTTTCAAAAATTGTATGAAGAGAAAATCCTAAAATTCAAAATGGCTGCCATTCGAGCGAGTGGCAGTAATCCATCTCAAGAACTGGGCACTGTTTCAAATGGAAATGTATTGCTCAGGTTCTAAGGATACGCTTTGTCGAGTGGCTTGTATAAGCAGTTCTCGGGAAAGCTGTAATTAATCGGTAAAGGAGAAAGTCCAATGTGTCGTCACTTACAAATCACTATCTAGATGAAAAGTCGTCCATAGTCCAGTTCCGATTTGGGATACGATTCGATGGAAATTCCCATTGTCATGAAGGCTATCACGCTATGAGGTGTATACCCCGTATACGCCAGAGTACTGTAACATATATACCGTCACAGCCGCTCCTTTATCAGGCTACATGAAAACTCGAAGCCATTTCAGCACCAAAAAAGTGGTAAGGCAAGGTGATACCAGTTCGCCCAAGCTCTTCACAGCCTGCCTCGAGATTATCTTCAGGAATTTGAAATGGGAAAATAAAGGAATCAAATCTGAATATCTGAGCAACCTCAGATTTGCAGTCGACAGCAGCCTTTTTGCAGAAAACCTGCATGACCCCCTACTAATGCTAGATGAACTAAATGAAGATAGCAAGGAAAGGCAGCGTACTTCAGCGAAACAAAGATCATGTGTAACAATTACGTTGGAAATAAGGACATAATTATCAAAATCGAAAATGCAGAACTGGGGAAAGTAGACCACTACATCTACCTAGGACAACGAATCTCCGTGAAAGCCTCAAAAGAAGAAGAAATCAAGCGAAGAATCACTCTAAGATGGCAAGTCTTCGGCAGGGCAAGCTCAACCTTCAAAAACAAGAAGATTCCATTAATCCTTAAGAGCAAAGTGCATCACCGATGCATCCTCCCGATAGTCACTTATGGAGCTGAAACATGAAACCTACTCAAAAGACAGACTCGCAAACTGAGAAGCATGCAACGTGCACATGAAAGAATCATGCTCAACCTCACGTGGAGAGATCACAGGACAGCACAATATATCTGGGAGAAAACAGGAGTCTGAGACATAATAGAATTCATTAGAAAACTCAAATAGCAATGGGTAGGCCTTGTTACAAGAATGACAGACAACTGATGGACATCACAAGTTACAACATGGATCTCCAGAGATCACATGTGCAACCGGGGCCGGCAGAATACAAGATGGAGAAACGAACTTAACAAGTTCAGAAAGTATAAGCTGCAGACGTCCATGATAGAGAGGTGTGGCGAATCCTGGAGAAGGTCTATGTCCAACAACGGACGTTGGAAGAATGATGATGATGATGATGATGATACATGCAGGTCAAGGCATTTCAAGTCTCGGACTCCTGTTTCAGAATTTGTCATGCAGCAGAAACAAGATAATTCAAGGGTGCCGATATCAAATCTGCTCTTTGACATTCACCATTTTCGTTGTTATTACACGAGAGCTGCAGCATCTAAAGAGTTAGCACTGCTCTCCTGTTTGATCCGGAGGGAAAGGCTGTAGAGATGGTAGTTTCAACCTCTTCGTGTATTTTAAGAACTACTCTATCAAGATGGTTCTCTAAACTCCAGAATAAGTAGTGCTCAGATGGTGCAAGATCTGGAGAATAGGGAGAATCTGCAATATTTTTTCAATCGATATTTTCAGTCTTTTCAGGTATGATCTTCGCTGTACGGGACCGTGCATTATCATGATACAATAGTACACTTTTGCAATAGATCAAACTGAGCCTCTTTTCCATCGAAGTAGTATTTTAACTCTCCAACTGCTGACAAGAGATGATGTTTACTGTAATCGTAGCAACTCGAAGTGGACCAATCCCATCGAAACACTTACCAAACCATTTCCTGGGTGTATGTCTATTTTGGGTTGTGTTACAGCCAACTAGCCTCCACTATGAAATTGTTTACGTCGCTTTATATTCTTGTGAAATATCCATTTTTCATCACCGGTCAATAATCTACTAAGAAAATGGCGAAAAGTGCAGATTTCCACTCTTGCTTTACAGTGGTAGGCTTCTGTCAAATGACGAGGAACCCATTTTTCAAGTTTAGGCGTCTTTCCAAGTTGTTACAGATGAATTGTTTAAATTCAGTTTTTGAGCTAATTATTCAACATTGTCAGCACTATTTCTACCCGATGCAGAAAAAAAGCAGCGCTAAGATATCTGCTGTGGTTTGTCGGTTTTTATTGTTTTGGGCTGCATTAACATAGGATTCATAATATAGCTGAGAGAATTATTCCCAACCTCACATGGAGAGATCACAAGACAGCACTGTATAACAAGGAAGGAAACAGGAGTCCGAGACATCATAGAGTCTATCAGAAAACTTGAATGGCAATGGGTGGGTCATGTTGCAAGAATGATTGACAACCGATGGACGTCACATCTCACAACATGGATCCCCAGAGATCACATGACAAATTTAGAAAATACTGGCTCTGTGACGCCTACGATAGAGTGATGTGGCGAATCCTGGAGAAGGTCCATGTCTAGCAATGGACGTTAAAAGACTGATGATGATGGTGATGATGATGATGATGATGAGAACGTTCTTACAGATAAAATCAAGTAGGTGCTTACTATTACTTGAAAGGGAACATGGCTCTCATGATTTAGCTAAATAGGGGAAAAAAGTAGGGAGTTGTAAGCTAGAGAGGCACATCACTGACGAATGAAAGACAAATTCTTCTCGTGTGAAAATGTCACGCTAATTAATTCCTATACATGAATTTTAAACAAATCAGAGAAATGAACTTCTTGCAATGTGTAGTGAATGTCAAGCCTTTTCAATGTGTAAATCAAAATCCTGTAATCAAGGTACTTATGAATTGAGCCGAAGCGTTGTTATATACACATATTGTTGATGGAGAGATTCTGTCGGACTGTCCTCTTGTCTCTTGGATTCCCCTGAATAAATTGGGGGTCTTGTTTTCTTTGAGGGTTAGGCCTTTTTTCTTGGAATTTCCGCACGACACACAACATGGATCTCCATGAATCACATGCGCAGCAGAGGCCGGCAGAATACAAGATGTAGAGACGAACAAGACAAATTCAGAATGTACTGGCTCCACGACGCCCACGATAGGGAGATGTGGCGAATCATGGGGAAGATGTATGTCCAACGATGGACGATTTTAGAATGATGATGATGATGATGATGATGATGATGATGATGGTGGTGGTTGTCAAAAAAGGTAATCTCCAGGAAAAACCTGTTCATTTCGCTTCATTTCGGCAATTCTGGGGGAAAATGTCCAGGGGTTTTTGTTTCCTTTGAAGTTTAGACCCTTTTCTGAGAAATTCTGCTATCTGTAATCAAAGGGGGTAATTCCCTGGAAAAAACCTGTTTATTTCGTCCAATTTCAGCGATTCCAGGGAAAATGTTCAGCTTTCGGCAAATTCTCTGGCGTGTTTCGGTTTCCAAATTTAATCATCATTTTCAGGTGAATAAGCAAATGAGAAAATGAGAGTGAGAAGGAAATACTGAGAGAGAGAGAGAGAGAGAGAGAGAGAGAGAGAGTATGAAAGTGTGTGTGTGGATGCATTTGTAGTATGTTGAAGTTATATTTTCATTTTGATAAAATGTTATATATAGAGTTCGTTCGCTCGTTCGTAAGAAATTGAGATCATTACATGTCAGAACACGACAAACTCGCGTCCGCGAGTTAAAAACGTTCACATGGTTTCATATTTAAACTAATCGTTTCGTTAAAAAAAACTGATTATTATATTGACAAGCGCTTTGGTTGCTCCGGGTAACGGTTTTGTTGATTTCTCACTTTTCCTGTCTGCCTCTCGGTAATTTGTTTGTGTCAATTGTTGTCATTTGGATTTATTTATGATATGATTAGTCTCTCATTAAAGTTGGTGCGGATAATAGCTGAACCCAACAAGACGATCTGTTTGTGGCACGTCGCTCAAGTTGGTCATCTTACAAAACCTTTCAGATTATTTCCGGCATTTTTTTTTCCGTTTGAAGGTAATATCCTATAAACACCATGGATATTTCGGGTTGCTTCCGCAGCTTAATAATTTGTTCTAAACTTATAGATCATTACGTGTCTCCTGCGCTCCGTAATGAAAATTAATTTTAAGGATCAGTTTGTGTGTAACACTTTATTAATGAGCAGACTCCGACCCCCAGACAGAAATGCCAGGGAGCCGTGCAGTGGTCATTGGCAGAGTGCACTGATACAACAACCTGACAGAGCGCGAAGATACTCTGATCCTAAGCTGAAGTACCAATCCATACGTACATAATCCCATCATTTTTTTTGCGGGTATTATGCTAATATAATATAATGAATAAGAAAAAATCAAAATTTTATTCGAAATATGCACGCTACAACTATGGCTTTGCGTCAGACTAAGCTTGCCTTGCTAATTAGCCAAAAATAAGAACAAAGTACGTATTGGGGGCCTATCACGTGACCGAAGAAGTTGTGTATTCTCCACTGACAGCTTTATTTTTTTTTTTCTTATCTTAGATGTTGAATGGTTTGCTCTCTAATACAACCATTACTGCGTTTAGTTCGATCGGCACCGGATGTCCCACATTTGTGGCGTTGTGTCGTATCAATCGTTCGTGTTTTGTTTCGATTATTTTGATACACTTAATTCCCTGTAGAGTTTCAACTGATTTATATGCATTGATGTGATGAAATGCAAATTTGTGTAGCTTATTCAGTTTGAATTGACTGAACCCATGAATTGATTTGATTGGAGCGCCGTTGCCAGTCAACGAAAAAGCTTGCCTGCTGTAAGACAGTCAGAAAGGTTGATTTGGTTGCAGAAATGGACAGAGAGGAAAAAACGTTCTTGGCACAATGTTATGGAGTGAAGGACTACTAAACAAGTAATCCTTTACGAAAAAATCAACCCTGAAAATAAAAATGAAGTAAAAAAAATTTCACCTGAATTTGGGCGGGTAAAATTTCGTTTTTGTCATCATTTCGAAATTTTTTTTTCATTCGATAGTTTACAGTTTGTTTCCAGAGGCGTATCGAGAGGAGGCTCAACAGGAGTGGTAGATGATTGGACAGAAACCCAGAACAAAAAATACAACAAATCAAAATAATTGCCCTGCTCTGGATAAGTACTTGAGGGTTTTGCAGGGGGGGGGGGAATCTAGACTTATACTAAGTTGAAACCTAATGAGTACCCCTTTTCTCAGGGGAGTGACTCGGACCTGAGCTCTAAAGGTCGCATAACTGTCGGATCGCTACGCTGGAAGTTAGGATATCTCTATAGTCAGCGCACATCTGCACCTGGTATATTTGCTCAAAGTTGCTGGCAGCCTTACCATCTGGAGTATATGAGCTTAAAAATTGCAGAGAGTCGTACTATCCAGAGGTTCTTTGCTTAAAATTGTAGACAGCCGTACTGTCCCGATTCTCCCTTAAACGGACGGTAAAACTCTAGCCAGCTAGACATCTACCAAGTGCAGATGGTTCACATTCTGCAGTTCAACCACAGGTAATCCTTACTGTCAGGATACTCCCACAAAGAGCGACAGACCCCCATAGTTAGATCGCCAGGACAAGGACACTCCTGTCAAACATACAGCCTTAAAGTCCTGCTCCTATCCGTGCCATCTCGATGGATCACAGGATGAAAATCCTTGGTTCAAAAATGGGGTTGGCCAAGAGCAGGCTGACTTCACCTTTAAACACAGGCTCGGGGCTATTATGCACACAAATCCCGTTTCCTATGGTCCTACTGCTGTAGAAACCCATCCCAATAATTTTTGCTCGCGAAGCCAAACCATTCATTCATCCTTGATATCGATCTGTCTTCATTCATAGATAACTCAACTATATATATATATATATATATAGAGAGAGAGAGAGAGAGAGAGATCAACTAGTATAATAAACAGCGATTTTCTTTGTTCTCGATTTTGCTGATAGAATAACATCAAACTATTTGAAAGAATGAATTCTCCCAGGTAAAGGAATTCTGTATTTTTTTCCTAAAAATATCTCAAAAAAATCCAAATACAGAAGTGAATTTTTCCTTTCTGGAATTAACGAGTGCATCATATGAAAAAAATGGATTAGGACACACTTCGTATAGTATGATCGGCAAGCTAATTTTGTTGACTGTTATTAGTGAGTTATATCCTTATTACATCTCTGACTATTGATGGTCTGATACCATGCCGCTCTGTTAGTAAGTAATGCGAAAGGGTAAGGTATATTTCCGGGGACAGGGGTGGGCAAAATGATTGTGGAGGTTGCTACGTATGGATTACGTGCAACACATTCAAATTTGATGTTAAAAGCGCGGTCTGATCAATTATTGGACAAAGAGGTGGATATAAGTAAATATATATTCTTTATTCAGAGTAACAACAAAAGGGAGTTTATCAACCTAGATTTTCATGTCCCGCTGATGTTCATGGAAGTCGGTATGAATTCAGGAAGGTAGAGAAATCCTTTAGATTGTGTAAGGGTGGGTAGTATGTATATGTTATGGTTCTGGAGTGTTCTAGTAGTTCACGTTGAGTCAAGTGCATGTTAAAATTGTGGGCCCACGTGGACGTCAGTGGAAGAGTTGATGAGGGACTGGATCCGTATAAAGAACATGTGCGCCAAGTACAAATGTTGACGCAGGCATTAAACGGGGTAAAAAGACACCTACAAGTATTTAGACCCGAAAAATGAAACATAAATTTAATGCACACACGAAGAATGTAAATGAAATACTTATAATGGAAACATTAATACGTCCAATCGTATTAAGAAGAGAAGAGGAAGGGAGAGGTCTTTTGGGTTTAGATGATTCCTAGACGTAAAAATGGGATATAGGATAGAATAAGGATTTAGGGGACACGTGGCATAAAGGGTCTAATGTTATTTCGTCTATCTATCGAATTAAGCCTGATGAGTTGTGCCTGTTATAATGAGTGGTATAGTTGACCAAGCTAGATTATAGAAAGAGAGAATAGGTGCAAGAAGGAGCTAAAAGGGGCAAAATGATGAACGCAGCGTTTGAGAATTCCGGGCGCCAGTGGATTGTGTAAATGTGAACCAGGCGACGTTACCCGGAGAAAAGATGGTCACGAACCTTCTGTTGAATCTAGTCTGCCATTGCTTACATCTGAAATAGGTAGGCTCCCAGACCCTCGCTAAATGCCGACCTGTGTTTGGTTGAATATTCGTGAATATTTCCGACATTTAAATTTTTAGATATTTTCTGTTACGATTTCGGAGGGAAATCAGTGGAGCCTGTTTTTTCACGATTTTTGTTCACTGAGTTTGAGTGGTTCCTACGACGTATATTCGGAATATTTCATAGCGACAACCCTGTCACTAGCGAAGAATAATGCCATCTTTTTATACAGACACATCAGGTTGAGGTTACATAGAACAATTGTTCAACACCATTATCCTTTATTGATTATAAAGTTTGGAATGTCACTCCCCTTCAGTCAGAACGCACATTTTACAGCAATAATTATCAAGCTAATCTTGATGACCGTTGACTGTGTTAGTTAACTTTGTAAATTCGCGTATGAGTTTCACTTTCACCCCATCCAAAACCTTACACACTTACGTCAAATAGAACAATGAGATTTTTGTGATTTTTCTAAGATCACGCTGTTTCACGAATCATCAATCCAGACTTGAAGTTTGCCGATGGTCAATCTCAATCGTCTTCGGTTATAATCGGAAACTTTCGTTCAGAAAATCACCTTATTATATATATATATATATATATATATATATATATATATATATATATATAGGGAGAGAGGGAGAGAGAGAGAGAGTATCTTTCAGAGATTGAAAAAATAAACTGAAAACCAAAAACAACAATTATTTTTTGGTTGGCTTGAACAATGTTAGCACTTCCCAGGAAAATTCTGGCTACTTAGATCAGAAAGTCTTATTTCCCTCATCTATGATTATTTCATATTTAAAAAAACAAAACAAAACAAAACATGATTCGGTAATACCGCAGGATCGGCATTAACGGACACATGCCACTCCCCATTATAAGATAGTTAACAGTATTGCAAACCAAAAATCAAAAAACAGAAACAAAAATTGGAATTTGTTTGTCAATTTTCTACATCTCTTGACAACAGATTGGGTAAAAAACGAAATTGAGACATCATTATCATCAGTAGTAGTAGTATTCTTACCACCACCAGCCGCCTGCCTGCCTACCTAACTCAACGACACACAGAGCAGGGTCTTACTTACCAGCCGCAGCCAATATTGTGTCTGTAAGTTCGCAGGATCCACTTCTCATCTTCATGCTTGCTTTACCATTCCAGAAAACTGACCAACAAACAGAGAAAGCGACAACGGTCTTGATATTAGATAATTAATTATGAAGTGATAACTTATTTAATCAATTTGAAAAATACACTCTGAGGATAAAGTTATAAAAACATTGTAATCGAAACTTTGCGCTAAGGACAAAAAAAAAATATCAATTTTTTCAATAAAATTTGAGAGACTTTGTGTTTAAACAAGGTTTTCAGTTATATTGTTTGTCAGGCATTTTCATAGATATATTTTCATGAAAAAGAAATCGTATTATTTAATCACATTCTGGTCTTCTGCTCACAATTATTCTGTGCAAATTTCGATATATTTCCCCAATTATGAAGATCCAGATTTTATCACAAAGGAATGCATTTTTTAAAATTATTACACTGTACTTGGATCGAAATGTGGGCAACTCGCGAGCACTATTTTTGGGGGTAGGTTCGAGCCCCAGCACATCGCTCCAACTCATTTTATAAAAAAAAAGAAAAGGAAAAAAGAAGCAACGTGCTCGGCTAATTCTACTCTTGTCTGCTTGATCAAGTCTTCTTCCCATGATTTCACGCTTCAATAGCCGACAACCAGCATTTTAAAACATTTTTGCTGCAGTATAAATCAAAAAGTTGTTTGTTTAACAATCACTTGTGCGGTGACAAAGCATATCCGTGTGTGTACTTTTGCGATAACTATAAGAAAAAACAACAACGAAAAACATTATTATCCGGTTTAATGTTTTCCTTTCTGATTGAGAGGTTTGAATTGCCTTGAAAGCTCTTTCATTTAAGAGAGAAGAAAAAGCAAAACAAAAAACAAACAAAAAACACCGAACCGGACCGGAATCCCAATGGAGAAAGGCAAAAATTTGAAACCAAATTTAATTAACCTAATCCATTACCTCATCATTGTGTCAGCGGAACAAGCGACCCGATTCGATTTTACTTGAAAGAAGAAAAAGGATATTTTCTTGAATTAATTGAAGCCAAATTATTTCAAGATCATTCTTCAATTCCTTTTAAATTTCTGTAGCCTTTATTCAGATTTTAAATCTGACCTTTTTTCAAGAGGTCAACGTATGCTAATTTAAATTTCAAGTTCAAATCTCGTTAAACGGTTATTTTTCCGTTATAAAAAAATATACATCATAAATAACATCAATAAAATGATAATAATAATAAGGATGCCCAAGTGCTGATAAAAGATAAGCGTATAGGTCATTTTTAACTTCAGGAGTTGATATTTTGATTTGATCGAAGTATTCAACTACCTTCATTCAAGATACTCCGACAACTTCCGTAAAGTTCCGAAAACTCTCGGGTTATTACGTAAAATGATTTTTATGTTGTTTTTTTTTCGCGCTTGTGTGTGCATGACTGTGGTTTTCGGGTGTTTAGTTTTCTTAAAATCTTTACTGGATGGTCAATAGTTGAAAAAAATTGATTGACTGAAAAATATAAAAAGAAAGATAACAATGCGCTCTCAGTCAGAGTGCTTGCTCACAGGTAATCACGTGGTCGGCATAAACAGTCTCGGCGGCAAACGAAGGAAGCCGGCTCCTTCGTTTGGTTTAGTCCGTTGCAGTAGCAGCCGTAAATATTATTTTTAAATACTGTGAGTACTAACACAATTTACCTACTACTATACACCCCGAGAAAATAAATACAATCGAGTCTCGGTTCATTAATGATCGATATAGCGTTATTTTAAATCTTTAATGATTTATCGCAGTGTCGTTTCCGAGTGGACTGACAAGTGCGGCTTTTCCTTCGTTCAAACCGTCAAGTAGAAAGAAAAGCGGTTTTCCTTGTTAAGGGTACAGGTATACCTTGATTAGTGCGGTTAATTAGGTCAATTATTTCCGTACTGTTCAAACCGCATCGCTCAAGGTTTTATAAATTTTTTTCTTCTTCCAGTTTATAGTATACTTGATTGCCTTAAACTCTACAGTAATACATTAGCCGCTGTAAATCAAAATCAGCGCTGATCAAAACCGCATTGTTCAAGGAATACCCGTAATTTATTCGGGTCTAAGCACTTGCAGCAACCAGTCTGTTTTATTATTAAAAAAAAAATAATAATACCAACCACCGTCCTGACCTGATGTATCTTCTTCCTCTTCTATTTATGTCTTTTTATATTATATGTATTTGTGTCTGTTGAAAATTAGTTTAGGTTAGATGTATTATTACCCCCCCCCCACTTTCCTTCTGTTGTGTGCAACAATGAAGCGACCCGGCTAATAACATTCATTAAAGAAATATAAAAATTGGAACATTCTTTTTACTATTAAAATCATTGTTATAAACTACTGAGTGAGGAAAAAAAATTCTATATGAAAATCATTGAATTATTTTAATGAATTCTTAATTCATATTCAATTAATTGTCTGGGATCGACTGATGTTTGTATGTCTATGAATTACCGTTTATAACAACATTATCCGTGATTATTAAACAGATTCTCTTTTTTTTTTCTTCTATGTATCAAAAGTTCCTCTTTTTAAAAATCTTGGGCCATTTAGAGCTTCTAATACACGCTTTTAAAATATAGGTTGTCCGTAATTGTAAAAAATATCATTTTGCATCTCTTTTTTTTTTTCATGATAGTTTCCTTATTATTTAAGGAAAGATAAGTGAACTAGCGAGCCCGGAAGATCTTAAGAAAAAGACTTGATTTCCTTTTCTTTTTCTTCTTCTTCTTCTTTGTCCCATTTCACTTTATTTACTTTTCAACATCATCGCCTGCCCCCGACTAGAACTGTTGCTGCTACTACTAAAAAAGATTTCCACCTACGATAAGAACTAAAGGACGGTTAGTCTTCATTCTCGATTACGTTTATTTATTGTCCTGACAATACAGGTGCCCCGGAAAAGACAAAGAACTGACTTTCGCTGCAGGGTTTTTCTCTAGTCTTTCAGAAGACAAAGAAGCAAAGAAAACAAAAAAAACAACAGTATATTTTGGTGAAAAATGGAAAGTTACTAAAAAAAACCCAAACAAACCCTAAGTATCTGCATACCGGACATTTAAATTTAGATCCGACTATTTTCACGCTATTTTCGCCCGGTAAGTTTTGTTTTTTTCCAGAAGTAGAAAATATATAAAAGTATAGACTAAAATATTCTTTTATAAGTTGTTATTCGTTAATTAGTTGGCTGTTAGCCTGAATAATTGAAATGAAGTTTTTTTAAATAGATTAATGAGATGACTAATAAAGAAATCAATTATCATAATATTTTAAATCTAAAAACGTTTTCCCTTAATTTGATTACTGGAGTCGAGGTTACGCTAGCTTTCCGTGCGCAAACAATTGAAATGTATAAATTATTGTCTTTTTTTATTTAATTGAAAAATACAATAAGTTAATTTCAGAATTATTAATGTATTGTCCCTTTCTTTTTTTCTTGACGTTACTTTTCACTTTTCTGTACAACCTTTTGCACGTGGTAAGAAAAAGTGAGGTTATAGTGAAAAAAAATCATAAACCATGAAAAAATTTTAATGATCTCTTTCAAAGCATGTCTTATTCATTTATTGCACTTTTTTTTTTTACTAATTTTTCCCCATTTATTCTATTCACCGTTGAAAAAGATGCGTCCTGTTGTGTTAGTTAAAAACAAAGGAAATCTTTGTGCCAACAGATTTGCTGAAGTCTATTTGCTTTATTTATTTATCTAATCGACTTGCTCTTAAGGCTACAATCTAGTTTTTTTTTTTAAAAGCAAAACTAATTACCGACCCAAGAAGCGTATTTATTGTATAAATCTTGAAAGAATTTAGAACCTGGATAAATCTGATCAAAATAAACAATACAATGAACACCCACCCTAGTCAATCATCGTGCCTGAGCTATACTAAGGCCGGTTGACCATTGAATATTATATTTTTTTATCATCCAAGCGAATATTGATTATTGATCTACATTTTTCACTTACGATTGTACTTTTCTGTATAGTACAATTTACTGGTAAAATTAGAGATTCTGATTTGGCATCTATCCGGAAGCCCTTTTCTTTGTTTTACGTTATTGTTCAAAAACTCTGTATTCCGCTTTTTGTTTAAAGTTTTTTTTTGTAAAACTTATCTTTTTTTTTTTAAATTAATTTTCAGTGTATTTACTTAACCCCACATCTATCCCATAGTTTTGGGTTGTTAATTACCACAGTTGTTGTGAGTGGAGCATTTGGTCACAATGGTCAGTTACAACAAACTCATAAGTAGTTATCAAATCTAATGAAATTTTTCAGTCATTTATTTCCACAACAGAATTAGGATTTTTTTTTTTTTACTGCCATTTGTATTCATTTCATTTGGAGAGAAAACATTAACTTTCAAAACTTGAAAGGGCAGTTTACCCCATGCTGGCCCTGAATTTTTTACCGCTTTGTTTTCATTTGATATTTACTTTGTTGTAAGTGACCCGTTGCCCCCGCTGAGCAACCGTAGTAATTTTCGCCGCATGGAAGGCTAAATTTTAATATTTTTGAACGTAAACTTCAAACGATTTCTAGAACACCAACAGATTGCGTGTATGTACGGACAAAACAGTTGTTCGGAGATTATTATTCACATTGAATCACTAGTTCGTGATTTTTACTTACTAATAATTGAGTCATGATCACTGATTTTTTTTCCTTTGTTTCTCAATTGTCCCTCATTTTTGTCTTAGTTTTAGTTTGAAAACAAACATCGCTTTAAAAATTATTTAAATCTAAGTGATTTTTTTTAATGATTTTGAGATTTAAGGTATAAAGTTTGAGTAAAAATTGAGCCACGCTCTTCAATTTCAATTGAAGAAAAAGATCTTTTTAATTGTCATCTTAGTTTCTTTTGAAGTGGTTTGGCAGTAAATATATAAAATAAACTACCCCTGAAATCATTTGATCTTGCCCCGTGTAGGTGTTACTATTCCCCCCGACCGACCCACGATACCATTTCATGAACGTATTGGTCATTTGTTCTGGACTGTGACCAACTTTTAATTCCTTTTCCTTTCATCTTTTAATTTCAAGTTGAATTCAACTTTAAATATTTTCTCCTCTTGGTGTACACTTGACGGGATGAAGTCGGGAGACCCCGAGTCGGGAAAATGCCGCAAGTTCTTTAGGATCCCGCGATCTCGTAGTTATCCGTCCCAAATCTATCACGTTATGGCGAGGAGACTCGATCAATTACAACAAAATACTAGGTATAAAATCTAATTAATTTCGAAAGAAAACGTACCCACCAGCTTAGTTTTCCGGCGATACAATAATGATACTATAATAATAAATACGCACCGTTAGCTAATGGAGTGTTTATCTTTTAAATCAGTCATTTTTACGTTGTTTTCATTAGATTAATTAAGATTCGATTTTTTTAGCAATCCGAAGTAAAAATATCAAGAAATATTTTTCCTATGTAGTTTGAAATGCTTTGACTGAATTTGACCTATCTACCCATAGCTTGGGGAGAAGTGGATTCATGCCTTCACTCCCAAAACATGTTTGCCAAGTGAATGCAAATAGCCGAGTCCGAAACTTTTTCATTCATTTGGCTTATTCAGTTTTCCGTGCAGGTAACCGTTACGCCACTACGCTCCACTTTCGTAATAACTTGCAAATAATTGTAATTTCAGTTCTGAATATTTGGTCAAATTAGAGATAAAGATACTCAACAAACCAAGTTTCAGAGCAACATAATATTGCTACATTTACTCTAAATGACTATATTTCTCAATAAACAGCCTTCAAAAAGAGGCTTAATCTTCTTCCTTGGTGAATGAATCTGACATTCTGACCTCAAATGAAGCTGCTGTAAGGATTAACATCGCAGCCTCAATAATGAAAATTACATAACGCACTTTGGAGAATGATCATTTTAAATGGCTAAAAGTGGCTGGACTATTAGAAATATGGCTAAAACTGGGTGGATTTCATCTCTAAAAATTTGTATAAAGGCTCTATTAAGTAAAAATAGAATGAATATTTCTATATGAATATAAAGAACAGCACCTTTAGATCTAGAATTACATCATTTGAACATTAATATCTGATCACTACATTGTATATTTATACTTGTTGGGGCCTTTGTATGTCTTAGGAGCTTATACAGTTACTACGAAATGAAATCTACCCAATTTTAGCCTTTTTAAAAAAAAGATGTAGCCCTTTAACCATTTGAAATGGCCCTCCTCCTGATTGTGAAGATTGGTATCTTTACGAATAGTCCAGTAAAAATGTAACTTGACCTCTCACAAAGTGCAATAAAAAAAAAAAACGCAACAGATTTTGGATCCTTAACATGTTCTGAATGAGCGGAAAAGATCTACAAAAACTGTATGAAGAGAAAATCCTGAATTTCAAAATGATCACTATCCATTGTAGAATTTTCTGTGTGTATGAAGGGGATCCCAGGCATGTCTTTTAACAAGTTATTTTTTGAAAATTCCTTATAGAAATATCAATAAGTTTGAGGTCAGCATTCATACTCACACTGATATAGTCCTAAATTGTTGAGAAAAATAAGGTAAAAAATGTAAATAAATTGACGTAATAAATCATTAGAGAAAGAATCTCATCAGCTTTCTAACACTGTATCTTGTCAATTTGTACCTGATGCACATAAAAAAAGTAATTGCCAAAAATATGAAGCCAAGTATTTAGCATTTTACAAGGAATTTTTCAGTATCTGTGTACTTGAAAGATGACAATCTATGGATTGTAGATATATTTCTATGCTGAGATTGTAACATTTTGCTTACTAATCATACAAGTCCGTTAAGTTAGGATTAATTATGTCCCTTGAGATATAGCAACATAGACATACTTCATAAAGGATCTCAAAAAAAAAAATGCATTCATTTGACTTCAACAGCCATCTATTCAGACGAGATGACACTGTGAAAGATGCTGCTATATTTGGAATGACCAATACATTCCTCAAAGAAGAGTCTCTTGCAGAAGACTCCAATCTCACAACCCTGATGAAATGAGGGCAGGTACTCAAAACAGGAAGTGAGGGGCACATAGCTGGCAGTGCCACTGTAAGCCGCATAAAAAGAAATGAGCAGTGACAAAATTGTTGAAGTGATCGAAATGCTACTGGTTATGAAGATTTGGCGGCTGGTAGAGTATAGATCTAGGAGTAGCTAAGACACAAATAAACAATATGCAAGAACTGCTCAAATGAATGCTCAAGGACATTGCCCAGTCAAAAGCAAGGAATGTTGCAGTGGTAAAAATCATCTCTCCTGCTCACAATTATGTCCTGGTGGGAAGGGTAGCTGATAACGGCAACATGGATGAGAAAGACAACCATGGGGCCACAGCTACGGCAAATATTGAATGAATCTAAGCCTTTTCAGGGGCTGAGGTCAAATCGAACAAAACCTCCCATTTAAGCCTTCTATCCAGGCTGAACAAAACTGGAAATACTAAAATGGTTTGACGTACACTGATATCAGCAGTACACAGATAATCATCCACCCAGGCATACATGATAGTTATATGGGAAAGGTAGTAGTAGCATTAGACACAAATCTCTGTGCCTGGGGCTGCCATGGAAACCTATATGCTGAGGGAATGATACAAACAAAACTATCTACCAATGGGTTAGAGTAACAACAACATGGGTTTACATCGTCGGATTCCAGCCGAAACCATTGCTGGGTGATGACGTGTCGGCCTTAGGATTCGTCTGCTTCATCTGATCTCGCAGACAAACAGAGGCAGAACACAAAATGCAGTCAAACCTAAAATCTCACAGAAACAGCATTGCATTCCACAACAGCAGCATGAGGAGTCAGGGATCAATGTCGAAACAAGCCGTCCAGGGCCAGAAGATACATCCCCTAAAGGTACGACCAAAGAAACCATTCTTCTAGAAAATTTCAAAGGTTTAGTCTTTGTTGAAAATAGAATTCGGAAGCGAAAGACACACCCCACTCTGAATGCATTTTGAGTACAACCCTTCCGTCCAACCTACTTGACCAACATTACGGAATGTGCCAATCCTTTACCAACTTCAAGTAAACAAACTGTTTGGCTTCCTGAGGAAAGGAGACCTCAACACACGTGGATCCGCAGACTCCCTTGGATTGTGTAATGAATGTTGTCATTACAGACAAACAAAATGGAAGCGTTCATACGAACATAAACACATCTGTGAATTCTGAGATGGAACGAACTGAATTCCTTGTACAGATTTCTCGAGAAATTAAGCTGATGTTGAGAGGCAAGAATATTTAGTGAATTGGTGATATCATTAGGTCGAGATTGACAAGGAATCAAAAAAACAATCAGTCTTTCAAACACATGAAGGACTCCACTGCTTTGAATGTCTATACTTTGGTCCCATGTCATCATGTGGAATATTCCATAGTGAAATCCGGTAAGCCCTTGCCGATCTCCAGGGAACCACCGACCTTCATGACAATATTTTAGTGTGGGGGCAAAATCATAAAGAACATTTAGAAAAATCTCGCCAACTGCCTCAAAAGATGCCAGGAAAAGGGTATCGTATTGAAAGAAAGTAAATCCACCTCTGCCATGAATGATATCAGATGGTTTGGTCGATGGTTCATGTCTCACAGTATGGCAGCTGATGCCACATAGATCAGGTCCATCATAGAAGCAGGCTGACCCCACCCTGTGACTGATGTGCGATCTTTCTTGGTGGCCTGCCAATACAATATCAAACTCACATCCGACCATCCAGCGATCAAAAAGTCCTCTGAGGAAATCACACTACCCCTGAGAGAACTGCTCTGGAAGAATGCCAATTTTTGTGCCTATCGACCACACAAGTTGGACACTCACACTAAAACTTATGCAATAATCTGAATAACTTTTGGAATCTGATCTTTGGTTCCTCAAATGTTCTCAGAAGAAAAAAAAACATGGCACTTGACTTTGATTTTGGTAGTAACCTTACATTTTGGACGTATAAGAATAATTGTGTTATAAAAATTTGAGTAAATTGAGTTTAGGTTCAGTTCATGTATTTAAACCAGTAGATTCTCAATTTGGAACTTTATAAACTTTAAATAAAGTTAATGAAAATATCCAACTCCAAGTTATTAGAACATTTGTTGGTGAGGTAAAATACGTATTAACTTAGCATTTTATTAAATCATAATGAATCTTTGTAAGACCAAATCATATTTATGTTTGTAAGATTGCTGATGTATGAAGTGAATTCAGCTGATGTTAAGTGAGGATGTGTCCTTTTCAATTTGATCATTTCTGGGGTGGTTTTTATCAATATGATCCAATTCAACTTCATCATTACATATACCAAATGCAACATGTAAGGCTGTTAGACACAATGGTTGAAATGTTGATTAAAAACAAATATGCATACCTGTCTGATAATCAAAATGATAATGAATAAACCATATCCTATAATTTCTGACTTGAGTGATGTGTAAGTTGGAGAGAATCTAAAAGAGCCATCTCTATTTCTCACCATTTTGTCAATGACCTCGGATTTGTTGATTTTCCTCAGATTTACCTCGGCTGATAATTAGGGAAACCTAGTAAAGGTTTGCTCTGAAATAATCACTAGCGAAATAATAGACAAAAGATAGATAGAATCTGTGTGGAAATAGTTTACCATTTTCTAAGCAGTGATTGGGCGTTTTCTCTCTTACGTTCAATTTCATATTCAAATTTAATGAATTTTTTTTTTCTTTTAATCAGCTGAACATGCCTGCCAGACTCTTTGTTCAGAAAAAAAGGAAGAGTTTTGGACAAGATGCTTTGGATGAAAGCATGGAGGTAGGTGTTTCCTGTTCTTTAATAATTCACATTGAATTAAAAGAAAAAAAAAAAGAAAGAAGTTCTATCTATTTAAATTATCAATCAAGGTTCTGAAACCAGAAGGATAAAGTTGAAAACAATCTTTATAATATTAATCTGTTCACAACTAGATTCAAGTGTAGCTTAGTATTTGCACAAAGGCAAGAAATAGAAAGTTTTGCTGTTCCAACTTTGTGTTGGGTAGGTAAAATCAAATCCTACTTCATCAGTAGTTACCATAATGTTTTCAACAAAAAACATCCTCCCTATTTGTCTGGTTTAGAGAGGAGGATATGAAACCTTTTCATCAACCTATTCCTGACAACACGTTTCAACCCATCATTCTTTGTCTGCTTGTGGAGGACCTGTTGCCAGCTGGTCACTGGTTACAAACAAACCACTTTGAAAAGTATAAGTATAACCCTCCTCTCTTTTTAGAGGAATACCTACAGAAATTTGTGATTTGACGGATTTGGCAATAATGCCTTTTAAAAATGTATGTATTTATGAATGAACAATAACTTCAACTTCATTAATGAAATAAATTAATTCCTATGTCTTTCCTAGTTTCTTAAAGTATGATGGTATACAATTAAAGATCTTCCCCCTTAGACTGGTTTAGTAAGAAGGATGTTAAAATGATGAAAAAAAAAACATATTACTGTAGATTGACAATCGTGAACTTCACTAGATCAAGCACTTGGCAATTTTTATCAACACAAGTTTGTATTAATGAGCATAACCAACCTATATGTATGATATCAAAGATTACTAGTTTACTAAACCTTATCTATAAGCATTAACAGTTACATTGACTAATTGGTATCAATGCTGTTTGTTTGTGGTAAATATAGTGTTGTTTACTATTGTAAATTAAAATTTTGACTTGAAATGTTTTTATTCAATATCGATCTTCAATTTGAATTTCAGAGTGGGCAGAAACGACGCTGCTTAGGATCACTTGATTATACTGGTGGTAATGAATGTCCTGAATCATATACTGTGCACCAGGTGAGATAATATTTCAAAGTGATAATTGGACAATTATCATATTTGATGGCATTTAAGACCCATGTTTTTTTTTTCTCAAAAGATATCCCCATGGTTTTGTATGTAAAGTTGAGCTGCTTTTGTTTTGTCTTGTAAATTAAAGCCTTTTTAAAAATATTATTCCCTGCAGAAATAGGCAGCAGAAATCTTACATATGCCATCAAATATGGTAATTCTTAATTATATAAAACTATTCAACTTGATCCAGCTCAGATCCTGTGTGGTTATTTCAAATTCAACAAAACAGTTTGAAAACTTTTGAATGGAACCTTTGTACATTGTAATTGTTGTCATTCTTCATTATTTGCTTTATAAAGCAGTTGAGCGATTAAATCAGTTCAGCTGTTGGAATGAGAACTGATCAGAAATAAATTAACTTTTGGCCAGACTCTATAATGATCAACAATGCTTCATCTAACTCGAGATGAATAATATATCTTATACATACTAGTGTATGTAAACGAAGATGTTGGCGTTTGGTGAGAAAAAAATCTGTATGGCTAGATTTGGATGACCCTGTTTTGTAGCCTAATTGGTAACGCAGCTGCCAGGAAAAGGTAGGCTCGTGGAGATAAGGATGATGAGTAGGGGTCTTGCCAGAGGCTTATTCTTTATTTCTGATTCACACTGCTTACTAATAATTGTGAAATAATGATCTAAAAGTTGCGATAAAGAGCAACTAAAATTCAAATGTAAGAAATACTTGTCAAAAATTAATAAAAATTAATAATCGATTACTGTAGCAGTTTGTGTCAAGAATATAATAGCAATTATTCAACTCTTATTAAAATTTTGAGTTACATTGAACATAATTAGAAACCGTCAAACAAAACTGTCACCATAGGTTTCGTACATTTTTCAGGTGGTCTGGCTATGTATTGAGTGTACAGACTAGAGGGCTTTAAATTTCAACATTTACGCCTTTTGTCAAGGAAAAATTTTTTTTTTTTTTTTTTTTTTTTCCTTAAATTCTTGCCCTAAATAGGATTTTAGTGGTGGTCTCTATTTGCAATGTAAGTTCATGCCAAATTGATCCCTTAGTTTGTGTCGGGCAACGTTCACACTTGTCTTTGGGAAATTAAATTTTTTTAATGATCTCTACCCATCGAAAAGTGAGTAACTTATTCACTGATCATCCCTTCTTCTTTTTTGGATTGATTACCCGCAACATGGCATGCTGCCAAAAGACCTTGGTCACATGACAGTTTCTCTTAGTCAGTGTCTGGCAGTATTCACTCTTGTTTTTTTTTTTTTTGAAAATTCTGACTTTTTAGTGATCACTACCCAACAAAAGGTGAGAGGAGTAACACTAACCCTTTTCCAATTCTTTAATTGACCACACTCAACATCTGCTGCCAAAAGACACTGGTCAGAGTTTCTATTGATTAACTAACCAGGCCTCTTTCTATTTTTGAGTAACTTTTCAAGTATAGTCTTGGGATGATATTTTAAAACTATTTTTATAACCTAGTTAACAGACTTTCATTAGAAAACATTTTTTTGTGCAGTTATAAATCTTTAACCATTTTTAATTTTTCAATTTTCCTTCATCTTAATTTTTATTGCTTTTCATTGCAACTTACTCAGATTGTTTAGTCTTTTGTGTATAAAAAAGAATGATAATGATTGACAATGCTTCGTCTGATAAAAAGAATAGAATCGAGATCTTACTTCTAAAATCCTGTACTTAGATATTGTGACTTGATTAGTTAGAATCAAAGTATTTTGATATCTCTGTCCTAAAATGAAGAATGTTTTTGCTTTACAGGAGATCGGCTGGGAAGAGGACATGAATGATGATGATTTCTGCAATAACCACCAGATGCCGATGGAGAGCAACAATAATAGTTTTAATAACAATAATAATTATGATTTGATCAACCCTCTTCCGAATAATGACACAGAACAATCGTCTTCAATTACCAATGGACCTGACCATCAGGTTTCTCAACAAGAGGTTCAGAATTTTGTTGATTTTAAAACTGGTATACGAGATCTGTCTGTAAATTAGTCAGCCATCTATTAATCATTCATTAAGTAATCACCTTGGAATCCCAAATTTTAGAATTGCAATCAGCTACCTTGTTGTCTTGATCCCATCCATGGTTTGAAACCTCTTTGGGAGAAGCCAGACGTTGCAAGGAGCCAAATCTGAACTGACAGACTTGAGTGATGCAATGGTTTTTCCAGAAAAAAACCTGTACAAGACCTGAAAAATTGGTATGATGAATGCGGTGTCAGACAGTAGACACTCACCCAATGATGCATCGCTTCTGAGTTACCCATCTATTCACACACATGCATTAATGTGGCTTCTGATTAGTTGCCAAATTACATCAAGGCCTGACCTTTCCAGACAGATCTTGTATGATTGGGATAGCTTTTAATGTGGTTATATACTAGTCAAGAAAGTCATTATTTCTAGCTATGAGAGCCCTTGAAACAGTGTTTAATAATTATAGATTCACTTCGATCTTTGTTTTGCTACTTTTTTAATTTTTAGTACAGCATTTGGATTGTGTTCAGGAAATTTATCTTTCATCAAATGAATATATGAATTAGATTATTTTTATGTAATCAATATGGCACCTATTCAGGTTCAACTGTATTGATCTTCTGGTCACTGCATAAAATGATACTAGGGTAATCTAAATAAACTGCTATAACAGCATAGTATTTAGTGTTTTAAACGACCCCCCCCCCCATTATCCACTTTAAACACTTGGAAATGAGAACTTGTGTATGTGAATATAACCTAATTTTTTGTATTAGAAATATATAAGTTGTGAATAATATGTACATAAATGAGCCTGACCATATAGTCCACTGCATTTACAAAAACAAAAAAAAAAACCCTACCTGCTGACAATTCATAAGGGTATTAGTAATAGTGATGACTTGACCTTTGAAAAATGTCTCACCCTGACAGAGATTGAAATTAGAGTTTGCCTTGGTTAAATTTTTTATCTCTGCTCACTTGTAAGTTCATTATATATTAACTTGTATAGTATCCATACAACAGGATTATTTGTGTATGAGTCGGCACTCCTGCCTAGGATTAGGATATCTGTGTGTTAAGTCTAGGATCATTCTGAAATTAGATATTTCAATTGGTTTTCTTCATATTTCATTATTGTTATTATCATTAACATTATTTGCTGATCCTGAAAGCTTCTGTAACTGAAATGGTTTGGCTATTATCCATGTAAGAAAAGCTTTCATGGCATGGAATGAAAGTCCAAGTCTCATCGGAAACTGCATCTTTATTCTGATTAAATGCTGTTTAGTTTAACAACTAAAAATAATGGGATAAAAGCAACAAAGATGAAGTTATTAATTCAATTAATCAATGTTATAAATATGATTCTCATAAAGTGTTTGATCAGTGACTTGCCAAATTCTCCCAAATTCATGATTTTGTAATTTTCTCTCCTTCCAGGAACCAAGTGCCTTGATGAATGGTTGTGAAATGGAGTTTGATTCTTCTGATGAAAAAACCGCTGCTGCCTCAACTTGTTCATCAACTTCTTCATCTTACTATGAGCAACTGAATGTCATATTGGGACCTGCTGACAGATTCTGTGTGTAAGTATCTCGAGTTTTAGAAAATCTTGATATTTCTTATAGTTATCTCTTGGATTTAGCCAGATCTTGACTTAGACATCTGAGGCCCAAAGCCAAAACCCCTCAGAAACAAAATATTGGAATGAGTGAAGTGTATTGATACATATTAAAAGAAAAATTGACAGAATACAAAACTGATGTCAGCACAAAATTTCGGAAATGTTCATCAATGAAGATGATGAATGAAAGCTTTCATTTTTCAGCAAATCTCCTTTCTTCCTAATGCACTTATGACAGGATATTACTTTGGCAATATGTCAATATTGGTGTTCCTCCAATTTCATGGACTTGAAATTTTCAGATTTGATTACTCACCTTTTTTACATCAGTAAAGGGAAGCTACTCTCACGGGCTTGAGAAAAAAATAGATCTTCTGTAATCAAGTTTTTTCTTATTTTTGCGAGGAAGGAAGAACAAATTTTCATTAATAACATATATTGGCATGTTTTCAATTCAGTGTTTCTGTTTATTTTTCAAAAAATTTTCCTATCAATAATGGGTTAATGGCAGTTGTGAGTATAATTAAACATCAACTTAAAATCAGATTTAAACTTCAATTGAAGAGAGCTTAACAGTGATAAACACTTGAAAAACTTGTTGAGAATGAATCTTCCAATAAGTAGAAATTGAAACAAAAGAAATATTTGTAAAAAATAATTGAGTGTTTTGAATTCTGAGACAATATTTCACAATGATTTAGAAAAGGTTTTCTTCTGATCTTTATAGTTCATGAGTGTAAAATGCACTTGAATATCAACACTTTATAAAAAAGTTATTTTCATCAAGCATTATAAGTGCATATAACATTTATAATCAACTAATAAGCTTTAGGATATTCAAGTGCATTTTAATTCATTGACTATAAATAAAGATCAAATGAAAACTATTCTAAATCATTGTAAAATATCAATTCATGACTCTTAATGTTCCATTTCTATTTACAAATATTTGTTGAATGAACCAACATGTGAAAAAAATACAAGGTGTCTTGCATTATTTACATTTATTTACACATGAGATCAATACAATGTTTTCTCTTTATTCAATGAAAAGGAATCAATTTTTTTCTTTTAGATATTGAATACCTAAAATATCTTGAAACTAATATTAATACCACAAAATATAGGTAGTAAAAATTGTTCTTGCTGATATAATAACCATTATTTTAGTTTTATTCAAGAATTTATGACTAACCTTGAACCTTAGTAACTCAATACATCTTCAATTTTTTTCTTTTTTTACAAAATCTTAAACCTTTATTCTCT
Source organism: Thysanoteuthis rhombus (assembly GCA_963457665.1). Taxonomy (NCBI): domain Eukaryota; kingdom Metazoa; phylum Mollusca; class Cephalopoda; order Oegopsida; family Thysanoteuthidae; genus Thysanoteuthis; species Thysanoteuthis major. The sequence goes on from OY735202.1 coordinate 45,160,202, forward strand.
TCTTGTGTGGTTAGTAGTAACTCAATACATCTTGCAATAAAGTCCAGCAATGCAAGGGACATAAATTTGTTTTCACTTTGAATCTTCTATGAATAGAAGACCAACAGGTGAAATGAGGATTGGCTGAGATGAGACATTCCACCCCAGTAACGAGTTGCATGCATGTTTTTGTGCTCTATATAGAAATGTATTAGAAAACCCATTTGCTTGTTTTTACCTACCTGCCAGTATCAAGTTAGCAATAATGTGTGAAACTGAGATTCAAACAATTTAAAAAAAAAAAAGAAAATTTACTGCTTTTGGGACTCTTTGAAAAGGAATAAGTTCCAAAAAGACAGGTGTTGGACACGCCCATGAAACGGGGCTAGTGGTGGATGGTCAGCCATGTGTTCTGTTCAGCATCCAATCATCGAAGCCTTTCAACTTTTCTAAACAACAAGAACGGGGTAAAATGGATGTGGAGATTTGAGCACTTTCAGCAGGCCAGTAATCTTCACCTCCCACTCAAAATGAACCAAGTAAATACCCTAATTCATTGCATGGGAGATGGAGCGGATGATGTCCCGAAAAGACTAAATTTATCAGAAGAACTAAGACTCTGTTAGAGTAGCATTTATTTCACTCCTTGTTATAAAAGAGACTTGTAATCGAAGGAGCACACTTGGACATGAGAAAGCAAGGAATGGGTGAAATGGTGGATTTATTTGTGACCATCTTATTCACATTAGTTGAACACTGTCAATACGGGACTCTACATGACAAATTAATAAGGGACTGATTAATAGTCAGATTATTGGATATACATCTGCACGAAGAAATGCAACTTTACAAAGAACCTCTTAGAAAAAGCGATTGAGATAGCTAGACAGACAGGCTGTAAAACAGTGGGGATCTGAGAAAAATAGTTTGTACAATAAATGGCCTGAAGAAACAAAATTTATAAAAAAGATCCTTCTAAAGTGGATGTAACAAATGAATATATGGAAAAATTCAGAGATGGCATCAAGGCGATTGATCTCTCTTTCACAAGCTATTGACTACACAAAAATGGCCCCTGCAGCAGGAGGAGAAGAAAGAATCTGAAAGATAGTTTTGTGAGTGTATGGATTTGTTTATCTGTTAGTGTATGGAAAGTGAAAAAGAATGTTCAAAAAGAAGAAGCAAATTGAATCAATTGAGCTCTCTGATGTTTGAAGGAATATAACATGAAAACTGATAACAGTAAAAGTAAAAAAAAAACAACTTGTTTTCAGAAGGGTAGATGTAGTGATTAATCACAACAATGCAAGGAACGTAACTCAGTTTGGTCTTTGGGTCTTCAATAAATTGGCTGGGATAAGACATTCCACCTTGGTAACAAGTTGTATGTATGTTTTATACTCCATTTAAAAATATATTAGGAAAAAACAAAAAACCTCTTTGCCTGATGTTTTGTTACCTCCTTGCCTAAATCAAGAGTATTTCAAAAGACAAGTGTTTATTAAAAGACACCGTAACCTAAAATCCCATAAGTAGTTCATCTTTTTTTTTCTTTTCTTGAATCAAGGTGCTTTTACACATAAGAAAATGGAAATTTTTCCAATGCTAATTTATTCTGCAAATAATTTGTTTATATATTTGACAACATTTATGTTATCTTTATTGAAAAGTATCTCTGGTTCTCTGAGGTGTACACAGATGATTATTAACTTCTTTTTTTTTTTTTTTTTTTCCATGTTTTTTTTTTTTTTTTTCTTACTAATGATGCGAAGATTCCAAAGATAGAATTGAGTTATATACTATTCATTAGGTGTTGATTGAGGTATAAGTGTGTCATGTCGAAGAAGTCTGTGTAAATGCCTAAGTTGTCTTGATTTCTTATTTATTTCTCCCTTCTGTTTTCCCAATCCACTAAATAAATGATTAAATGATCATCATTACATTAGTCAGTTCTTTGTGTCTGATTGTTTGCAAGTTTTGTACAAATGTATGCAAAGTGAGTGAGTTGGGATGGAGCCAAAAGTTATTGATGGAATTTCAATCAAGTAGCTACTGTACTTTTGTAATCACTTGTGTATTACATTTCTGCTTCAAAAAAGATTCTAAAATTTGTTTTCTTTTGATTTCAGGGGAGGTACCTTCATCCATCGTCCTGGTCTCAACCGTTCATATTGCAAACCATCTTGGGATGCAATGACAGACATGAGACCCTATGTTTCTGATTATTATTAAAAATCTTCTTCATAAGGAGACTCACCTTCCTCCATCCACGTCATTTCTCTCCTATCATCTGTACATTTACTCATGTTTTCTCACAGACTACTCCCTATGATTGATTTTTTTTTTTTCTTTTTGTTCAAGACTATATTTATCAGTAAAGACAGACAAACATTAAACTGCGCATTCTTGAAGTTTTTAAAAAAGATTTTTATTGGGACTATTTCTGTTTTTTTTTCTTTTTTTTTCTTTTCTTTTGAAAAAAAAAAAATTTATTTATATGCAGTTATGAGAAATATTAAAATGAAAAAAAAAAAAGCAACTGGTTTTGAAAAATTTGGATAATCTACAATTGTTTTTAAAGCTGTATTGTATCTGTGTTTCATGTTTAGTTTGATTCTGATCTATTTTCATAACTCTATACAAAGGTTTTAAGAGAACAGCTGCTTTCAGAGTCCTCCACATCTGACGATACAACTTCATTACAGCTATATTGGATTACTGGAGAACTGTGTTGCATTTTTGATGCCATCTATTAAGAATTAAGTTCGACTGAGAATTGAAATCTATTCAAGGGAAGTAACTTGTCAAATTCCGAAGAAATTTAGTTATCTTTTAAACAAAATGATTATAACATTTAGGGCACTGAGATTTTATTTTTAAATTTTACATGTACTGAAATATATGTGATACCTTTTTGCATTTAAAGCTTGTGTGTGTGTGTATATGAATATATATCTATTATACATATATACAGATAAGTTGTAGAATTTAAACTGTACCATGAAAAATGAAAATAAAAATCACTTGATTTGCCTATAGGATGGCAACCATTATAAATATTAAACAGATTTATTCATCATTATTATCATCATCATCATCAATCTTTTATCGTCTGTTGTTACACGTAGACCTTCCCGAGGATTAATCAGACCTTTCTATCATGGGTATCAGTGAGCCAATACTTTCTCAACCCATCAAGTTCGTCTCGCCATCTTATATTCTGCTGCCCTTTGTTTCGCATTTTATCTCTGGAGATCAATGTTGAGTTGTTGTTATATCCAGTGGTTGACTGCCATTCTTGCAGCATGACCAGCCCATCACCATTTGAATTTTTTTTAATAATGGATTCTTTGATGTCTCTGACCCCTGTTTTTTTTTTTTTTTTTTTTTTTTTTTTTTTTTTTTTTTTCAATAATATATTTTGTTATCATGTGATCTCTCCATGTGATGTTGAGCATGATTCTTTCATGAGCACGTTGCACGGTTCTCTGTATGTGGGTCAGTCTCTTTTGAGTTCCATGTTTCAGCTCCATAGGTGACTATACTGGTGCAAAAACTTCCGAGTGAAATAATGTTTGAAAATTTCTATAGAAATGCATGTGAAACTATGCATCAATAAAAAGCTTTAGCTTTGGGCTACAATATAAATTAGCAATTGTGTTACATCCATAGATTGTATGTCCTTAAAAGAAACTATTTCTCTGAAGGGGTTCAGTGATGCTAAGTTTATATTCCTTTCTCATTTGCAAAATTATTTTGCAAAAGAAATTACATAAAATAGAGGAATGAATTCATTGAATATCAAATCAGCCTTGTATTTATTACTATATGATTATAGTGTGGTTATTCCAAATTTATCTGGTACCAATCCAGTTATTGTATGGAAGATTCAGTCAAGCAAATAGTTGACATTGAATTCGTTGCAATTTGATGTTTATGCCTGATAAACAATTTTAAAGGCTTCTCTTGCCTGGTAGATGCTTTATAACAGAATCTTAAAACCAACTTCTGGTTCAAACCTGAAGTATTTTTCATGTTGAGAAACTTTCTGAACTATTTCTAACCCTCTACTCCTCAAAATGACTAAAACTGATTTTAAGACTTAAAACTCAACCCCAAGAATAATTATAATCGTATATAAATTGGTCATGATAATAAAAATATGATGCAAACATTTTCTTCGATTTCAAATATTTGTGATCTCATAGCTTAGTGTCCCAATTTATCATGATTGTTGTTAAGGCACTCTGTCAAGTAACCTTTTTACCTTTTATTTTAGTTTTGGATTTCTCTCTTTTTCACACAACCGTGATAATTTTGGATGCTGAACTATGAGATCATCTCAAATACTTCCTATTTTGTTCATAAATCTTTCTTTGAAAATTCATTTTAAAATTCTATATATTGCTTTGTAAAGAATGTCTCTTGGTAGGATCTAAAAGGTTTTTTCAGTACAAATTTTTAAAATTTAGTTCAATTCTCCTGAATGATTATCACTTTTGAAAGTATTTGTGTTTCAAAGAAAATCATCTAAAATGTTGTTTTCCATTCCTATATTAGCATTTGAATTTGTTGGATTATCCCATTTTTATAGATGGGATAATCCAACTAATTCAAATGCCCTTTATATCCAGTTAATTTACTGTTAAATTTGAATAAAACCATTCAGACATAAGATTTTCAATTAGTTAAGATAACAATATTTCATAGCATATACCCCCCCCCATTACACCTTATTTCAGCCGGGGAATATTAACAAAAAACACATTCCCTGAGCTCTTCTCATTTCTTAACCAGTTTTCAAACTCCCCTTCAAGTTCTGGCTATAGATGGACAGGACAATGAAGGTTATGTTTATTGAGCTGTTTGTGAAAGTTTCTTTTACATGCTGTCAAATGATGTATATTGAATATTGTAAGTTAATTTCAGCATTTTTGAAAAGTAAAATGATTGAAGACTTGAACTGTTCGATCTCAAATCAGGTACGTACTTCCAGGTATGAAAACCACGAACGATGAGCTGGCATTTTACTGGAATTGTGATAGACATTCAGTTACTATCTTCTGAAGTAGTCTTTGCTACTTAGTCTCTGCTATGAGAGAAAATATATCTTACATAGTGTTTTAATCTTCATCAAGAAAAAAAAAATCATGTGTATTGAGACATAACTTGTGTTGTTTATCACACCATCTTATATTTTGTCAGCCATAGTTTTGCATGTGATCTCTGAGTTGTGATATCCTGCGGTTGTTTGCTTTTCTTACAGCATAAGCCCATTACTGTTTGAGTTTTCTCATGGATTGTATATCTTTGACTCTAGCGATTCTCAAGAAATTTAATAAAAATAAAACATTGAAGATTATAGATCTTCCTTTGTAGTTTCTATAAATTTAGGTATAAAATATCTAAATTGGCAACACCAGAGTGAAGTGTCCAAAATACTTCAAAGCCATAGTTTCGTACAATGGACAGATAATTATTTTATGTGACAAATTTAGCAGCCTGCTCCACACACTAGGAAGTCTGGCCTCTTCTGAACTGTTACTGTCCTAGTTGCTTATCAACTATTGAAAATTAACTTCTGCTTAAGATTCTCTGGTTGATTGGTTTTATGGAATGTTGTTCTGTCTCTAATCTGTTATTCCTTGATAACCCATTGTGTGGACAAAACAGGTTTGAACTTGATTTAGTGAAATTTTGAGAAAATTTGGCAAGTTATCTAATGGAGATGTTTCATTTGTAACTGGAATGTAAAAAAAAAAATAGTTGACTATTTATTGAGTTTTAGTTTCTGTAATGAAGGGATTTAGTGTACTTATTTTAGTTTGTCCTTTGAATGATGGGAAAAATTCCTCCATTGTATCGATGATGTTACTCACCATGGAATTAGTGGGATGATACTTTTTCTTTTATAACAAATTTAGTTATAAAACAAACCCAATAATAGTCAGCTCTCTTTAATACTTTCATCAAACACACATATATATATATATATATATATATATATATATACACGCTAATAAAATTAGTATGTTTTTTTTTTTTTTTTTTTTTTTTTTTTTCTCGTCTAATTCTAGTTTCTTTAAAGCCTTTATCCAACAATACCTAAAGCATTTTGTCTTGTATCAAACCCCTCACGAAATTTTTTTTATTCCCTAAAAAGAAACGAACTCAAATCTCTCGATGCCAATCCTATCTACCATTGTGATATTTTAAGGATTAAATCTTACCTCTATTATTCTAACTTGTTTCATATCTGCGTTCTATTAGAAGAAAGGCTAATTGAAGATTGTCAATTTCAAAAAATTTGATCCCTTCAGACTGGCTGTCACAGACCTCTAAATTAATCTCATCCTTTTTTTTTTCCCCTTCCCCTTTTCACTGTTGCTGCATTCAATCCTCTAATTTCATTGTGCCATTCAAATTATAACTCTTACATTAACATTCAGATCCTATACAATTTCCTTCCTGGTCTGCACCCGCCCACTTCATAAGTATTATAACTGTTACTGAATGATTTTCCCTCGCAAACATTTTGAATTTATGACTATATATCTACCAATCACAGCATCAAGGTCATCCTATTTTGCGACATTTACAAGAATCAATAGTTTGTAAGTTGTCTAAATATCTTAGATGAAGCATTATTATTAATTAACTTAACGTTGGTTTCTCTTTCTTCTTTTTATTGCAACGCTCAAGTTATTTTTCGACAAGATCATCTCTCAACAATTCAGATTAGATTTATTGTAGCATTTATTTATCTCACCTCGATCAACCACCCTTGTGTTGTTTACACCATTTCATAGAAGATAGATTGCCGAAGGAGAGAAAAGCAAATACACAAAAGAATTTACCAGTTTTGAGTATAATATACTAACCCAACTATTTAGAAGAAAAATCATTTTTTTTCTGTAAGTACTTATAAGTTTGATTAAGTCAGAGCTATTCTGTCATGTATTTGCTTATTTCTACTACAATATTTTGTATTGGCAAAGTTGCCAACTTTTTCTAAAAATTTGCCCTCTGTTGTAATAAAAAATAAATCCATTTATAAAATGCACACTTGCTTGGGAGCCTTGAGTCTCTACTGGACAAAAGTTCTCGGAAACCTGTGTAATCATTGCAGTAAAAATATAAGGCCAGTTATGAAAGAAAAAAAAGGGGGGGGGGGTAAGAAGAAAATGCAACTAAGTTATTTACATAACACATGGCAAGAGCTACAATTAAAAGATGTATTTACTGAGTTCATATAATTGTGAAAGTCTCAAAACGAAGACAAATTTTTTTTTCTAAATTTTAAAAACTTGCTTATGTTTAAATATTTTGGATATCAATATTGATTTCAAAGTCTGGGTGCTGTAGCTGAAACTGCACCTATGAATTGTATTCCTAAAAAAAAAGTTCTAGAGTCAAACTGTGTAAAAGCTAATTGACTCCTATTTCCCACATTTTATAACTAATAAAGCAACAGCATTTTCAACTTCTTGTAGTCGGTTGATTTGCGATTTATTCAAACCAAAGAAAAGAATTACTATAGTCTAATCTACTGATAATGATAGTGAACAAGCTGCTCCGTTTCTTTGTTGAAAAGTAAGTTTCTAATACAGAGGACATTAATTTATTACTAGAAGAACATTAATTACATCCATTTTTGAGAGATTATCCAGTCAGAAAAATGTATGCTGTTGCCATTATTAAGAATTACTCTGGTGATGGTTTGAATATTTTTAGCAACTGGAGTAAATGATAGAACCTCCATTTTATAATTTCCTATTTATTTTGGTACTTTGTATGAAGACTGATCCAGAGAAAAACTTCATGACTTGAGTATGTATCCTTAAAAATAAAATCAGTTGTATATGATGATGTGTTAATAGATTGGAATATGTTGATACATCAGTGTGTGCGTCTGACAAGTGCCTAATGAGCCATTTTTTAAAAGTTCAAAGTTTGATCTTTCATTCACAATATTTTCATTATGTTTAGGGCTACAATGCTTGGTTTTATTTTTAATGAATATAAACATTGCATTATGATTTGGATGCATATCACTGAATTTAAAAAACCTCAAAGCTCCCATTTTTCACTCATTCATGCTATAAGTATTTGTAGGAACACCGTTATGCATATTAAAATCAAAAGCTGAGTATCAAAAATTCAAAACAAGATTAAAAGGAAGATCTGAACTTTGAAAATAATATCACAAATGAATCTTGATCAAAAATTCAAAACCAATCTTCATCCGAGTTCTGATAAAAACAATCCGTGATTATGTCCAATAACATCCCACAACTTGAAACAAAAAGTTCCCACTACTGATACCTTGATTAATCATCATCTGGTGCCCCAACAGCCAAGGTCATGCTTTCTTTTCTCAAATTCATTGGAAAAAAAAACCCCACTGCCAAAACAAGTGAAGGCCGTGTAAAGTAAATACATGATGGCAGAGATGAGAAAAGGCCATGCACAGATTGTCTGAGACTCTGGCCAATCATAGCACTGCTAGTCTCTTGCTGACTGAAATGGATGTTGGGCTCCTACCATCAGCTCAGTGTCTACCCTGTGATAATCTATGAAGCCTATTTCTAGTGGGATAACTGACTCCATTTTGATAGCAAATGGTGGGGAAAGGATCAAAATACAGTAGTCCTTCCAATTTTGCGAATTTTGCAGTAATAAATGGGAGCTACTCTCACGGACTTTTGAGAAAAAAAATGGTCATCATTCATATAATTGCATCGATTGGTGTCTGATGGCGTGCAATTTTTGTAACTGTACGGCAAAGTGTGTGATGGGGGGTGGGGGTCAAAAGTTCAATTTCACAAAAAACCCTGCAAAATCCGATGGACTACTGCAGTACATTCCAACATGAAAGTATTTTTGCAAAAAGTGACAAGCTGGGCACTAATCATACACAATCACTCGTCTTGCCAACTTTGTTTTTAAAAAAAATCTTATCTCTTACCATCTTTGAGGTAAAGATCAGATTGTCCAAAAAAAAATTGGAAGTTTAATGACTCTAATTGAAGTTATTGACAGTGTTCTTATTTTGAAATTGAAGAAAATAAATCCCTGGAGAATATTCAGAAGAAAACGAAAATCGTGATGTGAAAATATCAATAAATTTACTAAATAAACAAGTAGTTTAATGAACTTGAAAATTAGATGCGTGTGCAAGATTTATAGTTAAAGTCTAGTATTTTATTGTTGATGTCTTTAAATCATAGTATCTTTCATTTTCATCTGAATCACATTTTTCTTGATTTTCTTCTGCATATTTTCCAGTGATTTATTTTCATCAATTTATAAATAAAAACACGTAATCTTAACATATTCTACTCCACTAACACATTATCACGAACAACTTCGGTTTCAGGAAAAATTATCCAAGGGAGATAACTCATTAAGTAACTGAAGTATTTATCTCTGGACTCGTCTTCTTACAAAGTACCCCTATTTTTTTTTTTTTTCTTTAATCTTTATTTGAAATTTTGCATGTGAAAACTGGGGTGCATCTTTGAGATGGAAGCGTCTTCGAAGCTGAGAACATATGGTAAGTCTTTGGATTTTCAAAATGAAGATTCATGCTGTTTGCAATCATAACTAATTTACATAGTTTCATAAAATGCAAAGAGTTATTCAATGTGACATTGAATGGAATTATTATCTTTATTCTTCATATGAATGAACCACGTATCTGAGATTGTGAGAATTCTAAATGCCCTGTTGACCAGTGCTGAATCATTGACACCTCCACTGGAATTGCTGCTTAGATTTGTCAACTGTTATAAACTTGAAGTGAAACCTCTGCATTGTGGTTATGAAAAATGTACAAATACAAAAAATGAAGGCCTATGAGTACTGATACCTCCTCTAGATTTAAATGTCTTTCTTCTTTATGTGAAGGCCGATTCAGTTAATGCCTCTTGAAATTGATCAACTTGTTTTTTTTTGTACAAGTATGAATTTTAAAAACAATTGTAAACTCTCAGAAAATATCTTTTAAAAGATAAATTCCTTTTTTTTATTTTTTCAAATTGAATTCCGAAAAACTTTTTTGTACAAATACAAAAGTTGATTTTTTTCAATTTTTTCTTAAACAACCTGAATGAAAGTTTTGATGAAACTTGAATTTTATGTTTTTTTTTTCAAGATGAAAATAAAATTTTTGGTGTATAAAAACATTAACTTACATAGATTTTGAAAACTTCAGACACTTGATTAATAGAAGCAAAAGTAAATAAATCTATACATGGGAAAAAATTAGTAGCTTTTTTTATTGTAACTTTTATTCATGAAAATGAATCACAAAACTGACATTCTCTCACCACCGCCCTGCCACTGGAAAAAGTAAATAAGTCTTGATTGGAAGTTTTATCGTAATTTTTATTCAGGCTGGTGAAAAAAATAAATGTCTTTATTTAAAACCAAGTTATGTTGCTCCGACCTGAAACACTTTTGTAAGGATTTTTTTTTTCATGTATAGCTGGCCTCGAAAATTGAAAAAGAGAAAGATTCAAGGGGAGTAACTTCTTTCTTAATCGTTTGGATCCCACTCTTGCTCTAGTACACTTCTCTTCGATATAAAGGGAAGCAACTTCCAAGAGTTATGACCCTTAGTAAGGTACCACGCTTTAATTTTGTGAAATGTTTTATCTGATGTCAATCAATGTACATTTTATAGTAGTGTTGCTTTTTCATATCACCAATGAACAGTTATAAAGTAATTTTAAAATATGAAAGGAAAATATCAAGTCTGATTTGGCTTCGTGTGTAAATATCAAGTTTATTTTTGTATTTACCATGATTTGTCTGATTGTTCATCTTGGACTTGAGCGTTTTAAAGATATGAAGATTTTTATTCGTGTCATCCAGTATAAATGAGAAAACTTTTGAACTAGTAAGTCCGATATCATTGCTTTATCTAAAAGAAATACCATAGTATCATGTTACTGTCATCGTACAGCGCATCAAAATAAGCACATCCTCTGCTCAGTGTTGCAAGGCGAGTTTTGCGTGTTGCCATTCATAGTGCTTCGAGTAGAACTGTGGAATGGACGCGCATGTGTATCAGGTGCATTACGCAAGATGCCAGAAGTATATATGTGTCATGTGACGGTGAACGTGTTTAATAGTTGTATAGGGCAGCTTTGAAACTTATTGATTTTTGATTGGTATTTCTTACATCTTATTTTCGTTGCTTTTTAACTCGGGGTGAATGAAATATAGTTCGATCTAGGTTCTTGTAATCGATAGCCTTCGTGGCCTGATCAGTAAAGCAGCTGTCTCGGATAGACATGCTTTCCAGGGAAAAGTGACGCTAATCAGAGTCTTTATCTCTGACCTGCGCTGCTAACGACCCTAGAATGACAATATGAGAGTTGCAATAAAAAGCAAAAGCTGAAAAAAATCCTGATAAAAAATTAATAGTTGACAATGCTCTCCTTGCGATCCAAGGTTTCCCCAATTTCCCCTTTTTTGAATTGTCACCGAATAATTTTTCATATTGTTTCAAACATACGTTCTTCTCCTGGCTGAAATTCCGTAGTTTTTCCATCCTCATTCTGTTAAACTAAGTATATGAGAAATAAAGTTCTTGTCAGGTAACTGAAGTAGTTGTTTATTCCTCACTGCAACCAAGTAAATGCCATGATTTAGAATGCTGATTTTCAATATTCTCCCCACAGTGTGGATTGTGCCGGACTAAGTTGAGCTTAATAAATAACCACGCGCAAGCGCACGTACGTATTGGGTCCGTTCGGAAAGTATACAGCTATTTTGAATAGCTCTAAAACCAGTCGTGTAGCCTTAATGAAACTTGAAAACTAATAAGAGAGGATCTGAGTGTACTGTACATGCCCCGAACAGATATTCTCCCAGGGCGTTTCTCGGTCGGCAATGAGATGCCATTTAGTGAGCATATGTCTGACCGAGCAAGTTACTCTTCATGTCTCGTGCAGATTTTTTTTTGTTCATTTGCAAAACATCGCAGAACCCAAGTCTGTCAACCCCACTACAGTTAAGATTTGACTCTCTACAGCGTTTGGCTTTTTTCTGAAGATATTTCAGACCGTCAACAAAAATGAGATGAACGCGATGCGACAGCTGATGGTGATACCGAGAGAAGACTTTGCAGACTGGTTTGAAAGGTCAAAGGAAAGCTTGGACTGATATGTGAGGTTCAAAGGTGAGTACTTTGAAGGAGACTAAGGCACCATTGTCCAAGTTCGGCTGTTTTGTTCGTCAACATCAGATAGTTTTATACTTTTCGGGAAGACCTCGTAGATACTTATACCTTTAACTACAGGGTGGGTGAGAATTAACACTTGTAAATTATGACCCGTGCAAAGCTCTGGCCTTTTGCCCGATGACTTCTTCCTGTAAGGTGGGCGAAGTCTAACGTACCAAACTACAAACTCTGGATCAACTCAAGGAGCACATTCGACATGTTATGGCCAACATACCATCAGATCTCCTGTAACTGTCTATCAAGGCCATACAGAATTTTATGGACAACTCCAGTGACTAAGATGAATTTTGACACGGCAGGCAAATTCTACCATTGTATGACCTAAAGTAGGACTAGTTTGACTACAATTGTCTGATAAATAATAAAGTCATTTCTGATGAGTTTCTTTTCCCACGCTCTGTATTTGCTGTTATCTATACGTAGATTTTTCTGTCTATTGTCTTACTGACTGAAGTTATACAGCTATTTTTTTGGGTGTGATTCAATTAGAGCAAATGCTGAGTTGAATTAAACTTGAGTGTTCGAATCTTGTTTTTTGTCGAATCTTTAGCAAATACTTGCCTATCTTTTTGGTTTTGATTTTACCATTAAAATGAATGAACGTTTAAAATACAACGCAGTTGTTAATTTGCCCAGAACACTTGGACAGCATTCAAGAATTGCTAGATGTAACGGCTGAGAAAAGCAGAAGAACACATCGACCGAAAAGTTATGGTAAAGACGTAAAAACACAAGGAAACCGGGCCGAAAGATGTATAGCGAAAACTTTTGTCTGAATAATTAATGGAATAATTACAATGCTTTATTTTGATACATCAGACAACATCTAAGGATTTGAAAAAGAAATTTTGACTATTTTTTCTTACATCGATCTTTATTTTTAGTTATCCGTATACAACAATCAATTCTGGTCTTCTGTTTCCACGGCAACGATGGAAAATGAAGAGTAAGCTTACGAACTTATGTAAGATAGTTGTCCGTCGTACGGAACTATGACTTCGAAGTATTTCGGTTTCTCCTCTTCAGGGTTGCCAATTCAAATATTCATATCTAAATTTAAATAATTCTAATGAGCAGAACTCAAGGCAGATAATTCTAGAAACTATGAATAAAAATCTATAAGCTGTAATATTTTTATTACTTATTTATATAAGATTTCCTGAGAGACGCTGATGAAAAGAATTCAAACTCAACTCACTCAACTATGCTATGTGTTGACCAATATATCTGACGAATTTAACTTCGTAATCATCACGATGCAAAGGCACACATATACAGAAACGGAGATTTCTTAAATCGCAGTTAGATAATTCACTGATTGCAATCGTTGTGTTTATTTCCGACGTGATTGTTGCACATGACCTTAGTTTTGCTGAAGTTCATGTGAAGGCCAACTTTCTTGCTTTCTCCGTTTAGTTCATCTAGCATTTGTTGGAGGTCGTAGAGGTTCTCTGCCAAAAGGATGTCATCGTGTATAAATCTGAGGTTATTCAGATATCCGCCGTCTATTCTGATTCCTTTATTTTAACAGTCTAGATTTCGGAACGCCTTTTTGAAGTCGATAAATGCTACGGCGAGTGGTAGTTTATACTCAGCTGCTTTTTCTTTCAGCTGATTTATCGAGTGCAGGTGGTCCATGGTCGAGTAGCTTCTTCTAAAGCCAGCTTGTCCACGTGGCTGGTTTTTATCAAGTGTTTTTGTGATTCGGTTGGTGATGATCTTCGTGAAAAGTTTCTATACACAGTTGAGTAGGCTTATAGGCCTATAGCTGTTGAGATCTTTCGGGTTTCCTTTTTTATATAAAAGCATTATGATAGCAGTGTTTCAATCGTCTGGGACTTTACTGTGTTTTAGACACAAGTTGAAGAGGACGGCCAGTTTCCTAGTGATGATTTTACCCGCTTTTCGGAGTAGGTCGATGGTGATGTTGTCTGGTCCAAGGGCAGTTCCTTTCTTCGTCTGTTTAATGGCTTCTTTCACCTCCCACGGGATTACTTTTGGGAAGTCCTCGAGTGGATTGCTCACGTCTTGCGTATCTTGCTCATTATTTTGTAGTCCTTGTTTGGACGAATAAAGTCTTTGGTAGAATTTTTTGGCACGTTCGACAATCCTGTCTCTGTATGTTGTTAGGTTTCCATATTCCTCGAGTATGCTAGTTATTTGCCTTCGTCCCGAGTTGAGGAGTTTGTTTATAGCTTTGAAGCCCCGACCTTTTTCAAGAGTTGATTCGATGACTGCCGTCGTGTATCTCCTTCTGTCTTCCCTTCGTTTTTTCTTGATCAATTTATTTAGTTCAGCCTCTTCAATTTTCCTTCTTGTTGTTGTCGGTGGCTTGAGGTTTCTGCGTTTTTCCATGAGATTTCTAGTTTCATCTGAGATTTTGCAAATGGGTTGTGCGCTCATTGGTTTGAATGTGGAGGCTACTTCATTTATTGACGCTGTCATTTTGTCGTTTAGTTCGTTGATGTTGGTGTTCAGTAAGAATTCAGAATCTGTTTTTCAGTTCGAGCTTGAAAGATTGAACATGCTCTTTTTGTATGTTTAGAGGCTGCAGTTTTGTGTGGAACATTTTCCTGCGTTCGTTGTTGGTGTTTACTTGTACTTTACATCGTACCATTCTGTGGTCGCTGCCTACATTGACTTGATTCAGGACACTCGCCGTAGCATTTATCGATTTCAAAAAGGCGTTCGACTCAGTAGAAATCCCTAAAGTCATGGAGGCCATCAGTCAACAAGGTGTGGATCCAGTATATGTTGAAGTGTTGAAACATATATACGATCACAGCAGCTCCTTTATCAGGTTACATAAAGACTCGGGCCCCTTTCAGCTCCAGAAAGGAGTAAGACAAGGTGATACCAGCTCACCTAAGCTCTTCACAGCCTGCCTCGAGATGATCTTCAGAAGACTAGACTGGGAGAGTAAAGGAATTAAAATAGACGGCATCTGAGCAACCTCAGATTTGCAAACGACATTGCCCTTTTCGCAGATAACCTACACGACCTCCAACTGATGATAGATGAACTAAATGAAGAGAGCAAGAAAGTCAGCCTACACATGAACTTCAGCAAGATCATGTGCAACAACCACATCGGGGGTAAAAACACTAAGATCAAAATCGACGACACAGAACTGGAGGAAGTACACCACTACATCTACCTAGGGCAACGAATCTCCATGAGACCCTCAAAAGAAGGAGAAATCAAGCGAAGAATCACACTAGGATGGCAAGCCTTTGGCAGAGCTAGCTCAACCTTCAAAAATAATAAGATCCCATTAATCCTAAAGAGAAGGGTGTATAACCAATGCATCCTCCCAGTAGTCACTTATGGAGCCGAAACATGGAACCTAACCAAGAGACAAACCATGCAACGTGCACATGAAAGAATAATGCTGGACCTCACAGGGAGAGACCACAAGACAGCTCAGTACGTCCGAGAAAAGAACAAGAGTCAGGGACATCATAGAATCCATTAAAAATCTCAAATGGCAGTGGGCTGGCCATGTTCCAAGAATGGCAGACAACCGATGGACATCACGACTCACGACATGGATCCCCCGAGATCACATGCAAAACCGAGGCCGGCATAATATTAGATGGAGAGACGAGCTAGACAAATTCAGGAAGTACTGGTCCTGCGACGCCCATGATAGAGAAGTGTGGCAAATCCCGGGGAAGGTCTATGCCCAACGACGGATGTTAAAAGACTGATGATGATGAGGTTTCGAAAGATTATATCAAGGCAGGCTGTGAAGAGTTTGAGTGAGCTGCTATCATCTTTTCATACCCGTTTTAGGAACTGAAAGGTGTCTGTGTTTTTGGTAGCTGTGACGGTATATATGTTGTTGTACCCTGACGTATATGGGGTCAACACCTTGTAGAGTGATAGCTTTGATGACCGTGGGAATTTCCACCGAGTCGAAAGCCTCCTTGAAGTCGATAAATGCTACAGTGAGTGACATTTTAGTGAATCAGTATATCTACCTTGGACAACGAATCTCCATGAAATCCTCAAAACAAGAAGAAATCAAACAAAGACTCGCTATAGGATGGCAAGCCTTCGGCAGAGCAAGCTCAACCTCGAAGAACAAGCAAATCCCATTGGTCCTAAAAAGAGGAGTAAACAACCAATGCCCCCCGATAGTCACCTATGGAGCTGAAACATGGAACCTAACCAAGAAACTGACCCTCAAACTGAGAAGCATGCAACATGCACATGGAAGAATAATGCCCAACCTCAGATAGAGAGATCACAAGACAGCACAATATATCAGGAAAAAAAAATGGGGGTCCGAGATATCATAGAACCCATCAAAAAACTGAAATAGCAATGGGCTGGTCATGTTGAAAGAATGGCGGACAACCGATGGACATCATGACTCACGGTATGGATCCCCAGAGATCACACAAGATGGAGAGTTTAACTAGACAGATACAGAATATATTGGATCCGTGACACCAATGATAGAAAGTTGTGGCGAATCCTTGGGAGGGTCTATGTCCAACAACTGACGTTAAAGGAATGATGATGATGATGATGATGATGATGATGATGATGATGATGATGATGAATTCGTTGATTAAGTCGGGAGCAGTGTCTTCATCTTGGTTATTGTCCCAACATTTCGGCTGCTGTACTCGTGTGTCCATCGCACTCAGTAACCTTCCGGGAATTTCGGACCGAATCCTTTATTCAATCCACGAGTGGATATTCTTCTCATTCCGTAGTTCATGTCATTAGGAGAGTGGCTTAAGGGAAGAATTTCTTGTACCACTTAATTGGTCTCTGTGGAGTCGCTTGTCTGTCTCTTCCACTGGAGTGGAGTATATGATTTTCCAGCACTACCTGCGTGAGCTTGTGTCCCAGGGTTCGAATTTTCTACCTCCAGGCAGGTTAGTAGATACGCTAAACTAAACTAATTCCATCACCCATTTGTCCCTCGGGTTCGGTCCGAAATATCCAGAGAGTTAACGAGTGCAACAGACACCTGAAGAAGACCGGAGAGTACAGCAGCTGGAACATTGTAACGATAACAACCAAGATGAGAACACTAGTCCCAGTAAACCAGTGGAAAATATCCGAGTATGAAATTTCGAACAGTTGAACTGGATTATCCAAACTATGATTTTCTTGGTTCGCTGGATGTAACACTGAACTCTTCCACGGGGAGAGGGTTATAATTTCGCAGAAGAAAATGCCGACTGTTTCAAACTATGCACTTAAACGATAAACGAATTCAGTATTTTTTTCTCAATGCAAATTCATCAGTGATTTTTCTCTGACTGGGACTAGTAAATAAATCTAATGAGAAAAAATGGCCCAGTAAGCACATCGTATAGCAATGATAAGTAGGCTAAAACTTCCGGTCGTCATTAATGGATTCGATCCTCATTGGATCAACCACTAGTGGTGATCTGAAACAGAACTTTTATGTTAATGAAGGATATGAAAAGGGATGGATCTGGACGCTCATCTTATAGCCATGATCCATAAGCTAATTTTGTCAGCAGTCACAAATTCACTATTTCTTGTCTCAAGAATCGATTCAAATATTTCTGTTGAATTTTCCACTGATATTAGCTAGTATTCATATATTATAGCCTTACTAACAATCCTCTTCTTCTCGATTTTCAATGAATTTCCATAGGAAAATCCTTAGCGATGCATTTAGATTGAATATTATAAAATTAGACACATATCCGAACCCCTCCACCTCTGACCTTTAAGCATATTTAGTTTACTAGTGAAGAAAATGACTAAAGCTAAATGGAGGAAAATTAGAGTAGCGGTAGTGATTTAGTGAGCATCGTCAAAAAAAAAAAAAAAGCCAAAATCTTGTCTACGTTTACTGGATTCAAATGCAGTCGGTACTTAAATACAACCATAATTATTGTTTCGTTTCGCCTTTCCTACCAACAGAATATGCCGAGTCACTTCTCACGTAATCATTACAAAAATGAAAATTTAATACATACGTTCAAATAATTATACCTGTGATGTCTTGGGTTGTACTAAACAGCTTCTTAGAAAATGGCTTACGGAATTGAAAATTCTAACGAGCAACTTACTTCAGACTGCAGAAAAATGGTTTTCTATCTGTGACCTTTTTGAATGTCACAATAAGAGAAATGAAAAAAAAAAAAGCACTTACGATTTTTATGGCGTTTTACTGTGGATTATGAAGCACTGGGAAGGCGGACGATGGTTATTTTTTTTGAGTTCTCGAAGATCGAATGAAGTTGTCAAAACTTTCAGCCGACCTGTCAGTCAGACCTGAGTTATCTGCAAACTTGAATTTTATTCGGTAAGAAAGGAAGGAATAAAAGCAAGCGAAAATAAAGAAGGACGTATAAAATAATGGCAATAACATTCGCAAATAAAGAAAAAAAAAATAAATGAATTTTGAGATTTTAATCAAATCAAGGCACTTTTGAAAGATAGATATTGTAAACTTTAATTATTGATTTCTCTGTTCTTTAATACGTTTTAAAATACGTCTTAAAATGCCTCTGAATAGCTTGACTGTCGAAAGAATTTTTTCTCTCAAAGAGTAGGTAACAGGTCTGGTTAGTCACTCAATAGAAACCACCATGCAACCAGTATCGTTTAGTAGCATGTCGAGTTGGGGGTAATCAGTTCAAAGATTGGAAAGAGGGTTGGTTAATGAATGTTACTTCAATCGCCTTCTGTTGGGCAGCGATCACTAAAAATAAGTCCAAAATTTTCAAAAGCAAGCGTGAATTTTGCTGGACATAAACTAAGAGACCGATTTAGCATAAAGTTATATTGTAAATTAAGCTCTCCCTCCCTTCATCAAAAATCGTTTTTTTGGGTGACATTTTCAAAAATCAAAAAACAATGTTTTTAAAAAAAATCAAAATAAGGATTAAATGTTTAAATTTAAGGGCCTTCAGGTCTATTGGTGCAGCCTGTATGCATGATTCATACATAGGGAGCCAGCCACAACCACTTGACAGTTATGGTAATAGTTTCGATTGACGGTTTCTCTTGGGGAAGGCAGGGAAAATGGCAGCTGAGTAAGAAAGAGAGAAGACATAAGTAAGCGAAAAAACACACAAACACAGAAAATGGCGACATGAGAGAAAAGTGACGATGATAAGAGAAGAAAAATGCCAATTCAGATATCCCTTCCTTTTCGAAAGTTCGCTTTACGCCACTTTTTCGCCTTTAGAGAGAAAACTGGAAAGTGAGTAGTTATAGAGGCAGCACGCACTATCTCCCCATCTCTCTCTCTCTCTGTCTCTCTCTCTCTCCAATAATCTAGTCTCCTGTACCTTCCACCATACCAACCACCGATGTCTCAACCTAAGATACCATCCTCGCTTTTTTGGGGGGGGGGGTCTGGGAACACTCAAAATGTTTTTCTCATATGAATTAATCATAACTGCTCCTTCGATTCACACAAGTTCTCCCTCATCCCCCGCTATCCGAAAGTAGAACGTTCATATAGAAACCTTTCGCCAACCCCAGGAAAAAATACACGTAATAATGGCCCCAAAGCACAAGAATAGTGATGCTGGCAATTCGGATATGTTAAGGTGAAGCCGTAAAATGTTTCCTGAAGTAAAGGAGTGAAAGTTTTCAATGTCGGAAAGAAAGAAAAGAATCGTATACTGATTTTGTTTAGATCTATTGTGAGAAGGAATATCTATCTTATATCTATCACATAATCCTTTTTTATTCCAGAATATTGTTATAATTGTTCCATTCTATGATTAATTATTGTTGTTAATCTCTTATGGTGCCTAATTTATAAACTGAACTTCATCATTAGTATGTATTATATAAAAAAACAAACAAAATATATATATATATATAGGGTTCGGTTTCAGGCATCCGCTGGGAGTGTTCGAACAGATCCTCTACGGATAGATGGAGGACTATGGTAATTTCAAGTTTGGATTCAACTTTCAGCCGAGTAGTTGCTATCAGTAACGATCGCCCAACTATTGCTTAAACTAACACTAATTGACAAAATAAAGTTATAGTTCAGTGCTCACGAATCTGATACACTATCTTTGCTTTCTTTTCGTTTTCTCTACGTGTATTGAGGAGACTAAGGTGATTATTCATTCTTCAGATTTGTTCAAATGACACAGAGAATATAATGGAAAGGGGATTCGCTACACAAACACGTTTATGTTTCGGCCCTGCGTGGGCTTCTTCAGGCGAACGATTCGATTTAATTTAGATTCCTGTTTGGGACATTTGTGGGGGGGGGGTCTACTATTCTAGGTGGCAGGATTATTCTTTTATTTTATTTGCTTTAGTTTAGTGGTTGGCTATTGTTTGCTACATTTCTGTTTTATTTAATGTGGATTCTTGTTTGTTGGTGATTATAAATTACAATCCGAGGGTATGGTGTGAGTATTAACATTATCAGTAAGTAGTGCCACTATCACCTCATTTTTGGTTTGTTTCCTCTCTGAGAGTGTTTTATTCTCATTTTTATTCTCATTATATTTTAAACTTTACTCTAAACCAACTAAATATTAAAGTTGAATGCATCGAGCAGTCAATGAAACAAACCTATCTTACATCGGATATTGTATTATATCATATAGCATCACTGATCTGTAATGTGTGATATATATATATAATATGAATTGAAGTTTATAGAATTAGTAAGCATACTCCTCTCTACGTGCGTTGTGTGTGATGAGAGTACCTTGTCGAGGAGCAAAGGATTAATAAGCTGATACTGCATGGTCATTACTTGCACATGATGAGTTCAGCCTTTACTGTGAGCTTAGTAAATACTTCTATTGGGTGACTGAAACAGACTGACAGACAAAAAAAAAAGAATGCTAATAAAAGTATATGATTTTTGTTCAGTTGATGTTTATCGCGTAATTGATGCAGTTGATTTGACTGCTCGAGAACTTATGACAAGCTAAGAATGAAAAACGGAATCGGGAAATCAATCACTCCATTCTGACTGACAGACAAACAGACCAATTTTCTCAGTTTTTTGGCATTTAGCAAAATGGTAGACAACTTGAAAGGGAAAAATTTGTTCTGGCTGATAAAGTCACTGATTTGAGTTTGGGACATGAAATCATAAATCACTAAAAGGGATGGGGCTGTTCATAAATGTCAAACACACACACACACACACACGCACACACACATACGCACGCACGCACACACACACACACACACACACACACACACACACACACTATTAACGAAAGCTTAGAACAGGGTCATTATTATAAATACTAGTATAGTACCCGCTGAAATCGTCAGGATTATCCACGTATGGATTGGGATTTCTACTTGGGATCGGTGCATGTGTGTTCTGCTGAGGATCAAAGTGTCGATCCCTGGTCAACTACCTAAGATCAGAGTGTAGCATCAGTGCGCGCATTAAAAAGCGTCACATACACACATACACACGTGTATGGATTCACAGTGCATTCCCTTATTCAGGGTTTAGCACTCTAAGTGAGGTAACTCGTTCATTATATGCTTATGCAATGCTCTTCCAGCTTGGAATAGAGCAGTCTGTTGGATGGGGAATTCTGGATGAATAAATATATAGCTTAAATTCAACCTTACTGACCGTCCAGTTCTGCGTAGAGCAGAGATAAGATGCGAAGGTTTCGATCCTACGTCGTGGTACTAGATGGAATAATGGATAGTCTATATCCACACTGAAGAGTTGTAATACAACGAAACAGCTGCCTGCAGATGACACAATTAATTAATTATTGATATATATATATATATATATATATATATATATATATATATATATCATGGATATATTGGGATTTCTCTGAGATTTTTTTTGTTTGAGGAAAGAAACTACAGAGCTCGTTTCAACGGAAGAGATTTTCCACCTAATACAAGGGGCTTCTCTTTTCTCCAGAATCGATCAGTATAATGAATGAAAATAAGCACAAGGAATGTTACGAAATTGGGTCAAGGACTTTCTTCATTCAAAGACTACGGCCCCATCCTCGTGGATCAGAATATGGGATTATTCTTGCTCTCCGGATTCCTTTGTTTCTTTCCAAAGGCACAAAACATTGATAAATAGACGGGCTGACCGAGATTCTGATCACGCTCCGAGATCCGACATTGGAATAGGCAGTTTTTAGATTGGCATTAGCGCGCGCCTTGTCGGGGAAAATGTCCGAGGCTTAAGGTTGACCGTTTGAGAACCTCACGCAGATGATATTCCGATTTTAAGCCAAGATTCTTGGTAAGAAGCTGAAAACAAGGCCTAAATCATTCGATGGGATTGGGGGGAATCTGACACGAGATCTAATTAGTGAAGTGATCCATGAAAAATCTACCGGTATTCATCAGCAGTCAACGGGAAAGGCCAGGTCGCTTTATGGTGAAGTGGCCTTGTACTGAGGTGGTGGTGCGATATATATATATATATATATATATATATATATATATATATATATATATATATGAGAGAGAGAGAGAGTGAATAAGAGAAAGAAAATCAAGAGTGCAGCGAAGCGAAAAAGCAACGAGTGGGGGGTGAAAAGAGAAAAAATCGAATCAGATGTAGATAAACATTACAATTTCGTATAGCTTGAGAGAGAGAGAGAGAGAGAGAGAGAGAGAGGGGGGGGGGAATGGAGAAAGTAGTAATTCACATCTCATGGATATAAAAGATTTTTTCTAGAAGTATCCCTCCAAAATCTTGGACATCTCAGCCGCACGTACACAGCTCTACACGAACCGAATCCCATGTGTCTGTTGTAAGGGAGTATTTCGATGTAGTAATGCTTCATATCGTGTGTTTTGTAGAGTCAAGGTGATTCCAGTCTCATCACGTAGGGAAATTCAGATTCATGCTTTCTCCTTGGACATCGACATGCAATGATATGTGGTCGGCAACGTTTCTGTCGATTCTACCTCTCCATATGGTTATTTGGTGCAATATGCACGTTTCACCCTGCTACCCGAAAATAGAGTGTTTAAAAAAGAAGACCTTTCGTAAACCGAGAAAGCAATCATAAAAAAATTCACATGGGAGAATATTTTGAGCAATCCCGGACACGAAAAATGGGGATGATGATAGTCGTCGGGGTTTAGAGCTGCTCGCTACAAAAAAAAATCCGTGAGCGCTATTTTTTGGTTTTCGTCTTTATTTTCGTAAAAGCAAAAAAGTGCCGTGAATCGAACTTTCGAGAAGCGGCCAAAACCTGTATTGATTTAGGCATACAAAAACATGGATTATTTTTAAATGAACTAAAAATTAGATAAATAATAAAGAAACTCAAACGCTTATCATACTTTAGTCATTGTGATGTTCATTTTGCGCGAATCGTTTTTATTCATCAATAAAATATAAAAACAGAATTCAGTTTTTGCTGAGTCCGTCTCTTCTTGTTATCCTGATTTGTTTTAAATTAATTTTTTTTTCCTTTGATTCTTTTTCTCTCTATCTTTTCCTTCGAACCATTCATTTTTCTCCATTGACTTTTTCCACCCAACAATCTTCTTGTGGAAGAATTGAAATTCCGAACCAAATATCGGCTTTTCTGGAAAAAAAAGAAAGAAGGAAAGAAAACAAAACTAAAAAAAAAAAAAAAAGAATTTCCCGCTAGCTGTGGCTCCAAGATTGAACAAACATCTCTGCTCTTCCTTCTTCCCATTTTTTTTTAACGTTTTACTTCCCAAGGCACGTGTCCAAAGCTCCACGGTCTGAAAGACATGGATAAGCGTCAAAATCATTAGAAAATGCAAATGCAATCAACGAACATGGTTTCTCTTCGTCTTTCGCAAGAAGAAACGCTGCCTTTTGCTTGGCTTAAGAATTGGCTGCGTGCGCTCTTTCGTGGGTGTATGTGTTTGTGTTTGTGTTGAGCTTCTACTCCGAGATGTCAGTTTTGATCTTAACCAAACATAAAAAAAAACATTGAAATAATCTAAAAAAACAAAAAACGAAACAAAACACGTTTTTTCTAATTTTAAGATTTAAATTTGTGAAACGCTCGAGGAAAAATTACCATTCCAAACATCTAGTAACCTTTAGGGATTTTCCGAACAGAACCTTTTCATTTCGTTTTCTGGTGGTAGGAAATTCGTTTTTTTTTTTCTTCCTTTTTATTCTTTAGTTGTTTCATCACCACCTTTCCAACGGAATTGAGTGCAATACTCCTCTATTTGGAGGCAACACCAACCTTTCTGCAACATGGAATCTGCTCCGCTGTTGTCTCTTAGGACTTCCAGCCAACGTTCCAGCCAACCGAATTACATGAAATGGTAATAATACCGCGCCTCAGAATTTTAGACAACACTTATTGAGATTAGTATTCAAGTTATGGAGATTTTTTAAAACAAAGAACAGAAAATGGTTGTGGTTTTTTGTCACATACGTGTGTGCGTGTATATATATACACATATATATATATATATATATATATATATATATATATATATATATATATATATATATATATATATATATTTATCACATTTTACACATGCAGTCTCTTCTCAAAGTTCAAGAAAAAAATGTTAATTCATTTGTTAAGAACATCGTCATTAGCAATGACAAAAATCCACACAACCATTTTCTATTCCTTGTTTTAAAAATCTCCATATATATATATATAAAGACAAATAGTCCAATAGGAGAGAATCTCTTTCCTTGCGGGTATTACATTTAACACCTGAAAAGTGCCGTAGAATGAATCAACCGAAACGTTGTGTCTATATCGAGAATGGGGAAAAAGAGTTTAGATTGTCCGAACAGAAATTGATATGCAAATCAACGTTTGCTGCATTTGAACGGGTTTTCATTTCGTTTCCATCTCGAAATTGCCACCGGATAACGTTCGATCTATGTGATTGATATTCATCACTGAATCAAGTTCATTGACAAGAAAGAAGATTATGTTGAAAAATAGGTATTTACTGGGCAAAATAAATGCTTTTTTTTAATCATTAGTCGACAGACTTATGGACGTACCTGTCTTTACACGTATTTTAGAAGCATCCAGCGAAAAGATCCTGCAGATTTGATTTAGTCACATATTCGGAGAAGGTGGGGACGATACAAATGCTCACGCAGAGAGAGAGAGAGGGGGGGGGAGAGAATTGATCAAGTAAGCGAGAGGAAAAAAAAAGAAGAGAAACCGGAGAGAGATGTCTATATAGAGAGACAAATGCGAATAAATTCGGTTGATAAATGTCAGTGAGCATAAATGGCAAAGAGAAAGAGGAAAACATACAAAAATAAATATATTTGTGGTCTGATCAGAAAATATCAAGCCATTTTGGATATCTCGTGAACCAGTGTGCAGACTTAATGTGACTTGCCAAACAATCGGGAGGTCTTTTATTGCGCATGCATGAACAGACACTCTCCCACGGGATTTATTCAGTCGACAGTGAGACGCCATTGAGTGAGCTTGTGTACAGTGTGACCGTCGCATTCACATGACTGAGACTGTCCATTCTTCATGTCTCGCGTAGGGGTTTTTTTTTGGCGAAATATAGCTTTACCAAGGCTTGTCAGCCCCCCTTTCTGGAATTGGTTCTCTGCGAATTCTGGCAGAGATTTCAGATCGTGGACAAGATCAAGGAGAGTGCGAGGAGACAGCTGATTGCGATTCCGAAAGAGGACTTACCAGACTGTTTTGAAAAGTTCGAGGGACACTGGAATAAGTATGTGAAAGGAGTACTTTGAAGAGGACTAAGGTGCAATTGCCCGAAGTAGATTATTTTATCGTCAATATTGAATCACCGGACGCTCATCCGGACAGACTTCATGGAAAAAAATGTGACTCATGGCCAAAACTTTGGGATAAAGGGGAGATAATCATCACAAAGCCTCTTGAACCATCTTAACTGGCTATATTCACGGATCAAATCCTCATTCCTTCACCAAAATACCGCATTCATACTAAACACCGCTTTCACACCACAATTGACGTAAAATCATAATTTCTTGATTAAATCCTATTTTTTTTTAAATCCAAATGTCCATGTAAGTCCCTAGCCTTTACGATTGATATTCACTACTAAATTAAGTGCATTGACAAAAAAAATCATTTTTAAAAATCAATATTTGTTGTGTAAATTGAATGCTCTTTTCTTAGGTTGTTACCGTATTTGAGAGCGTTCAAGGCACGCTTTTACCCTCTAAGATGAATTTGCTCTTCACTCCATGTTGCAAGATGAAGCCTTTTCGTAGTGTCAGGATCACGTGTTTGACCGGAGAGAATGAATCAGGGAAGCGGGCGGCTAATTGAAAACTGACAGGCGAAAAATGAAAGGAACCATATATATATATATATTTCGACAACAGAGAGCCTGAACCCCGGAGTTGAGCTTGCTCCATGTGCTGAGAGAAACATTGTAGTGGTCAGGTGCGCGCATGCGAACACACACACACGCGTGCGCAGTGGATGAATAGACTGATTAACCTTTTTCTCCTTTCAGCTACGATTTCTCACATAGATAGTTTCACAGGGAACAAAACGAGAATTGAGATATTTTCACCTCTACCTACGAAGTTGAAGAGGTATATATATTACCACATGTCTTTATTTCTGTCCTTCCGTTTCTCCGTCTATTTGTTAACACGATACCGCCAAAAGTTGAAATTTTATCGAAGGGGTTAGAGTAAGATTACTACGGGGTAATAATGCTTGTCCTCACATGGAGAGACCACAAAACAGCACAGTACATCCGGGAAAAGACAAGAGTTAGAGACATCATAGAATCCATAAAAAATCTCGAATGGCGGTGGG
Organism: Thysanoteuthis rhombus; assembly: GCA_963457665.1. Lineage (NCBI taxonomy): Eukaryota > Metazoa > Mollusca > Cephalopoda > Oegopsida > Thysanoteuthidae > Thysanoteuthis > Thysanoteuthis major. Next base: position 45,187,187 of record OY735202.1, read on the forward strand.
CTGGCCATGTTGCAAGAATGGCTGACAATCGATGGACATCACGACTCACAACATGGATTCCCCGAGACCACATGCGCAACCGAGGCCGGCAAAATGTTAGATGGAGAGACGAGCTAGACAAGTTCAGGAAGTACTGGCTCCGTGACGCCCATGATAGAGAAGTGTGGTAAATCCTGGGGAAGGTCTATGTCCAACGACGGAGGCTAAAAGACTGATGATGATGAAGGAAGAAATGATTAAATTTTTTGACGGATCCGGAAATTTTGGAGTTGGCAAAGGTATGCACTCTCTGGGTGCTTTTTAGTTTGTTTATTCATCTATCAATTGTTCATTTGGAGTCTGAGAATCAAAGAAAACGGGGATCACTTTTGAAGCTTAAAGAAAATTAGTCAATTTATAGATGCAATTGAAATGTAATTATTTGTTTATTCAAAGTCAAACTCCAGTCTGAGTTTGAGTTGAATTTATTTTTCCTCTGTAACGAGAACAATTTTCATCAAATCTTGGGAAGTAAACGCTTTACTGTCTGTACCGTCACGTTGAACCAAACAAATTTATAGTATTAACATTTCTCTACCATGATTTGAAATCATGACTTGGCGATTGATAGGCAGCTCTCTTGCCATCTGAGCAAGAAAAGTCTTTACGAAATTATCTATCTGTAAAAATATTTAAACCTTTTGTTTATTTGTCCGTGCCTCTTCTCCGCTAAAACTACAAAGCTTATCAAACTAACATTTTGCATGGAGAATCAATAAAAATCGATTTCTCACATGGGCTAATTTTGGAGGTAATTCAAGATCACCAGAGGTCATTCTCAGACCAATATTCGATTTTAAACGTTGGAAACGAATAATTTTATACCAGGATTCTAGTCAACTATTCTTCTCATGAATGGCAAAAACATTCTTTATGATAAAATTAATTTTTCCGTGGATTTTTCTCCATATTCACGGGAAATCATTTACAGTGTAAGTAGAAGTAAGACAGCCGTTGTCAAATTCTATGATCCCTTCCCTTGTCTTTTCAAATAGCAGTCAAAGCTTAAGTCAGATAATATCTTCCGTCCCCGTCTTCAGATGTACCAGCCTAATAAATCAGATAAATTTATTTGATAAAAAAGAAAAATCAAAATGATTTATTGCCGGTCATCTTAATTTGTTGGTTTTGTATTTCACGGATTTGGTTATCCTCGATTTTATCTCCCCCCATCTCTCTCTCTCTCTCTCTCTCTCTCTCTCTCTCTCTCTCTCTCTCTCTCTCTCTCTGTGTCTATGTTTTCTGTTTTTACTTTATCTGCTGCACTGCACTGTTACTGTCGAGGTATTTCATGGATGTTAACTGTAAAGCTTTAGCAAGGCGTCTTGGGTTTTTCGATAAATTGAAATTCTGTGAGAGGTCAATACCATGGATGCCCACAAAATTGATGGACTGACTGCATTTCACTAATTTTTTTAGATTAAATTTTGTCATCTATTGTTATTCATTTTTGACTATTTACCTTCAGTTCATTTTATTCAGTTCTTGTCTTAGGTTAAAATTCTTCTTTACCAGTAAGAGCAGAAAAAAAAAATCCTTAATAATCTTGTTCTGAATAAACTTCTCTTTCTTTCAAGTCTGAGTTTCATTACCTTTGACTTAGGGTCAGTTTTGAAAAAAAGAAAAAAGGTTTGGTTTGGTTTGGTCAGGTGTGGGCGTTCTATGAACAATCTTGCTATAATACTGGACTGGGATATTACTTTCAGTCCGAATTACGACCATACGCAATTATTTTCCAGATACGCGAAACTCTATCTGAACATAATTACAAATTCCCAAACTCCACACAACCAAAAAACAAAAACAAAAAAAGAAATATTACTCCTCAACGGAAGTAGGCGAACTACCACATAAAAAGGAAACAGAGGTCTTATTTTTCGGTTTTAGGATTTCACTCGTCTAGCTGCCCCTTCCTTTGATTTTGTAGAATATCATTTGGTTTCATACAAAAATCTTTCGAGTAGATTGACAACGGACGTCATTTCCGAAGCTCTCTGAAAACTTCGGTTTTAACGGATGTAATCAAAAAGCTTTCATGTATTAAGGAAGTCTCGGCATGTACCAAGTAAGTTCTGCGTTGTCGGGTTGGCCATCCCCAAGCTGTCAGATCACTTCATCCCCTCACCACTTCAAGGGCCAACTTGGCAGGGTAAAGTCCATCACTCCAATTTAATAGCTGCTGATGACGATGATAATGGTGATGAGTGAAGAGAAAAAATGGCAACCACGCTTCTCAACGTTTTCGTCCGCAGTCCTTTTTATTTCTTGATCGTAATCGAACTTCTAGAAGTTACTCGCTGAGGCTTTTTTCGACGATCACTATTTAATCCTCATTACCGTAAACATATTCTTCCCCTGAATATTGCCATTTTTATAACTGTATGTCATCATACTTTTATAACTTAATACGCCATCAAAAAACAGTAAGCATCTTCCTCTCAATATATTCCGAACTGTATTTAGACATCTCGCCACAGGGATAGAATGTGACACAAAGCCGTTTTTAGCGTGGGTTCAAAAATTGACCTGCTCCATCAGCATATGGCTGCCGGCGTCAGATGGTACTCCTGAATCCTATCATGTGAAAACGAGGCTCGGCTGATCGAAGCTATGAGGCAAAAAGAAAAACAAAATATACTAACATTTTTTTTTCTCCAACAAGCCTCCCGGTGAATTTGAGGGAGAGAGATAATTTAGAAAAAAAAAAAAAAAAAAAGAAAAAGAAAAAGAAAACCTGAACATGCCAAGCTATTTAAATGGTGAAAGAACTCATCACTCCCATCTGTCAACGTTTTCCCAGATTGTAACAAGCAATTTTCTGGTGTTTTTTTCCCACGACTTTCTTCCATTAGCCACTGATCGTTTATCAAAATTAGTCCAGTTCGCTCTTCTGACCGCTGCTCGTGGTTGGGGTCACCAAGGCCGGTGTTGGAAGTAGCCTTTGACGAATAGGTTTTGTCAAAGATGATGATGATGGCGCCCGGATGCGAAGGGGTAAAAAGCGAGGCACAAGCAGGGATGGGCATAAATTGGCATGTGCATATTTTTTTTCAGGGTTATTTTCTTCCAGCCTTGAAATATGGGAAGCCTCAAGTCTTAATTCTATGTATTTATCGCCGGTGCGTGCTTTCTTTGTTCGTTGTTTTCAGGGGAGATAATTCATGATTGAAAAAAATATAATCGCAGTCGATTTCTGTTACGGACAACTCAGAAAATGAATGTCCGATTGGTTCTTAGCCCTGAATCACGTACACTTGCAAGTGCTGGAATGTTTCTGAGCATTCGCCTTGTAATTTATGCTTCAGCTTATCTCTCAACCTCTCTCCTTCTTTTTCTCCATCTCTCTAATATATATATATATATATATATACACACACACACACACATATATATATATATATATATATATATATATATATATATATATATATATATATATATATATATATATATATATATATATATATATATATCTTCCAACTTTGGAATGAAGCACTCTGGTGGATGAGGAACTGGGCGTCAGAATTTATATCGCTTAAATTTGGCCCTACTGACCGTCCGGTCCTGCGTAAGATAGGGATAAAATATCAGCCTGTGGGTCTGAAGTGAAGGGTTTCGATCGTATCTCGTGGTAATGGATAGTCTATAGCCACACTGAAGAGTTATAATACAACTATATATATATATATATATATATATATATATATATATATATATATATATATATATATATATATATAATAAATTTGTTTGGTATCATTAGGCTGATTCATTATACATATATATATATATATATGTATATATTCATTATATATGATTCTGCAGCCAAATGATACAAACAAATTTATTATACGCAACATTCTTTAGCATAATCTCTTTCCTTACCAATGCACTAAATTCGGTGGTGAGTAGTGATTACATACATCGAACATTGTACAGTGAAAATTTCAAAATCAAAATTTAGCCAATGACTACCTGTCAGGCTACGTAAAATTTCGCCCAGTCAGATCAATCAGAAGCTAAGGCACAGGCCCCTGTCAAGGTATTCATGGTAGACTGGATTGGATAAATACAGACTGATTCACTTTTCCATAGCTCCGATTCGTTGTGGCGTGTCAGTAAGGAAGTCTCAGTGAGGACGACTGTTAATAGGAGAATGCGCAGGGATGGTTGGATTCATGCTTTGCATGCGTTCTCAACTACAATCGTTTGTTTTTTTTTCCTATTTCTGATAAATAGTCATTATGTTATCTCGCGCTTATTAGAAGCAATACTGATTCTGATTCAAGTATGTCACAAAAAAACAAAAAACAAAACATGACAGCTCTTATATCTCGGAATTTTTGAGATGAGGTATTATTATTATTTCTATTGATATTCATATGTCCACATGGACACATAGCGCAGTGGTTACAGTATCAGACAAATTATTGTAAAGTAATCTGATGGTTCTAGGTTCGATCCTAGTGTGAGACAATATAACAATACTACTAACGCTAAGAGGGGAGTACGGTCAATATACCCCCGTCGGATAAATAAAGGGTTCGGTTCGTTACTTCCTCAAATCTACCAGATGAGGCCGTTGAGTGCAACGGCTGAAACGTTGTATGAATAACAGGATGAGGATGGTCCGAATATCAATAGAAATAATGACAGATCTTCGTGTTGAATTTGAAT